>JAPXFY010000016.1:56325678-56390678 GCA_030674185.1 Monoplex corrugatus | reverse complement strand
CGTGTGCGTGTGCGTGTGCGTGTGTGCGTGTGCGTATTGCGATATACGGATATCACATGCAGTTTTTAAAAAAGAAATTTTATGTATATCATTAGTTTTCGAGATATATTTGTTTAACGCAGAATATATGTGATCAAAATGTTGATTTCATCGTGTAACAAAATGTCCAGTAAGCACAAAGCGTGTGCTGCTTGATCTGACCAAGTTTTCAGCATGTTCCAGAGCTGTGTGCTACTGAAGCATACCGCTTTCCTTTTCTTTAGTTACATTCCACTGATTGTCTGATCTTTTGTCTGTATTGGTTGCAGTATTTTCCTGTCTTTACCAGGAGCGAAGAGTAACAATTTGTTGGCTGTTCACTGAGATAAGTAAGTGAGGCTAATTTTATTCATATGATGTTAGACGGAAAAAAAGCGGTTTCGTGTAAAACGTGTTTTACTGGAACAAATGAACGATAAGTCTGTACACTTCATGTCAACACAAAGCGCTTTTCTTGTATGGTGTAAAGGAAATAATTGTAGACGCGTTTTTGCGTGTGAAGGGGCAGACCTACTTCTCATATGGAAAAACATTGGCACATGGCCCGAAGGAAGCAGACATATCTTAAATGGGACATACTCTGCATATGATAGAAAAGAGAGAGAGAAAAGGAGAGAAGAAGGGAGGGGGAAAAGAAAGATAAATCTTGTTTTCCAAGGGTGATAAAATCTTCAAAATGCCTGAAGAATGAAACATACTAATTGTGCTCATGTCATTATGCATATTTTCAATATAAAAGGCAAACACACAAGACAGGAGAAAAAGGAAAAACACAACAGGTAGGTAAGACAGACAGATAGAAGAGCGCAAAAAACGCATGAGAAAAAGGAAACTACTTTTCATCCAAAAGTATTAATCGTCCATTAGAGAGAGAGGGGAGGAGAGACAGAGACAGAGACAGACAGACAGACAGACAGAAGAGAGAGAGAGAGACAGAGAGAGAGACAGACAGACAGAGAGAGACAGAGAGAGACACACAGAGAGCGAGAGAGAGAGACACAGAGAGAGAGAAACAGTCGATAGTTATTTACTTGTTTACTTTTTTATTTTTTCTGTCGCTTGTGCAGCAAGCGTCTAGGGGAGATGTAGCTTTCGGACATAGGCTAGATAGGTAGTGTCTACCATAGTTAGGTTGGTTCTTTCAGTTTTTTTTTTTTTTCATACATTCTATCCATCTTTTCCGGGACTCCCCCTTCCTTTGGATCCATGCCTCTTTGTGTGATAAGCTTTGTATGCTGGCTGTTCGCTTGGAAGCCTCATGAAGTGACCGCACCATCTCAGCCTCTGTTTTTCTATATACTCTAGACATGGCATAGTCCCCACGGTGTCTTTATCATCAGAGTCTATGATTTCATTTCTAATCTTGTCTCGATGTGCAACATCCATTGTCTTTCTGAGACATCTCATCTCGCAAGCTGTTATTGTTTTTGTCTTTGATTAAGTGTCAATGTCTGGCACTGATAACAAAACATCGGTAAAACAATAGATCTTATTTGTTGACGCTTTCTGTCCATAGGTATGTGTGGATGTGATAGCAGAGGGACTAGCTGATAAAGTCACTGCATTTTTTCTAGGGTTCTTGTTTGAATTTCCCTATCTATTCTGTGTAAAGATGCTTCCTAAATATTTGATTTCTCTGTTTAGTTCTATGTTGTTGACCTGTAATTTCAGCTTGCCTGGGCTTCTGTTCACTTTCATAACGTTCGTTCGTTCTCGTCTTGATTTAACGTCTTTTCACTATAAGTGATATTAGACGGGACCACTTTCATAACCTCTGTTTTAGATACGTTGATTTTTATGTTATAATCTTCACAGCTTGTATTCAACTTGATGAGGTGTTCCTGTAACTCTTCTGCATCTTCATTAATTAGGTCTTGGTCATCAGCTAAAAAATTTTTCAGGTCTTCAAGATTTGGATTTGAGTATTTTATGATCAATGGAAGGGACAAAAGACAACCTTGGGCACTCCTGTTTTTACATCAAACCAGTCACTGAGGCCGTCTGGTGTTCTCACTGCACTTCGACTGCGTTGGTACATCGCCATGACATTCTCTAATAACTGTCCTTGAACCCATAGGCCTCTAAAACTGCCCACAGCATATTTCTTTCTACTCTGTCGAAGACTTTCTCTTGGTCAACAAATACCATGTTAGTTTTTCCTTATCTAAAAACGAACTGCGCCTCACTCAGTCGGGGTTCTACGATAGTCTAATTCTCTGTTCCAGAACTTTAGCTTACATTTTCCCTATGTGGCTGACAAGCGAGATGCCCCGGTATGTCTAATAATCTCTCAGTTGATAATCAATGATAATGCAACGACATACAAACTAATATTGCAGGTAGACACAGGACTGAGACAAAAAAAATATTTCGCTAAATTTATCAGAAACCTACTATCAGACCAACACCAAACAGTGCCTGAGACAGAACTGACCCAGGAAACTTGTCTGGCCTTGAGAAATGGAAAGGGACCGAAATGGAAACAAAAGAACAGGAAAATGTAGGCAAACCGGACATACTACCAGCAATAGTACTGCACGTGCCACCTGACGCACCCGCCCTCAGCTGGCTGTCGTAGGGGCCTTAATTACCTTCACACCTTCTGCTTCATTTGTCTTACTTTAATTTGTTGGGGTAGTGGTGATGTCCCTTGGCGGGAGTCACAGCGGAACGCTGGAGATGCCAATTGGGAGGCCATCGCTTGCTCTTCGACCTGGTCAATTTCGCGTTTTTGTCTTCGTCAAACAGAAGTTTTGAACATGATGTGAAAATGATGGCGAGTAGAAAAGTGGTAGGGAAGGGGGGGGGGGGGGGTGAAAAAGAAGAGGGAAAAAAGTGGAGAGAGGGTGGGATAGAAAATGACAGTAAAATGACCAGAAAGAGAAGGAGAGACGTGACTGTACGTAAGTGTGAAAAGTGTACCCGAGAAATTGCACGGGAGAAAAAAAAGAAGTGAAAGTGAATGAGTGTGTGTGTGTGTGTGTGTGTGCATGCGTGTGTGTGCGTATGTGTGCGTGTTTGCGTGCGTGTGTTTGTGAGTGCATGTGAGTGTGTGTATGTGTGTGTGCGTGCGTGTGTTGTGTGCGTGTATGTAAATGCGTGGAAGAGAGAGAGAGAGAGAGAGAGAGAGAGAGAGAGAGAGAGAGAGAGAGAGAGAGAGAGAGAGAGTGGAGTGACAGAAACAGAGACATACAAATGGAGACACAGACAGAGCTACAGAAAGTGACAGAGTGTGTAAAAAAAACAACCCAGAGTTAGTAGAGTGACAGGGAGAAAAAGAGCCACAGGCAGGAAGACACAGACTGATGGAGAGAGAACGTATAAACAAAAACGACAAAATTCATCTCAACTACTGTAAGCTGCTTCATTAATCTCCCAGACTTCTGTATCTAATATTAGAAACACTGAGAGAATACTATACAGCAATCTTCTCTGTAGCACAAACGTGGTTGAAAGAATTTAGGTACAGAAACTAAGGGCACGTGGCACTAACATGTTGATTCTGATGTACAAAAGACAGTCATTACCTGGTAAAGAACACACACATGGAATACACACGTCAATGAAAACAGTCGGCAATCACTGAATTGATAGAGAATGAAACGTAAAGACCGTTCATGCAGTTCAAAGATAAGTTTCCACTAGCGTACACTTTTTTATGATGTCACTTAGCAGAAAACTGTACCTTTCTCAAGATTTTGGTTCGCTTTCTTTTAATTCCTTCTTCTTTACATGCATTACACAAAAAGAAAAAAAATCATCATTTTTTTCCCTTTACTCTGTCAAAACATTATGATCATAACAGTTGAAATATGTGAAAATAAAACATACACCTATACATCCTAACACAAATTGTGTTTCCACATTTTTTTTTTATTTGCAACTTTTTGAAGTAGCAAGAAGAAATGGGGAGAACTGGACAACAAGAGGGTCCTCAGAGAAGAAGCCCCCTCAAGCAAGTCTTCTGGACCTAAACTCCTTTTATTCTAAAGATGCTGGGCTACATCTGGATAGAATAGAGAATTATGAATAACGCAAGATGGAAAAGGAAAAAGAGAGTGTACACATAGAGGAGGTTGTAAATAGAAAAATGTGACAGTTTTGTTAAGGTAAGAGAAAAGGCAAAGACCAGAAACGTCAGCGTAAAATATACACAGAACTTGAAAAGGAAGTAAAAAAAAAAAAAAAAAAAAAAAAAAAAAACTTTGAAAACCTCAGCACTTTTAAGGAGAATAGCGGTCTTTCACTTCTGAGGACATGTTTAACCCCTCCGTGGTCACTACCTACAAAAACAAGTGTCAATGATGGGATCAGTAGAAAATCTTTAAGACTTTCAGTCTCTTGAAATAACAGAGAATCACGATATCAAAACATGGACAGGTTGACAGAAACAGAATGCACATTCTTCCTAATTTTCTATCGGATCAAATAAACCTTTTTATAAAGACGACACGCATACAACCTATACAGACCATGCAACTTTGTTTGCATACAACAGGCGAATGTCACATCATGCAGAGGATTGATCACCGAAACATGACAATTTTCATGTAATATATCAAGTCGCCTCGTATGTGGCGTCGATAAGAAAACAATAGCGGAAAACTTTATTCCAAAGTGCTTTGTACACAGCCGTTCCATACTCCACAAAACAACTGCATGCAGCAAGTTGCTTGTGAGAAAACATTTGAGTAAATCAGATCTGACGCTTACCGATTCCCTCATTTAACTGATTTTGTCATTCACTCCTTCATTAATTCACTCAACAACACGAGTTCCCCCATTCACTCATTTATCCACCCGTTCGTTCACTATATTCCCCATCGTATTCACACCGTTCCATAACGAACAAGACAATGTTTGGCGAAATCATTATCAGGGGCTGAATAGACAGTGTCGTTGGTAAGTGGAACCAGAAAAGGCACTGTAAAAACTCCACAGAACGTATCCAGCAACAGTGCAGGATCCCCTTTGATGGGTGGTCCCGAAGCGGCTCGATAACTCTGGCTCCGTGGGCTTCCTGGCACTGACACTTCAACTGAATGGTTGGTGGTGTGCTGTGGAGCCAGAATGAGGACAAGGATCAACTCCACTGAGGTGGAGCATAAGTTTGAATAGAAAAAACAATCAAAAGTCTGGGGAAATCAAAATGTAAAGTCGTCTGTCGTAGAAGTTTTTTCCCCCTTTATTTGTCTCTTCTGCAATCAGTTGTTGCATCCAATGTCGCTGTCATTGATGCTCAGAGTTATTCTGCTTTGACCTTTCATTTCATTCATGTCATCTTTCTGTTTATACTGCCTAAGACAATCTGTTTGAAGCGACAAAGTTGTAATAACTTGGGGAAATATTTTCAAATGTTTCTATTCGCAAAAACATGTTCTAGCCACAGAAACAATCTCCTTTAGAAAAACGGACACTTTAAAATTCAAAACTGTATAGTTGCATTATTGGCAAGGCTCTATACGAATACATACAGTTTTGACCATGAGCAGCCCAGCACATGATCTGACCCAATCTAGATAAGTTGAGATGTTCCTCATAAACATCTTCCCTCCTCCCTTCCCCCTCTTTTTTTTCAAATTTAATGTAATCTGAAAATTTTGGTCATGTTACTGAAAGTGTGCGTTGATGATCATTATTAAGGCTCAAACGCTGTCCCACAATATCCCAGACTTTCTCATCATTTCAGACTGCCTTTCCGCATTGCAGACAATCGTTGGCTGAAACATTAGTCGCCGAGAGCTTCAAAAAATCTTTGAACTCTTTTCTTCTCTTACAACTAAAGGTTACACATTGTTTTTGCCTAGGTTCCTGGCGACGATGGTATTTTTCGAGGCAATGAAAAGGCTGACTGACTCGCCAAGAATGCCACGAGGGAAAACATGTCTAAATCCTCCATTCCTTGCACTGGTTTGAAAGGCAAAGCAAAGACTTATGTAAAAATCTCTGACAGGAGAATTGAACAAGCAGACAGGCAACAAACTTTTCCACAACCTTAGAGAGATTCTCCCATCCGTTCCAGAGAACCGTGGAAAGAAACAGTGTTATGTAGGTTACACACAGTTACATATCCTATACTCATTCATACCTTTTAAAAATGAAGGAGCACCGTGATGTATACCGAGTGACGAACCGCTGAGCATTAGATACCTTCTAACTAAATGCTTGGACTTGCACGATGTGAGACAGAAGCACTATACGGCGGACTTCTTAACCCTTTGACTGTCACACCCTATCCACCACAGCAAACATTTAACCCTTTGACTGTCACACCCTATCCACCACAGCAAACATTTAACCCTTTGACTGTCACACCCTATCCATCACAGCAAACATTTAACCCTTTGACTGTCACACCCTATCCACCACAAAGGAAACATTTAACCCTTTGACTGTCACACCCTATCCATCACAGCAAACATTTAACCCTTTGACTGTCACACCCTATCCACCACAGCAAACATTTAACCCTTTGACTGTCACACCCTATCCACCACAGCAAACATTTAACCCTTTGACTGTCACACCCTATCCACCACAGTAAACATTTAACCCTTTGACTGTCACACCCTATCCACCACAGCAAACATTTAACCCTTTGACTGTCACACCCTATCCACCACAAAGGAAACATTTAACCCTTTGACTGTCACACCCTATCCATCACAGCAAACATTTAACCCTTTGACTGTCACACCCTATCCACCACAGCAAACATTTAAATGTTTGCTGTGGTGGATAGGATGTGACAGTCAAAGGGTTTTAAAGAACCTCTTCAGAGATATTCATTCCTCCGGAAGCAGTTTTCACGTTTTTCACGAATCAGTAGATTTTCATCTGACATAATTGTGTGCATGGGAAAGATTTTTAAAAGCATTTTTGACTCGACAGGATATAATAATCGTGAGCTTGTTTTTGTTTTTTACAGTGGTCTTGTTACTTTAACATGGAAGTTGTTTTTAACGTGTTGTTAGCCGTGTTGTAGCTCTGGTAGTCGGCTGGGCCAAAAGTAATATGAACCTAAACCTGAACACTGTCTCAAGTAGTAACAACAACAACATGAAATAAAATAATAGTAAAGATAATGGACGAAGAAGACGGTGGTGATTTTTGACAATGATTATGATGACTTTCGAAAATAATGATCAGAATAATAAACCCGACAACTCGTTTATCAATAAACCAATCAATAACTAATCGGCTATGCGAACTTAAAGAACCCCCCCCCCCCCCCACATAAAATGGACCTTAACATCGACTCATAACGCAAAACGATCACTGCCTAACTACCCCAAAAAGTCTTATCTTTGCAACACAACTCCAAGACATATCCACAGGTTAGCAGATATTTCAAGGAAAATTGAAACAACAGATACAGCAATTAGAGAGAGAGAGAGAGAGAGAGAGAGAGAGAGAGAGAGAGAGAGAGAGACAGACAGACAGACAGAGACAGACAGACTGACAGACAAGTCAGAGACAGATAAACAGACAGACAGACAGAGAATGAAATGAAGAAACCAAAAGATGTAAAGAATAAATAAAACGAATAAAATCAAGAAAGAAATATGAAAGCACAGAAACATAAACGACAAAGGGAACGTTAAAAAAAAAAAAAAAGAAGAAGAAGAAAGAAAGGAAGGGCAAGAGAGTAGAAGAAAGTGAACCACAGAACAACGAGTCATGAAAGACAGACAGACACAAAGAAGGAAAAGCATGATCATTAAGTGAAACTTAAAATATCCATTAACAAACGAAAAACAAGCTAATCAAGCAAAACTAGGAACATCGATTTATTCAGATGAAAATATCATTTGTAGTTGTTTGACGATCTTAATTTAACCTGAAGGTTGGATATTTACCAATTCAGATGGATATATATGTGTCAAACATTTTGCCACATATATCCATAAATAAATAAATCTAATCTATTTTTCTGTACCAAGTCAGATAAACACAATCTATGTAAGATACGTGTTACTGAAGTAAAAACGTTGATCGGCACGCCCCCTTGTCCTTTATACGTATACATGTAAACTAAAGTATGTTATTGAAAGGTTTATGAAACAAAAACACTTTGAAGATTTAGCGTACAAAAGCATATTTACGTAGGTAGATGCTGGAGATAAAAATAAGATAAACGTATGTTTATTAGTTGAGAAAGACATGACCTATTTTTAATTTGAAAATCCCATCTCAACCCTTCCCCCCCCCCCCCCCGGAGATCTCTCCCTCCCTAAACTTGAAAGAAACAGGGAAAGGGAATAACAGCAGGGTGAAGGATGGGGGAAGGATGTATTATCACAGTTACTAATTGACGGCTGAAGCAATAGTACCGTCACCAGCTAGACAAGATCAGTGTAAGCTCAAGCGCACTGGTCGTGGTAATGGCAAGGCAGGGTGAACTGGTCACCACACACACACCACACACACACACACGCATACACACACACACACACACACACACACACACACACACACACACACACACATACATACATACACACCCCCTTGTGTCACAGCTAGATAATGTCATTTTTTATCAAAAACAAAGAAAGAAACAAAACAAATCAAACAAACAGAAAAGAAAGAAAGAAAGAAACAAACAAACAAAGTAATCCCACAGCCATTACGACTCTACTTACTGAAGGATGTTTCAACTTTGTTTTGGTATAACATGTTCTGTCAGTGGTGATGTTTGCAATAGTTGTCTCAACCAGAATTTCTTTTCCCACATTTAGTATTTAATTCTTTTGATGAAAAAGTTAACGAGTCATATGAAAATATGCAATAGTCACATACAAAAAATAGTTGGACAATTCCTAAAAACGAAACTCAGACATAATAAGGACATTTCAACTATGACATTCAAAGTATAATTATCATCAAATAAGAATACATAATGACCTTTCTTAAAGTCACAGACATAAGACGTCAATGATTTTATAAAAATGAAATATACAGAAAGTGGTGTAATCGAAAAAAATGTTTTACAATCAACACTGATTTAGTGTCCCATAACATAACACTTGGTTAATCAAGAACACTTTTTACATTGCGTTGTACTCGTCTGTTAGAAACCGTGTTTGTTCTTGTCCTTAACTCAAATTTCCAAAGATTTTTTTTCTACATTTTTTTCTTTCAAAACATGTTACAAATACAAAGTTTGATAACCATGAAAATATGTGGAAATAACCAACAGCGTAATTATTACTTAAATCATTACACAACTGGTGAGGGTCTGCTCTTAACAACCACAATATGAAAATACAGTTCATATCACCTACAAATTAAGTCTTCCAAAGAAATTTTGGGGTTTCGGGCATCGAAAACAACCCTGCAACATACACCAGTTTCTCCACAGAGTGGTCATAAACATGTCAGTTTCACAGCCACTCACTGGCTTCATCAAAATGCCACCCGTAACCTATGATCTATGACCTTTCAACTGCCTGCGCAAAGCATTCACGTCACCACGCCAAGAGAGCAGCTTACTCTTGCAC
This sequence comes from Monoplex corrugatus, assembly GCA_030674185.1. NCBI lineage: Eukaryota > Metazoa > Mollusca > Gastropoda > Littorinimorpha > Ranellidae > Monoplex > Monoplex corrugatus. The sequence continues at coordinate 56,381,139 of JAPXFY010000016.1, read as the reverse complement.
AACCCATAGGCGAGTCATGAGACAAGTGTTATTGATTAAAAAAGAAGAAAGAAAAAAGGTGAAAAGTAAAAAAAAAGACCGGAATGGAGAAAGTGAGACAGACAGAGAGGGAGAGACAAAGAGAGAGAGGGAAGGAGAGAGACAGAGACAAAGAGAGAGAGAGGAAGGAGAGAGAGAAAAGGGAGAGAGAGAGAGAGAGAAAGAGAGAGAGAAAGAAAGAGAGAGAGAGAGAGAGAGAGAGAGAGAGAAACACGCAGACAGACAAACAGACGACTGCAGAGAAAAAAAAGTGTTATTGATCGTTTGCTGTCTCCATCCTGTTTCAAAGATACTTAAGTTTCTGGAACAGCTCTGTGTACTATCACTCAGGATGTGTAGTCTCAAGTTCCAAGTCAAATCTATAGGCAGAGCTAGGGGCAGATAAGAAAGAAAAAAAGGAAATGTAACAGAATGGGACAGAAAAAAAAAATTAAAGACAGAAAAATGACGTAGGAAAGGATAAGAAAAGACAACAACAAAATTGAAGAAAAAGACAAAAATAAAGAAAAAAGAAAAAAGACAAGCTGGTCAAGCGATTCTAATTATCTCCCTTTCTGTGACAAAATCAATACAGAAAATCCAGATTTTGTACTTCTCGAGGAGTCAGTATGACCTTGAATAAATTGTCCTGATTTATGTGTATGATCTAAAGACATAAGCAACGCGACATGACTAATACGCGCTATTGCTTACACCCTGTCAAATAGGGTTGATAGCCTTTTTTTTTTGTTTCAAAATCTTTACACATTCTGCTACCTTGAACAAGCTTCAATCGTAATAAACCTTGACATACATCAAAGACAATGGTAGACCGTCTTGACTGTGAAAACAGATTCTAAATATTATCAGAAGTTCCTGGAAAGTCCTGTTTACACATCTTCTTTGAAAAATGCTAAGCTTAGGCAGTTTTTTCCCACTAATTTATGATCTTGGGCTTGGTGCCTTATCTTCTAAACTTTTGGTTTCTCGAGTCCCTAAAAGTCTACAGCTTTAACTAATATTTGTGAAAATCCACACATCGAAGGCTTAGAAAAACTTCTTCACAGTTTTTTTTCCAGTCATAACTTCTGGTTGATATGAAATAACCTCCCTTTTTCAGTCATAACTTCTGGTTGATATGAAATAACCTCCCTTTTTCAGTCATAACTTCTGGTTGATATGAAATAACCTCCCTTTTTCAGTCATAACTTCTGGTTGATATGAAATAACCTCCCTTTTTCAGTCATAACTTCTGGTTGATATGAAATAACCTCCCTTTTTCAGTCATAACTTCTGGTTGATATGAAATAACCTCCCTTTTTCAGTCATACACTTCTGGTTGATATGAAATTACCTCCCTTTTTCAGTCATACACTTCTGGTTGATATGAAATAACCTCCCTTTTTCGGAAAAATAAAACAAAAACACAAAGAAAGGGAAGAAGGGGACGTTAAAAATGAAGAAGTTTGCTCCATAGAGAGAAAAACATTTTTGTCTTATTGAGTTGGGGACATCTCCCTTTCTAGCCAGATGATCGAACTGCATGAGCATTGCTCTACTTCAAATTTATCTTTTCAATGGACATATCTTATGACGATGCTACATTGTGTTCTGCTTTCAGAAACGTTTTGAAAAAAAAATTCATTTTTTTTTCCGATCCCAAGAAAGCTTTTTAATACACACAAAATTGCACACGCAATCTGCTAAGACAAGTAGGTGAAAATAAAACATACAATCATTACATCATTACATGCCAGTTTACAAAGCTTTCCTTCCTTGGCCCATATAAGTCAGGAGACAAGTTATATTAACTAAAAAGAAGAAAACAGAGAAAATGGAAAAAAGAGAACAAAACAGAAAGTTCATATGTGGTGGGGGTGGGACTTAAGCTTGTTGACACCGATAAGCCACCATACGTCGACATGTTCGTTGTGCAGTTATGCGCCTTCGAGTTTCGCAACCACTCGTAACCTCCTGATCTATGACCTTTCACCTGCTCGCATGTCACCGTTCCAAGTTGGTATATTTCCTTTACACAACTCATGGGAGAATCATGAAAAAGGTGGTATTATTGATTTAAAAAAAAAAAAAAAAAGAGAGAGAGAGAGAGACAGATAGATAGACAGACAGACAGACAGAGACAGAGAAAGAGAGTTAATTATCGATCCAATGTTGTTTCCATGCTGTTTTAAAGACATTGAGGCTTCCTGAACAGATCTATGTTATGGTATTCTGGAAGCTTCCTGTCAAATCTTGTAGTAAGTCAATGAGCGACACTTTAGGAACAGGGGAAGAACGACTGTGGTGCTTGCTTAGTATTGTTATACGTGTCTTCACTGAAGGATAGAGAGGCAGAGAGAGAAAGAAAGGGGGAGGGAGGGAAGGAGAGAGAGACAAACAGAGACAGAGAGAGAGAGACGGGGAGAGGGAAGAGGGAATAAAACAAACAAACAAGAAAACAAACAAAAACAAAAAAATTCCCGAAACGTAGGGAAACATTGACCGAAGAATGAAACACAAACGGACTTGAATACAGACAGTCAGACAGACAGATAGAAAGAAAGAACGGAAGAAAGAAAGAAAAATGAACAAAAGAGAAAGGAAGTTAGGACCAAAAAAAAAAAAAGTATGTTTTCTACAGTTAAAAAGAACTCTTCTTTTTATCTGACGCATACCGTTTCAACAGAACAATTACACACGCATACGTATACACATACACACACACGCGCGCGCAAGCACACACACATACACACGCGCGCGCGCGAACACACACACACACACACATACACACACTTGTATATGAATCATTTTAAATTTGTTCAGTCGTTTTCTCAATCTTCTTTGTTTAGGAATGGTGAGAGAGAGAGAGAGAGAGAGAGAAAGAGAGAGAGAGAGAGAAGAAGAAGGAGGAGGAGGAGGAGGAGGAGGAGGAAAAGGAACAGCCCAAAGAGGAAGAAGTGGATGAAGAAGAAGACACACAAAGATGAACAAAAAGTCCCTAACAATAAAAAGATGACAAATGAAAAGTTCGTTTATTTTTGTTTCAGTAACTCAAGCCTAATGTTGTCATCGCGAACAAAAGCATGTGCCAATAATATGCCTAATAGATGAATATAGAGAAGAGACCTCGCCTTTCCCACCATATTGACATAATCAAGAACAAAGGAGATAATAACAAGGAATAGAAGATGGGAAAATGGATGCAAACCCTTCCCTTCGTGTTTTTTTTACTGAGCCAAGAGCACTTTTGTACAAAGCAACGTAAGGTCAATACAGACATGCAGGATGGTTTACATGTAATAGGTCAACGTCGCATCATGCTGAAGACTGCTTTGTGACACATTATGATTGAATACAATATAGAAGACTGCTTTGTGACACATTATGATTGAATACAATATAGAAGACTGCTTTGTGACACATTATGATTGAATACAATATAGAAGACTGCTTTGTGACACATTATGATTGAATACAATATAGAAGACTGCTTTGTGACACATTATGATTGAATACAATGTAGAAGACTGCTTTGTGACACATTATGATTGAATACAATATAGAAGACTGCTTTGTGACACATTATGATTGAATACAATATAGAAGACTGCTTTGTGACACATTATGATTGAATACAATATAGAAGACTGCTTTGTGACACATTATGATTGAATACAATATAGAAGACTGCTTTGTGTCACATTATGATTGAATACAATATACTACGTTGTTTAATCTATGAGGGTTTTTTTTTAAGTTGACAAGTTGTGTGCTGACATTTTTGTTTTATTTTTATTCAGTATTTTTCATTTCTTTGTTGTTGTTGTTGTTGTTGTTTTTCTATCCGTCTCCTGCACAGGTCCTATATCATTACCCACACGCCAATCATTTCTGCTGATCAACACACCTCCAAACGCACAGAAAGTAACGTCATCGTAAGAGCAAAGCATCGAGGGCCAAAGAAGCAGGAGCAAGTTTTTATTATGCTGGTGAAAACGGGGATGATAGTGCCCATCCTATGGCGTTCCATTTTGGACTGAGACTGCACAGCACAGCTAAACGTCACACCAACTTTCAGAACATATCATTCTGGCGTCAACAAGGCCCGAGAGATACAGACACCGGTGGTGTCGGTGAGGAAATCTGAGTAAGCTCAATCTTCAATTACGCATCTGCAACGTGGATGAGACTTGATTTTGTGGTTCCAACTTTCCCAACAAACCCATGGAGCCCGTGCAGGCTCAACTTTGGGTAGAACCCGGTCAAGTTGTACGTCGTATCATTGTTCACACAGAGGTTTCAGATATTACTTAACAAGAGCACGTGAATAGTTGGCTAATGACAAAATAATATTGTCTGTCCCCAAATCAGCTCTAGATTCACTGACTCTCTGTTCTCACTTATTTACGCGCTCGTTTATTCGCCCCCATAGCCACTCCCTCATCCATATCACGGACTAGAGCGATAGATGAATGATCAGGACACCGTTCTTGTTTCAAACCTGCTGGAGTACCGCCTGGTGGGTGAAGGCTTGGACGTTTTTCCATCTCTCAGGTCAATAAATGTGCAGATTTCTAGTACGTGAATCCTGTTTGTTTGTATATGTATGCAAGACATCAAATCACTTACGTTAAAGATTATGTAGGCCATGTCAGGGCTTATGAGAACACTACAACGACCAGCATGCACACCTTCCAATACTGAACATGCCTGCCTTTACAGCCAGTTGAAAACAAAAGCAAATGGACACAAGAAACGGCCATGTACGTAAAAGCCCACTCATATGTTTCAGTGGATGTGGGAGCTGTAGCCCACAAACAAAACACACACACACACACACACACACACACACACACACACCACACACACAACACAAACACACACACACACACAACACACACACACACACACACACACACACACACACACACACAACACACACACACACACACACACACACACAACACACACAACACACACACACACACAAACACACACACACACACACGCACACACACACACACAAACACACACACACACACACACACAAACACACACACACACACACACACACACACAACCACCACACACACACACACAAACACACACACACACACACAGACACACACACACAAACACACACACACATACACGCACAGACACACAGACACACAGACACACACACACACACGCACACACACACACACAAACACACACACACACACACAAACACACACACACAGACACACACACACACACACACACACACACACACACACACACACACACACACACACACTACAGCTCCCACATCCACTCAACAATTTCTAAAAGACGACATTCACCCCACCACCAGAGGAAGTAGCATCATTGCAGGAAATCTTGGAAGACACATTCGAGACCTATTTTGGGAGACTCCAAGGAGAACATCAAGATCAAGATCATCACAGCTACACCCTTCCAGATTCTCCAGAGGACAGTACCATCCTTTTGACAACTACACACCATGGTGGCCGTATAATATGTTTTGAAATAACAGTATTACATATACAATACTTAATGTTCATGTCACAGGACTTTTTCCTCGTCATCTCTGACATTTCTTCTGCTGAAAATAAACAATAAATAGGTTTTAGTCCGACTATCAAGACTCGGTCAGACTATACACTCTGTACATTTGAAGACGTGAATGCCATTATTTTGATTTTTGGTTATTTGTTATCCCTTGTAATCTATTATCACCTTTATAAGTTATTCGTACGTTGGACTATGTAATTTTCTTTTTATTGATTTTGCTACAATTTTGTTTTCTTTACTTCGTAGTCTAAGTAATTACGTAATTTTCTTTCTGTCCAGTTCTCCTGGACACAGAAAATCAAAGTATTCATTATTATCGACCATAAATAACAGTTAATAGAAAGTTGGAGATTAACCAATATCAGCAATGCGAAAACAATCCCAAGTCAAGTTTTTGCAATGGAATTGTAGATCCCTTTCCACCAATTCGGCTTACTTGGAGCATTTCCTAGCATCAAATAGGTGTGAAATTTTGATTCTACAGTCGACGAATGTTGTCGCTACCAAGCTTCCCAATTTCCCCAATTATTATTATCCTCCAGTCTATGAATGTGGGAATCACGGGAAGAAGGTATCCACCGCGATTTATATACTCAAAGAGTTACAATACTGCTTACTTACTTCCCCAGTTTTGAAATCAAGCGAAGATTTGCATGCTTGTGCTGCCACTGTCCAATTAAGCAATTCTCTAAACATTAACGTTTTGTCAGTCTATCTACCAACAGGTCCAAATGACCACAACACAGAATGGCTGCGCACTATCCAAGATCAGCAGCGTGGTAAATGGCTAATAGGTGGAGACTTTAATTCCCACTCCCCATTTTGGGAAAAGAACTGTTCTACTGTTACGAGCAATCGTTTGGTAGAAAATATCGTTGATAGTTCGCTTTACCTTCTAAATGATGGTAGTGTCACTAGGATCCCTGATGTTTCCAAACACAGGGCGACAGCCATCGATTTGTCTCTAATCTCACCAGAATTAGCACCATCCTGTACCTGGGAAACTCACAGAGACACTTTGGGAAGCGATCACCTACCTATCATCATAACCATAACTGACAAAAACATCAGGATGAAAGACAGCTCTCCTGAAATTATTCCAAAATATAATTACAAGCGTTCTGACTGGTCCTTATTTCGAACTGCTCTAGCTAATCAAGATTACAGACATTATGAAAGTGAAAATGTAGACATTATGTTTTCTAAATTCCAAGAGTCAATTTTAGCCGCTGCAGACCTATCGATTCCGAAACTCAAATCTTCTAGATCAAATAATCGATTGGGTAATGTTTGGTGGACAGAGGCATGTGAGAAAGCAGTTCAATATAAAAGGGAGAAATTCAAAATCTACATCAAAAGCCGGAAACCTGAGGATCATGTCGAAATGAAAAAAGCTAACATCCAATGTAACAAAATCATTGCTGAAGCAAAGAAAGATTATTGGGCATCATTCTGCACAAAAGAAATTTCAGATTTCAAAGATTTCCATAAAGTCTGGACGAAAATGAAACAAATGAAGGATGGAACCAACTTACCTAGGTGTCCGATAATGATTGAAACATGTAACACATTTCCTTCAGACATGGACAAAGCAGAAACTTTTGTGGATCTGTTCGCCAAAAACAGTAAAGTTGAAGGTTTATCTCCTGACTGCAAACATCACAGAGAAATGGAAGATTACAACCCAATCTACACTGATCCAGTACCACAGAATGATCTCTGGTTTAATTCTCCAATCACCTTAGAAGAGCTAAAAAACACAGTACTGTCTCTACACAACAAAAAGAGTTCGGTAGGTGTTGATGCAGTTTCGACTGAAATGATTAAACATCTCCCTGAAAACTACCTTATTTTCCTACACAAAATTTTGCAGAAATGCTGGGTTACTGGAACTGTGCCACAAATCTGGCAAAAGTCTATAGTTATACCAATCTTAAAAACAGGAAAATCGAAAACCGATAAAAACAGTTACAGACCTATTGCTTTAACGTCCCACACAAGCAAACTAATGGAAAGATTGGTCTTAAACAGACTTTTACACTACTGTGATAAAAATAACGTTATTCCGGTAAACCAGGCAGGTTTTAGAAAAGGAAGATCCGCAGTTGAGCACCTAGTTAAACTTACAACTCAGATCAAACAACAGTTTGCCCGCAGAAAAAGTGTTTTAGCTACTTTCTTTGATGTGAAAAAAGCTTACGATCAAGTTTGGCATAAACGTTTATTGTTCAAGCTAAAATCTGTTGGTTTATCGGGCAATATGTTCAATTACATTAAATCGTTTTTAGCTAATAGAACAATTCAGGCAAGAGTGGGAGCTAGTTATTCTTCTTCACGATGCCTCGACATGGGGATTCCACAAGGTTCAGTGATAGCACCTATTTTATTTAATATCCTTATACAGGATCTTCCGAAAGCTCTTTCAAATCGTGTTGTTTTAGTACAGTACGCTGATGATATATGCACTTGGATGAATATCACTTTAAAAAAGACAACTCCACAGAGAACGCGAAATTACATCAGGAAGTTGTATCAAATTGATCTTGATAATCTTGGAAACTATATGTTAGAAAATGGGCTGTCGTTGTCAGCAGAAAAAACTAACATGATGCTGTTTGATCCTGGTGGTAACTCAAATAACTTGCCTATTTTCAAATTGCTTGGTGAAGTGTTAAATTACAAACAGGTCGTAAAATTCCTGGGAGTTTACATCACGTCCAAATTGAGCTGGAATGTCCATTTTGATTATATTTTAACAAAAGCGCGAAAAACCTTAAATTTTCTAAAGATAATAAGCAAATTACCCTGGGGAATGGATACAAATGTACTGATTCATCTGTCAACAGCGCTGGTCAGGTCTAAATTATCCTACGCGCAAGAAGTTTTCTTCAATGCACCCAAATATTTACTAAAAAAGATTCAGAGCTTGGACTGCAAAAGTCTTAAAATTGCACTAGGTGTACCAACTCATGCTTCTACTCTGGAAACGTACAAAGTTGCTGGAATTCTACCTTTAAACAACCATCGTGAGTTAGCTACAGCAAAGTTTGCAATTAGAACTACTTCACAAGTGGATAATTTTGTGAGCAAAGAAATTAAGATCAGGTCTGATACTGACTTTCCAAAACGAGCAAAAAACATTTCATCACAAATTACAGCCGCAACTTACATATCTGGCCTGATCAAACAGTCCAACATAACAATGGATGAAATTGCTGAGAAACCAACGATAACGCCTATCCCTACATGGGAAATGCTAAATGCCACATTTGATCTCGATTATGCAAAAGTTAAAAAAGATGATAATGTCAACATTACGCTATCCACAGCTTGTGAACACATCGATGAAAAGTACAGTACCCACCTCCACATTTTTACCGATGGGTCAGTCTTAGCAAACCAGAGCGCTGGAGCAGCCTTTTATATTCCAAAATTTAACATTAAAAAGTCTTTTTTCATTGGGGCAAATGTATCTATATATACAGCAGAATTGGTCGCTGTTGTTCAAGCGTTGCATTATTTAATAAGCCTTCGGCCTGTGTCATTCAAAGTAGTTCTCTTTGTTGATTCAAAATCTGTATTATATGCCTTACAGTCTTTTGATACAGACACAAGACCTGACTTAATTATTGAGGCAAATCATCTAATACATTGTTTAAAGATAAATGGTTCGGAAATCAATTTATGCTGGGTGCCTTCTCATGTTGGTCTTCATGGCAACAACGTAGTTGACAGAGCAGCTAAATCCGGTGCCCTCCATTCTGAAAATTCCATAGAATTACATGTTAACACCTCGGTAAAAGAAGCTTACAACTCGCTAGAATTAGCATCATGGATTCGATTTCATGAACATTTAAATGAAAAATTTGTGTCTCAAAAAAGAATCAAACTTTCAGTTCAAAATATCTGTAAAAATTTGCAGTATTCCTCGTTATATCATTTGAGATTAATTGTTATGACATATTTTCGCATTCAACTGAACGCTTTGAAAACAAAATATTGTAACAACGTTTTATGTATTTGTGGCGAACAATTCACATTGTATCACTGTTTGTTTTACTGCAGAAAGCTTCGTTCCTTTTTACCAAAGACGTTTACACAAGGAAACTATCTTGAAACGCATTTTAAAGAAGTAGTATCGGATCAAGTTTTGTTAGTTAAAATTTCAGAATCATTGGTTCACAGTCCTGTTAATGCGTTACTTTAAGATTATTATTATAATTATGATTATTTTTGTTTTGTTTTGTTTTTATGACGATTTTTCTTTTACATTATTGATGTTAGCGTTGTTCTAGTTTCATTTCTCTGTTCATCCATATCCTTTTTCTTAAGACCTTGCCGCTTCCTTTTAATTTTTTTTTACGTCCCTTACTCTGTTCCCCTCTCCCCTCCACCCCCCCCCCCTTATTTCATCCTCCATGCCATTTTTCCCCGTCTAATATCACTTATAGTGAAAAGACGTTAAATCAAGCAACGAACGAACACAGAGCAAATCATTCACTCATCCACTATTTCCCCACCCCTTTTCTCTTCTCCGTGTTCTACCTGGCATTTACCCCAATGAAAACAAAATTGATTAACAACACTGCTTTGTCACAAAGTCAACTCCAGCCGTGGACTCTACATCTAATATATCGAGTTCAGGTCCATCCCGCACCAACATTAAAAACTGACCTGTTCCATGCCCGTTTGAATGTTTCCAGCATTGTGGTGATATCAGTTCAGTGGTCCACAGGTCCTTCTTCCCATTTCACCACCTTGCCAGCGCACAGGGTTCTGGGTAGGTGAACCCTTTGACTTCCGCACTCTATCCACCAACAGCAAAAACCGAACCCTTTGATTCCTTCACCCTATCCATCAGCTTCCTGCAGGAAATTGCTGGATAGGGTGAAGGAATCAAAGAGTTAAGTTATTGCTGTGCTAGCATGTTTGACAATGCAGGATGCTAATAAACAGAGTGCAGGAGTCAAAGGGTTAAAGGAACCTGCCAAGTGACTGCCCATTAATTTGGGGTGGAGAATATAAGGAATTTCCCGAATTCGATGAATCCCTCTTGAACAAACTCTAAACTCCAATTTCACGTCGTTTCAATCTGAAATGGAACTCTATAGCATCATCACCATCAACCCCATATTCATCATTATAGCACCATGAATAGCTGTCCCAGATTCTGTGACCTCTCACGCCCTGCTCTCGTGCTGACCTCAGTTTCAAGGATCTGGAAGCATGCTTGGAGAACCGAAAAAAGCAACTTGAAATAGTGACACAGGAGCAAATCAAAACAAGAAACGAAACAAAAGCAAACTAATCAATTATTTGTTTATAAATCAAACTCTTAATTGTGCTTCTTCTTGTGCTTCTCTTTGATCTGTCTCCTTCATATTCTGTTCAGGCGTTGTTATGATATCATTATTACTTTTTTTCCCCATCTGTTCTCTTTCGTCCTTTCGATTTTAATTAATTGAAATTTCCGCTTTTCTGTGTTTTATTTTCGTTGTTGTTGTTCTTGAGAGATTCCGCTTGGAGCATTTATGGTTTCTTACATTTTGGGAGAAAAGTATTCAAATTAAAGTAAAATGATCAGTAAAATGATCAAGCAACAGAGATAATCATCCGTATTGGTACTATCTGAAAGTCTCTGATCAAGTTGATCAAACTAACATAATAACAAGGAAACGCATTCAAACGGCACCCTAACGTCGATTCCTTAAGAAAGAAAAACAAGCAGTGGAAGGAGTAGCTGCAACACTGCTACTACTACCATCACTATTACTTGTACTACCAATCATGATCATAACCATAACGGTGAAGATAAATTTTATTAAAATCAGAACAAACCGTGATAACGAGCGTTAATTAAAGAACTGTCCTATCATTTACCTACGGACCAGCCCATCCAATTAACCAATCAGCTGACTAAGTATTCAACTAACTAGCCAGTGAGCAAAACGAACTCAAAGGAAAACAAACACAAATATCACACTAACACTTATTCATAAAACTTTACATTTGCTGCCTGACTGTATTAAAACACTCTGACCTTTGTAACACCACTCTTCGACACGACACACACACACACACACGTCTGGTGAAACTTTAAAAAGAAACAAAAGACAAAAGAAAAGACTGGGAAGAAAGTCTCCATACCAAAAGTACGTATAAAAAATCATGGCATACGAGAACTTGAAACGCCTTTAAATGCAGAGCACACAGAATACTGATAACTAACGTCAGTCTTCAAGAAAAGGGGGGACCTGTGAATAGCTGTTTCTATGACTTCTACTTGGAAACCAAGGAAAATGTTGGTACTGCATTTTGGAGGTGTTTTACATGTTAGAATTTTTCTGGGGAAAGATGAAAGAACTGTCAAGTTGAAAATGTGTCAGCTGTGTAAATACTGGATTAACTGCTACAGTAATTTATTTTGTTTAGTGTTATAACAGAAGTACGAGCACGGTTTCAATATTTGATTTAAAATTCTTTCTATAAAGAAAAGTTGCATTTATAAATACAAAGTCGGAAGAAAGGTTCACTAAACATTACTTCTTTTACAAGATATCTTATGCTATCGTTTTTAATGGTACTTATCATATACATGTACTGATGTAGATATTTTCTTGAAAATGTTTGTGTCTTGCGTGTATTTTGAAGTTTTAGTCAGATATGTAATTGGAGTTGCTTTGCTATTAGTCCTTCCTTGCAGCTTGTTTGAAAAATGAATAAGAGACAACTTTGAAAGGAAGTATTATAAGAAAGAACGAACAACAAGATATTTTCCGAAGAGAAAAAAAAATTGGAAGGAACGAAAGAAAGAAGGAATGTTACGGCCTAAAAAGAAATTAACTACTACAAAACCCCCACCACCACTATTTACAACAATAACAGCACACACGCACACACGCACACACACGCACACACACACACACACACACACACACACACACGCATACACACACACACACACAGTGGGAGAAAGAGAGAGAGAGAGTGAGACAAACAGAGAGAGAGAGAGAGAAAGAGAGAGAGAGAGTGAGACAAACAGAGAAAGAGAGAGAAAGAGAGAGAGAGAGAGAGAATGAGACAGAGAGAGAGAGAGAAAGAGAGAGAGAGAGTGAGACAAACAGAGAGAGAGAGAGAGAAAGAGAGAGAGAGTGAGACAAACAGAGAGAGAAAGAGAGAGGGGGGAAGGGGGAGGCAAAAATAAAGACATAAAAACACACGGATAACAGAAAGGTGACACACAACAGAAAAGAACACACACGCACGCACACACACAAACACCCCCACCACACTACTACCGCATCACCACACACACACACACCCTCACCACCACTACTCACCGCCATCCACCAACACCATCACCCCACATCACCACCTCACCACCACTACTACCGCCATCACCACACACACACACCCACCACCCACTCGCCATCACCACACACTACACCTCACCACCACCTACTACGCCATCACCAACACACACCCCTCACCACCACTACTACCGCCATCACCACACACACACACCTCACCACCACTACTACCGCCATCACCACACACACACCCTCACCACCACTACTACCGCCATCACCACAACACACACCCCTCACCACCACTACTACCGCCATCACCACACACACCACACCCTCACCACCACTACTACCGCCACCATCACACACACACCAACATACACCGCACCACCACCACCCACCACTACTACCGCCATCACCACACACCACACACACCCCTCACCACCACTACTACCGCCATCACCAAAACACACACACCCCTCACCACCACTACTACCGCCATCACCACACACACACACACCTCACCACCACTACTACCGCCATCCACACACACACCACACTAACCACACCCCCCACCACCACTCAACATACCGCCATCACCACACACACACACCCTCACCACCACTACTACCCATCACCACACACACACCCCTCACCACCACACACCGCCATCACCACACACACACACCCTCACCACCATACTACCGCCATCACCACACACACACACACCCTCACCACCACTACTACCGCCATCACCACACACACACACCCCTCACCACCACTACTACCGCCATCACCACACACACACACACCCCCTCACCACCACTACTACCGCCATCACCCCCAACACCCCCACACCACTATCCGCCATCACCACACACACTACACCGCCTCACCACCACTACACCCATCACCACACCAACACACCCCTACCACCACTACTACCGCCATCACCACACACACACACCCCTCACCACCACTACTACCGCCATCACCACACACACACACACCCCTCACCACCACTACTACCGCCATCAACCACAACACTCACACCACCACCACCCAACTACACTCAACCATCCCACACACACCACCCCTCACCACACTACTACCGCCATACCCAAACACACTCCACACACACGCCTCACCACACACCACCCCACTATACCGCCATCACCACACACACACACCCCTCACCCACACTACACGCCATCACCACACACCACACCCTCACCACCACTACTACCGCCATCACCACACACACACCCTCACCACACTACTACCGCCATACCACACACACACCCTACAACTACTACCGCCATCACCACACACACACACACGCCCCTCACCACCACTACTACCGCCATCACCACACACACACACACCCTCACCACCACTACTACCGCCATCACCACACACACACACACACCCCTCACCACCACTACTACCGCCATCACCACACACACACACACCCTACCACCACTACTACCGCCATCACCACACACACACACACACCCTCACCACCACTACTACCGCCATCACCACACACACACACCCCTCACCACCACTACTACCGCCATCACCACACACACACACACCCCTCACCACCACTACTACCGCCATCACCACACACACTACACACACCCCCTCACCACACATCACTACCCACCCACACTACACCACACACACACACCCCCTCACCACCACTACTACCGCCATCACCACACACACACACCCCTCACCACCACTACTACCGCCATCACCACACACACACACCCCTCACCACCACTACTACCGCCATCACCACACACACACACACCCCTCACACCACTCCACACACCCCTCACCACCACACACCTCAACACACCCCCTCACCACCACTACTACCGCCATCACCACACACACACACACACACCCCTCACCACCACTACTACCGCCATCACCACACACACACACACACCCCTCACCACCACTACTACCGCCATCACACACCACAACCTACACCCTACACGCCATCACCACACACTACAACCCTCCACCACATCACCACACACACACACACCCCTCATCCAACCACTACTACTACCGCCATCACCACACACACACACACACCCCTCACCACCACTACTACCGCCATCACCACACACACACACACCTCACCACCACTACTACCGCCATCACCACACCACACACACCCCTCACCACCACTACTACCGCCATCACCACACACACACACACCCCTCACCACCACTACTACCGCCATCACCACACACACACCCCTCACACCACTACTACCGCCATCACCAACACACACACACCCCCTCACCACCACTACTACCGCCATCACCACACACACACACACCCCTCACCACCACTACTACCGCCATCACCAACACACAACACCCCCTCACCACCACTACTACCGCCATCACCACACACACACACCCCCTCACCACCACTACTACCGCCATCACCACACACACACACCCTCACCACCACTACTACCGCCATCACCACACACACACACACACCCCTCACCACCACTACTACCGCCATCACAACACACACAACCCCTCACCACCACTACTACTGCCATCACACACACACACACAACACCCCTCACCACCACTACTACCGCCATCACCACACACACACACACACCCTCACCACCACTACTACCGCCATCACCACACACACACACACCCCACTCACCACTACTACCGCCATCACCACACACACACACACACCCCTCACCACCACTACTACCGCCATCACACACACACAACAACACACCCTCACCACCACTACTACCGCCATCACCACACACACACACACCCTACCCCCCTCACTCACCACTACTACCGCCATCACCACACACACCCAACACACACACCCCCTCACCACCACTACTACCGCCATCACCACACACACACACACACCCCTCACCACCACTACTACCGCCATCAACACACACACACACACCCTCACCACCACTACTACCGCCACTCACCACACACACACACTACACCACTACCGCCATCACCACACACACACCCGCACACCACACACTCACACCACACACCCTCACCACCACTACTACCGCCATCACCACACACACACCCCTCACCACCACACTACGCCATCACCACACACAACACCCCTACACATACACCGCCATCAACACACACACACACCCTCACCACCACTACTACCGCCATACCCACACACACACCCACACCCTCACCACCACTACTACCGCCATACACCACACACCACACCCTCACCACCACTACTACCGCCATCACCACACACACACACAAAACTACACAATCGAATCCAATCACAACAACAACATCAACACATCAACACCCATTACACCCGTACACCCTTATGCTACCAAATTACACAACACCGTCTCACCTCCATTCACTACCTGAGAATACATCACACTAAACACATCTCTACGAATATATCTGCACAGCACTACAACATAACACTAGTCCACATATACGCACATCACCAACACACACAACCCTTCCCATACTACCGCCCTCACCACACACACACACACAACCCCTCACCACCACTACTACCGCCATCACCACACACACACACCCTTCACACCACTACTACCGCCATCACCACACACACACACACACACACACACCCTCACCACCACTACTACCGACATCACCACACACACACACACACACCCTCACCACCACTATTACCGCCATCACCACACACACACACACACACACCCTCACCACCACTACTACCGCCATCACCACACACACACACACACACCCCTCACCACCACTACTACGCCATCACCACAAAACACACACACACCCCTCACCACCACTACTACCGCCATCACCACACACACAAACACACACCCTCACCACCACTACTACCGACATCACCACACACACACACACACACCCCTCACCACCACTACTACCGCCATCACCACACCACACACACACACCCCTCACCACCACTACTACCGCCATCACCACACACACACACACACCCCTCACCACCACTACTACCGCCATCACCACACACACACACACACCCCTCACCACCACTACTACCGCCATCACCACACACACACACACACCCCTCACCACCACTACTACCGCCATCACCACACACACACACACACCCCTCACCACCACTACTACCGCCATCACCACACACACACACACACCCCTCACCACCACTACTACCGCCATCACCACACACACACACACACCCCTCACCACCACTACTACCGCCATCACCACACACACACAAAAAGTACACAAATCGAAATTTCAAACAACAAAATAAAATTCAAAAAATGGTCAAACCATTTTACCCGTCTCCCTTTGTATTGAAAAATTACTACTTAAATTACAGGTTTTGTACTCTTCAATGTCACTGTGACCTTGAAGAAGTATCAGTTGAACTAAAAGCACGATGTCTCAATGACGAGAATAGGGGATCTGTCACAGCACTTAAAACATAAATATCATCATAGTTTCTAACAAAGTGATATTCGCACATCTTCTTTTAAGAGCTTTGATTTAAGCCACTTTTTGTTGCTGTCTATTTGACCTTAACACTGACACTTTGTCCGCTAAAGTGATGCAATCGCAACTCCACAACAGTTCACACCTTAAACCAAAATTTGACGACTCATTCAGAAACGTTGAGAACATCCTGCAACTTATTTTGCTGAGACATACATAGACAGACAGAACATCTCTCCTGGATGATACAAAATATCTCATTTTTCCAACAAAAAAGTAAGGGAGATTAAAAACAAACATAACGTGCACACATTAGAAAAAGAAGGAAGAAGGAAAGAAGAAATGATACAAGTAAACAAGGAAAAAAACGTCAGGCAGATTCAAAGTGATCGAAAGTAAAGAAAATGAAAAAGGGAAAAAAAATAGAAAATCTGGAAGAAAAAGAAACAACAATAAACACCAGAACCAAACCAAACCAAACCAAACCAAACCAAATCAAACCAAAACCAAATCAACCAAACCAAACCAAAACCAAACCAAACCAAACCAAACAAACAAACCAAACCAAACCAACCAAACCAAACCAAACCAAACCAGACCAAACCAAACAAACCAAACCAAACAACCAGAAAACCAAACCAAACCAACCAAACCAAACCAAACCAGACCAAACCAAACCAAACCAAACCAAACCAACCAAACCAAACCAAACCAAACCAAACCAGACCAACAAACCAGAACAAAACAAACCAACAACCAAACCAAACCAAACCAAACCAGACCAAACCAAACCAGAAACCAGACCAAACCAAACCAAACCAAACCAAACCAGACCAAACCAAACCAAACCAAACCAGACCAAACCAAATCCAACCAAACCAAACCAGACCAAACCAACCAACCAAACCAAACCCAAACCAAACCAAACCAAACCAGACCAAACAAACAACCAAACCAAGCCAAACCAAACCAAAACCAGACCAAACCAAACCAAACCAAACCAAACCAAACCAAACCAGACCAAACCAAACCAAACCAAACCAGACCAAACCAAACAAACAAACCAAACCAAGCCAAACCAAACCAAACCAACCAAACCAAACCAAACAAACCAACCAAACCAAACCAACAAACCAACCAAACCAACAACCAAACCAAACCAGACCAAACCAAACAAACCAAACCAAAACCAGACCAAACCAAACCAAACCAACCAAACCAAACCAAACCAAACCAAACCAAACCAAACCAGACCAAACCAAACCAACCAAACCAAACCAGACCAAACCAAACCAACCAAACCAAACCAAACCAAACCAGACCAAACCAAACCAAACCAAACCACAACCAGACCAAACCAACAACCAAACCACAAACCAAACCAAACCAAACCAAACCAAACCAAACCAAACAAACCAAACCAAACAAACCAACCAACCAAACACAAACCCGACCAAACAACCAAACTAACCCAACCAACACCAAAACCAGATACTGGACCAACCCAAAAGCTGACACCAAACCTCGCAGAACCAGACAGGACCAAAAACCTAACCAACCACAATCAAACACCAAACGATCAGGCCAAACCAACCGAGATCCAGACAAACAAACCAGAGACCCAGCACCAATCAAAACCAGGCAATCCAAACCAACCCCATACCAAACCAGGAACAGCCCCAAACCAAACCGACAAGGAGGGAACAGAACCAAGACCAGGACCAAACCAAAACCAAACAAAACAAAAACCAAAAACAGACAACCAAACCATACCAAACCAAACCAGACCAGACCAGACCAAACCAAACCAAACCAAACCAAACCAAACCAGACCAAACCAAACAAACAAACCAGACCAGACCAAACCAAACCAAACCAAACCAGACCAGACCAAACCAAACCAGACCAAACCAGACCAGACCAAACCAAACCAAACCAAACCAGACCAGACCAAACCAAACCAGACCAAACCAAACCAAACCAAACCAGACCAAACCAAACCAAACCAGACCAGACCAGACCAAACCAAACCAAACCAAACCAAACCAGACCAGACCAGACCAAACCAAACCAAACCAAACAAACCAGACCAGACCAGACCAAACCAAACCAAACCAGACCAAACCAAACCAAACCAAACCAAACCAAACCAAACCAAACCAAACCAAACCAAACCAAACCAAACCAAACCAGACCAAACCAGACCAACCAAACCAAACCAAACCAAACCAAACCAAACCAAACCAAACCAAACCAAACCAAACCAACAACAACACAACAACAGAAGAAAACGGAGAAAATGACACATTAACAATGAAGAAACGAACCAGTGGAAGTAATTTGGTCGCGGGTGCGAACCCATCAGTCCAAAAAAGATTACTGTGAATTTTGCGGGGCCCGACCGGCTAAAAGCTGACTCTACCACACCCTCGTTAGAAAGACTAGGACCAAATGATCGCGTCTTATCCACTCTACAATACATCACGGGGCCGGAGGGTGTTGCCCACATTTTCTGATGCAGGGTCTACATCTCTCCGGCCTGGCTGATGCCAGGACATATGACGAAAACGTAGAGTACAACCCTGTCACGCAGCCTCGATCTGAAGTTGAACTCTATGGCATCATCACAACAACCCCATTATCATCAACACGGCATTGGTGATAACATTGCTCCCGATTCTGTGACCCTCGATATCCTGCTCTCACGCTGACCTAGTTTTGATGGGTTTGGAGGTGTGATGAAGAACCCAAATGAGCGGTGTGGCGTTAGTGACACAGGAACGGTACAGTAGAAGATAGTGCAGCAAAATAAATATAAAACAAAAACAGACAATCAAATAAGCAAAGAAATTAAATGGCAAATAACACTCCACATCCAAGAGTTAAACTAACAAGAAGTTTGAGGGGGAAAGAGTGAGTAAGCAGAGAAAGAACAAGGATTGCAACAAAAAAAAAAAAAAAAAAAATGGATGAAGTAGCAACAGTATTGCTATAAAACTAAACAGGATCACTGTACAAAGAAAAGAACAAAGAAAAAAACTTAGACCGAGAGATGAGCGCACAGAAAGCAAAGAAATAATTGCAGATAAAAAGAAGCACAAACACAGAAAAATGAATGAAAGAAAGAAAAAGAAATAAGACAAACAAACAACGAACAAAAGAAGTGAAAAGCAGGAAAGAAGTTTTACTGAAAAGAATTGACTGTTGAATCAACAAAAATACATCCACTATGCCAAAGAAATTTATTGCCCAAATGAGGAAAGAAACAAACAAATTTAGACAAGACAGACAAAAGACAAGAAAGAAATGCAAAAAGAAAGACAAACAGGCAGACAGAATCTAAACAGACAGATAAACACAGAGACAGAAAACAAAGAAAGATAAAGACACACACAAAAAAAACTAAAATAGAAGGAAACAAGAAACTATAGAATAAGAAAGACGAAAAAATAATGAAAGAAAAAAAAAAAGAGGAAAATACAAGAAAAGAGAAAAAAAATACAACAAAAGACAAGATCGTTCAGCCTTTCTATTCATGTTCATTTATATTTTTCATATAACTTTATTACAGAAAATCCACATTTTGTACTTCACAGAGTAATTGTGACCTTGATGAAGCGTGACTTCACAGAGTAATTGTGACCTTGATGAACGTGAAATAAATAAATGTTGATTTGAAGCAAGAACAATGGTAGACAGTCACAACAGTTAAAAAAAAAAAGTGTGTGTGTGTGTGTGTGTGTGTTGTGTGTGTGTGTGTGTGTATGTGTGTGTTATGTGTGTGTGTGTGTGTGTGTGTGTGTGTGTAGTGTGTGTGTGTGTGTGATGTGTGTGATATTATTATGTGTGTGTGTGTGTGTGTGTGTATGTGTGTGTGTGTGTGTGTGTGTGTGTGTGTGTGTAAATATTTTCAGAAGTTTCCAAGAATGTACTGTTTACACGCCTTCCTCACAAAGTGTTATCACAGGCACCTTTTGGGTCTGTGTGACCTTGACATTGTGCAATGACTTCCAAACTCACGCATTCGTGATTCCTCAACTGCCTACAACTTGGACCCAAATGTGGTACATATCCATCCAGAAATAGTGATGGAAATCTTACCAACACATTTTTTGCCACACACAGACATATACCTATTTACAGTGCATATGAAACAATCTCACTTATTGTCGTTGATGTTCTTGTTGTTGTTTTCGTCTGTTTTTTCAAGAAAAATGAACAACGGTTGAAAAAAAAAAAAAAAAGAAAGAAAGGGGTTAACAGCCTAAGCAGCAGGAGTACCGCCTCAAAGCCAAACAAGAAGATCGCATGCAGGAGCGTGCGTCGTGCTAATGCCAGTGGAAAGAAAACTGCAGGGCCTCAATCTTAACCCGAAAGAAATGGAACAAATGAAACTGCAAAGTGTAAACATACATAGACGCGCACGCGTGTATACACACACACACACAACGCCCACGCGCGTACGCGTGCGTGCGTGAACACTTAAAAATACACACACACACACATGTGGGCGTACACAAACACACACCTGTGCACGCGAGCGAGCACACACACACACACACACACACACACACACACACACACACACACACACACACACACAACACACACACACACTCTCTCCTCTCTCTATCTCTCTCTCTCTGCTTCACACACACAAATACACACACACACACACACACACACACACACACACACACACACACACACACACACACACACACACACACACACAATCACAATCACAATCACAATCACAATCACAATCATTCACACACTTGGTAACTAATTTGGCATAGTTGATCAAATTCAATCATGTTTGGTACCTTTTTTGGCACAGAATCAAAACCAGTCATACTTGGTATCTAATTTGGCATGGAATCCAATTCAAACTCAGTCATACTTGGCATCTAATTTGGCATAGAATCAAATTCAAACATACAGAAATGTTACTAGCCGTCTTATTCATTTACTCGATCGGCTGGCTTTAAACGATAATGATGATTTACTCATTCATTCATTCATTCAAATATTCATTCGTGCTTTTATTCCTTCATTGATTCCTGTATTCATTCATTCAGTCGATCAATCATTTATTCATCTGTTCGTAGTATTTGGTCATTCTGACATTTATTTGTAAGCTAGCAAACCAGCCACTCACTCACTCACTCACTCATCACCCTGCTCCCTCATTCAATGAAATCCTCTTAATTTCTCACTCATTTATTTACTTTTTTTTTTTTTTTTTACTCATATTACGCATTCGTCCACGGTCATGGACACGCATCTCAACGTTTATTCGCTCAGTTACAATGTTCTGTTCTCCTCTCCCTCACATTCTGTATTATCAAACGAGAAATGTCCATGCATAAACCACAGGTACTGTCACTGAAAGGCCGTACGAGGCAAGACTGACTTTCCAAAATCTATTTCTTTATTTTCATAATCCGTTTCACTATTATTTTTCTTTTTGAAAAAAACAAAAACAAACAAGAAAAAAAGTCAAACCTGGTGTCGTGTGGCCTTTGGTGACATAAGACCAAAGCAATCTGAGCATGCTTTGTCATTTTTTTTTATAGTCAATATGCTACAACTGCACGAAAAAGCTTGTTATATTTGAGATTGCCTTGTTTTCTCTCCCCCTCCCCCCCGCCCTCTCTCTCTCTGTGTCTGTTTGTGTGTGTGTGTGTGTGTGTGTGTGTGTGTGTGGTGTGTGTGTGGTGTGGTGTTGTTGTGTGTGTGGTGTGTGTGTGTGTGTGTGTGTGTGTGTGTGTGGTGTGTGTGTGTGTGTGTGTGTGTGTGTGTGTTGTGTGTGTGTGTGTGTGTGTGGTGTGTGTGTGTGTGTGTGTGTGTGTGTGTGTGTGTGTGTGTGTGTGTGTGTGTGTGGTGTGTGTGTGTGTGTGTGTGTGTGTGTGTGTGTGGTGTGTGTGTGTGTGGTGTGGTGTGTGTGTGTGTGTGTGTGTGTGTGTGTGTGTGTGTGTGTGTGTGTGTGTAGGTGGGTGTTAGTTTGTAGTTTATTTCTGTTTCTGGATCATTCAATGCCTTAAAGTTACTTTGAATATCAGCGCGTCGCTAGCACATAGAATTCATGGAGAGACTCACAACATCTGCTATGCCTGTTTGGTATTTCATCGAGTCACAACGTTTGTATAACGCAGACGGTTTCAATCGCAAGCTTTCGAGCCGTGACACGTTCTGGGGCTAAGTGAATCAGAAACTGTTACAGATAATAATATTAAATGTAATCTCTGACTGCAAGCTATTACCAAAGTACATGTAGACAGGGGAGAAAAACAGACTTCCCAGCAAGAGGGGGTGGGGGTGGGGGGGGGGGGGAAGTGGAATACGCGTCCATCAGATGATTGTATAATACCCAGTTCCATCGATATCAGCGCAACAGCAGTTCATCCCTAGAGACTTGTCACGGACACAGAGCAACTAGACGGAGGGATTAGGCAACACGTGACCAAACATCAGGGAGATTAACCAGTCAAATCAGTCGACTACAAGAGCTGCTGGTTGCCTAGTCTATCAAACAGACAGCGCGGGACTCACAGAGCTGGTAGGATCAGCTAATCAATGCAGCTGGCTTAGAGATGCTCGTTGTTGACCCATCCCGTTGGTTTTCACTGCAGTCTGTCGTCAGTGTAGAATGCTTTCATCTGGTTGCAGTCGTAGAAGTGGCGTAACTGATTCAACTTATGGTGAGGACATGAGTCGGAGACTCTGTCTTGTATCACACTTATTTGTAATCGTCAAATCACTCATAGTGAAAAGACGTTAAATCAAAACGAACTTATTGTAAAGAAAACCCCAAACAGGGCTTTATAATACACACGCTATCTGCTTGAGGTAATTAACACTGAAAGTAAATGGAAGAAGGAAGCAACACAATCAACCACTGAAAGAAAATCGAGGACAGAAGCAGCAAAGTCAACGACCAGCCAAAGCCGAAGCTACACTCTTCATGCACAGTGTATGACAATACAAACTTCCAAATCAGTAAACAGAACAGTTTATCATCACCGAATAAATAACAAGGAAGCGAAGAGAAGAATCCACAGTCAGCACACCGCTGAGAGAGAGAGAGAGAAAGAGAGAGAGAGAGAGAGAGAGAGAGAGAGAGAGAGAGAGGAGAGAGAGAGAGAGAGAGAGAGAAGAGAGAGAGAGAGAGTAATGCAAACACTGTTTTTGTCCTCCTAATGTCAGGAAAAGAATAAGCAAAGCTAAACTTCTCTCTCATGCTATATAAGCAGAAAAACATCTGCTTCCACAGTACACCACGGTGGGATTAACTGATTTCCCCCTTCTTCCCCCCTTCAAAGTTGACGTGTTGTCTCAAGGTTAAAGCGCTGACTAAGAAAGGAGAATATCGGGTTCGTCCACTCCCACTTTCAACCTGATCTTAAGGAGTAGTCTTGGTGCTAGTGTTTCAGATGAGACGATAAACCGAGATCCCGTGTGCAGCACATACTCAACATATGTTAAAGATCCCACGACAACGAAGGAGTTGTCCTTGGCAAAATTCTGTATAAACAATAATTTTCGTAGACATACGAATGTGCACAAAATAGAAAAAAATAGAGAAAAAGAATGGGTGGGACGCAGCACTGTCGTGACAGCCAGTCTGAATTTCACACGGTAAGTCCTTTGTGATAGAAAAGGATACAACTACAATGAAATGAATACAATATAAAGAAAACTACAATCTTACATTATGTATTATTATCAAAGATAGGAATGACATGCAAACCAATTAATAATTGTCACTGCATGCCTTGTTCTGCATGATGTGCCTGCAGAAATTGCAAAATATAATGGAAAACTGATGCAGTGACTCGTGACTCGTGACTCATGTTCACCTGGTTACAAATATAAACATTGTAATACATTCGGTCATAACATGAAAGTCAACGGTAGATACAGTGTGACTCATTGCTGATGAATGCATACCATAAACGAACACACAGAAATCTGAAGTTCCCTCTCATTCTACATAAGGAGACAAAAAAAAAACAAAAAACATCTGCTTCCACTGTAGGCCATGGTGGGAATAACCGATTTCCCCCTTCCTTTCCTTCTTTGCAGCTGAAACTAGATACAAATACCTGGATCTGGAGGGGGGAAAAGCCTATACACTTCAGGTACTATGCATGACGTGTCTTCTTCTTAACTTAAAGAAAACTTCTTCACGCAGAGTCGGTCACGAGAGCAAGCTGTAGCTACGTGTCTGCGCTACATCCGTTCGTTGACTGACTATCGGGGCTAGGGACGGGGAAAGACTGTCATCAGGCAGGCAAAGCTTGTGTTGTCTGGGTAAGCCCTCTGTACACTCCTTTTGTCACTCAAATGGATCAAGGGATAGTGGTTACGAGCTATCATCTGCACCATGGTTAAAGTGCCGCAAGTTTCTTCAGAATTACTGAACTGACGTTGGCTTACTTGGCTCTTTTAACGAAACCGTGGACTCAACATCTCATGCCTCGAGTTCAATCCCATTTCACAATGTAAAAGTTCGCTCAGGATCTGGTGCAGGGCCCAGACGAATAAACATGGACAGCAAGTTCTACCACCCAACCATCCAGACCTCATCCTGACCTTGCACAATAGAAAATTAGACCAGTGTCCCACGCCTCTGTAGTTTCTCCCAGACTTTCGCTCGGACTGATTCCAGAAGTTATGAGGATCTAGATCCTAGGATTAACAAAGAGATTATATCTTGCATGCGTCTGCTCGGTGCTCGATAGGGGTATACTGAGAAGAGCTGATATCCGATCCGTTCCCATGGAGCTTCCCTATTTCCTGGATTTTGACTCTACTGGGGGATTTTTCTCGCGGAGTTATGTACAGCGTTCTTGGTACTTAGAGGAGACACACGGGGAGAAGGTAGTGTTGGAAGGGAGAGAGGGAGTCCTCTGAGTGAGTGGTGTGTGTGTGTGTGTGTGTGTGTGTGTGTGTCTGTGTGTGTGTTTGAACAGAAAGGACGGGGGGGGGGGGGGGAGAACAGAGGGAAGTAAGACAGACAAACAAATAGAGATCTGATTTATATGTTCATGTGTATCGTGTATTTGGATGCGCACAAAGAGAAAGAGAGTGGGAAGGGAGAAAGAGAGGACAGATGAAGGACGGAAGGAAAGGGGGATTGTCTCTGAGTGTTCTGTGCAGTTTTTGTTCGTGCTGTCTTCTCTCGTGGAACTTGAAAGGAGGAGAGGGAGAGGGAAAGGAGGGACGGACGGGTAGACAGAGAAACATACAAAGAAGAAAAAGAAGAAGAAGAAGATGAAGAAGAAGAAAAAGAAGAAGAGAGAGAGAGAGAGAGAGAGAGAGAGAGAGAGAAGGACAGGACAGAAGACAGACAGACAGATAACAGACAGACGACACAGACAGACAGACAGAGACAGACAGACAGACAGAGGGTCACACACACACACACACACACACACACACACACACACACACACACACACACCACACACACACACACACACACACACACACACACACACACACACACACACACACACACACACACACACACAGCACAGGCAGAGACACTGCGAACAGAGGGGAGACAGAAATTGAGAAAATTTATAGTTTGATTGACTTACAAATTCATTCAGTGTTCATGCCGGCAACCACTTCAGGTGATATGACCATCGGAAATGACCATCCAAGGAAATGGCGGTAGTGTGGGTGGGGGCGGACTTGTCTATTTCTACGTGAAGAAGAGATGAACAGAGACAGAGAGATACTGAGACAGAGACAGAGACAGAGAGAGGAAATGAGAGGAAGGGAGGTGGGGGAAGAGAGAGTGAAAGGATAGATGTATCGACAACATGTATCTAAATTTGGCCTCAACTTCAACTGTGCCTTTTACTACCATTGTTCTGATTTTTGTGTGCCAAATGTTGCTGATATTATCAAAGTTTATTCGTATTGGTTATCTATCTTTTCCTACTCTCACCCCTATTTTCTCCAGTGTCCCTTTATTTCAAACATTCAGTAATTTCTCTTTCTAAGACAATAAATCAATCTGGTAGAGTATGTAGCCCAATCGATTAGTGAGAAGTGAGAGGTCTGGGTTTGGTCCTAGTCATAAGGGATTTTCTCCCCATCTCTGCTACACCTTGAATGATCGTCCAGGTACAATTCTTTCACTACGAGATAATAAACTGAGTTCAAATGTGTAACAGGCATTGACCACACGTAAAAATCCCATGACAGCTAAACAGTTGTCCTTATAAAAATTCTGTAGAAAAATCTGTTTTCATAAGCCACAGAGACAGACAGACAGACACACACGCACACAAACAGACAGGCAGACAGACAGACAGACACATACACAACACAACAAACACACACAAACACACAGACACACAAACACACAGACACACACACAACACACACACACACACACACACACACACACACACACACACACACACACACACACCATCACGTGCATGCACGCACGCACGCACACCGCAAGTCGAAAGAAAACAACAATCTCACACACACAAACGTTTTTTTTAGATGAAAAAGTGGATGGAGCCGTAATGTGGCGACATGATTTTTTCGTGTCAGCATCCCGCAATTCATGCATAAAAACTGTATTGTAGACAAAAATCATTCCAATAAATCCAACCCTATTCAAGTAATAGTGTATCTTATTCAGCCGCCATTCCACCGTCCAGTGCCCTTCATGACCGTGCACGACAGAAAATTAGACCACTTCCCAAGAGTCTGTATTTTCTCCGGGACTTTCGCTCGGACTGATTCCTGAAGTTATGAGCTTCTTCAACCCGGGATTAACGAAGGGATTAGTCCCGTACGTGTCTGGCCAGCGCTGGGTGGAGATGCAGGGATGAGCTAGGAACCGATACCTCAGAGCTTCCTTATTTCCTGGATTCTGATTCCACTGGGAATTTTCTCTCATGATGTTCTGTACGGCTGTTGCTGATATGAGGAGAAGGAAAGAGAGCGTGGGGGACAGCGGGAGGGGGGGGGGGGGGGATGGAGGTGGGAGAAGGAAAGAAAAAAGGGAGTGGGTATCATGTACAGCCGTGTCAACACACCATTTTTAAGACCAGAAGTGAGAGAGGGAGAGAAATCGGAATATGTTCACGGAGGAGTCATTGCACGTGGAAAAATTCCGTATCGAACTATACCCAAATCTGTTAGTAATATTCTGAGAGACTCCTTGAGCCTGCGCAAAATTTTATGCGCTGGCAGGTCTTGAAGAAGAGAGGTAGGAGTGGGTGAAGACGACATATGAAACATTAAGCTGGCAGCACCCGAATGACTGCAGAGTTAAGACGGGCAGCGAATTGGCCAGTTTTTATGTGCGGGCTGCGACTGGATTCTGTGAAATCAAATCTTTGGGGACAGACAGACGGAGAGACAGACAGACACAACCACACCACACACACACACAACACACACACACACACACACACACACAACACACAAAATTTCTTCCCCTCTCTCTCACACATCACGCAACACACCACACAACACACACACACACACACACACACACTACTTCTCCTCTCTCTCACACACACACACACAGACACACAGACACACAGACACCAACAGACACACACACACACACACACACACACACACACACACACACACACACACACACACACACACACGTACACTGCATGTACGAAAAAAAAAAAGCAATACAAGGAGAGAAAATTGACCGGGAAGCTCAAGTTTCGTTAAATTAAATTCAGCTGTCTTTAACGGGTCGTAATTTTCATCTGCAGACAGCTACACAAAAATCAACTAGATGACCAAACCATATAATAACCAGCTTATTGACCTTTTAGACATATGTGCCGTGCACACTGAGGACAGCAGTCTCGATAAAGATTTACCAATCTATATAATATATTATTCTCTTAATAACAATAAACAAACAGACAGATAAAGAATAGATAACGCAAAATGAAAACTAATGTTTTTCTGACTTTTTTCTTACTGTGGAGATTGATTTACTACGATAGTTCTGGCTGATTACCTTGCTGTTGTCATTCCAGCTGCTGTTGCTGCTATTACTGTTTTGCTGTTTTTGTTGTCTTTGAAAGACTTTTGTTATGATGTGACTCTACTGTTGGTATCAATCTTCCCAAACAGCCTGTAGCACGCTCAACTCTGGGTAGGAAATGGCCAGGGTAGAAAAATTCCACCATCATTTTATTTGGGACCAATGCAGATTCGAACCCACGATCTCCCCAGTCATTAGTCTAACATATAACCACTTACCCACGGCGACTGGAGCTGACTTAAAGATCGGTAATCATTCTGGTTTAAGCCATTAGCTATGCTCAGAAAAGGTGTCCATCTTAGAAAAGAGAAATACGAACTTATATTTCACGCCCTTCGTATCAAATACTGTGGTATTTTATTTTCTGAATGTTTATTTCACTTCAATGTTTTACTATTTTCTAGTAAAGCAAAGATTACTGTTTATGAATTATGCTGAAACTGGGCGTTTAGCGTATCACAAGTGTGGAACTCTAATTCAAATTATTTTTGACTCACAAGTTCAGTCTGTTGTCGAGTAATGTGCGGAAATTTGTGATCTTCATATTGCAGCCTACCATTGCCAGAACGTTCAAGCTCCCTTATTTGCACTGAAAAGATTTCTAGGTACTGAAATATGAACACCAGTACCTACACCTTATGTGTTAAGACAAAAACAGGTACTCAGTTTCTAAAAAGACAACTATAAGACAGGCAATGATATAGATTAAAACTGACGAGCAGGGGGGGGGGGGATTGAAGATTAATACGAAAAACACACACACACGCAACACACACACACACACACAACACACACACACACACACACACACACACACACACACACACACACACACACACACACACCCAACAACTATACAATACTGTTTTATTTTGGATGTGCGGAGTGAAAGAAAGTGGGTCCAAAATACCCGCTACAAGTTTACCAGTCGGATCTAGCTATGTATGAGCAAATTCAGCGGTCGAAGAAATAAAAAATTTCCACATATTTTAAAGAGTGATTGGTTTCATCATTATTATTGTCACCATCTTCATCATCATCATCATCATTAATAGTAGTAGTAGCATTAGTAGTAGTAGTAGTATTAATAGCAACACAACTGCTGCAGCAACAGTAGCAGTAGTAATAGTAGTAGCAGCAGTAAAGTAGCAGATCCATCGCTATCATCGGGTTCAACAGTAGCGCCGCAACAGACTTCAGAACTCTCTCCATTTATTCCTGTATTGACTTTTCTGAACCATTTTGCAGATCTTCAAACACTGAGGTTGATGATGTTCATAATTATAGAAGTGTGTGATCTGCCTGGAGTTCTTTTGACCTCATCATTGCTTTGCAAAAGTGTTGTTATTATGGTTGTGTTAGTGTTACGGGTTGCAAGGCCAAGTATTTCATTTTTTCTTTTGTTGATTTCTGTCAGCAGTTGACAATGGACTGTGAGTTCATTTCAAATGCTTTCATTTATTTTTTAATCGGTCCACTTGATTCTAAGAAGCCACCTGTAGAACCACATCTCTGCTGCTTTGATCTATTTTCATCTGCTTTTCTGCGTGTGCAGACTTTAAAGCTATATAGTGTTACTGGCCAGATCAGACATTTTAGAATTTTGATTTTAAGGACAGTTGGCAAGCTTCTGTCTTTCCGACCTTTGTTGAGATCCATCATTTTCTGTTTATGCTATTCCTACTCTTATTCTGAAGTCTTTAGTACAGGTGCCATCATGAGCTTTATCCGAGATTAATATTTAAAATCACTCACATATTCTAATGCAGTCTTGTTGATTTGAATATCTCGATATGCTTGACTTTCTTCTTTATCCAGGTGCATTACTTTTGTGTTTTTTTGCATTTAGATTTAATCCTGCCTTGTTTTGTTTTGTTTTTATTTTTATTTATTTTTGTTGTTGTTGTTGTTTTGGGGTTTTTTTTGCCCGCTGTACCTACTCTGTACAGAATTCTTTTAATGGTCGTGATATTGTGACATCAGTGCAGTATCATCAGCATATCACAGATTTCTTTTTGTTTTGACCGCCAATTTGTATTCCAATGTCTTCAATATCTGCTTCTCTCACAACCTGCTAAGTGTATATGGTTGAAGGGATGAGGTGAGAGGATGCATCCTGACGGACTCCTTCCCTGATGCTAAAATGTTGGCAGGTTTGGCTGTTCCATCTAACTGTTGCTATATGGTCGTTTTATAGGACCGCGTTAGTAGCAACAGAGCTGCTACTATCATTCGCTTTCTCAAAGCCAGTTACATGTGAATTATCAAGACGAAAAGTCAAAACTGTACCAAGCTCCCAGAGAAGATATAGGCAGAACGGATAAGGTGCTAACCTGCATGTGTAAATTCGGAGCACAAAGTTCACAGCGAATTGTCCTTTTTTTTTCTTGGTCTGGCCGGAAAACCAGACCGAGCACCTAGTCCTTCTAATAGTTAGACGAAAATCTAAACAAATTTGTAAGTATCCCTTTCCCCCTAATTTTCTCACAGTTTTTTTTCCCGCCGAAGTCTTGAGCGGAAAACACGAGTTAAGAAAGGAGATAAGAAATTAAATGTTCTCTGCTGCCTTAGAATTTATGAGCAGTCATATGCCATGCTCATTTCAATCTTCTTACATCACATGACACTTGCGGCACTAGTGCAGATAGGATTCATCTCAACCGCAAAAAAACCCTTCTCACCACAAAACTGGTAACCGAATCTGCTAACAAAGAGAAATGAAGGACAACTGGTTTTTGTTGTTGTTGTTGTTGTTGTTGTGTTTTTGTTTTTTGCTTGTTTGTTTGTTATGTTAGTTATTATATACGAACAGGACAGAAAAACGTACGTTCCACAATTACATTTACCTCTAAATTCATCCAAGATGTGACATCGATATCACGGACCTTGGCTATGTCTTATTATATCAATACCTTCATTCTGTTACATTGATGGATGCGATGGCCAGGTGGTTATGACTTCGAACTGCAGACAGGAAGAGCTGAGTTCTATCCTCATGGGTACTCCTAGTGAGAACAGGGTAGGGAAGGTCCACATATCCCTGAGTCCTGTCCTGTACGGGTAGCCCCTATGGTGGAAGAGAGCGGAGAATTTTCCTATCTTCCAGGTCAGCATATGTGCAGACCTGATATGATACAGCCAGAATCCGTGAGCAAAGATCCTTGCCGCTATTCAAATATCGGATGGCTGGTCTCTGTGCGTGTGAGCATGTGAACGAGGGAAAGAAAGGACAATATGCGTGTGCTGCATGTGCGTGAGTTCGCTTGCGTGCGCACCAGCCTGAGCCAGAGCGCATGACCGTGGATCTGTCAATGCCCGATACACATGGGAGAAAACAAAGCACTCCCTAATTTCAAGGAGTTTGTTGACAACAAAAACGTTATCTCTGAAGGAGTTTGTTTGTTGAAAAAAAAATCTCTTTCACATCTGCTTCCACACTCACTGAAATCTGAAGACCCGTATAAATGTCTTTTTATATGCAATGGATGCTGTACTTTGGGGGAATTATTTATTTATTTTTCTATTTTACTTTCCAGTTGTTGTTTTTGCGTTGTTACTGTGTATTTAACTTCAGCTGGTTGGTTTGACAGGACATAGGGTACAATGTTACATCAATACAGAGGGAAGTGGAGTGTGTGGCCAGTGGATAAAGCATCTAGCTGCTTAGGATACGAGAAAACCAGGTTCCATTCCAGGTCAGATAGGGATTTTTCTACCACTTTCATTAGACCTTGAGCAATGCTTTGATTGTGATCTTTAGGATGAGACGCTGAACCATGGTCCCGTGTGCAGCATGTTTATAGCACACGTAAACGATCACATGGCAACAGAAGAGTTGTTCCTGGTGACAATGTGTACCCCGAATTCCACTTTCAAAGCTAAACATCAATCAAAACAAAACAACAACAAAATTATATCACACGCAGACAGAAAAATAAAAACAAAAACAAAACAAACCACCACCACCACCACCACAACAACAACAAAGAGAAAAGAAAAGAAAATGGGTGGCGTTGCACAGGGGCGACGCGATCTTCTCGGAAGTTCAACTTGGGAATCGAAGTGATTGTCTGGAAATTGGCGAGGCATTGGTGCTCTGGGTCCCACTCAGCACCCTTGG
This sequence comes from Monoplex corrugatus, assembly GCA_030674185.1. NCBI lineage: Eukaryota > Metazoa > Mollusca > Gastropoda > Littorinimorpha > Ranellidae > Monoplex > Monoplex corrugatus. Next base: position 56,347,539 of record JAPXFY010000016.1, on the reverse strand, counting down.
GTGTTTCTCTCCCCCCCCCCCCCCTTTTTTTTTTTCTTTTTTTTTTTAAACTCTGATTTGCGGCTTGGCTGCTGACTTCTGCGAATCAGGCTTATGACTGCAGGGAAAAACCCGCCAGGGGCATGTCAGACCAAGCTGAACAGCAAAATGGGCTGTGTCTAGAGCTTGATGCCTGGCCATTTCGCGGACGTCCGAACACCCCCTGTGGTTATAGCAAACAACCTTTGGTGGTTCCGACTGCTAACTGTCCAGAGTATAGTAAGAAGAACAGAACTGGCCGCCATGCGAGCTGGTGGCTGAGCAGGCTGCCCAGTGGAGAGATAAAGGCTCGGAATAAGGCAAGAGAGGGCTCTTCCATTCTTCTTGGTCCGGTAGCTAGCTTGGCTAGATTGGTTGGTGCGCGTTGTGTGGCTATGTCCCGAGGTTTGTCATGTCCCCACCTTGCCATTTGGTTTGTTAACTTGGTAACTGATGACGGGATTCGAATGAGTCATGCAGCATATGGACAGCCCCTCCTTTTGCTTGATGGAATGGTTATCATGTGGTGTCCGGAGCTTGGGAGGTGACTGTCCAGAGAGTGATGAGGCAATGGTGCTCTGGGTTCATTCCAGCACCCTCGGGTGTTTCTTGTTACCATTTTGTTAACTTGTTAACTACCACGCGCAGACAGAAAAAACAACAACAACAAACAACGAAACATAAAAACACGAAAAACAAAAGAAAGTCAGCAGTGCACCACCAAGGCGACACGATCTCCCGGGAGTGCAGCCCGCATTTCACAGAAAAAATTCGTTGTGTACTTGTAATTGAATCCTGTGAGCCAAATAGAAATATTATTAAACAGTCCACACTTAGTTTCAAACAGAAGAGAATAATGCAACAATTAATCTAGACCAAGCACAGTTTTCTGCTTCGTAGCATTTTACAAACCCCTGTTTAATGAAAAATAACTTTGGATTACAAAAATATCTCACCATTTCATTATTTATCAAATCACGATAGCATTCATGTAAGATATTTTAGAAAATTATGTGTTCTCAAACAGTGGTAACATTATGCGAAGTTGTTTCAATGGCAGGTTGGTACAAGAATACACATAGAAAACATATGCTAAATAGGACCCTAGAATCGTGTCACAGCGTAGGACCTATGTCCAGGTATAGGACTTACGCCCTTCTCATTTTGGATCTTATCCGATCGCAGGGCATCTGTGCATCTGTAGCACCAGTGCTTATGGAATTTAATCCGAATGAGCAGAAGCCAATTTGAGAAACTGAAACTGTCTTAACTGCTTACTGAGTTTATCTCCCGATACCTGTGTGAAGACTAAACGTACTTACGATCTATAAATATTAAGTATTTGTGTACTCGTTGTGTATATTCAAAACAAGCTGGGGGGGGGGGGAGGGGGGGGAGGAAACATGGCACCCACGACCTGAATGTATAAAACTAACATGGCAGTTAAAAATTGCATTTGTATGCCAAAGATGATTTCCAAGCACGCAGATACTGACACAACACAACACACACACACACACACACACACACACACACACACACACACACACACACACACACACACACACACACACACACACACACACACACACACACACACACACACACACACACACACACACACACACACATCTATCTCTCGTCCATGGAGGAACCACGATTAACAGCAACAAAACAAAACAAACAAACAAACAAAAACAAAAAAGGGCTTATTCCCGTAAGTACATTTTGGATGCGCGGTATAAACGTATATTTACTAAAAAAAAACAACTAAAAAAAACATACATCATAAATGTGTAATGTTGAGGTTTGAAATGAGTATTTCAGAAATTGCTAAACATAATTTCAGTGTAAGAAATATTTTGTAACGGATGTCATTTATCTTTATGCAAAACTTGGAGGAGGGAGGGAGGCACAGTCGTTTGATATCGTTCTGAGTCTTATCCTTTCAGTGGTCTAAATAAAAAAAAAATTAAAAAAAAATTCTTCGACGTCTCAAACCGTTCTGAGACAATTTCGGCGCAGTTTATTTTTGGACGTTTGAACAAAACGTAGTGCTAAAAAAATGATCAGTTTATTTGTATAAAGTATCTACTTAGTAACCTAAGTTGCAGTCAGTTGCGAAATTAAGCGGAATGACTGATATTACAACACGATCTAAGTTTATTTTTGTCTGTCTGGATTTAGCGACGTGTTTATAATTATCTGAATGTTTCACTGTGATGTTCTGTTTCTTTTCGAATGATGTTGAGGTGTGTTTCTGGTTTCTTGGAAGACGACTTTTTGTGTTCGGTTTTAGATTCCTTAGAAGCTGGTTGGCGTAGAGTTGGTGCACCTGTCTTTCAATCATCACTGCACGGGGTCGAGTCTGACTCGGAGAAAACCTTTGTGCTCACGGTTTCCAGTCAATCCAACTGTGAATGGGTACTGACAATGTTCCGAGTTGGAAAAGGCAAAGCAGAGATGGAAAGAAGACAGGTACCGCCCTCATGATACTAGTTCCAGAAAAAGTTGGTCTCTACCATCCCATTCTCCTGCGACATTAGTGCTATGGGACAACCTTAACCTTTACCTCACTACGCTTCAGAGTTGATGAGGGGACGAAGCTGTCTGAATATGTAACATCTTTACATAGCTATAAATAGCCTTGTGTAGTCGGCTAGACCTTTACGGAAATAACGACTTCATTACGTGCAGTACTCAATGTGTCAAACGCTTATGGTACATTTTTCATATACGAAAGGTAATTAAAAACAAAAAGGATACTGCTCAGAGTTTTGCTGATTTGCCAGGGGGGCAAAGTTTTAGCAATCAACTTGCAAATTACTCTGAATAGAGAACTTTATGACAGACAAATTGCTTAAAACAGAACCAGAAAACGAAAGAAACTTGAAAGGAGCTTCCTTTTCGGTCAACAGTACACAAATAGGTGCAAACTATTACTACGTAAATACACATTCTTTACCCAGCAGCACTTTTTAACTTGTCCCAACGTGGTGACAGAGTATAAAGTGTCTGTCTGATGAAAAAAGAAGAATAAAGAGACAGATGATGAGGGGAGAGAGAGTGTGTGTACTTGTGTATATGTGGACAGAGTACACATGATTTAAATACATAAAGTTTCATGTACAGTTGGAAGTCAGTATACAATTAAGGATCATGAATGTAAGGTGTACAGATTCCTTCTTTTTTTCCTAATGTTTTAATAGTGTTTTGTGTGACTACATGTAGTTATTACTTATGTCACCAAGTACCTGTACACGTACCCTATATGTAGTGGCAGCAGAAAGGACAGGACAGGGTGGTGGGGTATTTTTGCCTTGTAAGATCTTGAGACCCTGTATAGCGCATGGGTTTTATGTCTATCTTTGTATCAATCTTTTAGTGGAACAATGTAGGCTACATCGTGGTACTAGTAAATTTGTAGGAGCACAGTACTGTGCAAGAACGATTTATAATAGCATTAAGTTAACAAATGCGTAAATAACCAGGCTTGAAGAAATAAATGGATAAATAAATGATTTACTAAATCTATACTGTCAATATTTTATGGAAACAATAAAAATTCACAAGTCACTATTTTTGTTTTAAATAAAAATAAATGGTTACAGATGTAACAAATGGGTTTTACAGTATTATATGAAACATACCTATCTGAAATATCTCGATAGATCATGATCAGAGTGCATCATGTATATTCTGAAGGTTGTGTGTTAAGCTTTTGATACTGCTCATATGCTTGGTTTTTGCTATCTCATGTTCTTGAAATGATACGGTGTATCTTGTAAAACAAATTTCCTTGTAAGGGGCAGTAAATCGTGTCATCAATTATGTTTTTTTCTTTCTTTTTTGCTTTGTTTTTGTTTTTCCTTATGCAAACCTTTTTTTCTCCGACGTGTGCATGCACGTTGTTCAGCCCACACTGAGCAGGCACTATGCTGCTGCACAGTCTACATACACCAATGTCGGTAGGCGTGCATGCTGGGTGTGTTCATGGTTCCGTAAGCCATCATACACTGAAACAATTTACAGGGTCTATTTAACGCGCATTCTTTGCATTATTTGCGTGCATATACACACAGAGGCACCACCAAGTCTGTACACCTGTTTGACCTGGAAGATCAGAAAAACTTCCACTTTTTTCTTCATTACGAGGGAGGTATCCAGGTAGGATCGAACACGGGGCCTTCTGATTGAAAGTCCAACGTCTCATCCACTTGAATCATCTGCCCGTCCTCTTTCTGTGTTGCGTCAAGTTATCTTTCATTTTTGAAGAGAAAGGACTTGCCTAGTCTGTTTCAAAGCCCTAAAGTGATCACAGGCTGTTCGTTGGGCTCTTGTCACACGTAAATACATGTATGTTGGTGACTGGCAGTGTCTTGCAGTTTTATAGGTTCGTGAAGATCTAGCAGTTGATAATTCTTTTCAGAGACAAAATACACCAGTCCAGGTTAAACGAAAATGATCCTTTATTTGAAGAACGTAGAAAACACAACAGGAACTGGGTAAAACTTCACACATCCGATGCACCACTCCTAATTTACAGAATTATCCTTCTTCAGCCCTCAAATCTACACGCAGCAACTCCACGAATCTACAGCAACTTCTCTATCTCTGACAGCAGGCTTACACTTTAATTCTTCCGATCGCTCTCTCTTCTCTCTCTCTAACAATCACGCTTTATTTATAACATCATGGAAAGTTCCACAATATTCTCGGCTTTTCCCTAGATTTTCAGCCAATCATAGCCACGTTCTCGAACCTTCCCTTTTTGGAATGTTCTGTAGTTCTAGCCGAATCATTGTACAGATTAAAGTTGTTTACGATTTCCGGAACATTCTAGAAAGGTCTAAGGTATTCTACAATTTCCATACAGCGAAATCAAACTTAACCATATATTTTCATTGTTAGCATAAACCAAAACAAATATTCTCGATTCATTATCGAGCGAATCCCAAACTAATCTTCAAGAGCGAACAGCAGAGAGTAGCTGAATGGACAGACACATTTTGAGTCACACTTCTTTTATCGACATTCGCACTTTCACATTTGATTTTCTCTTTTTTTGAAATGTAACACTCTCATTTATTTATCCATTTATCTATCGTTCACTGTGGGTTTATTGCGTGAAATTTAGACTGCTGGTCCTGGGAACAGCACGTTGCGATAGTCCAGTGCCATCAATTTTTTTATGTATCAGATGTTTTTTCTTTGTCTGTTCACCGCGTCCTTCCATATACAATATTTTTCAAGGACAATATTTTTCTTGCCTTGGTTATTCATCATTTGCTACGCGATGTCACCTTAAAAACTAGCATCTACGTAAGTGGGGAGGAGGAACGATTGAGAAAAATTCGTGTACGAAAATCAAATCCTGGGTTGCTAGAAAAGCCTGGATTTGATTTTTGTACTGGAATTTTATATATAAAAAAAAACAAAAAAAAAACAAACCAAAAAAACACATGAATTACAAATCACTCTTTTGTTCTTCGCGACATGATAATCTCGATCGCAGAACCGAGCAGTTCAGTGTTAGTCTGTTTACACACCACACACACACACACACAACACACACACACACAACACACACACACACACAACACACACACACACACACACACCATACAACACACAACACACAACACACACCACACACACACACACACACACACTCACACACACCACACACACACACACACACCAACAAACTCTCTCTCTCTCTCTCTGTGGACTAACTCTCATTCAGTCAATACTATATTTTTATATATATATATATATATTATATTATATAATATATAATATATCTTACACACACACACACACCACACACACACCACATCATTATATATATATATATATATATTGTGTGTGTGTGTGTGTGTGCGTCGGCGCGTGTGTGTGTATGTATATATGTGTATATGTATGTATATAAATACATATACATATACATTTATGTATATATGAATGAATGAATATATGTATATATGTGTATATGTATATACATATATATATAAAGAGAGAGAGAAGACAGACAGACAGACAGACAGACAGACAGAGCAAAGAGAGCAGAGGTGGGAGAAAGCAGAGCACGTACCCTTACACAGAGAGGTTCTTTATAATCATCCGCACGCACTGACCAGTCTGTGGTTCACATGCAGCTTGGTTTTTTTTTTGCATTCTCTGCGCATTTCAAAGCAGTCTTATCCGTAGGAGAATGTGTAACTGCCACACGGCTCGTTACGTGTTTGTTTGTTAGTCTTCTCTTTAAAACGAATAAAAAACCCAGCTTGAGAAAACACAAAAAAAACAGAGATTTTCTGGATCCAAAACAAGATTGACTGCCCGCGCCCAAGCAAACACAAACCAGAAGAACAAGAAAACCAATGTAAGCGCGTCTCCAACAAGACAAAACAAAACAAGCGCAAATTTTCGGCCAACTAGCCTTTGTCAAGCGCGAACGCACGGTCACAGACAAATCACAGACACCAAACAATGGATAATAAAAACGGGACTAAAAACTTCCCTGCCGCCTCGTCCATGGGTAAGAGATGGAATGCCCATGTCATCATCAACATTTTCTGTTTTCTCCGGGGAGAGTGTGTTGCCGCAGTGCATGGCTATCCATTTTTGTTGTTGTTGTTGTTGTTGTTGTTTTTCTTTTTTTGTATGCTGTTTCTGTTTGCCTATAAAAATGCCCTGCCCCCTCCCCCTTCCCTTATTAAATTGCGTCAATAACAACTTATCTGTTGCCGTGGGATCTTTACAACGTGCTCTGAGAGCACGCTGCACACGGGATCCCAGTTTATCGTCTAATTTGAAAGACTATCTATCTACCAGACAACTATCTAAAACCTTGTGAAAGAGGGATGTTATTGTTAAAGAAAAGAAAACACACACACACACACACACACACACACACACACACACACACACACACACACACACACACACACACACACACACACACACACACACACACACACACACACACACACACACACAGTGTCAGCTCTATCGTTCCGATTCGGGTTTCTCGCGTGTTAGGCAGGTAAAACCCAGCTTGAGAAAACAAAAAGAAAGAGACGGCAACTGTCTTCGGCGAAAGTACGTTGCCGCAGTGCATGGCGACCCATTTTTTCTTCTTTTTTTCCTTTTTTTGTGTTTTTTCTTATCTTTTCTGTATGCAGTTTTTCTGTTTACCCACGAAAATGGATTTTTTTTCCCACAGAATTGCATCAACAACAACTTATCTGTTGCCGTAGGATCTTTAACGTGCTCTGAGAGCAGTTTATCATCTAATTTGAAAGACTATCTACCAGACAACTAACTAAAAATTAGTGAGAGGGAGGTAAAGAAAAGGAAAAAAAGGTTGTCTGCTCTATGGCTCCGTTTCGGGTTTCTCGCAGGTGCTTTAATCACAAGGCAATACACTCCTCTATTGTGTGTATGGGCCGTGTGCGCTCTGGTACGTTTGTATACATGCGCTCGCGTGACAGCGTGCGTGTGTATGTTTTAACCTTTTCCTTCAGGGGGGGTGGACAACTTTCGGCTTGTTTATTGTTCTTTCTACATACGATTGGCCGCTCTCTCTCTCTCTCTCTCTCTCTCTCTCTCTCTCTCTCTCTCTCTCTCTCCTCTCTCTCTCTTCTCTCTCTGATTGATTGTAGATGGCAGGATTGGAGTGCTTATGTTCAAAACAGTAATAGATTTGAGTTTTATAGACAACCTAATCCATCACACTGCATTCCCACTTATTTATCGATTAAAATGGATAAGCATCTAAGATACATTATGACAAGATTTCGATTTGGAGGAATCTACAATACAATACAATACAATATTTTATTTATATAGCGCAAAATCTTGATAAAATCAAATCTAAGCGCTAAAACAGACACACACGCACGCACGCACACACACGCACGCACGCACGCACACACCACACACACACGCGCCGCGCACGCACCACGCACACGCACACGGCTATAAATGGGGAGAAAGAATAAAAGCAATGGAAAATTATAGAGAGCATATTATATACAATAATCTTCTTTACAGACAACACGATAACCGTGATCTTATATGTCCATTATGTAGAAAAACAAGAGAAAATGAAATTCATGTCGTGTTTTGTTGTCCAATACTAAGCAGTCATAGAGATAAACTGATCCCCAGAAAATATCATAAACAACCTTCACTATTTAGACTGAGCTTGCTCATGGCAGCCGCCAGGGGAAAATCACGTTAAACAGCTTGCCATTTATTTGCATAAAGCCTTTAAACTCATGAGCTCTTGTGCAAATTGAATGTTTCAGTTTTCTTTGCTCTGTGTAATATTTAGAATAAAACAGTGTATATTTAAGTGATGTATGTTTATTTCACCCCTTCATGAAGGGCCATGGCCTTTATTGAATAAATTATCTGAATCTGAATATCTCTCTCTCTCTCTCTCTCTGCCTTTTTTTCCTCAAAGGAGTTGCAAGAAAAAGACAGGCAGTGAAGTTGTCCGCCCGTCACGCTGAAATAACGACATTTTCTAGGCTAGAACAACGGGTGTGGATTTCTTACACACACAATAATTCTGCTTGGTTGTGTCATTGATATTTGGAAATGTAATTTAGTCAGGTGTCTGTTAGCTGTGAAAGAGGAAGTTTCCATGGTAGCAAGAACATAAAAAAAAAAAAAGAATGAAAACAGACATACTTTAAAAATACAAATACAAATATAAAAATCCAAGGGAGTGGCTGGGGTGCGGCACTAGGTGGGCTCATTTAAGGGAAGGTATGTCGATGCACAAATGGTTTCCACTGACAGCTGGATGCACAATTTATATAGCTATGGCTACAGATCGCGTAACCCACCAGGAACGTAGAGGCGTGGTACAGATGAGCGCTGCACCATTTGGAGGGATAGGGCAACAGTTTTCTCCTTGGCAAAGAACTGTTAGAACAAAATCATATTCAGGTGACATATCATACACACAAGATCACCTTACGACTTCTCACAACGATTAACAAAGTGAAGTGAGATCTGAATTTTTGACACAAATTTTGTGGTAGACAATGTAGTCATGAAGATGATGATAGTGAAGAATATCAGTCACCGTGATTTTGAAAATTTTATATGAATTAAATCTTGACATGCGTCGATGGTAATGATAGACTGTAACAACCTCGAATACGGACTCTTGAAATAGTGTCACAAGTCCTCAGCGTGTGCTGTTTGCAACTCGTCCTCATTCATTCTCTCTCTCTCTCTCTCTCTCTCTCTCTCTCTCTCTCTCTCTCTCCACACACACACACACACACACACACACACTCACTCACTCACACACACACACACACAACACACACACACACACACACACACACACACACACACACACACACACAACACACACACAACACTATACACAAACACACACACACACAACACTCCCAAAATACAGTACAGGCACACACACACAGACACACAGACACACAACACACACACACACACACACACACACACACACACACACACACACAAACACACACACACACACACAGCACAGATACAAACCTCTGGTTATAACAAAACAGTCCCTCATTTTTTATGTATATAAGGAAAAGAAGATTGAAAACTAAACAGACGGCACGGGAGTGGCTGAGGACTGGCATTAAGTGGGATTATAAAAAAGGAAAGTATGTCGATGCACTGGTGGTTTCGTTGACAGGTGAATTTACTCTTTATGTATAAAAGCGCAAGATCTATAAACCTAAAGTAAAGGCAAAGGTCGTCCCACAACCCTCAGATCATGCAGAATGAAGCGGTAGACACCTCATTATTTTTGCGTCAGCAGTTGGAGGACGGCTCTGAATCCTCTGACTCCCCGCTTTACCTTCCTCTAAACTCGAGAAATATTGTGTACTGATTCACAGCCGGGTGAACTAAAGGCTGCTCGCACAGAGTTATCACATAGATATTCATGGTAATTTACAAGTTTTCCCATTAGAGATTTATGGTAATCTGTAAGTTTCCCCTCAAATATTTATGTCGATCTTGTGTTTAACCTTATTACGGTAGAGTTCCCTTAAATACAGTATTACGGTAAACTTTGTTTCCTTTAGATATTCATGATAATCTTTAAGTGTCCCCATAAATGTTTACGGTAATCTACAAGTTTCCCTTTAGATAGTCACGGCAATCTTTTTCTTTTAGGTACTCGAGGTAATTTGTTTTCCTTGACATTTATGACAATCTATCCCTGTCTTTGATTCCCCAAGCAGGAATGAAGTCGCTCTCAGACTGGAAGGGAGAAGCTGGCCTCGTGTGACAGATGGATGTACTTTTCATATCAAAGCGTAAAAATCATTAAGTTAGGTAGAAACCCCAAGACCTCACCGGCACGAACGATTTATACGCAGGTTCAGGCACTTCAGAGGCCTAGTTGACCGTAGAGACCAAGTCCCTTGCTGACTTCTCTGATTTCACGGGATCAAGTCTAGCTGTCTAGCTCGGAAAGAACTTTGTGCATGAAGCTTCCAGTCTTCTTAGCTATGAATGGGTACCTGACCCTGTTCAGTGGAGAAAGATAAAGCAGCAAAGGGAGGAGACGGTCGGTTGGGCGCTTCCGTCATAACGCTCTCCCCCAGAAGTTGGAGGTCCCTACCACTTTTACTCCCTTGCAACCTCATGGTGTAACCTTTCATTTTTGTTTATGATTGGTTTTTTGTTTGTTTTATTTTACAGCACTTTCCATGATTATTTCGGACCTTTTCCTCACATAGCCATATTCCTCCGGCCTTGTAAGATCATCATGCAAGACATTCTGCGAGGAGGAAGAAGACAAGAAACAAAAAGAACAGATGGGAAGGCAACTACCAAGACTGGACCAATCATAATCGAACATAGGAATGACTAACGCTTATGAACACTGAGTATCTGGTACATCCATTTGTCAGATGATCAGCCTTTTAAGTTTTATTCCTCGTTAGTTTGAAAACTAAACTTCGAACAGGTATCTTGATTATAAATCGTCGCCAAAATTTCATTCTCTCTCTCTCTCTCTCTCTCTCTCTCTCTCTCTCTCTCTCTCTCTCTCTCTCTCTCTCTCTCCTCTCTCTCTCTCCCTCTTTTCCTCTTACCTTTTTTCTTTTGTTTTTCTTCCTTCCTCTCCTTATTCCGTTTATTAATCTACTTTAAAATAAAAAAACAATAACAACAACAACAAAATCACCAAACTCTCTATTTAGAAAGGGAGGATTGTTTCATATCGACCAGAGATGTGTGTATGTTTGTTGGGGGAATTATTTCATATCAGCCAGTGAGAGGTGTACTTTTGCCTGTCTGTTTACGTCTGCTGTCTATCTATCTGTCTGTCTGTCTGTCTGTCTATGTGTCTGTGTGCAAGATTTCCTCTTTTGTTTATGGATGACCCTTTACCAAATCTGGGTCAAATATGATGAATGTATGTAAACATCACTTTCTCAGAAACTTCTGGAAATACTTTAAAACCTATTTTCACTGTTGCGACGGTCTACCAGTGGTCTCATTTGAGGTTAAGTTTTATTTCATCTGAGGCTTCTTCATGTTCAAGTTGCGTTTCATCCAATGCTTCTTCAAGGTCAAAGTGACTTTGAGAAACACAAAAATCTGGATTTTCTGTACCAATTTTACTGAAAGAAGATTGTTAAAATGGCTGGACCATCTTGTTCTTTCTTCCTGTATTTTTTTTCTTTGTCTCAATTTTTCTTCTTTCCTTCTTTTCTTTTCGTCTTCCTTTCTGTCAATCTGTCATTCTATTAGTTTTCACCTCGTTTTTTTCCTTTGTTATTCCTTTATTTGTTTATTTGCTTATCCATTCTAGGATGATTGATTTATTCAATTTCGTTCTCCTTAATTAATTTCTTTGTTTGTGTTTATTAGTTCATGTTCTTTAATCTAGTTATGTATTCAGTTCGTTTGCTTGTTTCAGGATCACCAGTGAGTTTGCAACCATTCTTGATCAAATATCATCTATTCTCTCTCTCTCTCTCTCTCTCTCTTCTCTCTCGCTCTCTCTCTCTCTCTCTGTCACACACAACACACACACACACACACACACACACACACACACACACACACACACACACACACACACACACACAAGGTTTCTCTCTCTGTCTCTCCTCTCTCTGTCTCCCTCTCTCTCTCGAGTTGCACCCTCCCACACCAATCCCTATTAACAGAGTCAGAAGGCTGCTGGCTCAATATTCCAAGAAACCGACCAAAGCGGCCCAGCAGCTCAATCTTCCTTTCAATATTCCTTTAATCAAAACAGCAGGATCACAATCCTCTTAGCCGGAAAGCAGAGAGAAGGAGAGAGTTTGTTTCCTGGGCTTAGCCAATCGGAGATCGGGACACAAATCAATCCGGGAGGAGGAAGTGTCCTATTTTTTCATTGGCGCATTTACATACTGTCATTGTGGCCGAGATGTAATTGTTCGCTCGGGCAGAGAGGAACAAACGCTGACACGCTGACAAACAAAAATGGATGCGCACAAGGTCGATTTTTCACTCTCTTGTTTTATGAAAGGGGGTGTTCATTTAGACAGAATCGTCAGGTCTGCGTGTCTGGGTATGTGGGCCTATACATGTCTGTACAGACAAAATAACTCTCAGCAAGAATATTTTCTCGTTTGTTAAAACGTTTAGAAAAACAAGTGACTCGTGAAAAGTGTCAACTTTTAAGGTCAGTACAGTACACTTTTTCACATATTCAGAATACCTTCTCCAGATGTTAGTCAACTGTACATACGTGAGTGGCAGACTTATTTCTGGGAGTATAATGAGAAGGGGAAATATGTAAAAAATTCACTGGCTGTGACTCTTTCATCTTTTTGTATGGACCATTGTCAAGCTTTGGGGTTAGCTTGTTAAAGTAAAGAAATCATAATTATCTATTTCTCAGTAAGTATGACGAAATGACAAAGGATTGTAGCCACAGAAGCCGGCCGAACGAACCGACAAACAAAGAGAAAACAGAAAACAAAACAACAACAAAAAAATCAATAAATGATAATGATAGATCGTTTTCATTTTTCATGGAAAAAAGTATGTATTCCAAACGCCAAGATTTTTCTCCTTATTATAGACGCAGAACTACTTAAGTTTAAATTACATGTTTTTGTTTTGCTTTGTTCTGTTTGTATTTAATTCAACAACGAAAGAGGAGAGAAAGAGGGAGGAACATGAAATTTGAAACACTTTATTACTCAAGGATAATAGCATTCGGTCCTCCTAGACCTGTCGTACAGCTAGTCCTTGCCATTTTACACATATATAAGCATATAAGCATAAAAGCAGAATGCCTTAATGAAGACATGAGGAAGAAAATTAAACACAGATTACAAAAAATTGCAAACTTACCCCCCCCCCCCCCCAAAAAAATCTAAACAAGCGAAGAAAGCATGCAAGCATAAAAAGGGAGACTGTAGTAATTAACGATGAAATGGCCACCTATATAAACGTCTCAAATGGCCACCTATATAAACGTCTCAAATGGCCACCTATATAAACGTCTCAAATGGCCACCTATATAAACGTCTCAAATGGCCACCTATATAAACGTCTCAAATGGCCACCTATATAAACGTCTCAAATGGCCACCTATATAAACGTCTCAAATGGCCACCTATATAAACGTCTCAAATGGCCACCTATATAAACGTCTCAAATGAATGTATTCACAGAAACAGACTTGCATATACATGTCCCTCTGTGTAGGGGTAAGCCTAATGATTCGTGGAGATGTTGGAATTTGGGAGTGGTCACTCGGGTAGAGAGGGAGAGCGAGGTTGGTAAAGAGAAATGGGGATGAGAAAAAAGGACAGACAGAGACAGAGAGTGGAATGTAGGGAAAGTTTTACTGAGACAGAACAAGAAAAAAAATTGAGAGACAGACAGACAGACAGACAGAGAGAGAGAGAGAGAGAGAGAGAGAGAGAGAGAGAGAGAGAGAGAGAGAGAGAGAGGACTTCAGTTAGGTAAAAGAATTTCTAGACATGAAGGATTACGGTATGGCTTGCCTCTCTCTTTTGTTGTTCAAATTAAATTTGTCCTGATTTAAAGCTGCTCTGTGAAGTTCAAGATATCTTTCTTTTGAAAACAGGCTCATTTCCAATTCAGCGGATATGTTTCATCATAGGATGCGCCAGGGTTCTTAATTCTGGCAGTTCGATAACGTTAAGGAGTGAAGACAGAGGTAGAGGGAGAGAAGGGGAGAGAGAGAGAGAGAGAGAGAGAGAGAGAGAGAGAGAGAGAGAGAGAGAGAGAGAGAGAAGAGCGAGGAGAGAGAGAGAGAGAGAGAGAGAGAGAGAGAGAGAGAGAGAGAGAGAGAATAGGGGTGGTATGTGAAAGCTGAGTGATTGAGAGGACAGAACAGAACAAGAAGAAATATCTAAATTTCGAGGGTAGTGGTCATACAGGGAACAATGCTTTTCTTTTAATCCAGCCCACACCCATATAAAGTCTATACCAATATACATTTTGTTTGTATTAGTATAGACCCTTCACTGGCCACCCTTCATGGGCACTATCAGTATCATGCCCATGGAGGGTCTATATTGATACAAATGAATTAAAACAGCTTAAAGACATCGACATAAAGCCAAACTGGAATATCAGTAGTAGAAGAGAGAGAGAGAGAGAGAGAGAGAGAGAGAGAGAGAGAGAGAGAGAGAGAGAGAGAGAGAGAGAGCGAGGGAGAAAGAAAGAGCGACAACAGAGAGAGACAGACAGACAGACAGACAGAGACAGAGACAGAGAGAGAAACAGAGAGAGAGAGAGGGAGAGGGACAGAAATATTATAATGTGTGGGAACTTTCACCACTACCATAACTACCACTACCACGACGATTCTGTTCTCAAAACGAAGACAATTCCTATGAATATGCAAATAATGACACCAAGGAATATACCGCTAACATATCATACAATATTGGTCATACAGAAGTATCATAGATTGAGTCAAACGGTGTAAAGTTACATTCTTACATAAAAAGTGATATTGTACAGTTAGAAGTTGGAGAGAGAGGCAGACAGACAGACAAAGAGAGAGGATGATAAGGTACGAGGAATTAAGATATAGTTTAAAGGCCCAAGATAAGCACGCTGAAGGCTTTATTTTTTTTGTTTTCATCAGCCCTGGAATGCACTACAAGAGAAGCTAAAAGCTACTCGAAAAAAAAAAGAAGAAGAAGGAGAGAAAATGAATAAATATGAATATAGTCTTTACTACAATCAATGAAAAAGTGTAAAATACGATAGCAATTATTACGGAAGAAATGGTTACTACTGAAAAAATAGCGCGCGCGCACACACACACACACACACACACACACACACACACACACACACACACACACACACACACACACACACACACACACACCAAAACCACACACACACACACAAGAAAAACAAAAACACACACACACACATAGAAACACACACACATCATCATCATCATCATCATCAGGTGCCCTGCCGCATGGCGTTGGCGATCATGGACTTCCATCTGCCTCTATCTCTCGTTGCCCCTAGCACCTCCCCCACCCTCCCCGTCCCCATCCACTCCGCAAGTCCGTCCAGCACCCCCCCCCCCCCCCCGGTCCACCAGGTGCTCTCCCTCCCTCCAGCTCTCCCGCCGTGACCAGGTGCTCCAAACCCCCTTCCTCATAAAATGGCCTACAAATGCTGCCTGTCCTCTCCCAATCTTCCTTACGAGTGATCTACTTGAGTCCACCTCCATCAAGACTGTCTCGTTTGCCTCCTTTGCTGTCCACGGAACCCCCAACACTCCTCCCAGAAACCACATCTCGGCTGCCTCAATCTCGTTCCGGCTTTGTTTGCCGACCGTCCACACCCCGCATCCGTACAACAGCACCGGTTCTATATAACATTCAAGAACTCTCTTCCTGGTGTTAATTGACAGGCATTTGTTGGCAAGAATGCCTGTCATCTTCTTGAATGCTGTTTCGGCTTGGCCGATTCTGCTGGCTATTTCTGATGTGCATCTGCCGTCTGATGAAATGATCGTTCCCAGGTATTTGAATTTAAGAACCTGTGTCAAGGTTGTGCCATTTGCTGTTATTTTGCATGAGGGGATTTCATGTTTTTTACCGATCACCATGACTTCAGTCTTCCCGCTTCCAGCTCCAGCCCCCTACCCCTGCCCTCTATTTCTAGTATATCCACAAGGTTTTGTAGCCTCTTTCACTTTCTGCAATTAGCACGGTGACATCTGCATATCGAATGTTGTTTATCATTTTCCCTCCAACCTTTAATCCAGGGTCTTCTTCTAGGTTTCTCATGATGTTTTCGCTGTAAAGTGAAAACAGATCTGGTGACAAAACACAACCCTGTCTGACTCCTCTTTTGATATTTTGGAAAGAGCTTACATTGTTTTCTATTCTCATTGCAGCTGTTTGTTCCCAGTACATATTTCTGATTATTCGTAGATCTTTTCCATCAACATTCAGTCTCTCCAGTTGGTTGATCAATTCATCATGTCTTACCCGATCGAAAGCCTTGGTGTAGTCAACAAAGCATAAATACAAATCCTTATTCATCTCATTTGACCTCTCTATGATAGTTCTTAGGATGTATATGGCATTAATAGTTCCTTTCCCTTCCACAAATCCACACTGTTCTTCTGCTATTTCTCTTTTGATTCTATTCCTTGTCCTCATCATGACTATTCTTAACAGGATTTTTGTTACATGGCTCATCAAACTGATTGTGCGATGGAGTTCGCATCCGATAGCCCCTGTCTTCTTTGGAAGTGCAAACACACAACACACACACACAACACATACACACACAACACACACACACACACACACCACAACACACCACACACACACACACACACAAAAGAAAACAAAGGAAATGAATAAAGTATGAATACAGTCTTTACTACGATCAATGAAAAATTATAAAATACAATGGCAACTATAATCAAATGAATGGCAAGTATAACTGAAAGAATATCACACACACACACACACACACACACACACACACACACACACACACACACACACACACACACGCACGCACGCACGTGCACATACACACAGATACAAGAGGACATTGCGGCAAATGGCCAGACGGTAAGGATGATGCAGAAATCAAATTGCTGTTC
Organism: Monoplex corrugatus; assembly: GCA_030674185.1. Classification (NCBI taxonomy): domain Eukaryota; kingdom Metazoa; phylum Mollusca; class Gastropoda; order Littorinimorpha; family Ranellidae; genus Monoplex; species Monoplex corrugatus. The sequence continues at coordinate 56,330,354 of JAPXFY010000016.1, read as the reverse complement.
AAAACGTAAGCTGCAACCCCAAATATTTTATATCGTATTACTCACTGATGGCTTAGTCAACCAGAACATATCTGGAACGCGCTTCACTGCTAAGAAAAATGAAAGCACCAAACAGGAAGAACAGGCAGAAAATGTTACATATGATATCAGTGCATCCAGTGTAACAATGGAAATTAAGGCTGTCACTTATGCTTTAACCTGATTAACTTCGATAGGTGATGAGATAAAAAGCAAGTCAAGCCTTCATTCCGTCTGACTCAATGAATATAAGATCCAAAACAAGTGTGATTGCCCACTGGACGAGGCGGCAGGGAAGTTTTTAGTCCCGTTTTTATTATCCATTGTTTGGTGTTTGTGATCCGTTTGTGACCGTGCGTTCGCGCTTGACAAAGGCTAGTTGGCCGAAAATTTGCGCTTGTTTTGTTTTGTTGGATACGCGCTTATATTGGTTTTCTTGTTCTTCTGGTTCAATGAATATACTTCAAAATGGGGATACTGGAATAGGAACCCACGATAGACGCAAAGAAATGGGCAATATCAGTCTGCAAGAGCTCACGTGAATCTGCTGGCCGTGGCTCGCTGGAGTGAAGAAACAGACTGTGCCAATCGACTTGCAATGACTGTAAAGCCACTACGACAAGTATACAGCGTCTTGGAAGATCTGAAGACACAAGGAACCTAAAACCACATTGTTACAAATAAAATCTGGTCATCATATCATTCACTGTCTTACTCAAAAGGGAATAGAGGAAGTAGTCAAAAATCCAGTATGAAAGGAAAAAATTAAGTGTTTGGGATTTTTCTGATTCAAAAATCAAAAACATTTGAAGAAAGAGAAAAGACAGATGGAGGGAGAGTGAAAAAAGAATATCGTGAAAAAAGATTTTCCTCCTATGGTTGCTTGGAATTGTTTAACGGTGTCAGGATCTTTCATTTGTCGAGATTGTTTGTTTCTTTGTTTGTTCTTTAATCGTAAAGTTTATCATGACAAAATCATGATTACTGCCAAGGTCAGCTCCTGGAAATGTCCTTGTTTTAGCTGTACTGATGCCAGACTGTTCTGTTTCTTCACAAGGATATAATCTATCTGGCTGTGATAGTGACCGTTTGGAGAGTGCACGTCCTTCGTCGGGATCCTTTGTGTTCCTCAAGTGTTAGCAAGAACCGTGTCCTTAACACTGGCCAAGTCTACCACGCGTGATTCTCTTGGTACTCTCGAGGCCGAAGAAATTCCTCCAGTCTTCTTGGCGTTCCAGTCAACGATGAGGATTCTTTCACCTTTGTTGATGGCCGCCTGAAGCATTCTTCGAACTGATCATCGTCATAAGCTGATATGGGAACACATATCTGGCACCACCATGATGTTGAATGGTTTTGCTGGCAGACAGATGATCACCATCTATTCTACTAGAATTCAGTTGATCTGATGTTCTTGCTGATCAAAAACCCCACTCCATGTGCATATGTCCTCGTTCCACTTTAGTAAAGGAGATGCCCGTCTTCTGTATAATTCTTTGTTGTTCTTCCAGCTAACCTGGCAGAGGCTGACAATGTCCCAGGAGTATCTGTCCATTTCACAGCTCATTTCTTTCAGTTTTCCAACCTGCCTAAGTGGTCTTACGATCCAAGTGGCGAAAGTGACGATGTTCCTACTATGGATGCTCTGATGTTGTCTTGCAGTAACACATTTTTCGCATCCGCGATGGTGAAAGTGGACAGATGGTGGGGTCATCGTTGACCCGGATTGTGACCAATAGTCTATATATACTTTTTCATGAGGTGTGTCTTGGGCAAATCAAACATGGCGGAGCCCATCCCTGTCCACACATGTGGCAGGTAGTACTTGGTTATGTAGTCACCAATAGCAGAGAACAATCTCTAACCTGACTTCGAACATATAAGCCATATCAGAAAAAGTCTTTCTTTTTAAATTCAGGCTGGAGAATGGGCTGAGGACAATAGGGTGAGAGACGACAAACTGTGCAGGAGAGCGAATGGGGCTGTGTCTTGTGTTGTCCAGGGGAGGTTTCTATGACGCGATGTGTCAGGTCTTGGTTTAGTACCTTCGGGTGGATGTGAAAGAGGGGTACGGATGTGTATGTGTATGTGTGGTGCGTGTGTGTGTGTGTGTGTGTGTGTGTGTGTGTGTGTGTGTGTGTGTGTGTGTGTGTGTATGTGTGTGTGTGTGTGTGTGTGTGTGTGTGTGTGTGTGTGTGTGTGTGTGTGTGTGTGTTGTCCACTTCCACTTTTTGCACTTAATGGAGCACCCTAGACGGAGAGATACATCTTACTAGAATATAACCGGAGTTGTTTCATTAACAGATTGGTACAAATACAGACATAGAACACATACGCTAATTAAGACCTCAAAACCTTGCCAGCATGTCAAGCTTAAACGCAGGCTCATGGTGTATGCCATGATCATTCCAATCTCGCCCATCACATGGACGGCTGTGGTGTCAGAGCATATGGAATTTATTCCGAGCATGGAGTGAGAGCAGCAAGAAAACTAAGACTGCTTTGAACGTGGAAGATAGAAAGTAGGAGAAAAGAACTTATTAGACCGACACAGAAAAATGAAGACTGCTTTGAACGTGGATAGATAGAAATAGGAGAAAAGAATTATTAGAGCCGCACAGAAACAGAAGACTGCTTTGAATGGTATAGATAGATAGACAAACAGAACTAATGCGGACCTACAGAAAGTAATAAGAACTGCATTTACCGGATACATAAGAAACAGTTCAGAAAAGCAACTTATTGTAAGAAAGAAAATGAATACTGCATGAACTGGATAGTGAAAGGACGAGAAAAGAACGTTAGAGAGATAAGAAAATGGAAGGTGGCTTGGGAGTGGATAGAGTAGAAACTAGAAGAAAAGAACCTATAGGCAGACAACGAAAAACATTGAGATACCGTCTATCGCGTGGATAGATAGAAATAGGAGAAAAGAACTTATTAGACCGACACAGAAAAATGAAGACTGCTTTGAACGCGGATAGATAGAAATAGGAGAAAAGAACTTATTAGACCGACACAGAAAAATGAAGACTGCTTTGAACGCGGATAGATAGAAATAGGAGAAAAGAACTTATGAGACCGACACAGAAAATGAAGACTGCTTTGAACGTGGATAGATAGAAATAGGAGAAAAGAACTTATGAGACCGACACAGAAAATGAAGACTGCTTTGAACGTGGATAGATAGAAATAGGAGAAAAGAACTTATGAGACCGACACAGAAAATGAAGACTGCTTTGAACGTGGATAGATAGAAACAAGAGAAAAGGATATAGAGCTCCCAGCAGAGAACAGCGACAATGTTTAAATGTTAATAGAGACAAACAGAGGCGTTCATCTGTCGGCCTATCAGCAAAGTCAATAAGTAACAAGTAACATTTACCGTGTACATAAGAAACCCAGTCTTCCCTGAACAACCAGCAGGTGGTATCATTCTGATTGTGAAGAAAGAAAACTTGAGATACAGATGAACATGGATGGTGAAGAGGACGAGAGAAAGACGGAGAGAGATAAAGAGTGAAAGGGGGGTGGGGGGGGGGGGGGGAGGGTGAACACAGACAGAAAGAGACCGAGAGACAGACAGACTGAAACAGACAGCTTGAGAATACCGTCTATCGCAAGCTGGAAACATTCATGTGACATGCAGTCTGAATCAAAATGACTGCCAGTGCTAAGCAAAAAGACAACAAACACATGAAAATACAACAAAATGCATTTCAGAAAACAAGACAGGCGCGAATTTTTCACAAAATGTCTTTTGTCAAGCTTATACAAAAGACAGCAAATTTGCTAGATTTACAACTCTCTCTCTCTCTCTCTCTCTCGCTCTCTCTCTCTCTCTCTCTCTCTCTCTCGCTCTCTCTCTTCCTCCTCCCTCCTCTCCAAATTAAGTTTAATGTAAATTAATTTGATTTCCCCTGAAATCCCAGTTACAATAATTCACAAACTCTTTATCATTTCATGTCAGAATTATCTTTCTCCAGCTCAACGAACAAAATCCGTCTATGAAAGAAAGTATTTATCTGCTGTTTTTGTCCTGAATCCAGTGAATGTCTTTCTTTGTTTTTGTTTATGTACGTTGACAAAACCAGAAGGCCGGAGATTGGCGCCTGTGTTGCTTTGTCAATTGAAAATACGTGCTCTTTCTATTTTCTTGTGTTTCTGATTCTATTAGATTAGCTCACCTTCACATTATTAAGTCTTTTCCACAAACATCGTTGGCTTCCAACGAAGAAACGACTCAAGTACAAAAGTGTCATCTAAACATCTAGACTTTGGGGTTTATGATGGATTTGACTCTTAGAGTATACTCCAAACTCCTCCAGCCCTTTCACTTTTCATCTCCTCCTCTGACTCTTGACCCCTTTTAAAACTCCATCGCTTCTCACCAGGTCTTTTGAATAAGATACTTTCCACTTGTCAAGCTCGATCTACTTAAAAAGCAGCTGCCGGTGTCTCACCATTAGTTGACTCTCCCATCAATTTTGGAACCCTGATCGAGCAAAACACTTTTCCTAGTACTTATTGGTCCATGTACTATTTTGAATGGGTACAGCTAATGGATATCATCTATCATCGCAGATATTCTAAGCAGCCTTAAACACTGAATTCAATATAATTCATCATATCAGATATTCAGCTTTAAACACTGTGAA
>JAPXFY010000016.1:56315678-56320678 GCA_030674185.1 Monoplex corrugatus | reverse complement strand
ATCGTGTGTGTGTGTGTGTGTGTGTGTGTGTGGTGTGTGTGTGTGTGTGTGTGTGTGTGTGTGTGTGTGTGTGTGTGTGTGTGCGCGCGCGTGCGCATGCGCGTGTGAGTGTGATCCAACAAATTTTGTGACAAGTTGAACTGTAACAGACATAGACGATTATAAAATATATTTTCTTTAAACACCAACAAAGGTGAACAAACTGGAGCAAAATAAACAAAATCTTACCTTCCACACCGAACACTGCTCGGGCAGAGTATGTAACTGTCATCCTTTAAATTGTCTAAACGAGGGTGAAAATACCCCCTTAAAACTGCAAACATAGACTGAAGCAACCCTTTAAACATGAATGAGATTGGGAGCCGTGGTATGAAGCTACGATGTCTTTCGAAATAAGGAATCAACAAAGAACAATTAATCCTAGCCTCCAATTTCAAAAGAAGAACATCGCCACCACGAATGGAGAAAGATGACTACCATTTGCTTACACGTGGGGAACAAATCATTCTCTCAAGACTCCGCTCGGGCTGCACCTCTCGTGTGTAACTATTCCCACAGCGCTCATTCTGGTTCTCCAACACACCTCCAATCCTCTGAAAATGAGATCACTGTGAGAGCAGGACATGAAAAGCCACAGAATTTGGGTCAGATTTTGACAACGCTATGATGATTTGAATGGGAATGACAGTGATGATGCTATGGAGGTCCACTTCTGAATGACACTGCCTGACATTTCTGTACTTTACGCTTTCTTTCATAACATATTCTGGTGTCAACCAGGCCTGAGGCATACAGATATTTGCGGTGTTGGTTGGTCAGGAAATCTGGGTAACACCCTCAATAACACATCTGTAAAATGGATGAGACTCCACTGTGTAGTCCCGGTCTCTGCAATGAGCTCATAGCACGCTTAGCTCTGGGTCGGAGACTGCCAGGGCCGAAAACTCCTACAATAAGAACTTGGATTGATGGAATTCCAGCTGAAAATTCCCAACCAGAAGTCCGCAGCGCTAGCCCTTTCATCACGTTGACTGGTAGAGACAAAATAGTTAACAACCACGTGGCAACAAAACTGAAGTTGATGGTTCCTTGCCACCTCCCCCTCGCGAAGTCAATGTGACTTGGTCAAACAAAAATGCAGCAAAACACATGCCCCAGATGCGGCAATACTACGACACCTTCAAGAGGACCATCTGGCCAGAGGTTACTCCACTACATGTCTAACGCGTCCAGAGAGTACAGCAGATTTCGTTCAATGCATCGCACGGCAAATTTGACCGCTTTGAGAACAAGGAATAAAAAAGAAAAAAAAAAAAAAAAAGGGAGGCGAGACTGAGCACCGTGATATTGTGAAGCTGTCACTTTATCCCTGTCTGCTTCTTCCAAAACGCTGCAGACTAGAAATGTTTACAGACTATAAAATGCTTGCATAACTGAGCAATCCTGTCATGCATTACGTCTTTATTCTCATCTCCCAGAAACATTTGTTTTCAGGCCATTAAGAATCCCAACTATTTTAACTATTTTGACTGAGCAGTTTTGCTCTTTCTTTCTGATAATTTCTTCTCCATTTTTGTCTCCTATATTTGTAGAAACGAAATACACCATGAAAATAATAGCAAAACCATAAATGGGGATGGACGACTACCATCTGCTTTCATGAGAGATATATGTCATTGTCTCGAAGTCCTGCTCTGTACACAACAGACTAAATACATTGTGACAAGACGAAGCCGGCCTCCTCCCTCAGGCGATCATGTGGCCTTGACAACCAGATAGCTGAGAACGTCTTCCATTATATTTCCAAGCCACAACGTCCTCAGGATGACCACCGGGACGGAGGAAATTCTATTACATGCTAAGCGGGAGGTTTCTTCTCAGAAATGCACTTACACATGTCACGAAGAATCCTGTATTAAATGAGGAGTTTCGGTATTTCTATCTGGTAATTTCACTAAATTTTTTTTCCAGTTTCTAGAAATGAAATACACTATTAAAATCATAGTGAGCTCATGAGCAGAGAAAGTCTTTTGGAAAAGATGAAGAAAACGAAGAGAAAGAAAGTGAAAGTAAGACGGCGAACACCCACGAAATCGTGTACAGTTGTAGACCTGTCTACCTGTCCTCGTACCCCTGTTCACTCTGAAATGTTTACAAATTGCAAGAAATCAACTAAGCAAAAAATTACCACAATCTTTCTGTTTTATTCTCTACAAAATGTTTACGCACAATTAAACATTTTTTATTGTTGTAAAGCCAGCTCAGATGAGAACTATTTCTACGTGCTGCCTCTTCACTGTTTACTTCCAGGAAACGTCTGTATACAGGCAGTAAAGAATCCTCAATGTCTGACTCAACATTTTTGGCATCTCTTTCTGGTAATTTCCTCGTTATCTTTTCTCGAAGAATATTTGTAGACAGACTGTAGAAACGTCGTCAGCGTTTGGCTGGACAAACTCGGTATTTCTTTCTCATATGATTGAACTTACCAATCTTGCGTCGGCAAATATGTAGACAGTCATGATGTTTACTACCTTGGCCAATGAGAATGAGTGGGAGAGACTAGTTAACAAACACACTACTTTTTATCTCCCAAATGAGTGGTATATAGTGCTGGAGTGTTCTGGATCCATGGTACTGTACTGCATTGTATTCTACTGTATTGTGCTGAATTGTGTTATGTTAGATTGTATTGTCTTTCGTTTTGTTATACTGTGTATTTATGTCAGGACACTTTTGTCCATGTGGAACTGAGGCTGCTGTAACCTACAGAATGCCCATCACCACGATATATCGCATACAGTTATTTGAAGGCAATTCTTGCTCTTTTTTGTTCTGTTTATGTGTGTGGTTTTGTTTGTTTGTTGTTTGGTTAGAAGACATTACTCATGACAAATTAGTTGTTGTTATAGTTTTCTTCACGTAGGCTAAACGAATATTTAACACGGGCATTCATCCCCTCATTTCGTTTCATAGACCACAATCCAGATAAACACTCAAAGTCATGAGCAAAGGTATGATGACAAGGGAGAGGTGGGTCTAGCATCTCTCGATCCTATAGATGATGAGTTCTCTTCTACCGTCCTCTATCAGTGCACATGCACTCTAAAGATTTTGTATCCAGATAAGATAAAGAATTTGCTACTCCTTGAACGACATTGCTATTCATGGTTTTGTCTGTCTGTCTGTTGTTTGTTTGTTTGTTTCTTTGTTGTTTGTTTCTTTGTTTGCCTGCTTCCTTGCTTAGTGTGTGTGTATGTGTGTGCGTGCACGTGCGTGCGTACGTGTGTGTGTGTGTTTGTGTGCGCGCGTGCGTGCGTATGTTTTATGCAAAGTGGCTAGCTCAACTGAAAGTGTCGTGGAAGGAATCAAGATCTCATGTCTCGAGTTTCTAACCCAACATGCAACATAAAAACTAGAGCCCATCTTAATGCTCCAATTACTCAATCATAGGGATTTCCGCAGACTCAAAGACTCTACCAGATATTTACTGACATATTTGGGCAGAATGTATGTGGAATCGTCTGAATGCAATGAATCACTCCTGAACAAACTGCAATCTAGCTGCTCTTTTACTCGTAATCTTCTCTTCGTCCTTGTCTACATATAGAGTACTTTATCATTTCAATCAAGGGATTGACATCCAGATCATAAGTCACCGTTTGAGGGCACACCAGGGTGGATTACAGAGATGAAAGTGGCGATGTAATACCGTCATCGACATGTCACCTCTTGCCTACAGTGTGGCAAGAACTTTGCCACTCGACAACGGCTTCAAAACGCTTGTATGCAGACTACAAACAAATCACGTTGTAACTGACTGAGCAGTCTCGCTATTCCTTTTTCAATCTCCCGTTAAAAGGGGGTGGGAGCGGACAGGGGAAGGTTGTTTCATATCGACCAACCAGAGAGATATGTCTCTCACTCTTGTGACAAAATTGTGCTAACATGATTTTCTCAGACCGTTTCTGGATGGATCTTTACCAAATTTAGTCAAAGATGTGAACCGTCGAGAAGTTGCTAACGCGTGTGCCTTGTAGCCTGCGCACGCTCAAGATTCCACAGCATTTGAAAATCGTGAAGACCAGGCTGCTCCGATACAAAACAGCTGGAGAGAGAGAGAGGTTGATTTCCCAGGTCCCTTACCCTTTAAGGCCAATTAGCCTTCTTGCCTTTCTAAAGTCTCGGTCAGAAAAAAATGGGTGGCGCTGCACTGCGGCAACGCTCTCATAGGGGAGAACAGCCAGAGTTTCACATGATAAATCCACTGTGTCAAAAGAAATGAATATGAATATGAAAATGAATATGGCTAAATTTGGAAGTCATGGCACAAAAGTCAAGGTCACACAGATTGGAACAGTGCCTAAGAATATTAGCTCTTTTTGTGGGAGACGTGTGAACAGCACATTTACCAGGAACGTCCTATAATACTTGTATTCTGCTTTTACTGTTGTCATATTCTGCCATTGTTGATACTTGTATTCTGCTTTTACTGTTGTCATATTCTGCCATTGTTGATACTTGTATTCTGCTTTTACTGTTGTCATATTCTGCCATTGTTAATACTTGTATTCTGTTTTTACTGTTGTGATATTTACCATTGTTAATACTTGTATTCTGTTTTTACTGTTGTGATATTTACCATTGTTAATACTTGTATTCTGTTTTTACTGTTGTCATATTCTGCCATTGTTAATACTTGTATTCTGTTTTTACTGTTGTGATATTTACCATTGTTAATACTTGTATTCTGTTTTTACTGTTGTCATATTCTGCCATTGTTAATACTTGTATTCTGTTTTTACTGTTGTGATATTTACCATTGTTAATACTTGTATTCTGCTTTTACTGTTGTCATATTCTGCCATTGTTAATACTTGTATTCTGTTTTTACTGTTGTCATATTCTGCCATTGTTAATACTTGTATTCTGCTTTTACTGTTGTCATATTCTGCCATTGTTAATACTTGTATTCTGCTTTTACTGTTGTCATATTCTGC
>JAPXFY010000016.1:56308178-56310678 GCA_030674185.1 Monoplex corrugatus | reverse complement strand
ATTGTTGTTTGGGACCCTCAGACTCAATCACTTCAAGCAACTGTTTCGCACTTAGAACCTCGTTTTCTCTGCTCATAGTGACCTTAAAATGACATAATCTTAAAACACACTGTGAACACGCTGTTAAAAAAAAGGCAAATGTCAGAATGGTTTGACCATCATGTTGTCCTTGTCCATGCCCCCGCTCTTCCTTTCTCTCAAGACGATCAATGGTTGAAGAATAATAGCCACGAACTTGTTCGCTGAAAGAATGTCGTGACTGAGGTTACTAAGGATTGAAATGATGGCTTCTGCTTGAAAACTATGGACCTAGAAGCATTAACACAATTTATCCTATTCCAATCTTAGCGTCTACAAACTGCACTTTATAAAACAAAAACAAACAAAACAAAACAAAAAAATACGTACGGTCACTCAGATCCTGACACCTCTTTTCTAACTTGCTTTTTTCTCTTTTTTTTTTTTTTTTTTTTTTTGTCGTTGCTATTTTTACAGTAAAATTCTGGGGTAGAAAGGATTATTGTTTATTTCTTCCCAATCTGATTTTTATTGTTTATTTCTTCCCAATCTCGATTTTTATTGTTTATTTCTTCCCAATCTCGATTTTTATTGTTTATTTCTTCCCAATCTCGATTTTTATTGTTTATTCTTCCAATCTGGATTTTTAATTTTATTTCTTCCCATCCGATTTTTATTGTTATTCTTCCCAATCTCGATGTTTATTGTTTAATTCTTCCAATCTGGATTTTTATTATTATTTCTTCCATCTGGATTTTTATTTTTAACTTCCCAATCTCGTTTATTGTTATTTTCCCAATCCGATTTTTATGTTTATTTCTTCCAATCGGATTTTTATTGTTTATTTCTTCCCAATCTCGATTTTTATTGTTTATTTCTTCCCAATCTCGATTTTATTGTTTATTTCTTCCCAATCTCGATTTTTATTGTTTATTTCTTCACAGTCTCAGTGTTGACGTGTTAATGTAGTTTCTCCATCAGTACATTTACAGAAGAATTTGTATCTTGACAGTAATAGTGGAGTGTGTGGCCCAGTGGGGAAATTGAGAAACCTGAAGTCAACTCCAAGTCAGACAAGAGTATTCTTCAACACCTCCCCTCACCCCTTCGTTACACCGAGAGTGGTGCTAGTCTTTCGCATGCAATGATAAACTGAGGTCCCATGTGCAGCATGCCTTTAGCGCACCTTGTCATACAGGACAAAAGTAGTGTTATATCATAGACAGCGGCCTGCACTTCACATGGAAAAATAACGCCGTGTGCAACAACAACAACAACAACAAACAAACAAACAAACAAACAACAAGGATCCAATCCAGTCCAATCCCATCTGATGTATGTGCCCACTGAAGTTGTTATGATAGATATGCTTTTTTTTTTTTTGGTCGAAGTAATCTGAAGAAAAACAAAATAACGCTGGCATAGTTCTGAGAAGTGGAGATGGCATCTGACTGATTCGAAATCGGATAGACTGTCAATACAAATGAATGAAAATATTTCAAACCGAAAGAAGATTCCAAATGCATTTTTATTTCTTGTATTCTTTGCAAAAAAGATACAGTTATCCTCTTAATCATTTTAATACAATGGACATTTGTGTTACCAAGAATTGTGGCTTTTCATCCTTGAGTGCCTGTATAAAGAAAAGAAAAAAAGTCCTTCGTCAAAACTATAAGTACTGGTACGAAAACAATATGTGATTGTAACTCTCCGTTAAACACCAACACACACACACACACACACACACACACACACACACACACACACACACACACACACACACACACACACACACACACACACACACACACACACACACACACACACACACACACACACACCTTAAATAAGGAAATGAACAGGAGTGTACTTTTCAGATAAAAAAACAAAACAAACAAAAAGAAAACATCTACTTATTTGTCAGCTTGTCTATCATTTCGTTGTTCCATGCAATATGAAAATTGTGTGAAGTGTATAATTATGACAGTACACATTGCAACGTAAGATAAAATGTTCGAAAAAACAAATAAACAGCAACAACAAGAACATGAAGTCTGAAAAACAAACGAGCAAGAAGTGGAAAAAAAAAAAGCAAAAACGCGAACAAGAACATAATTATTTTGTTTACGAAGATGTGAAATAAAGAATGCGTACGGCTTTCTATCCTACATCCATCCCTTCCCCCAAAAGACACTACATTATACAATGAATAAACAAACAAAGAAACAAACGTATATCAATGTGAGATCAAACGGGGGATCAAAATGTACTCTGACTATAAAACAAGCTAAACTCTCACTACAAAACAAGATACATGTCAAATCTTTAAAATGTAATCATCAAAATACATGTATATCAATTATTTCACAGTAATACTGTAAGTAATCTAGAAAACGATTGTCTCTGATGTATAATGTGATAAAACTGTTGTGTTTGTTTTGATAGACTGACATTATGGAGTTAATGTTTGACATAAACATAT
>JAPXFY010000016.1:56268178-56303178 GCA_030674185.1 Monoplex corrugatus | reverse complement strand
TTATTAGATCCACGTCCTCCTTGCAAATCACACACAGGAAGAGGGAGAGGGAGGGAGGAAGGGAGGAGAGAGAGAGAGAGAGAGAGAGACAGACAGACAGACAGAAGACAGAAAGACAGACAGATTTATATACGCACACCAGTACACACCTCTTTCACACACACATACATACATACTTTTCTATCTCGACGCTATATCATTTAGCATCTTCTGTGTTGGTTTTCGGCAGTCTCCTTTCGATGAACAACAACGCAAACCTTAAACCCCTACAAGATTCTAACAGTCAGTCCAACACACAGATACACACACACACACACACACACACACACACACACACACACACACACACACACACACACACACACACACACACACACACACACACACACACACGTCGTTCGTTCTCACACCCTCTCTTTCTCTGATAAACTAAACCGAATGTGTTTGCCATGACTGTAAAATGATAACGGCTTTATGTAGCTTTTCATGTGTATAATTCTTCTTGCTATAGTTCACACCCTTCAGAAGTGGCTGTGGCCTGCTGAATAAAACATCTCTCTCTCTCTCTCTCTCTCTCTCTCTCTCTCTCTCTCTCTCTCTCTCTCCTCTCTTGTATCAACAGAGTCCGATCTTCTGTTTGAGCTCTGTGAATGTTCCTTAAATGTGTACTTTTTTTTTGTCTGGTGATGGTGATAAACTCTTTCATCAATCTGACGGATGAGTAGGCGCACTGAGCTTCAGTGCTTGGTGTGGGTCTTCAAATGAGGCTCTCTCTCTCTCTCTCTCTCTCTCTCTCTCTCCTCGTCTCTCTCTCTCTCTCACTCTCTCTCTCTCTCTCTCTCTCTCTCTCTCTCTCTCTCTCCCTCTCTCTCTCTTGTATGGATACTGCCTAAATAATACCGTGATCCCTGTCATTTTGATATCAGCTCGCAATGAGACTATTCTGTTTAATCTTAGAATGTATATCTATGAAGCACTGAAGATAATGGGTTCTGTTGCATCATAATCTTATGCCTAGTTAAATGATGATGTTCGCTTTTCTGTGTACAGTGTACTAGTCTGATGGGTTTTGTGTTTGTTTGTTTGTTTTATAAGTATAACCCCCTTCAATAAGGGGCCTTGGCCCATACCAAATAAATCACATTCGTATTCGTATTCGTTCTCTCTCTCTCTCTCTCTCTCTCTCTCTCTCTCTCTCTCTCTCTCTCTCTCTCTCCTCTCTCTCTCTCCCTCTCTCTCTCTCTCTCTCTTGTTCGTGTTCTCTCTCTCTCAAACAATCTACTCCGATCACTCTCTCTCTCTCTCTCTCACTGCATGATTGATGCCATTTATATTTCTTTTCAATAAAGGATGATCATACTGTAATTTGTCTTGACAAATGATGAGGCTGATTTGACTTGACTCACACGCATTCACACTCAAGCACGCAAACACACACAAAGACGTGCACGCGCGCGCGCGTGCACGTACACACACATACACTCACACACGTAATGCGCACATACTGAATATGTTGCTTTCTATTTTAATATCTTTATGATTTTCTCAAAACTGTATAATTATGACTTACGTGATACTGATATTAACGTGAGATAGTGACAACGTTTGGACTACATTAATTTAAATGTTTTAATTTTGTTTGTTTTTTTCACAGCGGATTTTTCCACGTGAACGCATGCTATTCCCCATGGCAACGCCAGAGCACTGCGCCACCCATTTTATTTTCCTTGTGTGCTTGCGTTTTTGTTTGCCTACGAAAACGTATTATATTAATTTAAACAGTTTTTTGTTGCTGACTGAGCTTTCATGTGCTTCAAGTGCATGCTGCCACACATGATCCTGGTTTATTGTTTTCCATCCCGAAGAGAAGCAAACATACCACCACTCAAGATCTAGTGGGGTGGGATATGAAGAAAAATCTGACAATGACCTGAAATCGAATCTGGAACTCTTGAATCCCAGGTAGGTGCTTTGACCAACTAGGCCACTATTCGTAGAGGAAAAAACGACACAGCTGAGTCACGAAACCTTAATAAACTGAACTAGTATTGATAAAAGGCCTTACGCCGTGGAGCTGGCTATCTTTCGTTTGAAAGGTTTTTACACATAGGCGATGCACTACATCACAATACAATTCAATTCAATGCAGTGCAATGCAATGCAATACAATACAACGCGATGTAATGCGATACAATACAATACGATACGATACAACACTATACAATTCAGTTCAATTCAATTCACTTCAATTCAATACGGTTAATGCAATCTAGTGGTCAACGTGGCGAAGTGGTTAGCCACAGTTACCACTGACTAAAACATCATCATGCTCATCCCCATTTTCATTATCATAACATTGTGAAAACTTGTCCCAGTTACTCTGATCCTTCATGTCCTCCTCCCATGGTGAATCAGTGTCGATGAGTTTGGGTAGGAGCTGAAGAGCCAAAATCAGCGTGGTGGGGGTGGTGACAGAGCAGCAGTGTAGAAGACAGGGCAGAAATTGCACTGTAATCCGATTCAAACGATTCCAGTCCAGTCCATTCTTTACACTACAGTACAATTTCACTTTTCTATAAACAGTATGACAGACCTGGGATTATTTCATTTATGCGCTAACACTACAATGAATTCTACAACTACTCTTTTCCCTTGTTCGTTTAGGTCTTTATAATAATATATATATATATATATATATATATATAATATATATAATACATATATACATATATATATATAATATATATATATATATATATATATACACATGTATTATATGTAATATGCGTTGATTGTACGTGTATGTCTGGTGCATGAGCACGCTTTGATTTGAATTATCAAGGCTTGGCGTCACCTAATTACTGTAACAATTATTATTCTAAATGCCATGTGGTAGAAAGGTCCAAATTTACCGGGGCATATGCCATGAGCTGACGCACAAATCTTACGCTCTGACGATGTATCCAATACAAAACATCACGATAACATATAACACTTCACAGCTCACCACAGCACATTACAATACAACACAACACAACGCAACACAACCACAACACAACACAAACACAACACAACACAACACACACACAACACAACACAACACACAAACAATGCAAAAACCTCAAAACTGAACTCACACCCAGACAACCACTCAACGCTAAAATGGTCTTTACATTGCAAACATTTGTTTGCCTCGTTAAAGATCTAATTGATCATATTTATCATCAGAATCTTTTGTCTCATCTATTGTAACATCTTCCACACGGCCCCCATTGTCATCGCCCCCCACGCTGCTCATTTTGGCTCTCTCCAACACATATTGGGGATAGTGATTTGGGTGTTTCATTTTGGGCTGAAATCGTGTGACATAGCCGTGCCCTACACTACTTTTCTTAACATATGCTGGCGTCGACAGGCCCTCAACAAACTGACACCTGTGGTACTGTTTACGAAATCTGAGCAATACTCTCTGTGAAATAGATGATACTTGACTATATGGTTCAAGGGTTCCTAAAACTCCTAAACTCATGGCATGCTCTGCTTGGGCTAGAAAACAATCGAGGACAAAAAACGCCACAATGATTATATGAACTGAAAGGAGTTGGAATCTTAAGCTTCTGAGTCAAATGTTTGTTACGCCAAACTACCTTGACACCACGACTGGTAATTTTGTTTGTTACCGTGATATTTTTTTTTACGAAAAGATTTACCTCTCCCAACAAAACATACAAATGAAGAACTCCCATCTGTATTCTTCAAGTATTTCACCACCAAAATACAAACTCTTCGTGACAGGCTTGACAGGACACCCTGTCAACCATGCCCACCTGACCCTTCCTTCTCTGGCACACCTCTTACTACTTTTACCCCAGTCTCACAAGAAGAAATTTTCAACACAATCAGATCCATGTCGTGTGTGTGTGTATGTGTGTGTGTGTGTGTGTGTGTGTGTGTGTGTGTGTGTGTGTGTGTGTGTGTGTGTGGTGTGTGTGCGCGCGTGCGTGCGTGCGTGCGTGCGTGTTTGTCTGTTTCAGCGCTTAGATTTGATTTTGTCGAGATTTTGCGCTATATAAATATTGTAATTATTATTATTATTATATTTTTCTATCATTATTGCCGTGACGATTCACGCCTGTTAGACAATTGATCAATCTTTATTTGTGGGAATCTATCAAAATTATATCAAACTACAAAAGAATATCTTAAAAATTCTATCGAGAGATTTAAGAATATTTCAAAAGTTCTCAAGTGGCTGTTCCTTGGAGACCAAGCTTCAGAAGGTGATAATAAAAGTTGTGTCACCCGAAACCTCACGTGTCACACCCAAAGGATTCTGGTTGCACATGTTCGAGTTATTTCATGCCTTGAAAGCCTTGCCATACCACCCATTCCAAAATTCCCCAGTCAGACAATCTAACCAAAAAAATGTGTTTTGATTCTGTCAGTGTGTCAGTTGCCAAGTGATTAAAGCACATGTCAACGAAGTGAGAGGTCCTTGAGTTTGACCACAAATTAAGAGCCATATTCTCCCGCTCTCCATTCATTAACCCTTGAGTGGCAGTCTATATGCCAGCCGTACGGATAAGATGATTAATCAAAGTTTCGATGCACCGTGTGCACAATTCGCATGTATAAGAAACCACAAGTGTTGTTCACGGCAACGTTTTTTGTTGTTGTTGTTGTTGTTGTTTTTTGTTTTGTGTTTTTGAAGAATCCACTTTTACAAGTAGTCAAAGGTATCTGCGGACAGGAAAAAAATAGCCACGTGATTTTTCTAGAACCGTATTTTGAAAATTCTAATGGAACAGAAAATTATTTCAATAGCCGAACCAGTCCCTATGATTGAGCCTTTGCGATGCATTTTAAAAATCTTGAAAAATTCTATCAAAGCAATTCAAAAATGTCTTTAAAGTTCTATCAAGTGGCTGTTCCCTGGAGGCCTAGCTTCAAAAGGTGATAATAAAAATTGTGTCACCCGAAAGATCACATGTCACACCCAAAGGATTCTGGTCGCAAACGTTCGAGTTATTTCATGCCCTTCAAAAGCATTGCCATAACATCCATTCCACGGTCCTCCTCTCCGACGATTGAGCCAAAAAGAAAATACATTCAATTCTAGCAGTGAGTCGGTGGCATAGTGGTTAGAGCACTTGTCAAAGACGCTCGAGGTCCTGGGTTTGCACATGCCAAGGAACCAAAAGATCTTATGTTTTAAGTTTAGACTGAGATTGGGACCTTCCACTTCTTTCACCATCACCATATCCTTCGGCTTCTTGACTTTGAGTGGTGGTTTGAATGCTAGTTTTTTCAGATGTGGAGAAAAGTCGTGTTCCAAAAATTGGCAGAATGTTCATACAAATAACAGAAAGCATGGCAGAAACGGTGTTACCACCGACATAAATAGTAGAAAAGTCCATTCAAATGTGTAAAAAAATCAGATGGTGGAAATAAGGTGGCAATCCACAGTGGTGATACATCCTATCCGAGAAAACGGCCCGATTTTCAAGAGGAACATCCGTGTGATAAGATCGGGATACAGTACAATACGACACAACAAAACAGAACAAATACCATGCAGTACAATATCACAGACAACACAGCACAACACAATGCAATGCAATACAACTTAACACAATACAATGCAATAATACACAATATGATACAAAACAAAACAAAAAATAATATGCAATATAACACTATACAACAGGAAACAATGCAAAGCAATTCAAAACAACACATCACTGTACAATTCGATACAGCACGATACAGCACAACACTATCCAATAGATAAGTATACATCACAGCACCCCACAATGCAACACAACAGAATAAAATACAATACGATTAAAAAAGTACTCAAAAATCAAACACATACCCTCATAACCTCTCAATGTTAAAACGGCCTACTACACAGATTGATCTGTCTCCATGCAAAGTTTAATATAATTATCATAAATCTGCCGCTTAAAAATGTTTTGCTGTGATTTTTTGTAACAATTTCGTTACTACGTAATCATCGTTTTGCTATTGTTACAATGAGACTATTGACGCATTAGAGACAAACAATCCTTCTTTATTCGGAGGTTTGAAATTGCATCACTTGGCCTGAGTCAAACACTGAGATGGGGGTTTAAAAAATTTTAAAGTTCTACAAAACGATTGAAAAATATTAAAGTTTTATCAAGTGGCTGTTCCCTGGAGGTCAGCCTTCAAAAGGTGATGATAAAAATTATGTCACCCGGAAGATCGCATGTCACACCCAAAGGATTCTGGTTGCAAACATTCGAGTTATTTTATGCCCTTCAACAGCCCTGCTATAACATCCTTTTCAGATTTCATCTCTCTGACAACCAAACCAAAAAAAATCTTATTTGATTCTGTCAGTGGTTAGAGCAATTGTCAAAAAAAGCAAGCAGGGACGGTCCAATACAGACTAGGCAGAGATGTTCGTCTTGGTCTTTCAACCCGTTGGTGTTCTTCTTGCTCCTCTTTTCATCTTCTTTTTCTTTTTGTTTTTCTGCTCGTCTTCTCTTCCTCTCTTCCCAGTTCTCTCTTCCTCCCTTTTTTTTTCTCTCTCTTAAACCGTTTTGCAAATGACTAAAGCAACATGCATGCATATCGTATTTGTGAATCAGAATGCGTCAGTTTGCTTTTGTGCATCCAGGATAATACAAAAAACGTTTACTGATGATTTTGATGCCATGAAATCGATAATTGTTATTAATGATACTTAACTAAGTACAAACATAACAGATAAAACAATTCAACAAAATTAAGCAAACCAAGGTTAATTGAAAATCATACCACTCAGACAGGCTGTGAATATAAGTAACATATGTAAATCTGTGTAAGAGAAAAAGGTTTAGTGCAGTTGAAACTTTTGAAAGTCCTATATGATAGGAATCTGTCAACAGTTTTATGTGATCACTGTAGTCCTGCTTGATGCAGTTCATTAAACCATACATATTCTCTACTGCTTGACTTCCAGACAAAAGCGAATACGCGTTGACTTAAACGTACGTACATTTTATGCTCATTCTGTTTACCGGTGCAATTCAAATCGTATAAGTTTATAAGCTTTTAAACCAAGCGTTATCCATATGTATCAGCTTTAACCCTTTGCCACCTGCACCCTATCTACCAACTGCAAAAGCTTAACCCTTTGACTCCCTCACCCTATCCACCAAGCTTCCTGCAGGAAGCTGGTGGATAGGGTGAGGGAGTCAAAGGGTTAAGTTTTTGCTCTTCCAGCATGGTTGACAAAGAAGGATGCTGTTGGGCAGGCTGCAGGAGTCAAAGGGTTAACCAGGATTCGACACGTGTATCAAACAAAATGAATCTTCAGAACCCGCCATACGCTGTATTGTATGGTCTACGCCAGTTAACGCCAGGAATTTGTTTTGTCAAAGGAAGTAAGTACACTTGTTCTACAGGCCTTCCTCTCTCAAATCCACATATTCCTTCCTGCTCCATATTGTATTACTGGGTATACTTGCGAGTCACACACCTTGAGGAACATTTGTACACAATTACAATCGATTTTGTACACATTGCTAGCTTAAAATGCTCCAAATAGCTTTCTTTGCTCTAGCCAGTAGAGACAAAATGAAGGAAAGAGAAACAGATGAGAAGAAGATGAAGAATCATTACACACACACAGAGAGAGAGAGAGAGAGAGAGAGAGAGAGAGAGAGAGAGAAAGAGAGAGAGACTCACGCACACTCGCACGCACGCACACACACATACACACACGCGCGCACGGAAAGAAAAAAACATGAGAAGAAGAATTAAAACACTCATCACACACACACACGCACGCCCAGAAGAAGTAGAAAAGAAGAAGAAGAAGAAGAAAAAGAATATGATGATGATGATGTAGTGAAAAAATAAGAAAAAGTGGACGATGACTGGAAGGTAAAGAATTAAAAAAAAAAACGTATATAAAGAAATAAATTAAAAAAAGATAATAAAAAAAGAAAACAAAGAAGTGTAACAAGACTTTCCATACACGGTTACGTAACAAGAGACATGCAACGTAAGGAGACACCATTCCTTTTAAGATATAAAACTTCGTAGGGGAATTGATTTTGCTTTTGTTCCAAAGGTTTTTCTTACTTGAATACTTTCATAGGCCATGTGCTCCACCCAAATATGTCAGAAATGATCCAAAACACTCCATGAAACTAAGGGGAGAGTGGAGGGAGGGGACAATGGGAGAGGGGGTAGAAAGAAATATAAAGGTTGGCACCATCAGGTGCCACAACGTATACAAATGGACGAGGATGGGGTAAAGGGAAGGATGGAAGGAGAGTGAAGAACAAAGATATTCATGTCAAACACAGAATTCACATTATTATTGAATGTTTGCTTTGTTATATTACTTTCCATACTGAAAACTTTACTGAATATTTATCATCTACATCCATAGGTTATCTGTACACGTACAGTCACAGTTAATGTTTGTTAAATTAAGGCAGTCAGCGTGTACAAATGATTTTAATTACGTTATCATTTCGACAGTGGGGACGAGACAGCATTGTAGCTTTTATCTTCATTTCGGAAATCAAGTGCGGGTTGCCAAATGGATAGGTGACCAGGTTCGTGCCCTGCTTGGAATAAACAGCTCCAATTAAGCGTGCGGCAAACCGACAACTATGCCTCTTTAGAGAATTACTAGTAGAAGGTAAAGCAGAGAGAAAGACGAAATTGGCACCGCTCTTATAATGCTGGCCCCCTAGATCAGGACAGCGTTTGTTAATGTGACAAATAATGATTCTTAAATGAAACAATATTAAATTGCTATCCTAGAGAGCAGCTGCAGTCTCTAATGCGACGCTTCCCAACGATCGCTTATGTCATGATAGAACGTTTACCATTACATTCTATGTTTAATCTAGAAATTTCTACTGATCAAATCCGAGCAGGTTTCTGTTCGTGGGGTCTTCTGCTCGCCAGTCTCGAATTTGCAGAGTAATTAGCTCAGCTGACAGAGTCGGATATTTACGACATGAAATTTCGATCCCCCCCCCCCCCTCTCTCAGTTCCATGCATGCTATGGAGCACCCCATTACAAAACCGTAAATGTTGTGCGTGCGTGCGTGACTGACTGAGTGCGTGTGTACGTGCGTGTGTGTGCGTATGTGTGTATGTGTTTACCTGATGTGTGTGTGTGTGTGTGTGTGTGTGTGTGTGTGTGTGTGTGTGTTGTGTGTGTGTGTGTATGCGTATGCTACACATATATTTCTTGAATGGTCATTTTTTAAATCAAATTTCAAATGGCATTGCAATCTTGATAGTCTACTGTCTCAGTGTCAATCTACCTTTACAGTTTTCCTCCAAAATCATGATTAAGGATTTTCTATGACTGGTGGGTGTGTGAGCATGCAGTTTGTGGCAACATGATAATAATTCCATTTGTATGGCGCAAAAATTTCATGCTAACGTATGCTCATTGCACTTCACATCACAAAAAAGAAACTCTCCTTTTTTTTCCCCATATCCTTACATTAATGTAGTATGAACATAGTCGATACTACATCAAAAATGACAAATGTACCTTAGATATAGCCTTGTCATCAAAAACATCAACGATTATAACATTAAATCAGAAATAGGAAATACTAACAGTAACACCAGTCAGCAAAAATATTAGGAAGAAAAAGGTATGAACGTAATCCAAGTCCTTCGTACACACACACACACACACACACACACACACACACACACACACACACACACACACACACACACACACACACACACACACTGATATACACACGCACACAGGTACATTAATGCAGTATAAACATAGACACAGAGACATAGCTCATGAAGAATACCGACATACAATAACATTAAATCAAAAACAGGTAATACTGATTAGTAGCACAAGCCCACAAAACGTTCAAAAGAATGAGAAAACTATATAAATCATTTGATAAATACAAATCTTTTACAAAGAAACACACATGAAAACACACACACACACACACACACACACACACACACACACACACACACACACACACACACACCACACACACACACACACACACACACACACACACACACACACACACACACACCACACTGATAACCTGCTGCACGACCAATTTAGAAAATTTATAAGCATTATCAATGCAGTTTTGTAAATGTTTCTGAACTGTTTTGATATGCTTTTGAAAGGAAGCAGACATTAGCTCTGTCCTAGTTAAACTTAAAGGCACCTGAAGGGAGTTCTTTGCTGATGGGCCAAAAACAGAGGATTTCAATCCGCAAGTATTGAGAATCGAGGTACGATCAAGACAAATGATCGTTGAGCCCCAAGTCCTTTGGAAAGTTTGTAGGGCACTGACACTGACACAATCCATACTGACAGACGCGGCAGTCAAAAGATGTGAATGGCGAACTTCCAGTCGGAAGATCTTGAGTTCGATCCGCCTACAAGTGTCCGCTTGGTGGGTAAACGATCCATATTATGGAGATTTTCCAATCTCCCAGGTCAACATATATGCAAATCTGCCAGTGCCTAAATCCCCTTCATGTATACACGCATTCAGAACATCACATACGCACATTAAAGATCCAGTAAATCGTGTAAGTGGCTGGCTAACGGAAACACGAAAACATTCAGCAAACACTCCCGGAAACATTCAGGCTGCGCAGATATAGTGGAATGGGGCTAGACCGCTTACAGCTTGAGTTCTACGTTATCCACTAAAGAGCCTAATTATGTGTAATTTGCAGTGAGCTTATACGAGTTTGGAGATTAGCGTTGTACAGGAATAATTTATTATAATAATAATAATGATAATAATAGTAATAATCATATGAAATTAATGTAATCGAATGAATGAACATTTCCATCCATGCAACCAACATTAGTAAATAGCGCTGTACAAGAATCAGCTATTATGATAATAATAATCGTCAACATATGAAAATACTGTAAATGAAGAAATAAAACATTTAAATACATGCATCGAATATTAGTGTCTGCACATTACAAACAGGCCTACAGTGCAAAAGATGAAACTACCGAGTTAATCCCAGCCCAAGTATTAAAACAAAGGCAACCAAAACAAAACAAAAAAAGTTGTCAGGGCTGCACTGTACGCTTGCTTTCGCAATAATATCCTGGTGTCCACGAAGCCCAAGAGATACACACACCTTCAGAATTGGTCACATAATTTTTAAGCAATACCCTATCCGTGAAGCGGATGAGATTCGACTACGTGGTCCCAGTCTTCCCAACAAGCCCTTAGTACAATAAGCTCTGGGTAGGAGCCGGCTTGGGCCATAAAACCTTTTGGTGGACAAAGTGTGAAAGTCAAGGTCACAATGACCAAAAAAACGTGCCTAAAAAGTAAAAGCACCGTTTTTTTCAGGAACACCAAGTCGAGAAAAGCTGACAACATTTAAAACCTGTTTTTGCTGTTGTAACAGTATATACATGTATATACTCTCCACGATACACGTCAATTTTTTTCAACTGAGGCTTCTATAAGTGGCAGTGACCTCGAGCAGTACAACAGTTTGATTTTGAAAAAAAAATTGATAGAAGTTTTTAAACGGGGTAGATTTGACCATCATGAATTTTTCCTTTTCTTCTTCAAAAAATGTAGCTTTGATGCAAGTTGTGCTTTCAGGGTGGCCTTCGTAGTCGTCTGTGCTGTAAACAACTTATGACCGCCTGACTGAGAGATAGATAACATTAACAATGATAATAAATCGTCCTTGTTCAGAGCTGTTTTCCAAACTCATCTAGACCTGCTGCACATTACGCATGTTTACAAGAAACAGAATGTAATATCTACAGAAGCATTGACACATCACACATACACGTGAGAATACCTGTACACACGTCCATACCCGTATACAAATGAACACATAATAACAGCGCCTTATACACACATACCTATGGTCGCTAATGCTTACATACATAAACTGATTACACGAGACAAATCAACATATAGATAAACAGACAGACGGACAGACAGACTGACGGATTGGCAAACTGGTCACATAATCTAGCTGATATCTCAAGCTTTACCCCTCCACGTAATGTATTTCGAAAACAAGAGACATCTTATGAATCGTTTTCAGTAGATTTAGATGCATACAATAATCAAATGCACCATTACAGTGTGGTGATTGCTCTCAGGCAAATAATCTTTTTCATTTTTATACCACACTCATGAATGCCATACATACAGCATCCAAAGAGATCAGATGGGAATGGAAAGAAATGACTCACAGACACAGAGACGGAACTGATAGACGCTCAGCCGGACACATACACGTATGATACATATTTACGATGTCAAAGACAAAAGAACAGAGAGACAGACAGATCATAGAAAGGAACAAAAAAATCTTTCTTTACACACATTCAAACTCACACACGTACACACACGCATGCACGCGAGCAAGCAAGCAAGCAAGCAAATACACACACACACACACACACACACACACACACACACACACACACACACACACACACACACACACACACACACACACACACACACACATATCATACGTACCTGAAATCACAGACAGAAGAATGATGGAGAGCAGATACAGGTTCTCTTCCATTTTCCAGACTTTCGGCTTGAACTGTTCTGCTACTGTCGAATTTCTCACTTCACTAAGACCATTCAAGTGTTTGTGTGTCTTGAGTTTTGGGCTGTTCAGTCTCTGTAGCACATCAACTTGGCTAAACCAGTCAACCGCTTGTGTTGTTCGCTTTTGGCTTGGATGCTCAAATTAATTCTGCAACTCAGTTTCGCCAGTACCATTTAACTGCTCGTGAAATTTGTTTTTGGCTTAGTTTTGCTAATACGAGTAGACTGTTTGCAAGGTTTACTTTTTGCTTCAGTCATGCAGTTTTTTCTACGATTCTGCTTTTCGGTAGCATTAGCCAGCACTTGTACACTTCACTTTAACTGTACAGCTGCTTTCAGATCCAGGCTGGTTTCACTGAAGTACCAATGATAACGTTTAACTTCGAGCGTTCAGTCGCTTTTTTTGATTAACGTTGGACTTGGAATGTTCACATTTCATATTTTTCTGGCACCATTGACCTGCTTTCACAATTCACTCTTTTGCTTGGAGCAGTCAGTTTCTTTCAAACTTCAATTTTGCTTTGAAGTGTTCAGCTGGTTTCAAAACAACGTTTCGGTGGGATCATTTCATTTATTTCAAGACTCGTGTTTGCCGTGATCTGTTAAAAAACATACAAGAACAAAAATGATAATGGTGATAATTTTACTGAGTCAATTTGGCCTGAATCACTGAGGTTTTTGTTTGCAAGTGACTCCGGTTTTACATTTTAGTTTATAAGCTATTTTCTGCTTTGCCTTTAATCGAGCTCTCTCACTCACTTTATTACCAATTTCTCTCGGGTCATTCACTTGCCTTCTCTTCTTCGTTTGCTCTGGCTCGGAACTGTTCAGCTGCTTTCAACACTTTCACGTTGGCCTGCAGCATTCAATTGTTTTAATGACTTTCTCTTTGGCCTAGTTTGTTTAACTGTTTTTTTTTTCTACTTTCACTCTGAACTGGGAATGCTCAACGTCTGTCAATACTGTCTCTCGTATTTCTTGTATATTTACTTTATTGTCACTTTCACTTTGGCTTTGCCCATTCTGTGCTTCGTGACTATTCATAGTCCTAAATTTGCTGCTGATTTACCTTCACTGTTTATAAGTTGTTCGATTATTAGCATCACTTTCTAATTTATTTGTCGCAATTAGATTTACTACAAATTCTCACATTCTCCTTAAAAAAAATAAAACTTTGATTACATGAAGTTCATTTTCGTCGTCAGAGTGTTTAAATTCGCTTACACCGAGTTCACTTCGGTTTGCCAGTGTCAAATTTGCTTTCACCAGGTTCAGTTTAGTTTAACTGTTAGAGTGTCGACTTCGTTTATGCCAAATTATATTTAGTTTAATCAAGTGTTGAATTCACTTGCAGCAGCTTTACTTTCTTTGTTAAGGTGTCAACTTTGCTTACACCATGTTCACAATAGTTTTGTCAAAATGTAAAAATTTTCATTCAATAAGGTCAGTTTGGGTTGTTAGACTATAAAACAGACTTTGACCAAGTTTGCTTCAGCTGGTCAGTGTGCCAAATTCACTCTCACAAAGCCATCTTTCAATTACCAGAATATCATATTCATTTTCCATAAATTGGTACAATAGACAATACACTCAAGACAAAAGGCAACGCCATTTGGTTTTCACTATTTCTATTTCAGTTTCTTACAGTCGGTTTGGTTAATCTTAGCCTGATTTATTCTAATCCATGTTCACAGCTTTGATAGCACTTTCATATCGTCTTCTCACGGTCAGTCAGTTTGTATCACTTTCACTGCAGATTCGAATTCCACTGATATACAATTAATGTATTCCGCTGATATGTAATTTCTGCATATTCACCGTGTTCGTAAGTTTCTCGCGATCACCTTATTCGGTTTTACATGTACTACTTTTCGCTTTTCTCACAGGATCATTTTATTAGTTTCTCTTATCACAGCAGATTTCCATATGTCACACGTTAGTTTGTATTTGTTTAGTATCTAAAACTGGCTTTCCCTAACAGAATTTCAATAGTTTCTCTACGACCATTTAGATTATATCTTCACATGTTATTATTGAATACCTCGCGGTATTTTTATGATTTCTCTTTGGATTTTTGCTACACATTTCAACTACTTTCTTTTTAGATTTTCACAGACTGTTTGTACTTGTTCTCTTGTATCTGTTTCAAAATTCTCTATCTGGATTCCCACAGAACGTTTTCTGTGCGGTCTGTTTGGTTCCTCGCATAGTTTACAGTCACAACTCTTACCTCAGCTTCTTAATTATGTTTGTTTTCAATGAAAAATACACACTATCAGATAATTTCAATTAACTATTAGTCATTCGGGTTTTACACTACTATCGCCACAGCTTCCAAAATATGTGTAAGTCGGCGGGACCATCCAGCTCACTGCAGAAGGGGATATGAATTTTTAATTCATAATTCTCATAATTCTTGAGGCTTGCGACCTATTAAAAGCTATCAATAAATGAATGAAAGAATAAAGACGAAATACAGAGATAAAGTAATACTGATATTTTTTCCTGGTTAGACATGAAGTGCTCACTACAGTCTACAGCATAAAGAAATTTGATACAGAAACTCTGAAGTTTATTCGTTTTAGTATATATTTATCTTGCTGATTTACAGTCAACAAAAGAGACATCTTAATCGTTGAGAACATCCACAGTCCAGAGCATAAAAAAATCCAAAAAACGACCGAAAATATTTCGTCTGATTTGTATGTGTGCTTTTGTTTTGTTTGTTTGTTTTTTTTGTTTTTTGTTTGTTTGTTAATTGTTGTCCTTTTGGATTTTTGTCTTTCCGCAATGTCGTTCTCCTTTTTCCATTTTCAGGTTAACTTTATTTATCTTGTTTCTTATTTGACTTTATTTCCTGAATTGTCTCATTACTGCATTAAGTCAACAGAAACTGTAGCCGAATCATACTACTTCGTTCCAAGTACTTCTATATCCACTGAAACGCACCCACTCAAAAGATGCCAGCCAACATGAAAATAATCCAGTGCAAACTGTTATATCTCGCTTGCATATACTCAAACATGTTATCACTTTCCTGCGATAGATTATAACTTGGTTTTCCTTATATTCAATAAAACTTCCTGAAACAAGCTGCATCAGGACGCATGATGTCGCAATTGGACAATTCCATTCTGAGGCACGAAATCATTTCCCCAGCTTTGACTGGGGAAAAAAATACTAACAAAATACAAGCAGCTGAAGAATTGAGATCGAAGCCCAACTAACAGCAACAGCAGGAGTTTCCTCTTTCTTGAACCACAGATCCGGAGACGGAAGAGAGAAAGCAGAAGAAGAATAAAACGCGAGAAACACTCAACTCGCACAAGCAGAGAAGCTTATTGTGGCGTGTTCTATAACCCTGTCTCAGGCAATTCTGGCTCTAGTTGTCTCCCCTTAACGCTTTGCGCGCGCGAGGCGAGCACGTGGAAGCTTGATCAGTAACGGTACAGCTTACCCGCATGCGCTGCTTGGAAAATGCAGTTGTAGTGTCGTGTGCAAAAAAATAACAATGAAAAAATGAAATCAGGAAAAAAAAAATCCGTTTGGCAGACAGAAAGGAGTGTTGATACCGTTTCTTCGCTGCTTCCACGATGAAATTCAATCACGAAGCTGGTCTTTAATGAGAGTCGCTATTGGGTAATTATCCAGTTCTGACACCGAGCTGAATGGAGTTAAAAAGAGATTACAACTTCGACTGCCAACCCAACGGAAAGGTTAAACATGAGTGGGACGTATACTTTGCTTGGAATCATTTGAATCTAATGTGTGTCTTCTTCACGTGGCGGCTTTGGTAGTGTTGTAAAAAGTGTATATACCCTTCTCCTCGGGTCGGGAAATCGAGATAAAATGATATACAAACACAGTTTTTGAAAGAAATGGGGATGAATACGATTTAGATTGAGACTGTGCATGCATGTGCATGTGAATCTTGAGCCTGTGCATGCGTATGCGTGTGAATCTGAATAACAGAATCACTCAGTATTTACAAAAACCATGATGTGTATGACGATGGATAGACAAACAACGATAGTACAGTATGATAATCATCTTTTTACCATATTCAGCTCACTGTTAGAACTTAATTTCTGTCCATTATCTTATATTACGTAGGGGTGGGAAGAAAAATGTACAGGATTTCGGTGGTATACACCACCATGTAATGTGTGGTGTGATAGAAAGTAAGTTTTTTGCTTGAAAAATGCTCAAATGCACTCTTTTAAAAAAGACGAATTCTGAAAAATTTAAATACCATTTCTTAAGAGATGTGGGCCAACCATCTTGTGTCTATGCACGTTGTTTTGCTTATACTGTGCAGGCAGTATGTTGCCAAACAATCTGCATACTCTGGGAGGTGGGGTGGGGGGGATTCTGGATGTTTTCTACAACAAATGACAAACATTTCCTATGGTTTTTTTTTTTTTTTTTTTTTTTACTGATATCAGTCATACGTGCATAATACTTTGGTCTACGTTATGTTTTGGTATTTTGCTTCACCCCCCCCCCTCCCCACACCTCCCCCTTACCACGTCACGTATCCACGTAGAATTCGGGCTGGTCTTAATTATACGGAAGTACAGCGCCATATAATAAAAAGAGATCAAAATGCGTGAACCGACAACCAAATGAAAAGTTAAACATGAGCGGGCCGTAAGTCTGTACGTTGCTTGAATCTCTGAACTTTTTAAAATAGCATTATGTGTCTGTCTTCTTCTTGTGTTGCTTTGTTCTGTGGATAACTATCCACTGGAGTAAGGGAAAAAATAAAATAAAATAAAATAAACACACGCACACACACACACAATAAAATGGGAGCGAGAATGATTCAGATGAGAAACCGTGTGTGTGTGTGTGTGTGTGTGTGTGTGTGTGTGTGTGTGTGTGTGTGTGTGTGTGTGTGTGTTGTGTGCGTGTGTGTTTGTATGTGAAATGTATGCGTGTGCGCAAGCGAATGCACGTATGTATGAGACACTGGCACGGTGAAAATAAACGAGAAAAAGATTCAGAATCAGTCAAACTATCATAATCAAGGTTTCATATCCTAGAGACAACGGCAATATGGGGTGAACCATACTGTGGTACACTAGTATGTCTTTAACCCTTTCATTCCCTCACCCTTGCTGCAGGGGATTGGTGGATGTGGTCAGAGACTAACAGGTTTAATAAGTTTTTGCAGCTGGCGGATTGGGTGACGAAATTAAAAAGTTAATACAAATGATTGTGCATATCACACACACGATTATCTTCTCTCTTTTTTTTTTTTCTTTTTTTTTCTTTTCTTCTTTTATCTGTCCTTTTGTACCATCATGGGTGTGGCGATGAGAAAGAACCGACGGTCAGCAGCGAATGCGAGTGTGTGTGGAGGTGGGGGATAGGGGAGAAAGCCAATTCACACTGCGAGATAAGTAAAATTTTCCTCAGTGGAAAAACTTTAAAAGCAAAACGACAATTGCACCTTTTGTGATGTAATATAAATGAAGCCATTACAACATGTATCCTGAGTACCCAACAGTTTGGGTTTTTTGGGTTTTTTTTTTCGAGCACACTCGAACGAATGACTTTTACGTGTATGGCCATTTTTGATTGGCTCTGTTCTTTTAAAGCAATCATAAGGCAATCATGTTCCATTTTCAGGGGTGTGCATACTGGGTGTTTTCGTGTAACTGTAAGCCAAAGAACACTGACATGATGTACGGGATCTTTAACGTACGGATTTCATGCTCAGCAATCGTATACACACGGAGAGGGCCCACGCACTAGCAGTTCTACACTTACATTGACCTGAGAGATCTAAAAAAAATCCATTTTTTACCATCATGCGGTTACCCAAGCAAGTTCAAACCCAGACCTCTCAGCTGGAAAAACGCTGTCCTAACCACACGACCACTAAATTGTTTTGACTGTCGAGAAAATAAACAGAGCAAAGTGCAGCCGAAGCGAAACACATCAGAAAACTTATAGGCCTGTTATATAAATGTTTATATATCTTAGATCTTTTAGTCCTAGACTGGCCCCTGTTTTCCCAGAATAAACAAGCAGACGCAAAACAAACAGAGAAGACGAAGAACTTTGACCGACATCATAATGCCAAATCCTTATTAACATTATTTTCGGGAGATCGTGCGTGGGTAAAATGTCCGTCAGACTGAGGCATTGGTTATCAAACCTGTTGCTCTATGGTCAGTTGATGTATAGACGCCAACAGGAGTCCAAAGTCAGAACTTGCGACACCTGAATCAGAGACCTTCAAGTAACACAATTCAAAGACTGTCCATCGGCAAGACTAGGCTGAGCCAATGGATTGTGTTTCAGAATCACTTCCTGCTAACGATGCGGTGACAACTCAGTCAGGGACAATCCAGTTACTGAGTTCCAGTATCCTGATGAGATGTGTCACAAGGGTAGGTTTGGATACTCCTTTTTTGGTCAAAAATAGCTGCCGCGACAGGTCCGCAGCTGTGGAAAAGGCCGGAAAAATGGCCGAATTTGATTCTGCTTTTTCTGGTTGGAAATGATAGAGTAGAACACGGAGGTATTATTTATGCTCAGTGTAATAGTTTTAGACGATCAGAACCTACTCAAACAGGCAGATAAAAGTCATCTCTAAATTTGTGTATTTTTCAAGTTCGCTAATTTCGGAGGCCATTTTCTCGGCCACTTTTCATAAGAGACCAATTTGGATGGTAAATTTGGACTCGGCATGCCTGAAATAAGCTGATGAGATGTGTCACAAGGGTAGGTTCGGATAACCGCATTTTCGTCGGTTTTTGGTCAAAAATGGCTGCTACAACAGGTCCGCTGCTGTGAAAAAGGCCGGAAAAATGGCCGCATATGATTCTGCTTTTCCTGGTGACAAATGATAGAATGGAATGTGGAGGGGCCATATTCTCGGCTACTTTTCATCAGAGACCATTGGATAGTATATTTGGATTTGGCATGCCCGAAATTTGATTCTGCTTTAGAGTAGAACGCGGAGGTATCATTTATGCTCAGTTTAATGGTTTTAGACGATCAGAACCTATTCAAAGAGGCCGATAAAAGTCATCTATGAATTTGTGTATTTTTCAAGTTCGCTAATTTCGGAGGCCATTTTCTCGGCCACTTTTCATCAGAGACCAATTTGGATGGTAAATTTCTATTCAGCATGCCCGAAATAACCTGATGAGATATGTCACAAGGTTAGGTTCGGATACCCGCATTTTCATCAATTTTTGCTCCAAATTGGGTTCCGCGACAGGTCTGCTGCAGCTGTGGAAAAGGCCGGAAAATGGCCGAATTTCATTCTGCTTTTTCTGGTGTTAAATGATAGAGTAAAATGCGGAGGTATCATCTATGCACAGTTTAATTGTTTTAGATGGTGAGAACCCATTGAAACAGGCCGATAAAAGTCATCTCTAAATTTGTGTATTTTTCAAGTTTGCTAACTTCGGAGGCCATTTTCTCGGCCACTTTTCATCAGAGAGCAATTTGGATGGTAAATTTGGATTCAGCATGCCCGAAATAACCTAATGAGATGTGTCACAAGGGTAGGTTCGGAAATCGCTTTTTACGTCGATTTTTATTCAAAAATGGCTGCCGCGACAGGTCTGCAGCTGTGAAAAAGGCCGGAAAAATGGCCAAATTGGATTCTGCTTTTTTCTGGTGGGAAATGATAGAGTAGAACGCGGAGGTATTATCTATGCTCAGTTTAATGGTTTTAGACGATCAGAACCTAGTCAAACAGGCCGATAAAAGTCATCTCTAAATTTGTGTATTTTCAAATTCGCTAACTTCGGAGGCCATTGTCTCGGTCATGCTCGAATTAACCTGATGAGATTTGTCACAAAGGTAGGCTCAGACGTCGAATTTTTGGTCCAAAATGGCCGCCAGGTCCGCGGCCGTGAAAAAGGTGGGAAAAATGACCGATTGTGATTGGGGCTTTTCTGGTGGAAAATGATAGAATAGATTGCAGTGGTATGATTTCAGCTCAGTTTAGTGGTTTTTGACCGTCGGAAGCTACTCAAACAGACTGCTGAAAGAGGTCTCTAATTTTCAAGATTGGTAATCTACGAGGCCATTTTCTTGGCCCCTTTTCATCGGAGACAATTTTGAATGGTCAGTTTGAACTCGGCATGCTTGAATTAACCTGGTGAGATGTGTCACAAAGGTAGGTTCGGATGTTGACTTTTTGGTCCAAAATGGCCACTAGGTCCGCGGCTGTGAAAAGGGTGGGAAAAATGACCGATTGTGATTGGGGTTTTTCTGGTGGCAAATGATAGAGTAGAATGCAGCGGTATGATTTCAGCTCAGTTTAGTGGTTTTTGACCGTCGGAACCTACTCAAACAGGCTGCTAAAAGTGGTCTCTAATTTTCAAGATTGCTAAGTTTGGAGGCCATTTTCTCAGCCCATTTTAATCAGAGACTAATTTGGATGGTAAATTTGGACTCGGCATGGTCGAATTACCCTGATGAGATGTGTCACAAAGCTAGGTTCAGATGTCGACTTTTTGGTCCAAAATGGCCGCCAGGTCCGCGGCTGTGAAAAAGGCGGGAAAAATGAACGATTCGGAATGGGTCTTTTCTGGTGTAAAATGTCGCGTCTTACAGCATCTTTAATTAGCATATTTGAAAACCTGTATGCACATGCACAGGCAGGTCAGCACACATGCACATCACAAAAATTGTCCACCCTTTGCCCACCGGGCTGAGGCATCTTAGGCAGATCAAACCCAGGACCTTCCGATTGGAAGTCTAACATTTACCCAATTGACTACCGCGCCCATCAGACTTGTTCTAAAATCCAGTTCTCGTTCTATCACTTGAGTCGGTGCCAGTTAGTACTTGGATGGGTGACCGCCGGCGCGCACTAGGGACCGTTCGCACAAAACAAAATGGTAGTTTGAAAATTTAGAATTTTAGTTATCTCCCTCCACCCCCACCCCAAAAAGAAAAAATTAGAAGTGTAGATTATTTCCTGCTCCACCCCCACCTCCTTCTCTACAATTTTCACATCCTCAACGCGCGAGGTTTTTTTTTTTTATTTGTGTGTAACCTAAGTAACGAGAGTTTGTGTGGCTTGTCTGAGTGGAAATCTCATTTTAACAACAGGTGGTATTTTTCTGCTATAACTTCATTCCTTACTTACTGCCCCCATCGTGTCCTTGGCATGTAGGGCAGTAATGTCCTTGGCATATAGCGCCTCTGTATAATACGTGAAGTATGTTTTAGGGCCTCAAGGTCTTCTGTTGTTCGTCACCAGGTGTTCTTTGGCCTTTCTGGTTTGTCTTCCCTTATGTTCAGTGAAGGGCAGTCTGGGCGATGTTATTCTGCTCTCTTCGTATGATGTTCTCAATCCATCTCCACGTCTTTTCGTGATTATAGTGTCCATATTCTTGATTGCAGTGGCTGTGTTATTGATGTTTAGAGATGTTGTAGGGCCAGAAGATGTGCACGATTCTTTTGTTTCTGTCGGTTCTTTTTCTGCCGTAACGTTTTACTATTTAAGCGCGTCATCATGATAGGTTTATGTTTGTGTTATGTGTAGTTTGTAGGAATAAGGGGGGGGGGGGTGCGCGCGCACGTGTGTGTGCATGTGTGTGTGTGTGTTGTGTGCATGTGTGTGTGTGTATGTGTGTGTGTGTGTGTGTGTGTGTGTTGCGAGCTAAGTGGACGTGCGTTATTTCCGAAGTTAGACTAGTTGACAAAGAGGCATTTTATCCCGTCGTATTGTATTGTGACACTGTCTGAACAATGGACTTTTAAGCACTTACGTTCCGTTGAGTGCTCTGGCCTTGTTGGTTCATGACCTTTGACTGAGTGAATCAGAGAGTGGGGCAAAGAGCATTATTTGTTGTTATGTCATAGAATTGTTCTTCCTGAAACGAGTTTTGAAACGAGACATCCCTGTCACTCTGTTTACAGATTTGTGTCTGTCTATCTGTTTGTCTCCTTCTCTTCGTTTCATTCTCTCTCACTCTCTGTCTATGTCATTGTTTCTCTGTCATTCTCTCTCTCTCTCTCTCTCTATCTCTCTCTCTCTCTCTCTCACACACACACACACACACACACACTCTCTCTCTCTCTCTCTCTTTCTGTGTGTGGGTGTTTGTCTGTGTGTCTGCATCTGTGTGTAGACTACAAATTTCCAGATTCTGGCAAACTGTTGAAATTTCTTTTGGCATTTCATCAGGAGCTATGATCAAAATGAACAAATCATTTCGTTCTCTCTCTCTCTCTCTCTCTCTCTCTCTCTCTCTCTCTCTCTCTCTCTCTCTCTCTCAGTCTCTCTCTCTTTCTCCCTTCCTCCACCCTTTTCTCTCTCCCTCCCTCCCTATCTCTGTCTCTTTCTCTTCCTGTCTGTCCCGTTCGCTCTTACTCGCTCTCATCCCGGTTACTCCCCCCACCCCACCCCACCCCTCTCTCTCTCTTTGTCTCTGTCTGCCTCTCTCCCTCTCTCTCTCTCTGTCCTCTCTCTCTCTCTCTCTTTCCTCTCTTCCAACTCTAACCTCCACCCTCTCTTCGTCGATTTCAAATAGTTTTCTTATGTGTTAAAAAAAAAAAAAGCTAAAGAAACGTAACCGAGCAAGAAAAACCAGAAAACTTAACAAATCTTTTTTGACACACGAGCGAATGTGGTCGGATCGTAGACAGAAACTCAGGATGACATAGGACGGGGGATGAGGGAGTATTCGGGCAAAGGGGGTGGGTAGGGTGGGGGAAGGAGGGACTGAGGAGGTGTGGGTAGGGCTGGAAGAGGGAAAGGAAGGTGACAGTGGGGTGAAAAAACGAAGAGTGGGGGTAGTAGTGTTTGGGATTGGAAAGAAAAAGGGATCAGAGATCCGGTGTCTATAACTGTGACCTCTGCAGACGACATGATTAACTTCTGTCTTGTGCTTGTCTTGTTCCATCACACTGCTGTGTTTTTTTTCTGTCTTTTTTCCTCGCTGTGTGGCGGGGTAGCCTGTTTGGTGTAGGGGGTAGGCTGTGGGGTGTAGGCTGTGGGTGTAGTCTGTGGGGTGTAAGTTATGGGTGCAGGCTGTGGGTGTAATCTGTAGGGTGTAGGATGTAGTCTATAGGGTGTTGAATGAAGGGTGTAGTCTGTAGGGTGTAGGCTGTGGGTGTAGGATGTGGGTGTAGGATGTAGGCTGTGGGTGTAGGCTGTGGATGTAGGGTGTAGGCTGTGGGTGTAGGATGTAAGCTGTGGGTGTAGGATGTGGATGTAGGCTGTGGGTGTAGGCTGTGGGTGTAGTCTGTAGGGTGTAGATTGCAGGGTGCATGCTGTAGGGTATAGATTGCAGGGTGCATGCTGTAGGGTATAGATTGCAGAGTGCATGCTGTAGGGTGTAGATTGCAGGGTGCATGCTGTAGGGTATAGATTGCAGAGTGCATGCTGTAGGGTGTAGATTGCAGGGTGCATGCTGTAGGGTATAGATTGCAGGCTGTGGGGGTGCAGGCTGTGGGGTGTAGGCTGTAGGATATAGATCGCAGGGTGTAGGCTGTTGGCCGTAAGGTGTAGGGTGTAGGCTGTATGGTGTAGTATGTAGGGTGTAGTATGTAGGGAATAGTCGTGTAGGCTGTAGGGTGTAGTCCATAACGTGTAGGCTGTAGGGTGTAGTCAGTAACGTGTAGGCTGTAGGGTGTAGTCAGTAACGTGTAGGGTGTAGTCCATGACGTGTAGGCTGTAGGGTGTAGTCCATAACGTGTAGGGTGTAGTCCATAACGTGTAGGCTGTAGGGTGTAGTCCATAACGTGTAGGCTGTAGTCCATAACGTGTAGGCTGTAGGGTGTAGTCCATAACGTGTAGACTGTAGGGTGTAGTCAGTAACGTGTAGGCTGTAGGGTGTTAGTCCATAACGTGTAGGCTGTAGGGTGTAGTCCGTAACGTGTAGGCTGTAGGGTGTAGTCCATAACGTGTAGGCTGTAGGGTGTAGTCCGTAACGTGTAGGCTATAGGGGTAGTCCATAACGTGTAGGCTGTAGGGTGTAGTCCGTAACGTGTAGGCTGTAGGGTGTAGTCCGTAACGTGTAGGCTGTAGGGTGTAGTCCATAACGTGTAGGGTAGGGTGAAAGGTGTAGTCCATAACGTGTAGGCTGTAGGGTGTATTCCATAACGTGTAGGCTGTAGGGTGTATTCCATAACGTGTAGGGTAGGGTGAAAGGTGTAGTCCATAACGTGTAGGGTGTAGTCTGTAGGGTGTAGTCCATAACGTGTAGGGTGTAGTCTGTAGGGTGTAGTCCGTAACGTGTAGGGTGTAGTCTGTAGGGTGTAGTCCATAACGTGTAGGGTGTAGTCTGTAGGCTGTAGTCCATAACGTGTAGGGTGTAGTCTGTAGGGTGTAGTCCATAACGTGTAGGCTGTAGGGTGTAGTCCAGTAACGTGTAGGCTGTAGGGTGTAGTCCATAACGTGTAGGCTGTAGGGTGTAGTCCATAACGTGTAGGCTGTAGGGTGTAGTCAGTAACGTGTAGGCTGTAGGGTGTAGTCCGTAACGTGTAGTCTGTAGGTGTGTAGTCCATAACGTGTAGGCTGTAGGGTGTAGTCCATAACGTGTAGGCTGTAGGGTTGTAGTCCGTAACGTGTAGGGTGTAGTCTGTAGGGTGTAGTCCGTAACATGTAGGGGACGTAGTCTGTAGGGTGTAGTCTGTAGGCTGTAGTCCATAACGTGTAGGGTGTAGTCTGTAGGTGTAGTCCATAACGTGTAGGGTGTAGTCCATAACTTGTAGGTGTAGGGTGTAGTCCATAACGTGTAGGGTGTAGTCTGTAGGGTGTAGTCCGTAACATGTAGGGCATAGGGTGTAGTCTGTAGGCTATAGTCCATAACGTGTAGGGTGTAGTCCATAACGTGTAGGGTGTAGTCCATAACGTGTAGGGTGTAGTCTGTAGACTATAGTCCATAACGTGTAGGGTGTAGTCTGTTGGTGTAGTCCTAACGGTGTAGGGGTGTAGTATCTGTAGGCTGTAGTCCATAACGTGTAGGGTGTAGGCTGTAGTCCATACGTGTAGGGTGTAGTCTGTAGGTGTAGTCCATAACGTGTAGGGTGTAGTCTGTAGGTGTAGTCCATAACGTGTAGGGTGTAGTCTGTAGGCTGTAGTCTGAGTGATCATAACGTGTAGGGTGTAGTCTGTAGGGTGTAGTCCATAACGTGTAGGGTGTAGTCTGTAGGGTGTAGTCTGTAGGTGTTTGTAGGTTCTATGTAGGGTGTAGTCTGTAGGGTGTAGTCTGTAGGGTGTAGTCTGTAGGCTGTAGTCCTGTGTAGGGTGTAGTCTGTAGGGTATAGTATAACTGTAGGGTGTAGGTCTGTAGGGTGTAATAGGTGGTGTAGTCTGTACGATATGTAGGGTGTAGTTGTAGGTGTATCGTGTGTAGTGTGTGTCAAGGTGTAGTCTGTAGGGTATTGTGTTAGTCTGTAAGGTGTAGGGTATAGCGTGTATGTCGTAGGGTGTGTCTGTGGTAGGTGTAGTTAGTTTCGGGTGTAGTATGTAGGTGTAGGGTGAGGGTGTTGTAGGGTTATGTAGTCTGTAGGGTATAGGGGTTGTTAGGTGTATGAGGTGTAGTCTGTAGGGTATTATTAGTGAGTGTAGTTGTAGGGTGTAGTAGGTGTAGTCTGTAGGTGTAGGGTAGTCTGGTGTGAGTCTGTCTGTAGTGTGTAATCTGTAGGGTATAGGGTGTTGTCTGTAGAGTGTAGGTGCTTGGCCGATTCTGCTGGCTATTTCTGATGTGCATCTGCCGTCTGGTGAAATGATCGATCCCAGGTATTTAAACTGTCTGTAGGGTGTAGTCTGTAGGATATAGGGTGTAGTATATAGGGTGTGATCTGTAGGGTGTAGTCTGTAGTGTGTAGTCTGTAGAGTGTAGGGTGCAGTCTGTTGTCTGTGGTGTGTAATCTGTAGGGTATAGGGTGTAGGAAATAGGGTGTAGTCTGTAGGGTGTAGGCTGTGGGTGTAGTCTGTAGGGTGTAGTCTGTAGGGTTTAGTCTGCAGGGTGTAGTCTGTGGTGTAGGCTGTGGGTGTAGTCTGTAGGGTGTAGTCTGTAGGGTGTAGTCTGTAGGATAAAGGTGTAGTCTGCTGGGTGACGGGAGTAGGGTGTAGGGTGCAGTCTGTAGGGTGTAGTCTGTAGAGTGTAATCTGTAGGGTGTAGTCTGTAGCACACCCCACTATGTTGAAGCACAGTCTACATCTTTGGTGAGCGTGCGTGCTGATTGTTTTCATTTTTTTTTTTTATTGTTTTCATTTTTTTCCCACAAGCTAGCCACCGTCTAGAATCTTTTACCTCTCTCTCTCTCTCTCTCTCTCTCTCTTTCTCTCTCTCTCTCTCTCTCTGTCTCTGTCACTTTCTCCCTCCCTCCGTCCCTCTCTCCACACACACACACACACACACACACACACACACACACACACACACACACACACACGTAGGGATTCCTACGCCAAGATGGCGGCTTTCTAACAGAACGTTTTCAGAGAGGAATCGTCTAGGCTGAAAATGACACGGTCCAAACGTTGTGTCATCAAAGAAAAAGTAAAGAAAACCACCCGTGGGACAGACAACACCAGGGCAGAGACATCACCACCTTCAGAGACCCCAGAACTCGAAGAACATAAAAAAGAACAGACCTCCGGTCGCACCCTTTCACCATCCAGGAGTCAGCCACACATCGCACAGCTACAATCAAGATCATCATGTGGCTGCCGCTGTCAAGAGGCGGTAAGGGAGATAGACATTTTAAACAACACCATTCAAGAAATGTCTAAACAAATCCACATTCTCACAACCATGCTACATTCAGACAGAAAACTTTTATTGGAAAACAATACAACGTTAAAAGAGCTGCGCGACGTCAATAAGTGCACCAAACTTACGACCACCGTTGCGTGCCAGACGGATTCCGCAGTCCACGGTGACTTCACCACCATGTCACCGATGGATAAATTCTCCACCTACGCGGAATGCGCAGCTCAACCCCCCAAACTGGAAGATCGGGCGAGGACACAAAATGGCAGGAGAAATGTCGTCAAACATAGAACAGACGTCTCCACAAAACCTAACCGTGACGTCAAAACTGCGCTATCGTCAACACGTTCCAGACCACAATCAAATGTTCTTCCCCGTGTCCTTATCGTTCACGACTCAGTCCTCAATAAAGTGGATGGAAAAAGACTGGGCTCTTCATACGGTTTTCAGGTGGCCACGAGAAAGATCCATACCATCGAGGACTGTAAGATTGCAATTGAAAAATCAAAAGAAGAGCTGACACCTGAACCTGACTGTGTAGTTTTACATGTGGGGATCACAGATTTAAAAACAAAGGAGCCCACTGAATGTAGCACAACTCTTGACACCTGTGTGAAAACTATCAACACCCAATTTCCAAAAGCCAGGGTAGTTTTAAGTCAGGTAGCTCCTGTGAGGGACAAACACCTAAACGCTAAAAGAGAGCTCCTAAATGCCCTAACAAAAGTGCGACTTCTTAAAGCAGCGAGTGTCGAATACGTCAACAATGACAATCTTCAAACTATCAGTCACACTCAAGTCAGCCAGGACGACGTCCATCCAACCATCAGAGGGGCGAGCGTTCTGGCCAGAAACTTAGGGAGGCAAATCCATCAGCTTTTCTGGGAAAAACCGAGGAGGAGATCAAACCGACAACGACATCAACAAAGACCCGGCTTTCAATCTCCGTTTTTCTTCTCTCCTTGGTCATTTTAGATTCAGCCCAGATTCAGTTTCTCTTCGTTCAGTTCTCAGCTATATTGTTTTACTTAATTATTTTCTTGTTCACATACTTCATTTTTATCCTATTTGTACCTTTTAATTCAAAGTTAAATGAAATCTATATAAACTTACCATATTGTTCTAAAGTTATTCAACCGTTCCTCATGAAGACGTGTGTAGTAAGTGATATCAACATTTTTCAGTGGAACGCACGTTCCATTGTTAAAAACATCTCATATTTGAGTAACTATCTCTCTTCTAAAAACGTCCATGTCATGCTCCTACAATCGCTGAATACCATCAAAACCAAATTACCTAAAATATCCGGTTTTTATTATCCACCAATATGTGATGACTCTGTACATGACGGTGGCCGTATACAAACAGCTATATACATTCGTGAAGGACTGAACTATTGTGAACGATCATCGCCAGTACCTAAATCTACCGCATTTATTTCATCATGTGCAATCATTATAAAATTTTCCTCATCGTTAGTTGTGAATATGGCCTCTGTATACTTACCAAGAGGCCCAGACTCTGTGAACACTGAATGGTTAAAACACTTTCAAGATCAGGACGACAAGTGGATAATTGGAGGTGATTTTAATGCACATGCCCCATTTTGGGAAAAGTATTGTACAAACATAACAAGCAACAGGTTGATTGAAAATATTGTAGATTCCAATTTATATTTACTTAACAACGGACACGTTACCCGGATCCCCGATATACCAACCCACAGACCCACAGCTATCGACCTTACTTTAATCTCACCATCCCTAGCCCCAAACGCCACATGGCAAACAGAGGATGACTTGTTGGGATCAGATCACATCCCCATATGTCTTACCCTAAACCATACTACAGAATTAGACGCCATACCACAAGATAGTTTACCCAAGTTTAATTATAAAAACGCTGACTGGATCAGTTTTAAGGCAATCCTTGAAAAGACAAGAACAGATCTATCTGAAGCAATGAACATAAACGAAACGTACGAAGTTTTCTGTAACTCACTCTTAAGGGCTGCTAACATTTCAATTCCAAAACTTACAGTGTCAAAAATAGGAAAACATCATGGAAATGTCTGGTGGAATGAGGACTGTCAAAAGGCAGTGAACGAAAAGAAAGAAAAATACAAAATTTATTTAGCAAACAGGTCACCTGAAAATCATACAGCGATGAAAAGTGCCAACATTAAGTGTAACAGAATCATAGAGCAAGCCAAAGAACAACACTGGACATCTTTTTGTAAATGTGAAGTAAATAACCACAAAGACACGATAAAGATTTGGGAAAAACTAAAATTAATGAAAAACGGGATTAAGTTGCCATCAATTCCAGTAAAGCTAGAAAATAACCCTATTCCTAGCTCATTGGAAAAAGCAGAAGCTTTTGCAGACGTGTTTGCTGAGGCCTGTCGTGTAGAAGGACTCCCTGTCTCTGATAGAAATTATAGGGAACGAGATGAAAAGAAAGATGTATATAAGGACCCTGCCTCTGACAATACTCACTACATAAATGCATCACTCACACTTCAAGAATTAAAAGATGCCATTCAGTCCCTTCCAAGTAAAAAAACGTCAGTTGGACTAGATGCAATTTCCAATGAGATGCTGAAAAATTTACCAGAAAATTTTATAATCTTGCTACATGATATATTTCAAAAATGCTGGAATAGTGGGATAATGCCTAACAACTGGAAAGAAACAATAGTGGTTCCTGTATTAAAACCAGGTAAATGTAATACCGATTTGAAAAACTACAGGCCAATTGCATTAACATCACATGTATGTAAACTAATGGAGAAAATAATCTTAAAGAGACTGATGCACTATTGTGAAAAGAATAAAATAATACCAGTAAATCAGGCAGGATTTCGAAAAGGCAGGTCACCAGTAGAGATCCTAACAAAGCTAACTACTAATATAAAACAACAATTTGCAAGACGTCAATGTGTTTTAGCTACATTTTTTGATATAACGAAAGCATACGATCAAGTGTGGCACTCCCGATTGTTATTCAAATTTAAAAGTATTGGGCTGACAGGTCACATTTTTGGCTATGTTAAGTGTTTCTTAGAAAACAGAGTATTTCAAACGAGGATTGAAAATGTATATTCCACGAAACGAATTCTTCAAATGGGTATCCCTCAGGGATCCGTTATAGCTCCCCTTCTTTTCATGATATTAATGCATGACTTACCCAGTAAAGTATCTAAGCATGTAGTTTTAGCTCAATAAGCTGACGATTTATGCATGTGGATGCAGGTATATATGAAAAAGAAAACTCCTTTGCGCTGTATCAATTATACACGCAAATGCTACCAATTAGAACTTGATAAAATAGCGCGATACATGGTAGAAAATGGGTTACATCTATCCCTGGAAAAAACAAAAATAGTTTTATTTAATAACGGAGCTAACCCAGTAAATATTCCCACTTTCAAACTGGGAGATACTCTTCTTCAGTTTAACGAGTCGATTAAATTCTTAGGAGTTTTCCTTACAGCAAAATTATCTTGGAATCAGCATGTTGAATACTTATTAACCAAAGCTCAAAAAAGTTTAAATTTCATAAAAATAGTTCGCAAACAGACATGGGGTCAAGATTCATCAACACTTGTTCATCTTTGTAAATCGCTTGTTAGATC
Organism: Monoplex corrugatus; assembly: GCA_030674185.1. Lineage (NCBI taxonomy): Eukaryota > Metazoa > Mollusca > Gastropoda > Littorinimorpha > Ranellidae > Monoplex > Monoplex corrugatus. The sequence continues at coordinate 56,272,204 of JAPXFY010000016.1, read as the reverse complement.
TAAATTAACCTATGCTCAAGAAATCTTCTTCAGTGCACCGAAACACTTACTAAAAAAAACTGCAGAGCATAGATTGTAAAGGTTTCAAACTTGCACTGGGTCTTCCAATGCATGCTTCCTGTCTTCGGACATATAATGAAATCAAACTGTTGCCACTTGATGAGCAAAGGAAAGTCGCTTCTACTAAATTTTTGTTAAGAAACACTACCGTAGAAAACATCTCAGAAACAGAAATTAAACTGAGATCAGATACCGACTTTCCAAAACGAGCTAAATCAATATCTTCACAGGTCACACTTGCAACATACACATCTGACGTCATGAAAGGCTCAGGAATTGATCTAGACGTAGATCCTGTATCTATACGACCTTCCTTTTCGCCAGTACCCAGTTGGGAACTCCAAAGAGCACGATTTGACGTACACCACACTAATTTAAAAAAAGGAGACAATATAAACTTACTGGCAAGTCAGGTTAAATGTCATATAAACGACGTATATTCTGATCATTTGAAAATTTACACTGATGGGTCAGTAATTGAAAGAAAAGCAGGCTCAGCGTTTTTAATACCTGCTCTCAAAATTGAAAAATCTTTCTACATAGGACTTGATAAATCTATCTTTACAGCTGAACTCTTTGCAATATTAATGGCTTTAAACTTTCTGATAAGTCTTTCTAGGACAATTTTTCAGATACTTCTTTGCGTTGATTCAAAATCAGTACTTCAGGCTCTTGAATTATCAAAATTACAAACAAGATCAGAAATGATTCTGGAAATAAGTCACTTGATTCATAATTTATCTTTAAGAGGCACTGATATTACTTTCTGCTGGATACCTTCTCATAGTTCTTTTAGTTATAATAATAAAGTTGACAGGGCTGCCAAACGGGGAGCTAATAACTCACCAGATTCAAACAATATCCAGCTTTCTCTCTCGTTGCACGAGAATTACACTTTAGTGGACAACTACGTCTGGAAGCAGTTCCAATTAAAACAGAAAAAGTATGATAAATGTCACATGAACTTTGAAGTTAGCAAAATACTTAAGCAGCTTCATGCCAGCAGAACTATACAGTCCCTTATGTACAGATGGAAACTTGATGCATTCAAAACAAAATATACCAATAACATAGTGTGTCTGTGTGGAAAGAAGATAACACATAGTCATATTCTTTCTTGCGTTAGGGTAAAACGACATATTCCAACACTATCTGTGAGTACAGTTTCTGACATATTTGCCTCATCATCATTACTGTATGAATTTTTTGTTAGCCTGTCAAAAAGTCCTATAGCGAATTACCTTTAAAATGTTATTTGACTTGTTCATTGTTGTGGTTAGTCAATTATTAGTTTTACTTTTTATTCATTTCTTCCGGATATTTACTAATTTTGTTTGTCAGTTTGTTTTTTTAAATCGATAATTATGATAACATTATTTGTTAGTTTTACCTTCCCCTCTTCAAAACAGTTGTTTTCTGGATCATCTTTTCTCAAATTCAAAATTGACAATTTTCAAATATCTTCTTCACTCCTCCTCTATCACTCCCCCCCCCCCCCCTTTTTTTTTGTTTTTTGTTTTTGTTTTTTATTTGTTTTTTTTGTCTAAAATCACTTTAGTGAATAGACATTAAATCAAAGACCACCACCACACACACATACACACACACACATATGTGTATACATCTATGTATGTGTGTGTGTGTGACTTTTTCCCTTTAACTCCTCATGCTATAATTCGCAAGGAGCTCCAGGTACACCCGATCTTCTGTGTGTATGTGTATGTATTATGTACATACGTACGTGTGTATGTATGTATGTATATATATATATATATATATATATATATATATACATATATATATATATATATATACACATACGTAAATGTATCTATATGTATATATATATATATATATATATATATATATATATATATGTATATAGATATATATATATATATTTGTGTATGTCTGTATGTATGTATGCATGTATACACACATATCATCATCATCATCAGGTGCCTTGCCGCATGGCATTGGCGATCATGCACTTCCGTCTGTCTCTATCTCTTTTTGCCTCAAGCATCTCTTCCACCCTCCTTGTCTTCAGCCACTCTGCAAGTCCGTCTAGTATCTTTTCCCTGGGTCTATCTGGTGCGCTCTTTCCCTCCAGCTTTCTCGTTGTGACCAGGTGCTCCAATTCCCCTTTCCTCATAAAATGGCCTATAAATGTTGCCTGTCTTTTCCTAATCTTCCTTATGAATGATGTACTTGTGTCTGCCTCCATTGAGATTGTCTCGTTTGTTTTCTTTGCTGTCCATGGAACTCTCAACATTCTCCTTAGAAACCGTATCTCGGCTGCCTCAATCTTGTTCTGGCTTTGCTTGTTGACTGTCCACGCCTCACAACCGTACAACAGGATTGGTTCTATATAACATTCAAGAATTCTCTTCCTGGTGTTAATTGATAGGCATTTGTTGGTAAGAATGCTTTTCATCGTCTTGAATGCTGTTTTGGCTTGGTCGATTCTGCTGGCTATTTCTGATGTGCATCTGCCGTCTGGTGAAATGATCGTTCCCAGGTATTTAAACTTACCAACCTGTCTCAAGATTGTGCAGTTTGCTGTTATTTTGCATGAGGGGAGTTCGTGTTTTTTACTGATCACCATGACTTCAGTCTTCCTGCTGTTTAGTTCCAACCCCTTACCTTTGCTTTCTATTTCTAGTATATTCACAAGGTTTTGTAGATCCCTTTCATTTTCTGCAATTAGCACGGTGTCATCTGCGTATCGAATGTTATCATTTTTCCTCCAACCTTTAATCCAGGGTCTTCCTCCAGGTTTCTCGTGTTGTTTTCGCTGTAAAGTGAAAACAGATCTGGTGACAAAACACAACCCTGTCTGACTCCTGTTCTGATGTTTTGGAAAGAGCTCTTATATCGTTTTCTGTTCTCATTGCAGCTGTTTGTTCCCAGTACATATTTCTGATTATTCGTAGATTTTTTCCATCAATAGTGAATCTTTCTAGTTTGTTGATCAATTCTTCATGTCTTACCCGATCGAAAGCCAACAAAGCATAAATATAAATCCTTATTCATCTTGATTGACCTCTCTGTGACAGTTCTTAGGATGTATATGGCATTGATAGTTCCTTTCCCTTCCACAAATCCACACTGTTCATCTGCTATTTCTCTTTTGATTCTATTCCTTGTCCTCATCATGATTATTCTTGATAGGACTTTTGTTACATGACTCATCAAACTGATTGTGCCATAGAGTTCGCATTCTATAGCCCCTGTCTTCTTTGGAAGTGCAATGAAAATTGATTTTGACATATCTTTGGGGATTTTTCCAGTGTCGTAAACTTATGAGGACTGTTATTTTTTCAATACCAAATTCCTCCCGGGCTTCAATCATCTCTGTAGTAATGTTGTCTGTTCCTGGGGATTTTCCTGGTTTCATCCTTTTCAATGCTGCTCTAACTTCATCTTTCATTATGGGTGGTCCTTCAACGTTCTTTCTTATAATGTGTTCTTCGTTTCTGTCATCTTCAAAAAGGTCTTTAATGTATTCTCCCCATATGTCTAATATTTTGTCTTTCGATTTTAAGCAACCAGTTCATGTGCGTGTATTTTTCCTATGGACAATTTCTTCAATTTGTCTGTATATACCCTGAGGGTCCGTTTTGTGTCGGTCTTCTATTTCTTTGCATTTTGTTTTCAATCAAGCTTCCTTAGCTTCATTGCACCTATTCCTGATTTCTCTGTTTATCTTCCTGTATATCTCCTCGTTTCTTTTTGCCTTCCTCCGTTCCTCCATCAAGCCTAAACTTTCTTTTGTCATCCAGTTCTTCTTTGCTTTTCTATCTACTTCAGGGATTTCTTCACAAGCTTCATTTATCGAATTTCTCAACTTAATCCATTGTTCCTCACTGTCACCAACGTCTTCCAGAGCACTGAATTTGTTTTCAACCTGTACATTGAGTTTTTGTTAAGAGTCCAAGATTTAGTTTGATGTTGCTTTTGGTC
>JAPXFY010000016.1:56228178-56265678 GCA_030674185.1 Monoplex corrugatus | reverse complement strand
CTGCTTGCCTGTCTGCCTGCCTGCCTGCCTGCCTGTCTGCCTGCCTGCCTGTCTGTCTGCCTGCCCGCCTGCCTGCCTACCTGCCTACTTCCCTGCCCGCCTGTCTGTCTGTCTGCCTACCTCCCTGTCTGTCTGCCTATCTCCCTGCCCGCCTGTCTGTCTGCCTGTCTGCCTGCCTACCTGCCTACCCCCCTGCCCGCCTGTCTGCCTGTCTTTCTGTCTCTTGTCTGATTAGCTGTTGTGACCAGGTTTTCATTCCGTCAATTCAAAGTTATAGCAAAGTGGCTGTTAGCGCAACAGACAAACGATCGAGAGGGTGCAGGTTCAAATCCCAGGCTGTTAGCGCAACAGACTAACGATCGAGAGGGTGCAGGTTTAAATCCCATCAACACTATTGAAATCCCTGTAGGGGGAAGGGGGGGGGTGATTTTTGGCTCCAGCTGGCTTCTACCCAGAAATGAACGTGCTATGGGCTTATGGTGGAAAAGACCAGGAGCACACACATCGATTCCTATCTACTTCACGGATATACGAGGGTGAGTCAAAACGTAATGCCTTTTTATTTATATCAGACGAAGTTTTTGACAAAATTACCTGAAATGTTGCTCAGTTACAAATGATTATAACTGTTACGGACTGAAATATTTTGTTTGGTATGTTTCCGGTTCATAGACTCGTGAGGGAAATTCGAAATGGCTGCCCCCATAGAGCTGCGTCAAAAACAAAGAATTGTGATTCAATTCCTTGTTGCTGAGGGGTAAACCCCTGTGAACATTCACAGACGATTACAGAATGTGTATAAGGAGAATACTTTAGGTTATAGCAATGTTCGCAGGTGAGTCTGTCGTCTGAATGCTGAAAAGGTGGGTACTGTGAGCGTAGCCGATAAACCCCGTTTAGGCCATCCGTCCACTTCTGTGAATCCTGCCAATAAAGCAAAAGCAGATGCTCTGATAAGAGAAGATAGGCGCAAACTCTTGAGGAGTTGGCAGAAAACCTTGAAGTGAGCCATGGAAGTGCTTATAACATTGTTGAATCACTTGGATTTTCAAAAGTGTGTGCATGTTGGGTACCGAGAGAGCTGACTACCGAACGCAAGACTGACGGGGTCAACGCCTGCACTGAACTTCTTGAAGAAAGTCAAAGAGACAGCACCTTCGTTGAAAGGCTCGTTACCGATGATAAAACATGGATTCACCATTATGAACTGGAATCAAAGAGGCAGTCAATGGAATGGCACCACCCTACGTCACCAAAACCGAAAAAGTTCAAGACGGAAAAGGCAGCTGGAAAAATTACGGCGACTGTCTTTTGGGATGCTCAAGGTGTCATTCTGGTTGATTTCTTGCTCCAAAACACGACCTCTTTGTGGCACTGTTCAACGCGCAGTCCATCCAGCGCAACGCCGTGAAGAGGGCTGAGATCTCTACCTTCATCGCTGACAATGACATTGATATGTTATTTGTTACTGAGACCTGGCTTCGGGAAAAAGGCGATGAAGCACAACTCAAAGATCTGACGCCTGTGGGCTTTTCATCTATGTCCATCGCTCGTCCAGCACGCGGTGGAGGAATAGCTGTTGTGTACCGCGATTTGCTTGATAAGCACCTGGCACGCTCCACCTCCTTCCCCGTCCAGCATCCGTCGTTCGAGGCCGTCCGTGTTTCACTGACGCAGTCTCAAAACTGTACACACTTCATCTGTGTATACCGTCCCCCGCCATCCCAGGAAAACCAGCTGACTCACTATGTTTCTGAACGAATTTTCTCTTTTGCTAGATTACTGTAACACTCTCTCTGGAAACTTGATCATTCTTAGTGATATAAACATACATTTTGACTCTGACAATGATTACCGCACTGTGAAAATGAAAAACTTATTGGACATGTACAATCTGTCTCAATCTGTCAATGAAAAAACTCATAAACGTGGTCACATTTTGGATTGGGTCATTTCTAGGCCAGCGGACAATGTGTTAGCTTCATCTTATGTTACGGAATCTCTGTCCTCTGATCATTATTGTGTCGTTTCTAAATTGTCCTTGACTGTTCCTACTAACTCCACGGTGCTTACAAAATCCCGTAACCTACGTGCGATAAATCACGCTGATTTTAGATCTGACCTCTGTAGTCTAGTCAGTCCCCAGCAGTGCCCGTCAATCGACATGCTAAACAGCACGCTGTCATCTTTGCTAGACAAACACGCACCATTGCGCCAACGAAAACTGCGCGCAAACAGACTCGAGCCTTGGTACTTAGACGTAAAAGAAGAGCTTGAGGCCGCAAAGAAACATCGGCGCTGGGCCGAACGACAATGGCTGAAAAACCCGATCACTATCAACAAACAGATTTTTAATATTGCAAAGAAGGCAGTGGGCAAAATTGTCAGTAATGCTAAGTCCATGTTTCACCTAAAAGAGATAGCCGGTGCTCAAACCCAAAAGACCTTGTTTAGGATGTGTGATAAGCTATTAGGTAGAGATAAAACATCTCCTCTTCCAAATACCTATCCCCTGCATGATTTGCCTACTGTATTCAGAGACTATTTCTCTCAGAAAGTGCAGTCAATCCGCACTGACCTAGATCAAGCTGTTTTACCCCAGATGAAACAAAAGTTTAAAACTCAAGCAGTAAAATCCACTTTCCACCGGTTTCATCCTGTCACTGAATCTGAACTGAAATCCATCATTCAAAAATCAAGACCTACTTCCTGCCCTTTGGATTCCCTGCCAACACCACTTTTTCTTGAGTTTCTCGACGACCTTCTACCTACTCTGACTGAGATTATCAACTCTTCTCTAACATCTGGTTCATTACCATCCCCTCTCAAAACCGCTGTTGTGAAACCCCTTCTTAAAAAGCCTTCTTTGGATCCTGACTCCCTGAGAAACTACAGACCCATCTCTAACCTATCTTTCATTTCTAAAATCTTAGAGAAAATTGTTCTGAAACAGCTTCTTACCTATTTGGATGAAAATAATCTGCTCTGTGCTTCACAGTCTGCCTACCGCCCACATCACAGCACGGAAACTGTTCTACTCAAAATTACCAATGATCTTCTTCTGTCCCTTGACTCTGGAAATGTTTCTGTGCTGACCCTATTAGACCTGTCAGCTGCGTTTGACACTGTTGATCATAACATTCTTCTTAATAGACTCTCCTCTCTGTATGGTATTTCAGGCACCGCTCTTTCTTGGTTTCAGTCGTATCTCACGAACAGGACACAATCAGTCCTTGTCATCAATCATTCCTCCCCACCCACTGATCTCCTTTTCGGTGTTCCACAAGGTTCCGTTCTGGGACCTGTGCTCTTTGCTCTTTACACAAAGCCACTCTCCGATTTGATAAAATCACATTCCATTGAGCATCAATCCTTTGCAGATGACATCCAACTTGAAATTGATTCTCCTCCTTCTGATATCTACTCTGCTATCCCAGTCTTAGAAGACTGTATCTCAGATATCAAGACCTGGATGCTAGAAAATAAATTAAAGTTAAATGATGACAAAACTGAAGCTCTCTTTTTGTCCTCTCCTTTCAAAACCTCCCCATCTCCCAAACCTACTACCAGTACCATTGATCAGACTGAAATTCCTTTCTCCTCCTCAGCTAGGAATCTTGGTTTCTACTTCACTGACAACATGAGTGTTGAACTTCATGTAAACAACACCTGTCGTACTGCTTACATCAATCTCCGCCAGATCAGTTCCTTGCGTCATCTTCTTTCTGTTGATGCTACAAAAACTCTGGTTTCTGCTTTCATTCTCTCAAGACTGGATTATTGCAATTCACTTCTTTCTGGATGTTCAAAAGATCAAATAGATAAACTACAGAAAGTGCAAAATTCTGCAGCTCGGCTTGTTTTTAAATCCCGTAAGCGAGATCATGTCTCTCCTCTGCTAAAACGCCTCCACTGGCTTCCTGTACAAGCTCGTATCGAATTCAAACTTGCGATTCTCTGTCATTCATTTTTCTCTGGAACGTCCCCTTGTTACATTTCTGATCTCCTATCCGTCTACTCACCTTCCAGAAATCTTCGCTCCTCTTCTGACTTAAGACTACTGTGCATTCCCAGAGTAAGAACTAAAACCTTCGGTCACTGCACCTTTTCATATTCAGCACCAACTTTTTGGAATTCTCTGCCCCGTGAAATTCGCTACATTGAATCTATTACTTCTTTCAAGACTGCCCTCAAAACTTTCCAATTTAAATCCTATTTTCCCGACTAGGTAGTAACTGTGTGGACACTCTTTGTTCTCGTGCGCACGCGCGCGCGCGCGTGTGTGTGTGTGTGTGTGTGGGTCCGTGTGTGTGTGTGTGTGTGTGCGTGTCTGTGTGTGTGTGTGTGTGTGTGTGTGTGTGTGTGTGTGTGTGTGCCTGCGTGTCTGTGTGTGTGTGATGTTATTAGTGTGCAGCGTCACGAGCTCCGGCCCCGTACTGGAGGTTTGCGCTTATAAATGTTCATTATTATTATTATTATAAGTGGAGAAACAATAAACTCTGAGGCATACATTAAGACCCTGACGAGGCTCAACAAGAATCCGACGAGTGAGACCCAACTTGCAAATCGATAATGTCCTCCTTCTGCATGACAATGTTCGACCACACACAAGCATCAGGACGAGGAAGACAATCGCCTCATTCGGGTGAACAACTTTACCGCATTGTCCATACTCACCAGACTTAGCGTCTTAAGACTATCATCTCTTCAGCCCCATGAAAGAGGGTTTCAGAGGCAAACATTATGCCAGTGACGAGGAAGTAAAAACTGCAGTGAAGACGTGGCTCCAAGCACAGTCAACCGAAGTTTACGAGGCAGGGATACGTGCCCTCATTCGAAGGTGGAACATTGAAAACTATTGAGAGAAACGGTGACTATGTTGAGAAGTAGGGATTTGATCCCCAGAGGACCAGCTTCATTTTGATGTATGATACATGTTCCTGTGCCGGTAATTGTTCCTGTACTAAAGAAAAAGGCATTACGTTTTGACTCATCCTTGTACTATTGCGGGTTTTGCTCAAATTTCCTCACCAACGTCGCAGGTGTCTGTATTTCTCGGGCATGGTTAATGTATGGATAATATTGTGAAAAGAACCGTCGAGTACGGCCACGGTCTACATATCTCAGTTCAGAATGGAACTTTACAGTGCCATTGTTATCATTCCCATTCTTTCAGATCAATCATAACATCATTAAAACCAAAGTCAAACAAGTCTGCGACGGCTTTTTGCGGTATTGACAACGGGATAGGAAATATGCATCTATACGTACATACATACATACATACATACATACATATATACATACATACATATATACATACATACATACATACATATATACATACATACATACATACATATATACATACATACATACATACATACATATATACATACATACATACATACATACATGCATACATACATATATACACACATACATACATACACACACACACATACATACATACATACATACATACATACATACATACATCATACATACATCATACATACATACATACATATATACACACATACATACACACACACACATACATACATACATACATACATACATACATACATACATACATACATATACATACAGAGACAGACAGACAGAAAGACAGACAGCTAGCCAGAGAAAGATGATGATCAGAACATGCTAATAACGTCGCTTTTTATGATTAAAAAAAAAACACACTAAAAATCTACAGTTTGTACTTCTCAGGGTTACTGTGACCTTGTAAAAGCTTGGGTTCATTTAAAGCTTGACGTGAAGCGAGGACAATGGTAGACTGTCGAGACATTCAGAAACTGGTTATGAATGTTGCCACACGTTGCTGGAAAAGTGCTGTTCACAAAATTTCATCAACAAACATGCTGATCTCTTAGGTATTTTGTTCCCGTGTGATTTTGACCTTTTAACATCTTGTCCTCTATATGTGTGCATTCGTGACTCGTCATCAGTCTAGACCTTTCATCCACATTTCGTAAAGATCATTCAAAAACAGCAGGAAAAAAAATCTTGCTGAGACATTTTTTTCTCACAGACACACGCCTCTCTCCGGTTAATTGAAAAAGAATATTTTGTAGTCGTGAGAGCATCCACTTAATTAATTAGACAAGACTTTTTTCGTTTTGTTGGGGATCAAAGGAAGAAAATCTCTAGGCAGGAAGTTATTGTCTTTGTACGAAGAGTGTTGTTTATTTATTCATTGATCTATTATGATCGCTCGTGTTTTTTGTTTATTTATTTATTTATTCATCAGGCAAATGGGTGTCATTCATTGAGAATACTCAGAAGTTTTAACAATGTAAACTTCAAAGACATCGGGGCAATTGTTTTGATAGCTAGTGTCTATGTGCATCAAGGGAAGCAATTGTCTGTCTAGCTGTCTAGCGATTAATGCCCGCAGTGTAATACGTGTATGTTGGACAATTTTTGTTGTGTGTTTTTTGTGCTGTGTTTTTGTTCGGTCTTGTTGTTGTTGCTGTTTTGTGTTGTTTATCGTATTTTGTTGTTCTTCTTATTTATCTTATTTTTGTTGTTGCTGTCACGGTGGGTTTTGTTTTTGCATTAGATGTGAGTTGCATTTGAACGGGTCAGCATGTTGGCATGTTACTGCACCACCTAATTTAGTTATTCCTTTTTATATTAATTGCCTGGTCTGTGTGTAGTAGTCTTTAAGTACCAAAGTGGATTTTGGCAATGTACTATCTTGGATAATCGTTTCGTTGCCACGGGTTCTTATACGTGCGTTAAGTACATGACATCACTAAGCATCTCGTTTTATCGTCTCAGTTGAAATACAACTACCTAAAGTGTTGTGAAGGTTGACAGATGGCGACAAGTCAAACTCCTGTCCAGCGTGGAATCGATGCTGTGGCCACAACACGGATAACAAAAAGAGCAGTGGGGAATCTGTTCAAGTCCGGTTCATCACACTGGATCAGTTCCATATGCGCTCCATTCAAATTTAGCAGCGCTGTCCGTCAGTCTACTTAAGACTGAGCAAAACCCTATGCGCCGGCAGTTGGGTAAGGGGGAAAAGAGGGGTGGGGGGGGGGGTAAAACATGACCGTGAAATCTTACACCACTGGACTCATTGGCGCATCAAGAGGGACAGCGAACAGGCAAGTTTTTGTTTGGTTAATTGGTTGGTTGGTTGGTTGGTCGGCTGGCTGGTTGGTTGGTTGGTTGGTTGGTCGGCTGGCTGGTTGGTTGGTTGGCTGGTTGGTTGGTTGGTTTTATATTTTGGAATGGGATCAGATCTTGAGTGTAGATATTTATCAACCGAGCCAGCAAACTCGCTAATTTAAGAAGAAAATGTTTACTTTCTGCCTCATCGCCTGCGCCGTTCCTGTGTCACGTTTAAGAAGAGAGTGACTGCCAGGGACCACTTTGCCAAGTGAATGTAAGTATACGTGTTAAAACCCAGTGAGACAGATAGCAGGATTGTCCCCCTTGCAAGGTACGAAGATACTAAAGGGAGACAACCCTGCGTTCCCTTTCTAAGGACTTGAACAATAATGCTTTTACTTTACAAATGAAAGAAGATTGCGAGTATGGCTTACAGCTTTGGATTGATAAAAGAAGCGTTTTATGGATGATGTGCCAGCTGTAATATGCCAGCTATACTCCGTCAGACAGTCAATGTCGGTAGTAGATTTTCATGTTGTTTTCTTACGTGGGCGTTCGACTGTGTGGTGTGTGTGTGTGGAAGTGGAGGTAAAGGGTTTGATGGTTGTGTGTGTTTGTGCGTGTATCCGTGTGTGTGTGTGACTTTGTGTGTGTGTGTGTGCGTGCATACGCGCGCACGCGTGTATGTGTTCATTATTTTTAACGTCTATTCACGTAAATATGTTTAGACAAAATGTGTGTGAATGTGACTGTGTGTGTGTATCCATTTATGTGTTTGAATATGTGTGAACGCGTGTGGAAGTGAGTGTGTGTGTGCGTTCTCAAATTTCTCTGCTGTCTTGATGGAAGTGCGACCAGTAGTAAGGGACACACACACACACACACACACACACACACACACACACACACACACACACACAACACACACACACACACATATGCAGACACGTAAAACACACACACCACATTTACAAACACGTATACACATGCGCATGGAAAAGTATGTATGCTCCTGTAGACATACTCACGCACACAAGCAAAGACAAAAAGAGAAAGGCAAAGAGACAGAGAGAGAGAGAAACAAACACAAAAAAGAGAGAGAGACGCACGTAAAAGCAGAAGAAAAGGGCAAAAGATTGAAAGGAAAAGGTAGAAAGAAAGAAAAGTACAGAGTAGAAATAGCAGTAGTAAAAAACGTAGTAGTAGTAGTAGAAAACAAAGAAGAAAAACAAAAATATTACAACAAGAAAAAGGACAAAAAGAGGGGGGGGGGGAATGGAAGAAGAAAAAAGAGAAATTATGATAGATATTATCGATTAACATGACATATACATTAAAATCACAGTCACGTACAGCCTTATCCTTCCAGTCGCAGTCCCTCTCGGGATTGTATTCCACAGACTTGTGAATTCAAACCGATAATTTACATCGACAGACATTTTTTTGTCTTTCCGTTCGGTCTTCCACGCATTTTCTTAAAAGGAAAAGGACGCTCATAATGCTAGAACCACAGGAGCGTAAAACGGTAGCAAAAAGCTTTATTTCGTGGTCAGCGATGTGAGGGTAATACCCATCTCCTCTCCCACGATGCTTCGAATTAATGTGCTAAAATGAAAACAAAAGTATGTTAACATGATTTTGGCAAATCTTTTATGGGTGGATCTTTATTAAATTTTGGTCAATACTAAACTTTGCTCTGCTGAAAAATATGTTTACAATGTGCGTAAAATCGTCACTTTATGAGAACAGTGTGTAGACAGCATTTTCTCATAAACTTCTGACAGGGTTTACAATGTGTTTACATTGCTATGACAGTCTGCCACTGTTGTCGATGCACGATTTGTTTTGTTTGGAGCGGAGCTTCTTTAACCTTTTGACTCCCCCCCCCCCCCCCCGCCCTCTCTGTCCACCAGCATCCTGCATTGTCAATCATGCTAGCTAAGCAAAACCTTAAACTTTTGATTCCTTCACCCTATCTACCAGCTTCCTGCTGGAAGCTGGTGGATAGGGTGATGGAGTCAAAGAGTTAAGTTTTTGCATTTGATGGATAGGATGCGGGAATCGAAGGGTTAAAGTCAAAAGTCACAGCGATTTTCAGAATTACCGTATCTGGATTATTTTCATATAAAACGGGAAATTGTCACAATGGCTCGACAGTCTTGTTTTTCTTTCAAGTTTAGTGCCAGTTTTAGTGGCATTGCGAAAATGATGAAGTCTGAGTGGCGTAGAGGTAGACCTTTCACCCCTCACCTCCCCCACCTCCTCCAAGTCTGGCTGCACGAATTTGAATTTGACAGTAAAATAATTTTGTGTGGGTGGCCCGCAGTCCAAGCAGCTGTGAGGGGTATCTGAATGAGTTTTTTTTTCTTTTCGTAAAAAGAAATCAATTGTTTTGCCCTATTTGATCATCACTGTTGACCAGAAGTCAACCACATTTCGTTTGCTGTTTAAGTTTTGTAGGAAGGTCGTAATGCCTGTTTCCTTTTTGTTTGTTTTGTTTTGTTATGTTGTTTCTCATTGTTGTTGTTATTGTTGTTTTTTAGAATGACTGAGCATGTTGGGGAAGGCAAAGTAACGAAGAGAGATTGTGGACGATGGTTTCAAGATTACGGACCTGAGAGAAGTTGAGGTCCATGTCAAGACATCTTACTACCACAGGGTTATAAGACAGCCTTTACATTTACATTTAGCTTCAGAAGGTAATTTTTTTTTCTAGCTACAAAAATGTTATCAAACCAAGGTTAAGTCAATTCTTCACGGTCCCAGCGTTCGAAAATCTACAGGATTTATTGATTTGAAGTCATAATCCCGTAGGCAAGTCTATCAGGACAGGCAGCATGCATGACGTGCATTGTTGCAGAGTAGCTACGGAGGAGTTCAGTTCTGCCTGCTTTGATCAGACGTACCTAGGACAACACCGGTAGCTACAGGTGAAGTAAGCAGTGCCTGTGTTGATCAGATGAACCTAGGACAACACCTGTCGCTGCAGAGGAGTTCAGTAGTGCCTGTTTTGATCAGACGTACCTAGGACAACACTTGTAGCTACAAGGGAGTTAAGCAGTGCGTGTATTGATCAGACGTACATAGGACAACACCTGTAGCTACAGGGGAGTTAAGCAGTGCCTGTGTTGATCAGACTTACCTAGGACAACACCTGTAGCTACAGAGGACTTAAGTAGTGCCTGTGTTGATCAGACTTACCTAGGACAACACCTGTAGCTACAGAGGACTTAAGTAGTGCCTGTGTTGATCAGACTTACCTAGGACAACACCTGTAGCTACAGAGGACTTAAGTAGTGCCTGTGTTGATCAGACTTACCTAGGACAACACCTGTAGCTACAGAGGACTTAAGTAGTGCCTGTGTTGATCAGACTTACCTAGGACAACACCTGTAGCTACAGAGGACTTAAGTAGTGCCTGTGTTGATCAGATGTACCTAGGACAACACCTGTAGCTACGGGGGAGTTAAGCAGTGCCTGTGTTGATCAGACGAATCTAGGACAATACCTGTCGCTACAGAGGAGTTCAGTAGTGCCTGTGTTGATCAGACGTACCTAGGACAACACCTGTCGCTACAGTGGAGGTCAGTAGTGTCTGTGTTTATCAGACGTACCTAGGACAACACCTGTAGCTACACAGGAGTTGAGTAGTGCCTGTGTTGATCAGACGTACCTAGGATAACACCTGTAGCTACAGAAGAGTTGAGTAGTGACTGTGTTGATCAGACGTACCTAGGATAACACTTGTAGCTACAGAGGAGTTCCGCAGTGCCTGTGTTGACCAGACGTACCAAGGACAGCACCTGCAGCTACAGAAGAGTTGAGTAGTGCCTGTGTTGATCAGATGTAACCCAGGATAACACTTGCAGCTACAGAGGACTTCAGCAGTGCCTGTGTTGATCAGACGTATCAGTAGTGCCTGTGTTGATCAGACGTACCTAGGACAACATCTGCAACCATAGAAGAGTTCAGCAGTGCCTGTGTTGATCAGACATATCCAGGACAACACCTGTAGCTACAAAGGAGTTCAGTAGTGCCTCTGTTGATCACACTACCTAGGGCAACACCTGTAGATATAGAGGAGTTCAGAAGTGCCTGTGTTGTTCAGACGTACCTAGGACAACACCTGTAGCTACAGAGGACTTCAGCAGTGCCTGTGTTGATCAGACGTACCTGGGACAACACCTGTAGCTACAGAGGACTTCAGCAGTGCGTGTGTTGATCAGACGTACCTAGGACAACACCTGTAGCTTCACAAGAGGTCAGCAGTGCGTGTGTTGATCAGACGCACCTAGGACAACACCTGTCGTTACAATGGACTTTAGAAGTGCATGTGTTGATCAGACGTACCCAGGACAACACCTGTAGCTACACAGGAGGTCAGCAGTGCCTGTGTTGATCAGACGTACCTAGGACAACACCTGCAGCTACAGAGAAGGTCAGTACGCCCGTGTTGATCAGACGTATGTAGGACACCCCCTGCTATGCCCACACACTCCACCCGTTGTGGTCATAATATTGTAGTGGTGGAGCCTGACTGAGTGTTGGCGCGTTGGCCTTTTCACCTCCCGCCAGTGCCACCCTCCAACCACAGCTTCCATAGAGAAGAATGCCTTCAGATCCATACTGACAGGATGACGGGTGCGGTAGTGGAGTGGGTAAACGTCGGACTTCTTTTTTGTTTTCCCGATCACTGCACTCAGGGAGGTTACCTTTGTGCTCGCCTTTTTTTTTTCGTCCCATTTTCTGCACCACTTTAATGGCCACATAAACTGGAGCAGTTTTTACAATGCGATGATGATGATGTCGATGGGGATGATAACCATGACGCTATGGAGTTCCATCTAGGATTGAGACTGCGTGACAGGGCTATACCCTACGCTTACTATCATAACATATCCTGCCGTCAACCAGGCCCGAGAGGTACAGACACCTTCGGTACTGGTCTGAAGATTTGAGCAACACCCTCAATGACGCATCCGTGAAATGCATGAAATTCGACTGTGTGGTCCCAGTCTTCCCAACGAGCCCATTGTACGCCCAACTCTGGGTAGGAGCCGGTTAGAACCGAAAAATCCTACGATGATATAGTTTTGAAGGGACTGATGGGGATTTGAACCCACAACCTTCCAGTCGGTAGTCCCTTGCGCTAACCACCACACCACGGCAACTGGTAAACGTCGGACTTGTTCGATCCACCCAGACATTTCCGCCTGGAGGGTACAGGGTGGAGATGTTTCCAATCCTTCAGGTCAACATGTGCACAAACCTGCCATTCGTTGTTTATACGCATGCAGAACATGAAATACGCACGTTAAAGATCTTTTAAGCTCATGGGTTTATGTGCAGGCTTAAGGCTTGTGCCATGATCACCATACAAATGGCATCTTGACGTTAGTGCATGTGGAATTCGTTCCGAGCGCGGAGACGTCGTCTTGAAAAACTGAAACTGTTAAGTCAAATATGTGCCGGCTTATGGGAACATCAACACACTCTGTACGTACATCCACCCAAGACAGAGTATGCAGACTGTGCAGTAACAAACCACCAGCATAGTACGGGCAAAACGACATACACACACGCATCTGAGAAATATCGATACGCTGAAAAGAAAATGAAGACGAAGGAAAAAAGGAGGAAAAAACCGCTTACAGATTCATACCAACAAGACAAAAACGAGATACTGTGCTGAAAACAGTCCATGTCTTTCGACGCCTATATCATCCATTTCATCTAATGTTCAGTCCACTCTTCGTGGTCAGACTCAATAACATATTTCAGCCACTGAAACGGTCAGTGACCTGGGCTCAATATATTACTTGATAGTCACGATATCATCATCATCATCATCATCAGGTGCCCTGCCGCATGGCGTTGGCGACCATGGACTTCCAACCATCTCTATCTCTCGTTGCCCCCAGCATCTCCCCCCCCCCCCCACCCTCTTCATCCCCAGCCACTCTGCAAGTCCGTCTTGACTCTCGACTTGCAGAGTCACGATATAGATACACTGAAAGGTCACCACATCCATGTCGGTGTGTATTCATAAGCACAAAGAAACACAATAGTCGAGCTAATCTAATAACCCCCCCTTTTTATACAAAACTTATTTTACAGAAAATACACTTTTTCGTGCTTCTCAAGATCCACTGTGACATTGAAGAAGCTTCACTTCAAATAAAACTGCATTCAGGAGGACAACGGTAGACTGTCACAACTGTAAAAGTTGATATTAAATACTGCCAGAAATTCCTGAAAAAAAGTGCTGTTCACTCACATTTCCTAAAAACATGATTTTAGGCGCTTATCTGATCTGCGTGTGTGTATGTACACACACGCGCGCGGACGCACGCACGCGCGCGCACACACACACACACATACACACACACACACACACACACACACACATCCTTAATAATCTCCCTTAAGAAAAATGGGCGGGGAGATTAAGAAAAAATGTTAGATTAAAAAAAAAGTGCAACAGATTAACTACCACGAGAAAGGAATCTGCAGCCTCTGGAATGATTGTTAAAGCGATAAAGAACAACTAAGTACAAAAACGTGACTGGCAGCAATAAGCTAGGCACAACATGTTCACCATAAAATTGTCTCTCATATCTTACATAGACATTCCAACAGCCCAACCAGTAGCCAGTTTCTTAAACTGGGACGTCTCTTGGAAGAAGAATTCGCAACATACATTTTAACAAAGTATTGTAATAATGATACTACAATGATAATGATAATAATGGACGCTCTCCAACCGACCCCATGCATGAGCAGGCTTATTGATCTTTATCTCCTGGTATGAGTCTTCATGTGGGATCAAAAGATTTAGTGGCATGTGTTCTTCTGCATGTACTGCACAGGAGGGAGTCTTGTGGCCTTGGATTCTTCTTCCGCCGGACCCTCCACTGTTCAATGGCAGAATGGTTGACTTGGCTCAGTTTACCCACATCAGGTGATATGGCCGATGGGGATGACCATCCGGGAAGTGGGGAAGGGGGACTTATCTAACTCTACACTGACACCTCCAGAACAACAATTATATCAAGATGGGCAGTAAGAAGGCCAGTTTTACTGTAGCGCACCCCGTGATTCGAACAATGAACCATTATTCGCTTATAAGTACAAAACTCAACAAGTTGAGCTACTGAGGCCAGCACTGATTAAACAGAAGCTGTTCTAAGCTGTTCAGGTGTGATTGTGCCCTTCGTGTACTGGGGTAACGGCAAATGAAACGTTATCTACACTCAAAGGCCTGCTTGGCACAGAGGTAGATCGCTCGCCTTCCGATCTGCCTGCACGAATCTGCACGTGCACGAATCACGGTCGTGGACATTTGTATGTGTGTACTGGCTCCTGTCTGTCCAGTTGTAAACGAGTACCTGACTTTCTTTAAAGTTAGTGAAGATAAAGTGGTGAGGGAGAGGACGTGGGCTTCTGCCTCATAATGCTGGTCTTGAGAAAAAGTGCGATCTGTACCACTTGCTTACCTCCAGCATCAGAGTTATGACACCTGTACGTTTTACCATGTGATCTACACTCAGTGCCAGTGGCCCCATTAATTCGAGCTGGTTAAAGCGCCATGTTGATAACTTAAGGGTCTTGGCGATAGTAAATTTAAAGAAGACAAAAGTTGTCTAAAAAATCCTTAGATCGTATGGAAGCGAAAAGATGGAAAACTGAACTGTCTTTGAATCGAGCATTATGCCTCGTCTCATTTCTGTCATTGCTTTACCCTCACCGTTCCTGGATTGGATGAGATAATCGTACCTGGGTGGACTGAATGAAGCCTGCCACACACACACACACACACACACACACACACACACACACACACACACACACACACACACACACACACACACACACGCACGCACACACACACACACACACACACACACACACACACACACACACACACACACACACACACACACACACACACACTTTTTCGCGTCTCAGACTCGAACCCACGCAGCCAGATTTGAATGATGTTAAGTGCATCTCCACACCAGTCAGGCCCCACGGTTTTGCCATAACCTCAGTTGTTATCGAGAATTTTGATGTTAGATACACATTGCCGTGTCTCTGGTTGGGCCAGCATGTGATCTAAGCGCTAGGCAAGACCCCGGACACGGAAGTCCAGGAACGAGCCGGCACCCTCAGTATACACACCCTCCTGCAGGAAGCCCAAGTAAGATGGGCCGGACATGTGGTGAGAATATCGGAAAATCGACTACAAAAACAACTTATGTATAGAGAACTGAGCCAGGGAAAGCGCTCAGTTGATGGCCAAAAGAAACTCTTTCAAGATTGCCTGAAAGTACCCTTCAATGACAGCATAGGCACGAAGAAAACGAGAAGCACTCAAGGCACGAGCGACCTTCAATTCTTCAGCTGCACCAACCCACGTTTGCCCTACGTGTGAGAGAGCCTTCCTGGCCCGGATTGGCTTCACCAGCCACCTCCGGACCCACAATCGCCACCACACACGGTGGCGTCAATGCATAACGGGAACTATTCTGGGAGCAGAGAAGCTGTCTTGCAGAGAAAACAACAACCTTAAACTGAAATTGAGAGACAAATCCGTGTCCCGTCCCTGGTTCAAGCCTGGGACACGTTGTTTTCTTGGCAGGCGCTGTGACAATAAAGCTAACACGTCACATCTAGCAGTGACAATAAAGCTAACACATCACATCTAGCTGTGACAATAAAGCTACACGTCACACTAGCAGTGACAATAGCTACACAATCTAGCAGTGACAATAAAGCTAACACATCACATCTAGCTGTGACAAGAAAGCTAACACGTCACATCTAGCAGTGACAATAAAGCTAACACGTCACATCTAGCAATGACAATAAAGCTAACACTCACATCTAGCAGTGACAATAAGTAACACATCCATCTAGCAATGACAAGAAAGCTAACACATCACATCTAGCTTTGACAAGAAAGCTAACACATCACACCTAGCAAGACAATAAAGCTAACATCACATCTAGCAATGACAATAAAGTTTAACACATCGCATCTAGCAATGACAATAAAGCTAACACATCACATCTAGCTGTGACAATAAAGCTTAACACATCGCATCTAGCAATGACAATAAAGCTACACATCACATCTTGTTGTGACAAGAAAGCTAACACATCACATTTAGCAATGACAATAAAGCTAACACATTACATCTAGCTGTGACAAGAAAGCTAACATCACATCTAGCAATGACAATAAAGCTAACATCACATCTAGTTGTGACAAGAAAGCTAACACATCACATCTAGCAATGACAATTAAGCTTAACACTTCACATCTAGCAATGACAATAAAGCTAACACATCACATCTAGCTGTGACAAGAAAGCTAACACATCACATCTAGCAATGACAATAAAGCTAACACATCACATCTAGCTGTGACAATAAAGCTAACACTATCACATCTAGCTGTGACAAGAAAGCTAACATCACATCTAGCAATGACAATAAAGCTAACACATCACATCTAGCTGTGACAAGAAAGCTAACACATCACATCTAGCAATGACAATAAAGCTAACACATCACATCTAGCAATGACAATAAAGCTAACACATCACATCTAGCTGTGACAAGAAAGCTAACACATCACATCTAGCAATGACAATAAAGCTAACACATCACATCTAGCAATGACAATAAAGCTAACACATCACATCTAGCTGTGACAATAAAGCTAACACATCACATCTAGCCGTGACAAGAAAGCTAACAATCACATCTAGCTATGACAATAAAGCTAACACATCACATCTAGCTGTGACAAGAAAGCTAACATCACATCTAGCTGTGACAATAAAGCTAACACATCACATCTAGCTGTGACAATATAACCGTAGTCAGACATCACACAATGTCCCCATGCCCCCCCCCCCCCCTGCTCCTCAAATCCCTCATCTCCCTCCACAGCTCTTCCCCACTGCAATCTCAAGAAAAGAGGAGAGTAGTTAAGAAGCACTCCTTCCCACTGTTGTGACCCCCATACACTAGCCTGCAACAATCAAACAAAGCTTCGCCTCTTCCCTACAGACCCGATGAGATTCTGCCAGTGTCAACAAAGGCAGCTTGGAACCTTCTGCATATACTATCACCATCAAGGACAGGAGTAGTGGTCTAGGGGTTAAAGGACTGCCTGTGATGCTTGAGGTCATGAGTTTGATTGTCAGATTGGACAGTGATGTTCTCCTTGCCTTTCGTCCTCTGCTAGATGGTACATGACGCTGTGGTCTGCGTGTGAATCATTTGATAGAAATGATGAACTGAGATCGTTAGTGCACCTGCACTCAGTAAACATTGAACAGTACAATACAACTCCATGCAATATAATACAGTGACGTTCTAAGCAATACGTACAACGCAATATGATATGATGCAAGGTAATACAATACATTATTTACTTCCTAGTATTTAGCGTGTAGGGCAGCACAGACAATCTTCCCATCCTTGCTACTTTGGTCCAACCTATGTATGTATTCCAGATATATTCAAGGCCCCGAGTTTCTCAGTTGGTCTGAGCTTCGGATTCACATGCTAATAGTTGTGGGTTCCAATCCCGGGGTGCGCTACATTAAAACTGGCCTTCTCACTGTCCCATCTTAACATCATTGTTGTTCTGGTGGTGTCAGTATAGGATTAGATAAGTCCCCCTTCCCCCACTTCCCTGGGATGGTTATCCCCGTCGGCCATTATCACCTGAGGTGGGTGTCGACGTAAAAACTGAACCAAATCAAAAACAAAACAAAAATCTCTTCTACACAGTACACATCAATACTTCTGTATTAGTGCAAGTTGGCGTTCAAACTGTATTTCCTGTGTACGAGATTCTCTGATAATAGTGCGCAGATATACACACCTCTCCACCGACTTTGGCACAATCTCCTCCTGCTGTTCCAGTCCGACACCACTCTTCTGCTTCTTCGTCTCCTCCACTGCCCCTCCACTCGACCTTGCTGCTGCAAACTTCGTCTCCTCCTCTGCCGTCTTCGCCTTCGCCTTCGCTTCTGTCCCGCCGGTGCCGCTTTCGTCTTCTGTCCCGCCGGCGCTGCCCTCGTCTTCTGTCCCGCTGGTGCTGCCTTTGTCTTCTGTCTCGCTGGTGCCTCCTTCGTCTTCTGTCCCGTCGTTGCTGCCTTCGTCTTCTGCCCCGCTGGTGTCGCCTTCGTCTTCTGTCCCGTCGGTGCTGCCTTCGTCTCCACCTCGGCCGCCGCATTGTGATAAACTGAAACTATGCCTTTTTAACGCTCAGTCAACATGCACTGATGGCAAAGCTGATGTCATTGCTGACTTTATCGCAGATGAGCATGTTGACATTGCTTTTATCACCGAAACATGGCTTAACCCCCTTGGTCATGAACCTATACATGTGAATCTCACTCCGAGTGGTTACAGGCTTGCTTCTTTCCATCGCTCATCCCGAGGTGGTGGTATCGCCATCCTCTACAACGACTCATTCCATTCCCGCCTGTCTTTCTCGCAGTCTCTGCCTTTCTCCCATCCTTCTTTCGAGCACGTTGAAGTATCCTTCCAATCCACCCCTCACCCCATCACCTTCTCCTGTGTCTATCGACCTCCACCTAGCTCTGCCAACAAGCTCACCACATCCATGTTTCTCTCTGACTTTGATCAACTTCTTGATTACTACTGTCTCTTACCTGGAAATCTCATCATTCTAGGTGACATCAATGTCCACTATGACAACACTCACCGTTATGACACAAGACATATCATCAACTCTCTGTCCAATCACAATATGACTCAACACATTTCTGAACCAACCCATCAAAAAGGTCACATTCTTGACTGGATCATTTCTCGTGATCACCACAATTCAGCTACTGATAACTGCTTAGTTCTTTCTACCCGATCTAACTTCAGCCCTTCCATCTGACCACTCTTTAATTCTCTGTTCTCTTGACATTCCTCCTCCTTCCCGTACCATGCGCACAGTGACTCGACGCAATCTCAAATCTATCGACCTCTCCACATTTTCATCTGATGCCTTCCGTCTCCTTTCTGAAAAGTCACATAACCTTGCCGATGAATTCTACACTACTCTCCACCATCTTCTGGACACTCATGTCCAGCCACAACCCGTCTTTTACCTGACCGCCCCCCTCCCCCTGGCTCAATCATGAGATTGCCTGTGCAAAACGTGCTCGCCGCAGAGCAGAGCGCCGCTGGCGCAAATCCAGACTCACTGTACATAGGCAACTTTTCCAAGCCTCTAAAACAAAAGTATTCACCCTCATTGCATCTGCAAAAACAAACTATTTCCAAACCAAAATCCTGAATGCCTCTTCTTCAAAAGAACTCTTTACAACCATAAATCATCTCCTTGGCACACGAAAAGATTTACCTCTCCCAACAAAACACACAAATGAAGAACTCCCATCTGTATTCTCCAAGTATTTCACCACCAAAATACAAACTCTTTGTGACAGGCTCGACAGGACACCCTGTCAACCATGCCCACCTGACCCTTCCTTCTCTGGCACACCTCTTACTACTCTTACCCCAGTCTCACAAGAAGAAATTCTCAACACAATCAGATCCATGTCGTTCAAAACCTGCGACCTGGATCCTCTTCCAGGTTCTCTCTACTCTGACTGTCTCCCTACTCTCCTCCCATTCATCACTGACATCATCAACACTTCTCTCCAAACTGGAACTGTCCCAGATTCTTTCAAGTCTGCTATTGTTCACCCTCTCCTCAAGAAATACAATTTAGACCCAAATGAACTGAAAAATTATCTCTAATCTCTCTTTCTTGTCAAAACTCCTTGAAAAAGGTGTCCTCATCCAACTGAACTCTCACCTGTCTGCCAACAATCTCCTCAATCCTTTCCAGTCAGCCTTCCGCCAGTGCCATAGCACTGAAACTGCCTTGCTACACATTCTCAACAATCTCCTCCTTGCAACTGATACTGGCAAAGTCTCTCTCCTCACACTCCTTGATCTGTCTGCAGCCTTTGATACCATTGATCATGGTATTCTCCTTTCTAGACTTCATCATACTTTTGGCATCTCTGACATTGCTCTCTCCTGGTTCACTTCTTATCTATCAAACAGAAAACAAACTGTTCTCATCAATGGCACTTACTCTCAACCTGCATACCTGACCTGTGGTGTTCCACAAGGATCTGTCCTTGGCCCTGTTCTTTTCACTCTTTACACCTCCCCCCTGTCCACCATCATCAATTCCCACTCTATAAAACACCACTTCTTTGCTGATGACACCCAACTTCAAGACAGTGACTCACCTGACAATATACAGCGCCTCCTGGCTCGCACCACTGAGTGTTACTCGGAATCAAAAACTGGATGACATACAACAAACTTCAGCTAAATGATGACAAGACAGAAGCTATCCTCATTGGCACCCGTCAGAAACTTTCTCAGCTGCCTCCTCTTTCTCTCCCATTATGTAACACATCAGTCCCAATTTCTGATTCAGCTAAAAACCTTGGTGTCTGCATTGACTCTACCCTCTCCATGAACAACTTTGTTTCTCAAACTGCAGATCTTGCTACTATCACCTCCATCGTATAAGCCTGATCAGGAAGTATCTCTCTGTGAAACAACTGCAAAACTCGTTCTCTCCTTCATAATGTCTCGCATTGACTATTGCAATTCACTCCTGTCCGGTCTTCCTGCCTCCACCACTCACATCCTACAGCGCATTCAAAACAATGCTGCACGCCTTGTACTCAAAAAGAAAAAAGCTGACCACATATCTCCTCTCCTGGCACAACTTCACTGGCTCCCTGTATCAAAGCGCATACAGTACAAACTAGACACCATGTGCTACAAAAGCCTCAATAACGCAGCCCCCGATTACCTGTCAAGCCTACTTGAGATCTATGTTCCCTCACGTACCCTCCGCTCTGCCTCCGATCCTCTGACTTTTCGCTTTCCACGCACTAAGCTCAATACCTATGGTCCACGAGCCTTCTCTGTTTCTGGTCCGCTCTCCTGGAACAAACTTCCTCTCTCAGTCCGTCAGCAACCTACTTTTGTCTCCTTCAAGTCCGCTCTCAAAACTCACCTTTTCTCCTCGGCATAAAATCCTGACCTCACTCAATCCCCTCTGCAGCCTGTCTCCACACGGAGGGGAATCACATTGCAATATATAATTGTATATAATATGCTCTCTATAATTTTCCATTGTTTTTATTCTTTCTCCCCATTCATAGCCGTGTGGTGTGTGTGTGTGTGTGTGTGTGTGTGTGTGTGTGTGGTGTGTGTGTGTGTGGTGCGTGGTGCGTGTGTGGCGTGCGTGCGTGCGTGTGTGTGCGTGCGTGCGTGTGTGTGTGTTTCAGCGCTTAGATTTGATTTTATCAAGATTTTGCGCTATATAAATATTGTAATTATTATTATTATTATTATTACACCTCACACCACACCACCATACATACACATTTCTAAAGAGGCTGAAACCAAATTCAGCGTTAACATAGTGATTTCAATCTTCACTAATCCACATTCCAGTAATCTGACAAACAACAAATTCATCAATAAAAGATTTTGATCAAGATAGTTAATTATAATCTCATATTTCTAAACACATCAAACAACAAAATCAGCATCAAAAATAGTTGATTAGGATCTTTACAAATCTGCAATCCAGTCATCAGATAAACAACAAAAAAATCAGCATTAAAAACGTAACTGATTACAATCTTCAAAAATACTCGATCCAGAATTTCAACGAGTTTTGCTTACAAAGCAGAGAAACCCCAGGAAAAAAAGTGAAAGGAAACGAATTGAAAGCTTACATACAAAAGGAAAAACAACGTCTGATGAAAAGATGAAATCAATAAATCAGCCACTCCAAAATTGCAATGATCGTAGCATACAAATCTCAGGGACACGAAAGAAGCCAGGGGTGGGATGATATCATCCTTGACATATTATCAGCAAGTTTCTCCTCTGTTCATGTCAGCAGGAATAGAAAACCATAACATGTTTTATTACATCTAGTTTTGCAACACTGGCCACAGTATCTCATCTTGCTTTTTCCTCATCACAGTGGAGTTCGCTGATGATGTCCTTAGGGAGAGAGTGACGCTGCGGATAAACTGGCAGAGAGTCTGTGTGTATGCATGTATGTGTGTGTCGTTGTTGATGTTCGTTTTATCACTATCATTATCATTATTATATCATAATAATCCACCTCCTCCTCCTCATTATTATCGTTATAATTATCATTGTTATTCTTACTTTTTTTTATCATTATCGTCATCATTACTATTATTATCATTATCATCATCTTTATCATTGCTATCATTATTACATCACATCGTCGTCTTTATTATTAATAGTAATAGTAGTAGGAGGAGGAGTAGCATTATTATTATTATCATTATTGTTATTATTATCATTATTATTATTTTGTATTATGATCATTACTATCATCACTGTTATTGTCATTAATACTATTATCATTGCTAGCATTATTATCATGACAAAGTAGACAACTTTGATCATGTAAAAGTGATTGTGTAAGTAGTCGTTGAATGAAACGATAAGCGACGTGAAGAGACATAGAACTAAGGACGACTTTCCCGTAAGAACCCTAATCGTTTGATGCAGTGTTGGTTTTGGGCTTGTGTGTGTGTGTGTGTGTTTTATTCGTGTCTGCTCTTTTCAGTTTTTCTTTTTCCTTTTGATACCGTGAACAGACATGAAATCGAAATTATCATTGTATGTTAGAATCTATTTATTTGTGTACTGACTGAGTATATAACACTGTTAATTTACTAATGTTCTGTGGTATGAGTATTTTTTGTAAGAGGTTGTATACGTCTATATCAGTATATATATTTTCATGGAAGTTATTTTTTGCATAACATCAGAATTAGTAATAAAAGTGTTGGTGATGATGGTCCTTATATGTTAAAACATTTTGCTCGCTTTGTCTGTCTCTGTCTGTCTGTCGTCTGTCTCTCTGTCTCCTTCTCTCTCTCTATCTATCTATCTATCTATCTGTCTATCTATCTATCTATCTATCTTTTGCCCGCAGCCTGTAATATTCCAATTTTTGTATCATTTTTGGTGTTTTTGTGTCATTATAGTTCACATGTATGTAGTAATATAGTTTTCTTGTACGTGCGTACTTACATTAATTTGGACCCTCCGTGAGGTGAAGGTGAATGCAAAACGCTATAAATGTGTTATGTCACTACCCTCGAAATTATTCATGTGTTCTTATTCTCTCTGCCTCCCTCCCTCCCTCTCTCTCTCTCTCTCTCTTTCTCTCTCTGTCTGTCTCTGTCTCTCCCTCTCTCTCTCTTTCTCTCTCTCTCTCTCTGCCTCTCTCTCTCTGTCTTTCTGTCTTTCTGTCTGTCTCTGTCTCTCTCTTCTGTCTCTCTCTCTCCTCTCTCTCTCTCTCTCTCTCTCTCTCTCTCTCTCTCTCTCTAGCGCTCACAGTCACTTTCTTTCCGGAAATGAGGGAGGAAATTCTCTTTCTGATTGCACAAAACGAAGATAAAGGAGAAACAGATTTTTTTATCTGAAATTTGTGTCATTTCGCCTTTTTGTCTTTACAGGTTGACATGTAGTTTGTGAAAGAGAAATTAACTAAATGGTTCCCACACAACGCAGTGAGTGAATGAATAAACTTGAGAGACAGAGAGTGAAGAAATCAGACTGACAGACAGGGACAACGAAACTTATCTGACTGACGAGCTATGGTTAGAGTAAATATAAGGTCAGAGAATTTTTGGTTTTGTTTGTTTTTAATATTGTTTTGGTTGGTTTGTTTGATTGCTGGTTTGGTTGGTTGGTTGGTTGGTTTGGTTTGGTTGGTAGGTTGGTTAGTTGGCTGGTTGGTTGGCTGCTTGCTTGGTTAGTTGGCTGGTTGGTTTGGTTGGCTGGCTGGTTGTTGCTTGTACACTTGTTTCTTTTTTGTTCTGCTGCCCTATCTTCTACACCGTTCCTGTAAACCTGGCCCCACCCCGCTCATTTCTGCTCTCCGACACACCTCCACACCCAGGGAATCGACGTCATCGTAGGAGCAGGACCTGAAATGTCACAGAGACTGTTTTTGTCACAGTGCTGTTCAAATGAGGAGAAAAGGATGACACGTAGTGATGATGCTGTGGAGTTCCATTTCGGATGGGAACTGCGTGCAAAGCTGACAAGAGGAAACAAACAAACAAAAATAATAATAAAGAAAAGAAAGAAGAGTGGTGACCGACAGAAGCAAGGACATGACAGGAAATATTGAACAGAAATAAAAAATAAAAAAAAAATAAAAAAGAAGAAGAAACAAAGAAAGAAAGAGGAAGTGAAAGAAACAACAACAACAAAAGAAAGAAAACGAGATGATGCTTGCATTCCCAAACAAACAAAGCAAAACAAAACAAATCAAAGAAATATACGGAAAAATTCAAACGCAAAACGACCACGAAAGTTACGTATCATTTTGTATAAGTGAAACTACAACTCCTTTGATCCCCATGTTCCACGACAGCCGGCAGGAACTGGGAGGAACTGACCACAGTCATCGCTAGATGTGGCCTGACCGTGTGGATGACGAACAAAAAGAAGAAGATGATGTTGATGATGATGACAATGATGCTAAAGAAGAAGAGGAGGAGATGGACTAGAAGAAGGAGGAAGAGGAGGAAAAGAGAAGAGGAGGACAAGAAGAGGAGAGGAAGAAGAAGAAGGAGGTAGAAGAGGGGAAGAAGAAGAAGAGAAGGAAAAGACGAGAGGAAAAGAGAGGAGGAAGAAAAGGAGGAAAGGAAGGAAGAAAAGGAGGAAAGGAGAGAAGAAGAAGGAGGAAGGAAGAAGAAGAGGAGAAAAGAAGAAAGGAACAGGAGGTGGAGAAGAAGGAGAGGAAGAAGAAGAAGGCGATGGAAGAGGAGGAGAGGAAGAAGAAGAACGGAGAAGAGGAGGAGGAGAAGAACAAGAAGAAGAATAAAAAGAGTTCCATTTCGTTTTATTTCATTACACACAAATCATTTCGTAAGCGCTTTTCTCCCAACTCATGCGACCGCACTCCACTTTACTGTAGCACCGTTTGCATCTTTTGATGGGCGTGCATGCAGAGTGTTTTCATGATTCCATAAGCTAGCCACCAACATGACTTACGGGATCTTTAGCCTGCATATTTAATACTCTGCATACGAATACACACGAAGGAGGGTCAGGCACTGGCAGGTCTACACACACGTTGATCTGGGAGATCGGAAAAATCCTTACCCTTTATCCAACGGGCCGAGGTGCCTAAGCGCATCGAACCAAGGACCTTCCATCTGGAAGTCCAATGTTTACTCACCTGACTACCTGCCGTAACATACCTCCCAAGATCGTCTTTCAGAAGGCCGTGTCCAAAAGTTAAGAGAGGAAAAGCTGGCCTGAACTGCTTGCTGCTGTTCGCTAGAGACAGACAGGGTGGAGTCTGTCCCCTTCTTGCCTCCCATCAGTTCCTTCAGCGACCGCACTGGGAACGGGATGAGAAGAAAAAGAAGACACACTTACAGCGATGTACATGACATCTACTTACGGCGATGATCTATCTTCCTTCTGATGTATGATTTACTGCAGTATTACGGTAACCATCGATCCACCCACTGACGTATGAATTACAGCAGAATTACGGTAATAATCGACCCTTCCACTGATTTACATTGACAGCAGCTTTGTGGTAACGATCTATCCTCCCACTGATGTCTAAATTGCATCAGTTTTACGGTAATGATCTATCTTATGTCTGAAGTCTGAATTACAGTAATTTTACGGTACGGAAGTCTGAATTACATAATTTACGGTATCTCTTCTCATCAGATGACTTTATTCATCAGTTTTACGGTATGATATCTTTTCCCTCTGATGTCTGAATTACATCAGTTTTACAGTAACGATATGTTCTCCTCTGATTCTGTCTTACATCAGTTTTACAGTAACGATATGTTCTCCGTCTAATGTCTGAATTGCACCAGTTTTACGGTAATGATGTGACCTCCTACCAATGTCTGAATTGCACCAGTTTTACGGTAATGATGTGTCATCATGATGTGCCCTCAGACTGTTGTCTGAAATCGGGAGACATTACAGACATTGACCTGTGACCTCGCAAACCAGTCATACAGGGATGGGGGAAGACAACTCTCACCACACAATAGTCATACCAATTGACACTAAGTGGCTGTCCCCTTGTGTGATTGAGGTTTCTCAATGACTGGCCGTAATCCCGGATTGTTTTCACTCAGACGGTCCACTCAAGAGATCAAACGTTGCCAAAGGTCCTTTGACAGCATGGGAACGACTATGTCCGTTCACGAAAACGAACGAAACACACACACACACACACACACACACACACACACACACACACACACACAACACACACACACACACAACACACCACACACACACACACACACACACACACATGTAAACACCACACATCACACTACTCACACACACACACACGTGCACACACATATACAAATAGCATGCATGCATACACACACACTCACATGCACGCACACATGCCACGTGTGACACACAAATACACACATGCACACCTGCACGAACGCACGCACACATTCACACACACACGCACACACAAAATACACACAAGCACACATAAACACACACAACACACTCGCATACATACGCGTAACGGACACACACAAACAGACACAAGCCACAGAATCACTGGTTCACAGTCCTGTTGATGAATTACTATAAGTTTATGAAGTTTGTATTTTAGTGTTAAATTTCCCTTCACGTTGTTGATGTTAATTGTTAAAGTTCTTGTTCTATGTTTGTATTCTCACACCTACGTATGTCTCTTACTCTGTCTTCCCTCTGCCCCCAATCCAACCCGCCCTACTCTCATCCCCCCCCCCCCCCGCCCCGGTCTAATATCACTCATAGTGAAAAGACGTTGAATATAAGAACGAACACAAACATACTCGCACGCATGCAAGCATTGTTCGTTCCCCTATGCAGAAGATTCCAAGACAATACTCGAAAATTCCTATTCACCCTGCCCCCCTGTGATGATATTAATTACTCATTTGAAAAGTGCCTATGTCAGTGCGAGCATGGGCACATATACGTTTGGAGTGCGCGTGCACGTATGTGTGTGTGTTTTTGTTGTTGTTGTTTTTTTTTGAATGACAGAGAGACAGACAGACAGAAGAGAGAGAGAGAGATCACGCAGACACGTAAGAGGGAGGAGAGGGAGAGAGAGAGAGAGTCAGGCAGACACGTAAGAGTGAGGGGAGAGAGAGAGTCAGGCAGACACGTAAGAGTGAGGGGAGAGAGAGAGAGTCAGGCAGACACGTAAAGTGAGGGGAGAGAGAGAGAGTCAGACAGACACGTAAGAGTGAGGAGAGAGAGTGAGAAACAGTCAGACAGACATGTAATGAGTGAGGGGGAAGAGAGAGAGAGTCAGACAGACATGTAAGAGTGAGGAGAGAGAGAGAGAAACAGTCAGACAGACAAGTAAGAGTGAGGGGGAAGAGAGAGAGAGTCAGACAGACATGTAAGAGTGAGGAGAGAGAGAGAGAAACAGTCAGACAGACATGTAAGAGTGAGGAGAGAGATAGAGAAACAGTCAGACAGACATGTAAAGAGTGAGGAGAGAGAGAGAAAAACAGTCAGACAGACATGTAAGAGTGAGGAGAGAGAGAGAGAAACAGTCAGACAGACATGTAAGAGTGAGGAGAGAGAGAGAGAAACAGTCAGACAGACATGTAAGAGTGAGGGGAGAGAGAGAGAAACAGTCAGACAGACACGTAAGAGTGAGGGGAGAGAGAGAGAAACAGTCAGACAGACACGTAAGAGTGAGGGGAGAGAGAGAGAAACAGTCAGACAGACATGTAAGAGTGAGGGAGAGAGAGAGAGAAACAGTGAGGCAGACATGTAAGAGTGAGGAGAGAGAGAGAGAGAAACAGTCAGACAGACATGTAAGAGTGATAGGAGAGAGAGAGAGAGAGAGTCAGACAGACATGTAAGAGTGAGGAGAGAGAGAGAGAGAAACAGTCAGACAGACATGTAAGAGTGAGGAGAGAGAGAGAGAGAGTCAGACAGACATGTAAGAGTGAGGAGAGAGAGAGAGAGAAACAGTCAGACAGACATGTAAGAGTGAGGAGAGAGAGAGAGAAACAGTCAGACAGACATGTAAGAGTGAGGAGGAGAGAGAGAGAAACAGTCAGACAGACACGTAAGAGTGAGGAGGGGAGAGAGAGAAACAGCAGTACAGACTGTAAGAGTGAGGAGAGAGAGAGAGAAACAGTCAGACAGACATGTAAGAGTGAGGGAGAGAGAGAGAGAGAAACAGTCAGACAGACATGTAAGAGTGAGGAGAGAGAGAGAGAGAAACAGTCAGACAGACAGTAAGAGTGAGGGAGAGAGAGAGAAACAGTCAGACAGACATGTAAGAGTGAGGAGAGAGAGGAAACAGTCAGACAGACACGTAAGAGTGAGGGAGTGAGAGAGAAACAGTCAGACAGACATGTAAGAGTGAGGGGAGAGAGAGAGAAACAGTCAGACAGACATGTAAGAGTGAGGAGAGAGAGAGAAACAGTCAGACAGACATGTAAGTGAGGGGAGAGAGAGAGAAACAGTCAGACAGACATGTAAGAGTGAGGAGAGAACGAGAGAAACAGTCAGAGAGACATGTAAGAGTGAGGCGAGAGAGAGAGAACAGTAGCAGATGTAAGGTGAGGAGAGAGAGAGAGAAACAGTCAGCAGACACGTAGAGTGAGGGAGAGAGAGAGAAACAGTCAGACAGACATGTAAGTGAGGAGAGAGAGAGAGAAACATCAGACAGACATGAATAGTGAGGAGGAGAGAGAGAGAAACAGTCAGACAGACAGTAAAGAGTAGGAGTGAGAGAGAGAGAGAAACAGTCAGACAGACATGTAAGAGTGAGGGAGAGAGAGAGAAACAGTCAGACAGACATGTAAGAGTGAGGAGAGAGAGAGAGAAAACAGTCAGACAGACATGTAAGAGTGAGGAGAGAGAGAGAGAAACAGTCAGACAGACATGTAAGAGTGAGGGGAGAGAGAGAGAGAAAACAGTCAGACAGACATGTAAGAGTGAGGGGAGAGAGAGAGAAACAGTCAGACAGACACGTAAAGTGAGGAGAGAGAGAGAGAGAGAACATCAGACAGACATGTAAAGAGTGAGGGAAGATGAGAGAAACAGTCAGACAGACATGTAAGAGTGAGGGAGAGAGAGAGAAACAGTCAGACAGACATGTAAGAGTGAGGGGAGAGAGAGAGAAACAGTCAGACAGACATGTATGAGTGAGGGGAGAGAGAGAGAAACAGTCAGACAGACATGTAAGAGTGAGGAGAGAGAGAGAGAAACAGTCAGAAGACATGTAAGAGTGAGGGAAGAAGAAACAGTAGAGACATGTGAAGAGGAGGAAGAGAGAGAAGAACAGTCAGACAGACAGTAAGAGTGAGGAGAGAGAGAGAACAGTCAGAACGTAAGAGTGGGAGAGAGAAAACAGTCAGACAGCATGTAAGAGTGAGGGAGAGAGAGAGAGAACAGTCAGACAGACATGTAAGAGTGAGGGAGAGAGAAGAAACAGTCAGACAGACAGTAGGAGAAGGTGAAGAGATGGGAGGGGAGAGAGAGAGAAACAGTCAGACAGACATGTAAGAGTGAGGGGAGAGAGAGAGAAACAGTCAGACAGACATGTAAGAGTGAGGGGAGAGAAGAGAGAGAAACAGTCAGACAGACATGTAAGAGTGAGGGGAGAGAGAGAGAGAAACAGTCAGCAGACAGAATGTAGAGTGAGGGGAGAGAGGAGAAACGTCAGACAGACATGTAAGAGTGAGGAGGAGAGAGAGAGAAACAGTCAGACAGACATGTAAGAGTGAGGGGAGAGAGAGAGAGAACAGTCAGACAGACATGTAAGAGTGAGGGAGAGAGAGAGAGAAACAGTCAGACAGACATGTAAGAGTGAGGGGAGAGAGAGAGAACAGTCAGACAGACATGTAAGAGTGAGGGAGAGAGAGAGAGAAACAGTCAGACAGACAGTGTAAGAGTGAGGGAGAGAGAGAGAAACAGTCAGACAGACATGTAAGAGTGAGGGAGAGAGAGAGAAACAGTCAGACAGACATGTAAGAGTGAGGGAGAGAGAGAGAAACAGTCAGACAGACATGTAAGAGTGAGGAGAGAGAGAGAGAGAAACAGTCAGACAGACATGTAAGAGTGAGGGGAGAAGAGAGAGAAAACAGTCAGACAGACAGTAAGAGTGAGGGAGAGAGAGAGAAACAGTCAGACAGACATGTAAGAGTGAGGAGAGAGAGAGAAACAGTCAGACAGACATGTAAGAGTGAGGAGGAGAGAGAGAGAAACAGTCAGACAGACATGTAAGAGTGAGGGAGAGAGAGAGAGAAACAGTCAGCAGACATGTAAGAGTGAGGAGAGAGAGAGAAAACAGTCAGACAGACATGTAAGAGTGAGGGGAGAGAGAGAGAGAAACAGTCAGACAGACACGTAAGAGTGAGGGAGGAGAGAAACAGTCAGAGCATAGAGTGAGGAGAGAGAGAGAAACAGTCAGACAGACATGTAAGAGTGAGGGGAGAGAGAGAGAAACAGTCAGACAGACATGTAAAGGAGTAGAAGGAGAACAGTAGAACAAAGAGAAGACAGCAGACACAGGAAGAGTGAAGTCGAAGCATCGTGTAGAAAGAGAAACAGTCAGACAGACATGTAAGAGTGAGGGGGGGAGAGAGAGAGAGAATCAGGCAGGCACGTAAAGGAGTAGATCCACTCACATAATACAAAGAGACAGACAGGCAGAAAGGCAGAGAATCGAAGCATCTTTTATAAAGACCCAACCAAACCCGCACACAGCGATACCACAATCTCCACGTGCCCCTCCCCCTCCCCCTCCCCTTCCCCCCTCCCCCCTATCAACCCCATAAGAAAAATGACAGCAATCGACAAAACTCCTCATCCCATCATCGTGGATCTCCATACATAACCCTGCAGTAATCACAACGTCCAGACCTGTGGACATCCTTCTGCAGCCAACAGACATCAAGGAACTTCCTCTCTCATTCTCTATCTGCCACCACAATCCACAAAACACGTAAACCAACAAATCACTGACTCACCAAGCAACTCAGTGAACGACCGAGCCAGTCAAGCAAGTCACCATGCAAGCAAGCAAGACAAAGAAATTCCCGCTGCTCAGTCAGTGAATAAGCAACATGCATTTCTGTTGAGATTTTAGACGATACAAAAGGAAATCAACGTTGTTGTTGTTGTTGGTTTTTTTGTTTTGTTTTGTTTTGTTTTGTTGTTGTTTTTATAGGCAAACTTATGTATCTGCCATTGCTAATCTGCTTAAATGAAAATAACTGAAAATAGGATACCGCACACACACACACACACACACACACACACACACACACACACACACACACACACACACACACACACACACACACACACACACACACACACACAAACACACATACACACACATATGCCATTGCTAATCTGCTTAAACAAAAATAACTGAAAGTACACACACACAAACAAACAAACAAAACACACACACACACACACACATACACACACACACACACACACACACACACACACACACACACACACACACACACACACACACACACACACACACACACACACACACACACACACACACACAAATGACGAAAAAAAGGGAGGAATAAAACATTTGATGCTAACAAATAAAAGGTAATACACATATTCAAGAACGAGAGGGCATTAGAGGAACACATAAATATCAAAGGGGTAACGCTGTTAGAACATAGGCATGATTAAGTCTGTCTCTGATTATGTGGTTTAAATAGTTACCTCACTCGATTTCTCTCCCTTGATTTTGTTGTTGTCATTAATGATTATGACAACCAGCAGCATGTACTGACCATTACAAAACTAATTGCACCAAATTCTCCTCCATTGTAAATTTCGTTTTTCAATTTTGTATATATATTTTTTAATGATAGAAACTTATCAGCATGTATGTGTTTATTTAGGATACAGTTGGTGACATAATGTATATGTATTCAAGGATACTGTCCAGTGTTCATATAAGAATGACATAAGTT
Source organism: Monoplex corrugatus (assembly GCA_030674185.1). NCBI lineage: Eukaryota > Metazoa > Mollusca > Gastropoda > Littorinimorpha > Ranellidae > Monoplex > Monoplex corrugatus. Next base: position 56,233,399 of record JAPXFY010000016.1, on the reverse strand, counting down.
GATTAGATACTCCAATTTTTGGTAATATTATCTGATTTTGCTAAAATAACTCCAATTTTTAGTGATAATGTTTAATCTTGTTGAATTGTCAAAGTTTCTGAAAAGATGAAGAAAAAACAAACAAACAACAATTGAAAGAAAGATACTTGCATTTCCTCTTGTTGAAACGGTCAAGTTTTGAAATAAGCAAAATAACTCACAGTGAGCCGACTAAAATGCTTTCATTGTGTGACTGCCCAAGAGCTCGTGGTGGGGTGTGTGTCAGTGATGATGGACCAGACAGCACTACAGAGAAACAGGGGCAGGCCAGGCACCGAGGTCATTGTGCTGGTGTCAAAGTTCGCCAGCATTTGTCCTCACCTCTGTGACACATGCATTCAGGCGGCGCAGACCTAATGGCTAGCAAGTCCGAGTTGTGTGCCCCTTCTTATTGGTGTTGCCAGAGCCTCCGCTGATTGATTGGAGTGAACGCCTATGCGTTTGTTCCCGGTGTCCCTTTCACCCTTTTGATCCCTCACCCTATCCAGCGGCTTCCAATAAGAAGCTGGTAAGTAAAGTGAGGTAATGAATGGGTTAATCAGGTCCATGACTATGATGAATTTCGAAGAACGAAGGAATCAGAGGGGCTGAGATTATGTGTGAACGGGCAAACAGGGAACATAAGATGTCAAAGACGATAAGGTTGTTATGTTAGCAGACAGAGATGGGTAAAAATAACATATAGGCGTCAGAGAGATAAAGTGTAATGTTAGAAGATACAGGTTGGGTAAGTAACATGATAATAAATGTCAAAGAGGGGTAAGGTTGTTAGGTTAGAAGATGATGAACTCTCCCATACAGACAATGGATGAGTAGGCATACAGGTCCTTTATGGCCTGATATGTTGTTATGTTAGAATTTGATGGACTGTTCTATCGATACAATGGATGAGTAGGCATACAGGTCCTTTATGGCCTGATATGTTGTTATGTTAGAATATGATGGACTCTCCAATCGATACAATGGATGAGTAGGCATACAGGTCCTTTATGGCCTGGTATGCTGCTATCTTAGAATTTGATGGACTGTTCTATCGATAAAATGGATAGTAGGCATACAAGTCCTTTATGGTCTGGTAAGGGCCTTCAAGGAGGAACCAAAAGTGAACTTCATAAGGATTAAATTCCCTACAGATGATGTGTGCCCCGTTAGCACATTGATAAAACCGCGTACCGCAGTTCTGAAGCGCAGAATCGCCCAGGTTCGCTCCCGGGCGTGGGAAAAAAAAATAGACAACAGCAGAAGGGCATCCAGGAGTCATGACCTGGATGTGGCCCGGCCCCCCGAGAGTGTAAGGAATTCAGGGCCGAAACACTTGTCTAAAGGGGGTTACTTCTCTGAAGACCTTCTGTTGTCTAGCTCTGCCTAGAGTTTCTTTCTACCTTCATGTTGGATACAAGGCTGATCAGATGTTGCATTGGAATGAGTTCTTAGGCCTTGAGTTATGCCTCTGCCAGTCCTTACTCTGCTGAATAGCGGTTCTTCTGCACTGTTCATATATGACTGTGCCCTGCATGCACTGCTGTGACCAGCTTACTCTGTTGCAGGCAATATCTCCCCAGTTGGTGTGTTGATGCCACAGCTCATGAGATTCGCCTTCAGAGTATTCTTGTATCGTTTAAGTGGTCCTCCCTGGTCACAGTGTCCTTCACGAAGTTCAGCTCTCCATACAGAAGCATCTTTGGGACGCACTGTTCCATACGGACAACGTGTCCTGTCCAACGAAGCTGGCATTTGATGAATACAAACTCTGTTCTCGGCAGGTCACACTTTTCGGAACTTAAACACTTGATCTTGCCACGTGATGTTGCTGATCTTACACAGACATCTTTGGTGGAACCGTTTCAGTTGTTGAAAGTGCCGCCTGTAAGCAGTCCAAGTCTTGTAGCAGTAAAGAATGTTGCTCAAGACTACTGCTCTGTACACAGCAATCTTTGTGGCGAACTTGATGCCACGGTCTTGCCACAATCACTTGGTCAGCCTTCCAAAGTCAGAGCTAGTATTGGAGATTTTCAGCATTACCTCAGCATTAAGAGACCAATCACTGCTTAGTGTACTGCCCACATAGTAGAATTTGTTCACAGCCTTGATTTCCCGGTTGTTAATGACAATTAGAGATGGTGAAGAACCAGAAGCCTCAAATGGTGTTGTCTGATATATAGCCTCTGTCTTGCTGAGGCTAATTGTGAAGCTGATATATTTACAGGCCAAAGCAAATGTTTGTCAGTGATGCACTGGATGTCTTTGTGCGAGCGTGCAGCCAGTGCGCAGTCACCTGTGGAAAGAATTCCCGAAGGATGGCTTTGAGCACTTTCATTTTGGCTTGGAGTATCCGTAGTTGAAGAGTTTTCTAAGCCTATGCAGAACTTGGTGTACGCATCTCAGTCAAAGTCTCTTAATGCATCAAACATCATTGCCACAGAGAGGATGGAGAAGAGTGTGGGCACAAGAATACACCTCTGTTTCACTCCATTCTGCGCTGGTAAGATTTGGATGCCTCTTTAATCTCTTGCATCCTGGCCAGCAGCCCACTGTCGAAGGATGCAATCAGTTAGACAGGCTTCTGAGAGCAACTAAACTTTCATGGTATCTCCCACAGACCCTTTTGGTTAAATGTGTCAAATGCTTTGGTCAGATTTACACATAACTTGTGGAGCAGCTGGTTTTATTCGCAACACTTATCTTCAGCTGGTGTACTGCAGATACCATTTCACTTGTGCTCCTTCCAACATACAAACCACACTGAGACTCGGGAATGATGGGCTCAGCCGCAGGGGTGATGAATGTTAAGGATGAATCTGGCAACAATCTTCCCTGCAAGGTTTATCATACGATGATCATTGCACACGTATTTATTGTCCTCCTTCTTTTAAAAGTGGATGATCTCAACATATTTAAAGTTTCAAGGCCTCTTCCTTTTGCCATAAAGACTGGCACATAGTTGTCAGCTTCTTCTGGAGCATCACGCCCCCATTCTTGTGAATATCTGCAGGAATATCATCAGATCCTGTGTCTTGCCAGACGTGGTTTTCTTCAGGGATTTGTCTTTGTTGTCATTCTCTGTCTCTCTCGCTCTCTCTCTGTCTCTCTGTCTCTCTATTTCTCTGCCTCTATCTCTCTGCCTCTCTCTGTGTGTCTCTTTCTGTCTCTGTCTGTCTCTGTCTCTCGTCGCTGTCTCTGTTTCTGTCTCTCTGTCTATCCCTCTGTCTGTTGGTCTGTCTGTCTGTCTCTGTGTCTCTGTGTCTGTCTCTGTCTCTGTTCTCTGTCTGTCTCTCTCTCTTCTCTCTCTCTTTCTGTCTCTCTCTCCTCTCCTACATGTACACATTCACACATACATACACTATTATGCGCACGGACAAGCATAGACAACCAAACAACCAACACACAACACAACACAACACACACACACACCACACACACACACACAACAAAACAAACAAACACACACACACACACACACACACACAACAACACAACACACACACACACACTACACGCCTGCGCGCGCCCGTGGGTCCATGGGTAAGCAGACACACACGCATTCGCTCAGCTTGCACAGGCAGAAAGACACATATAAATACGCCGACACACTCAACTCACAAGCGCGGTAACGCATATTAACACACACATACACGCGCGCGCGCGCGCGCGGGTCCATAGGCATGCATACACGCACGCGCGTGCTCATTCGTGCACACAAAGAGACACGAATACATCCACGCGCATAAGAGGATGCACACACACACACACACACACACCACACACACACACACCACACACACACACACCACACACACACACACACCACATACATACATACATACCGCGCGCGCACGCACACACGCGCGCATGCACACACGCACACATGTACACATACGCACAAACACACATACATACCCATACTCAGATAAAGACACACGCACGCACGCGCGAGCGTTACAATTATTAAAAAAAACAATTAATTTTGGACTTTTCCTCCACTTTGCAACTTTCTCCATGGTTCAATGTCTGTCTGTCTGTCTGTCTCCCTGTCTGTCTGTCTGTCCGACTGTCTGTCTGTTTGTGTGCCTTCCTGCCTGCCTGTCTGTCTGTGTGTCTCTGTCAGGAAATGAAGGAGGAAATTCTCTTTCGGGCAGCAGAAAACAAGGATGGACGAGGAACAGACCTCTGTTTTAACTTTGTTTCATTTCCCCTCTTGTCTTTAAGGGCTCAGATGTAGTTTGTGAAAGAGAAATTAAATGGTTCTTTGAGTTGTTGTGGTGTGTGTGTTGTGTGTGGTGTGTTGTGTGTTGTGTGTGTTGTTGTGTGTGTGTGTGTGTGTGTGTGTGTGTGTGTGTTGTGTGTGTGTTTGTGTGTGTGTGTTGTGTGTGAGTGTGTTGTGTGTGTAATGTATGTGTGTGTGTTTGTGTGTAGTATGTGTTGCTATGTGTGTATGTATGTGTGTGATGTATGTATGTGTGTGTATATGTGTGTGTGTTGTGTGCATGTATGTGGTTGTGTGTGTATGTGTGTGGTGTGTGTGTGTGCGCGCGCGCGTGTGTGTGTGTTGTGCGTGTATGTGTGTCGTGTCTGAGTAGGTGTGCGTTTGTGTGTGTGTTTGTATGTGTGTGCTCTGTGTGTGTTGTGTGTGTGTGTGTGTTGTGTGTGTGTTGTGGTGCGACTTGTGTGTATGTGTGCGTTTGATGCGTGCGTGTGTGTGTGTTTGATATGTGTGTGTGTAATTGTGTTTGTGTGTATGTGTACGTGTGTGTGTTTATGTGTATGTGTGTGTGTGTGCGTATGTGTTTCCGTGTGTATATGTGTGTGTTCGTATGTGTGTGTATTTGTGAATGTGTGACGTGTGCGCGTAGGGGTGTGTGTGTATGTGTGTGTCATGTCTGCATAGATGTGTTTGTGTGTGTGTGTGTGTGTTGTGTGTGCGTGCGCGCGCGTGCGTGTGTGCGTGCGTGCGCGCGCGCTCGCACACGTGAGAGTTCCATTATAATTTCCTCTATTTTATTTTGCGTTAGTCTGTTATATTAATATCATAATGTTAGAAACGATAATCATATTTTTGTTTAAATTGTACACATTTCTACACATTTCATGACATCAAATATCTTTTATTCAAACAAACACACCCATTCACTAAAACACGTACATGTATACACGTGCAGACACACACAGACATACACACAGACAC
>JAPXFY010000016.1:56218178-56223178 GCA_030674185.1 Monoplex corrugatus | reverse complement strand
CCTCCCTCCTCTTCTCCATTATTATCAACAGTTATGCTTTCACCCGATTCACTGTTTGGGAACCGCTGCCATCAGGTCAAACTGTCACTGTGTGTGTATCTGTGTCATTATAGCAGGTAAGGCAAACTGTCACTGTGTGTGTATCTGTGTCATTATAGCAGGTAAGGCAAACTGTCACTGTGTGTGTATCTGTGTCATTATAGCAGGTAAGGCAAACTGTCACTGTGTGTGTATCTGTGTCATTATAGCAGGTAAGGCAAACTGACACTGTGTGTGTATCTGTGTCATTATAGCAGGTAAGGCAAACTGACACTCTGTGTGTATCTGTGTCATTATAGCAGGTAAGGCAAACTGTCACTGTGTGTGTATCTGTGTCATTATAGCAGGTAAGGCAAACTGTCACTGTGTGTGTATCTGTGTCATTATAGCAGGTAAGGCAAACTGTCACTGTGTGTGTATCTGTGTCATTATAGCAGGTAAGGCAAACTGACACTCTGTGTGTATCTGTGTCATTATAGCAGGTAAGGCAAACTGACAAGGTCTGCTATCTAGAGTTCAGTCCTAGCCCGCAACATTAAAAACTGGTCTGTTGGCTGCCAGTCTGAATGTTTCCATCATTCTGGAGGTATCAGCTTAGTGCTTCATAGGTCCCTTCTCCCCTTTCCCTGTTTCAAGACCTTGCCAGCGCATAGGGTTATGTGCAGGCTCAAAAAATCTGTCAGATAATTGCTGGCTGATTTGGGTGGAGCGCATATGGAGCTGTCCCAGTGCGGCGAATCTCTCTTGTAATAACTCACAATAACTCACAATAACTGAAAATAACTGACATACAACAGGCTGTGACTTACGTGTAAAAGCCGAACTGCACGGGGTAGCCGGGGTTGTCACGCACGAACATGTCGGGTTGACGAACTGTGTCAGCATTAGTATAGCAAAGTATATAGTAGGGAAAAGAGTGGTGGCAGAATGGTTCAGACATTCCCCTCCAATAACTAAACTCGAGGTCCCAGGGTTCGCTCCCCGTAGAAGCCTCGACTTTTCTCTCAGTTTGACCGGAAAATCGAACTGAATGTCTGGTCCTTCGAAGGGGACGAAAAACGAGACGGACCCGTGTGCCTTCTGGCTGTGCGCGCGCTAAGATCCACACGGCAGTTGATAATCGTGAAGAGCAGGGCATTGCCCGGCTGCCTTGGTAAAAAAAAAAAAAATAATAATAATATTGGAGATAGATTGATTTCCCAGGTCCCACTCCTTGAAGACCTATTCGCCTTCTTGCCTTTCTGAAGTCTTGGCAGGCTGGGTAGGGTAGGTAGAAACAGATCGGACGGAGACGACGAAACTTCATCTGTCTTGGGTTGGTCACGGTTCTGTCTGTGTGCCTCGACCCTTCTCTAGTCTCTGTTGACTTGTGACTGATCTTTTCTACGGTACAAAACACGTTGAGTGTGAACACTGTATGACAGAAGGCTGGCCAGAACTCAAACGCAGGACGACTACTGTCTGGTTCCCCTGTCCCTCAGTTTTAAAAGAAGACAGAGACATTTCCTGATGTAGTGAGTTTAACATGTTTTCTAGTGTAAATGCCAGTCCTTGCACTGGCATGGTGAGGTACTTTTCTCACTGAAAATGACAAATTCTTTGACAGTGGTCACGGTCTGACTCGGACTTATCGTCTGCTTGCATCAGTTCCGCCAGCAAGCGTAGTGTGTCTTGTAGGCAGCCATACAAGGAAGATAACTCAGAGAAAGAGAGAGATATATATAGAAGCGGGAAGACAGAGAGACAGACAGACAGACAGACAGACAGACAAACAAAACAGAGAGAAGAGACAGACAGGCAGACAGACAGAGAGATAAACAGACAGACAGACAGACAGACAGAGACAGATACAAAGAGACAGAGAAGAAACGATACGAAATCATTTAGCCTTCAGCCTATGTCAAAGACGGGGAGGGAGACACAAAAGATACTACTTGCTGTCAGTCGTAATACTCCAGTCATTGTGATGATGTCAGTGTTTCATAGGTCATATCCCCCTACCTCCTCCTCACCCAAAAAGGGATGACACGTACAATGACGATCCGTTCTTCCCAGGGAGAACAACCATAATTTCGCATGGTAAATCCGCTATGACCAAAAACAAAACAAACACAATAAATACACAATGGAATAACGTGACAGTGAGAAATATTCGATGGACTTGCAGGGTGGCTAAGGACAGAGAGAGTGGAAGATGTGCTCGCGGCAACAAGGGATATATATATTCATATGGACGGCCAAGATCGCCAACGCCGTGTGGCAGGGCACTCGATAATGATGAAAATGATAGAGGTAGAGAGAAAGAAAGGAAGGGAGAGAATCAGAAATAAATCAATGTGAAAATACTGCAGAGAGGCTAAAGGGAAGAGAACAGCAAATTCTAACTTAACGCCCTTTACGACACTGGACACTGGCATGAAGGGCAGCAACAAAGATGTTCTACTCCTGGCTGTTCTAGGCCACCGTTTGTTGTATGGAACACCAGGTGTGCTTCAGGGTCTTGATATATCCTACTGTACAGCCCCAGTGTGTGGTGTGTGTGTGTGTGTGTGTGTGTGTGTGTGTGTGTGTGTGTGTGTGTGGTGTGTGTGTGCGCGCGCGTATGTGTTTGTGTGTGTATGTGTATGTATGTATTGTGTGTTTGTGTATGTGTGTTTGTGTGTGTGTATGTTTGTGGTGTGTGTGTGTGTGTGTGTGTGTGTGTGTTTGTGTGTGTGTGTTTTGTGTGTGTATATGTGTGTGTGAGTGTGTGTGAGTGTGCGTTGTGTGTGCTGTGCGTGTGTGTGTGGTGTGTGGTGTGTGTGTTGTGTGTCGTGTGTGTACGTTTGTGTGTGTGTGTGTGTGTGTGTGTATGTGTGTGTGTACAAATGTTCCCCCTACCCCCCTTTCTGCTCCCTGCCAGCGCGTAGGGTTTTCGCGCTGGCTCAGGGAGTCTGCCAGGTGATTGCTGGCAGATTTGGGTGGACTATACGGAACTGTCTGAATGATGAATTCCTCTTGAACAAACTCCAAACTCAAAGCTCCAGTGAAGGACGGCAGTCCGGGTGATGGTTTTCTGTTCTCTTTGAACGATATGTCCAATCCATCTCCATCGTTCTTTCATGATGATAGTGCCCATAGTAAGAGAACACCAGGTAGTACCCAGGGAGAAAATATTGCACGGACTTGCAGAGTGGCTGAAGACGGAGAGGGTGGAAGAGGTGCTAGCGGTAACAAGGGATAGACAACAGATGGAAGGCCATGATCGCCAACACCATGTGGCGAGGCACTTGATGATGATGATATGATGATGATGATGATGATGATGATGATGATGATGATGATGATGATGATGATGATGATGATGAGTGCCCATGGTCTCTTCGTCGCATCGGAAAAGAAGCTGTCTGTTGGTTGGATGTGGTGCAGGGCCACAAGATTCGTACGAATCTTTGGAAGTTCTTTGTGTGGGAGGTTGGCAGTTTGGTATGGTCACTTTATGTCATCCTCCAGCATTGTGATCCATAAAACAGAGTGGAAAGGACACAACTCTGGTGCACATCCTCAGCTGGGTGCTGGAGGTTTGTTTTGTTTGTTTTGTTTGTTTTTGTTTTGTTTTGGAGAGGGTGGGGTGGGACCTTCTGCTGTCCGGCTCTCTCCAGAGTTTCTTCCTATTGCTGAACGAGTGATTATCAACACTGGGTGGCCTTGGTAAACAAGGATGTCCTTAACTGTAACTTGAAGTGTAACAGGGTAGGTAGTGGATTAACGGCAGTGAGTCTGAGACAGATGTTGTAACGAACCTGAAAGCATGTCCTCCGCTTGATTTAATTTATGGTACGTTTTGGTATCGTTTAGAGGATCGAACAATGTCGGATATGTGATCTTTTTATTCAAAAACCCTTTGATCATTTGTTTTAAGATTTTGTCGAAAACAATCGTTTGTTCATTCTTTGATTTAACGTTATTTCACTATGAGTGATATTAGACGAGAAAAAAAAAAGGAGGATGAGAGTTGGGTGGGTTGGATTGGGGGAGAGGGGAGACAGAGTAAGAGACATAAGTAGTTGAAAATTTAAAAAAAAAAAATTTCCTTTGATGCAAACGTTTGAAAGACAATGTAAAATGCACAGTGCGTGCGAAAGCATCTATGAACATGACATTGATTTTCTTTCTTTTGTTTTCTTTCTTTTTTCCATCCTTATTTATTTATGTATTCATCTATTTATTATTTGTTTGTTTGTTTGTTTATTTGTTATCAATTAATTTTTCTTTCTTTACATATTTATTTATTCGTTTGTTTGTTTGCTTTCTTGCTTGCTTGTTTGTATATCTTTTTTGTTTTGTTTTGTTTTGTTTATTTTTTAGTCTTGAGTCGCAAAGAACATGCGCGTGTGTAGTGTGCGTGTTTGTTGTTTGTGTGCGTTGTGTGTGCGTGTGTGTGTGTGTGCGTGTGTGTATGTATATATATATATATGTGTGTGTGTGTGTGTGTTTGTGTGTGTGTGTGTGTGTGTGTGTGTGCTGTGTGTGTGTGTGTGTGTGTGTGTGTGTGTGTGTGTGTGTGTGTGTGTGTGTGTGTGTGTGTGTGTGTGTGACAGACTTGATCGCAGATTGATCTAAACCAATGTCCCTCCCCCTGCCCTACCCATTTTACGAAGGAAATTGAAAGAAATAGAAGGGAAAAAGACGAAATGTTGGATGAATGAAGGGGCAAAAAGAACGAGAAGAAAAAAAAACGGAACATAACCTAATGTTTTAGGAAAGAATAAATAAATAAATATATAAATAAACAAAATATAGACGACAAAGCCGTATGAAAGAACAAATAAATGAATGAATGAAGAACAACGAAATATGAATGAATGAATGAATGAATGAATGAATGAATGAATGAATGAATGAACGAACGAATGAATGAATGATGAATGAATGAATGAATGAATGAATGAATGAATGAAATAAATAAATAAAAATAAATG
>JAPXFY010000016.1:56180678-56205678 GCA_030674185.1 Monoplex corrugatus | reverse complement strand
TTATAAAGAAAAGCTAAGTGAAAGTGGTTCCACAGCTTAAGTGCTTTCTAGGAAATAAAGTGTAAGAAACCTCAACTTCTCTTGGGATCAGCAATATGAGGATCATGCCTGCTGACTGATGTTCGCTGCTTTAGCTTCTCAGCCTAATGAGGGACAGATTTCCATACATCTGCTTTATCTATTCTAATGAGGGACAGATTCCCGTTCACATTTGCTTTATCTTTTCTAATGAGGGACAGATTCTCATTTACAGCTGCTTTATCTTCCTCTTTAATAAAGGACAAAGTCCATTTATATCAGCTTTATCATTCTAATGAGGGATATATTCCCACTTACAGTTGCTTTATCTTCATATTTAATACAGGACAGTTTCTGCATTCACATCTGCTTTACCTTCCCTGACCAGTCAGAGAGAATTTCCCATTTACAGCTGGTTGGATTGAAGTGATACAGTCAAGCAAGAACATGAATCTGGTCATCCATCATTGGCAAGTAATGAACTGCTGTTTGTATTTTTAATGCGGGCTTTAAACTGGACACTACTGCATACTCAAACAGCATTTGTGCCCAATGGAGCTGTCCCACACAGATGAATGTCCATGCTAGAAAGGGCTACAATCTTCAGAGCACATTCCACAGTTTTGCCCATCGCTTAGAAGAAGAAAAAGAAGAGAGAAAAAAAAAAAAAGAAAAAAAAGAAGATGTAAGCAGTGGTCAAATGAGGCCAATGTGGAAGAGTAGCTCTGGCCCAGTGGTGTGAGGCTGTGATATGTGTATGAGGCTGTTGATATATGTACGGTGCATCCCATGCTGCATGTGTCTGTGTGTCTGTGTTGTGTGTGTGCATGGCGTGTGATGCAAGAAAATCTGATGAAAATAAATCCTTCATCCATACCACCAGCCTGACCATTTAAACTTTAAAGCCATGGCAGGACTATATAAAGCACTGTGTGCTTAAGACATCTGCTTTATTTCTAACCCTTGTTACAGCAGGCATCACATCTCTCCAACATTTTGTCAAGTAATTCGATGCAGAAGCAACAACACAACTTCATATTTCGTAGAATGGTAGCTATTATTACATCCTAATACTTTTGTAAATATAATGTGAAATAAATGGAAAATGTTACGGCAAATTGACAGAAACATTTCAAATCACGGCAGATTTGAACTGGCATGCGTGTCCTGCCTGGCACTGCAGACCTAAAAATAAATGTTTAAGATTCCTGGCACTTTTCTGGGCTGCAATAGGGCTGCAGGCATATCACTGTCAGTTTCAGCTTGACCATACTGTAACTGTACAGCCTACCCATGTGAATGAGCAAATACGTTTGAAACCCTTATAGTGCCCCACTCTGCAATAACACAAGCACAGTGCACATGTGGGAATAAAAATCTTTGAACTAGCCCTTCTCACCTGATCTGACGGATTGGATGCCAGGCCTTTAAGATGTAACCATGTTTGAACACACACACACACACACACACACACACACACACACACACACACACACACACACACACACACACACACACATACACACACACTGGCAACAACAACACCAACTAAAAAATTTTGGCTTTAGAATGTGAGAACAAATGATATGCTCATTCAAGCAAATGGGCACAGCAAGAAATGAAAAATGTGTTCTTACAAAGTTTTATCTTCAGAACACCTACACATGCAAGATATTGAATTACTGAGGCTGTGGATATGTGTACAGGTGCACGCCCATGCATGCATGCATGTGTGTGTGTGTGTGTGTGTGTGTGTGTGTGTGTGTGTGTCTGTGTGTGTGTGCACGCGTGTGTGCATGCATGTGTGTGTGCGTGTGTATATGTGTGTGTGTGGTGTGTGTGTGTGTGTGTGTGTGTGTGTGTGTGTGTGTGTGTGTGTGTGTGCAGGCAGGCTGTGTATGTATGCATGTGTTGTGTGTGTGTGTGTGAGAGAGAGAGAGAGAGAGAGAGAAAGAGAGAGAGAGAAAGAGAGGCAGGCAGGCAGGCAGGCAGGCAGGCAGCAGGCAGGCAGGCAGGCAGACAGACAGACTGACAGACAGACAAAGACAGAAAGTGAAAGACTAAGATTCTGAGTAAGAGGAGTCGAAAAATGAATTTCATTTTCAATCAAATTGAACACACTTTTGTGTTTTAATTTAGGCCTACCTCTTCCAACTGTATGTCTTCATTCCAGTTGCCAACACGAACAGATGGGTTGTAAGTTCGGACACTCATGTTTTCTGGTTTGAAAAGTGCAGTACAAGCCAAGTTTGACAAAAATGGCCGAGTATCTGGCACACTTGATAAAGAGCTAGTGACTGCGCACGGAAAGGGTTGTTTTCCTTGGAGACAGGCCGATTCCGCAGTAAAAGACAACGCATTCGCTGCGGAGTTGTTCTAGTGAATAGATATTAATCGTTAGCATAATATAATTATTACTGTCATAATTACATTAAATTATTATTACTTTTATCAATATCATATTCATCATAACTATTATTTTATCATATTTAAGTTCATCCTTATGAATAATCAACATGTTGATTGTGGACACTAAACAACAAGAACAAGAACATACTTGTATGTATTATATTATATTATATTATATTATATTATATTATATTATATTATATTATATTATATTATATTATATTATATTATATTATATTATATTATATTATATTATATTATATTTGCAGTTAAAATTTGTCAGCTGTATACTTTATTCGAAGACTGACTGCAGACGACACTCGGGCTACTTGCAGACGACAAATGGGCTTACAACATCGCGCTCAAACGAGATTTTGCTTTTTTTTTTTAGTACAATTTGCACACATCACTTAGTTGCTTTTATTCACCATTCCGTAGTGAGAAAATCATTTATATTGGTGCCATATTAATTATGTTTGTATTTAAGTAGATTGATGACGCTATGTATACAAATATCGTTATATCTCGCCAACCCCTGACGTCTAAGTCAATCGGCCATTGCTGGCGTTGGCTCTGGCAGTGGATCGGTGATTGGAACTTTTTTTTAGTGAGCAGAAAAGCATCAGTGCGACAGTATGTCAGGCGTTTATAAACGGTCGAATGTCCAGCGTCGGACAGAAAATTCAACGCTGGGTGCTGAAGGGGGCATGGAAAATAGAGATGACAAACCTGTCAACAGCGAGGAGGAAGCAGACCATGACTCAAAAGAGACCAGATTGACTCTCATGGAAGAAGTTTTGCTTCTTGGTTTGAAAGACAGAGAGGTGCTTTGGGACTCTGTGCATTTCTGTGTCGGGGAAGGGAGGACTGTGCATTTCTGTGTCGGGGAAGGGGGGTAACTGAAGAATCAGACTGACCAGTAGTTTGTCTTATTGCGTCTTTGCCTTGTGTCCAAATATTGAAACAATCATGGTCTGGATCGTGGGTGTTTCTAGCTTGTGTAGGATCATATAGCCTAACCCTTTCACAGTTTCAGTGCCAGGGAAAAATGTAAATATGTGCTTCCCCGTTGCCAGGGAATTTTGAGGATTCGAGGGTAATAACAAAATGTTCTAGTGCAAAAACTATAAGATTAAGAGATACAACAAAGAAACATATTTACGTTTTTTTGAAGGAAAATGAACAAGGATTCTGAATCAGGGCTTATTTTTCTCTTACTTTTAACTTTGATTGCAAAGACCTGTTCTGGCATTCCAAAATGGAAATAAATGTTTTGTGTTGTCTAAAAAGTAAGTTTCCATTTCGACAGAATGATACCCAACACACTCACAAACAAAAAAAACAAAAAACAAAAAAACCCAGCTGAAAATGACATGTGTTGTCAGTTTATGTACATAAATGAAAACAAAACATATGACATCATAAAATGTTCACGAAATGATTCTAAACTCATGCAGACTCATAAGTGAGTAACTGTCTCAATAATAACAGACATGGTTTCAGTAAACATAAAACTAATTCATGGGTGAAAGTAGTTCCGGAGTGTTCTAACCGATTGACAAAAGTTCTTTTCCGGAATGGCAAACTTGACTTCAGGAAAATGCCAATGCAAAAAAAAAAAAAAAAAAAAAAAAAAACGATAGAGAGAGAGAGAGTCTTTCACACTGTCAGCTCGGCTTATCTGCATAATTCAATTATCTATATATTTTTCCATTAGTCTTCGTTTGTATCGAATGGCGATTCTTCACTGGTGCTTGGCAACACAGAAAGGGTTTAAAGTTACTTCCCTTCCTTTTCATTCTTGCTCATGCGCATTCCGAGTCTAAACCGGGGGAAAAAAAAGTTTGCGAGCGAAGATTTGTATCGACAAGCAAATTTGGGCCTAACACATGCGATAGCAACAATGAAGGACGTGCCTGTTAATGCAGATGTTTCTGCAATAGACAAATCAGTAAAAAAACAAGTGGCGATGGCTCTGGCTAGAAGAAGAAGAAGATGGCGATTGTTTCGAAGTGTTTCCATTGCTTCAGGAATGGACGCAGGTTTTCAGGAATGGGAACATTTAGAGGACATGGAAATTTAAGGTTTCAGGATTGGGAGATTTTTTCACTTTCACCCATGCTAATTGTACTCAGACACTGAACAAACTACATGACAGTCATTGTATCCAGAAACTGAACAGTTAAACTACATGACACTCATGAATTGGTTCTGTCTGTTCTTCAGATTTTGCAATAAAAAAAAAAGAAAAATAAGCCCAGAATCAGAATCCTCATTCAAACAAGTCAATCAGCTCATCAGTGAGAAACAGCTTGAAAAATGCGTAGCACGTGTCCCCAGTTCCCACTTTCAATCCTGGATTTCCTAAAAATGGAGGAATGTCCGACTGTTGTCCATTTGGAGGCAGTAGATTTGCAGTGAATGCAACACTTCGCTGGTTTCCATGCCCCCTGCCATGCCTTTTAACCAGAGTACAACTCATCTGCACCTAGTAACTCTCCTCTCCCTCTCCCCCTTCTCGACTTCCCCCTTCCCACACCACAAACACGTGCATGACCCCTCTCACCATCACTTTCACTGCTGTTGGGTCCAAAGTCCGAAGTATCACGGCCTGTGTGCTTGCCACTCGCACTGACCACGGTGGTCGCGGTCTGACTCGGACTTATCGTCTGCTTGCATCAGTTCCGCCAGCAAGCATAGAATGTCGGTGTCAGTGTCGTCATTGTTATTTTCTTCACCCTCATGTTCAAGCGAACTGTCAAATAACAAATCATCTCTGTCATCATCATGCTCTAAAATCATTTGAACGGCCTCTAGAGTCGTGAAAGTCCGCTGACCTGAGCCACCGTTCCACTTCCAGCTTGTCGAAGGTTGGGTCGCCATTTTGCTCCATGTCACATGGTCCAGTTACCAAATTATTAGCGACAGTAAAGGTGTCTTCCCTATGACGTATCCTAATTTACATCCTATTTTTGTATTGTAGACACTTATAGCTCCTGTGCAGCATTCCTTTGTGGTTATTGGCTCACACTGTAGTGAACGAAAAATCGGAAAACCCCAAGGACGTCAGCGGACGGCCTATAGGCAGTATGGCAACACTTTTTGTAGGACGTCAGCTGACGGCCTATAGGCACTGAACGGGTTAAGGCTGATGTTTAAATTAATCTGTATCATAGGGATTGTGTACTTTTCCCTTTGTGTTGTATGTGTGTTTGTTTTCACACTGTGTGTATGATGCAGATGATAAGATGAACAGTCACAGATGAAACAAGTCTGATCTTAATAACCATTCTTAATTCTTTCATTTGCCGGGCTACATGGTCAGGCCATATCTGGTGATGAGTGTGGCCACTTTTTCCAGTTCTTGTTGGCCATCATGAAGCTTGGTAGCTAACAGCGTTGTAGTCTTGTTACCTGGAATGTTTGTTGCTTCGCTTGATAGAGATAACTCCACTGCAATAGGTCTGCGTGTGTGTTGTCTGGCCCATTCAGCCAAGGGGGGGGGGGGGGGGGGGTTAGTGAAGATGTGATTTTGAATGTGTGGTTCCTATATGCATGGAACTATTGTAGCCGAAGTGGAGCTTCCATCAGGAGCACTTGTTGCTCTCTGCACAGATGGTGGTGGCAGTCCTGTTTGGTCTGTGACATCAAGCATGATCTAATATGCTCCTCTTCATATTGTAGCTGGTGTTGTTGTATGGTTAATCTTCCTTTGTTTTTCCTCTCACCAACTTTTAACCATCTCTTTTCCTGGTATGACACAGTGAATGAGATTCACTGGAGGATCACTCCTGTAATTCTTTTGACTTACTGGAACCAGTGGAAGGCCTTGGTTATGTGGGGGAGCTTGTCATTGCCAATAGCTTTGGGAGCAGAGATGGCATCTGAGAGAAAGACCACTTGATAGCATATGTCATTCATTGCCTGGACCATTATAGACAATAAAGGCAGCTTGTATAAGTGTCAGTTTCTGCTTGGTAGTTGCTTGGCAGATCACGTTTGAGCCCTGTAACCATTCAAAAATAGACATAGTTAAGGCAGTTATTCAATCAGTATCCTAAATCAGTAGGAAGCTGGTGGACAGGGTTAGGGAGTCAAGGGGTTAAGTTTTTGCATTGTTAACATTGCTAACGATGCAGGACGCTGGTAGACACTGGAAATCAAAAGGCTATATTTCAACTACATCCAAAGTCAAGTGACCAGTTATTCTTTTTACATTGAACATTTTTTTTTCTCTGTTATATAGTGTTAATAATATGTAGGCCTAACCAACGTGATGCATGGCTCACACACGGGTCCATTATTGTGCACACTCACCATCACATAGTAGAATTAATAGTTAACAACCAGTAAATTTAGCACACAGAACAGATGAGGTTTTATCCTTGACTGGTAGTTTTCAGTTTGTTGGCTTACCATTCATATGCACTGTTTATGATCTTTGACATTCCAAGTGAGAGATGATTGAAGAAAAGGGCTGTGCACATGTACTAATGCGGACATATGACCTGCCGGAAGTAACTTTAGTTTATGCTGCCATAATAAATCATGTTTTTGTTTTGCATCTCTCCCAGTGCCAGGTGCTTTAGTTTTAATAAAACTTTTATGGCAATGAAAATTCAAAGCCCCAAACTGAATATTGACTGTACAAACTTAATTCAAAATGTTGGCTGTGAGCAGAAGGGGCTTCCTCAGATTATCATGTGATTTGATGTGCATGTGGTTAAAATGTTAACATTACAAATAAAACTAGGCAGTCTTTATACTGGCTTTACAGAAAGAACTCCATTGAACTCCTATTTCAGTGGGTTTGGCAGATGTGCTCGCATACAATGATACATGCGAGAGATCGGTGACGTAAAAGTTAATAATGTCACAGTCACAGTCATTTTAGGCCCTCTGACCACTCAGATTGCAGTTTTTGGGGATACTTTAAAAAAACATACAAAAATATCCACATGTAATACTAACATTAAAAGAGATTATTATAGACAGACGGAGGTTTGTTCTTTACATTTTACTTTACTGATGTTGTCTTGCTTACTATCACATATTATAATGCTGTATCCAAATGGGTGTACTCCTAGAAAAATTTTCTCTCACCATTTGAGCATTCAGTTTTCGTATAACTCGACTCTCCTGTATTGAAATCTAGAAAAGTTCTCCATATATTTTGTTTGTTTGTTTGTTTGTTTATTTGTTAATGAAGTTGGCATCATTGGAAATTTAAACCCAATGTAAACAGCAGTTTGGCACAGCCTCCATAATCATGGAAGTGATGCACACCCATTTACAAAACAGCACGATTGAGTTAACCACAAGTTCAATTAGTCTGATTTGGTGGTAGTGGGATTTTGACATAATTGAAAGCTTCCATTTTTTTGCTTTCAGTTGTTAAGATTTACAACTGTACCACTACCACCACCACCCCTTTTATATCAACTTTAACTGTTTAAGTTAGGGACTGTTGGGACGGTCGTTTTCAGAAATCGGAAACAAACAAATCTTCTTAGCAAAGGATTCAAAATCCACATTAACTATTAAGAGTAAGAATTGTACTATTTCATCTGTATATATTCTGTTTCTTCATTCAAACACTACATTGTCACATCAGTTACCACATTGTCTGTCATAACATGCCAAGCACTGAAGCAGTGACAAAAACGTACCATGTTCAGTGCTAATTTCAATACCCTAGTGCAAAAGAAAATGTTTTAGACATTTGATGTAGACATAATGTCGGATCTTTATTATGGAGAAATACTTCTTACATAGTGCTACTTTCCAAACTCATTTTGAATAATTGCACAAAATGTGACAAATGTTACGCATACTCAGACTTTTTAGTGGAGCATAGAGAACTCAGGCTGTTTGTGTGTTGAGCCAGCTGACCACATTCACCTATGTCCTTGCACAATCAGTAGCTCTTATGGTTTTTGTTATTCTAAATAATAGAACTGCATAAAAATCCATAAGCTTAGAAGTTCAGAATTGAAGCCATTGAATTGAAAGCAGTGTTTTTAGCCTTTTGACGTTATGTAAAAAAAAAAAGTGATGTGACTTATTGACCACTTTGCTAGAAGGGGTAAGAAAAAGCTTAATTATATATTGTTTTTGTTTTGTTGTGTTTTGTTTTTTACTTAGAGTTCTTACTCTTAGTACAGAATTTTGTTTTGCAAGCTTTCTGTCTTTTCTCAAGAGCCATCCTAAACTAAAGCTTAGGATAATGGTAAAAACTATGAAACGTTGTGTTGATGGAAATTTTTTTTGTCTTGTTTTTGTTTGTTTGAATCAGTAAACAGTTGATATGTACTAGTACTACTGATTTTGTTACATCCGTGTATGATTTCAGGGCTACACATCCTTTTGGAATGACTGTATATCGTCAGGGCTGCGGGGCTGCATTTTGATAGAACTGGCGTTTAGAGGCCGCATTGAATTGGAAAAAGGTGGGATGAGGCGACGAAGCCTGACCAACCGTAAAGTTCTATGCAAATCGGATCAGCCAACGGGAGATGTTTTGCTAGATGAAGCCTTGAAGCACATCAAAGAAACTCAACCCGCAGAAGCAGTTCAGAGCTGGATAGAATATTTGAGTGGTGAGTTTGATTTTAAATCCTTCGCAGTGCTTACACTGATTTTCAGTTTTAAACAAAATATTCGCTCTTTATATGCTTTGCTAGAATCATACCAAGTATGGCTGAGAAAGCTGTTTTAGTACTTTTCAAGTTTCATGTGCGGCACACGGATGTACTGTCCTAGCAAGTCATACTCCAAAGCAATCAGTGCGGCACTCACACAGGGTGCTTTTGAAGAGTGGTTTTATCTTCAGTTGGAGTTTGTCAGAGCTGCCTTCTGCTACCCCATGCTTCTCAGCATATTCCTAGAATGCATCGTGACTATTGCAATTGAAGATCATATCAGCACAGTCAACATGGAGGAAGAACCATCATAAGTGATAAACCTTCACTTCAAAGATGGCACTGAAAGCCTGGCAGGCTGTGAGCAATCACTGGCCGAACTTGTTAAAAGACTTTTCGAAACGAAGACAAGATACGAGAAAACCTATTGGATGGCCAGCCACACCAGCACCATCATTACACTGTCCATGTACTGAATCTAGGAAAAAGTACTGTTCAACAATTTACTTACATGGGATCAGTCATTTACAATAATGGATCAAAGCCAAAAATCCCCTCAAGCACAGCAAAGACAATCAGCACTGTCCAAGTTGAAATCTGCATGGTTGGACAAGAACATCTCCATGAAATACAAGATCAGGCAGGCTCTTACATGCACCATTTGGTATACTCCATCTTGTTATATGCATGTAAAACAAAAAACAGTGGACTGACACCATTGCAGAATGGACAGAAAAACCATTTACAAAGTCATACTAGGCTTTGGCACACAAACAACAGAGCTAGAGGAATTGGGTAAATAATTGTTTAGTGTGGCACCCCAATGAGTGTTATGGACTTGAACTCTTTTGACTCCCACACTCTATCTGTGGATAGGGTGAGGGAGTCTGAGGGTTAATTTTTGCAGTTGGATAGGGTACGGGAGTCAAAGGGTTAAGGGAAAAGAAGCAGAAGAGACACAGTTGTATGCTTGTTTTGATAATGCTGTTTTGTCAGTTTTTACTAGGTCATTTTGTTTGCGGTGAGCTATGTATTGCCTCGAAAATAATTCTTCTGTAGAAATTTGTGGAGCTTGAAAAGTAGATCATCTGACCTTATCAGTGAAACATTGCAAAGATAAATTTGAAACCAACCAGTCAGATGGTTTTGAATTGTATGGATATGTTCAGTGCCTGTTTGGTAGCAGCTGCTCACTTTGATTCAGCCGCTGATACCTGACTGGGCAAATGTTCTACACACTGCATAATAGAGCAAAGCATAGTGCCACCTTAAAAGCTGGGATCATTTTGACCGTGTGTTATGTGTGTACATATGTGTATTTCCAAACTTATCTTGAACAGTGAAAAGCACAGAAGGAAAGAATAGGATGATAGAGGTTTGGCAGTGATGTGTATCATACATTTCTACCTTCAGTGATTAGTTTCACCTATAGTATAACTTAGTGATGACACAGAAAGATGGACAAAAAACAAATTTATTCAGGCACCTGCCATTTATCTTTTCTCTTCAATCCACAGATCTATCAGTAGTTCACAGTTCACTGCTGACAATGCAGTTTTATTTTAAATGCAAATTTATTCAAATGAACCTGCTATTTATCCTTTCTCGTCAGTCTGCAGATCTGCCAACAGTTCATGCACTGTTCACTTCTTTTAAAAGTACAGAGTGGTTTCAGAATTCAAAAGGTTAAAAGTTTTTGATGTAAATGCAGCACACTTTTCCTGGAATTCAGTTTCTTTTCTCAGCAGTTAGTCAATTAGATGATAGCAAAATGAAAAGATCATTCACACTTGGTGTTCAGACCAGCAAGACCATTGATCCACGTATGTTGTTGATATTAATGTGACTTTGTTAGAGTTTGTTGATTTGTTTCGCAGTGTTAGTTAACCAGAAGTAGAGACTGATTTTTGAAAGGACATGGGTAAAAAACAATGGTAAAAAATTACTTCTAAAACAAAGGAGATTGTTGGAGTAACATGTGTGTGTGTTTTGTGTGTGAGAATACTGAGATATTTTTCGTGAGGTATTTTTCCTATTTTGCGTCTGTTTTTGATGAAGTGTTTGGTTTTCGTTTTCAAGTGATATTTTGTGTCCACAAACACATATTTTTCTTGTAGGTCATTTGACCCCAAATGTTTCTTTTTCATATATGACAGTATGTACACAAAAATTGTAAAACTGTACCATTCAGGTTTACTCATCAAAATTTATTTTTGTATGTTTCATTATAATTTAAAAGTTACCCATGTAAACAGTTTTAACCCACCATTGATCATTATAAATTTTTTACACTCCTTTCCAGGTGAGACATGGAACCCACTCAAATTGCGTTACCAGCTCCGCAACGTACGGGAACGTCTGGCTAAGAACCTGGTGGAAAAAGGCGTGTGCACGACAGAAAAACAAAACTTCCTCCTGTTCGACATGACAACCCACCCGCTCACAGACAGCATTGTCAAACAAAAACTGATCAAACGTGTGCAGGAATCAGTGCTAAACCGCTGGACCAATGACCCCCATCGAATGGATCGACGGATGTTGTCCCTCCTCTACTTGGCCCATACCTCTGATGTGTTGGAGAATGCTTTTGCCCCACTGTCAGATGACGATTATGAAGTAGCTATGAAGCGTGTGCGTGATCTTCTGGACATGGATCTGGACACAGAGAGCATGAAGGAAGGAACTGTGCCGATGATGTGGGCTGTGTTTTCTGCCATGACAAAGTGATCTGTCTGCGTTAAGACTTCAATTTTTGTCAACTGTTTTCTTGTAGCTTTTACAATGTTGGCAAGGGTTGCTGATTTGCCTGTTCCTCTGACCTCTGAAGGTGGATCTGCTATGGACTTTTTTTATCTATGAAGGTGGACCTGTCATGGGGTTGAATGTAGGGCAGGTGAAATGTATTGCAGATAGGGAATATCTTATATACATTGGCCGGTACAAAACTTTTGAGAACTGCATGAGGTGAGACATAATTGATGGAACATTTGCTGAAGGTGGATGTGTTGGTGTTGATTTTAAACCAACATTGTTCAAAATAATGCAGAGATAGGTTGATTTGAATAAGAATGCAGATATAGGTTGATTTAAAGAATGTGTGTGTGCGCATATTGGGGTGAGGGTGGATGCATGTTGTGTGAATGGGTGGGTAAAAATGAAACATTTGCAGTCTGTGTAGAAGGACCTTACTGAATTTTGAAATGTGACATAAATGTGAATAATCGTAGACTTCAAAACATGGCAAATGCTGACACATTTTTGAGATTCAGCTGATTTACCATGATAAATTGTGTCAATTTTGTACATCCCGTGTTTTCCAACTGAATGAACTTTGTGCTCACTTGATTAATGGAGCTGATATTGTATAGTGTGACGATAACTTGTTATAGTGTTATCGATTGAAATAAATGTTTTAAGCTCACTCCGTCCTTACAACAAGTCGCAGCAAGAATAATTACTGTGCCAGTTTGTAAGATAGACTGAGATAGTACCCTGTAGCTTGAAATGACATTCTAAACTAAACAGCATTATTTTCATGCTATGTTTACATACAGTTTGTACACATTCATCAGTACCTTTTATATTAAGGATTTGAACAAACTGAAGTGACGTATGATGTTGATAGTGAATAGTTAACATCAGTAATCACAAATGCAACTTCATTTATCGAGATGTAAACCTGATGAAGCTGCATTTATAAATGCATGATCATGAGCATACAAAATATGAATATACACAGATTCAAGATCTACCTGTAGACTAATGCACTTTCAATTTTATTTACTTCAGCAGAATTTGTTCTGCTGTGCACATCATTCTATCCTGCTATTTGAAATTTATTTTCAGGGATTAAAAATAGATTTTGTTTTTGCAACATGTATGTGACTGACCTAGTAACCTCAGATCGTGTGAAAGTAAATATTGAGAATTGCCACATTTGGACAATAGATACAAGATTATGTACTTCACCCAAGTCTGCCAGTGATAATCTAGCGGACTCATTGAATCTACAGGTGCAAAACCCTGTAGACCTGCAAGATCATGAAATGGAAGCAGGGTGGGGGCCCCATGAATCATTAGCTGAAAGATTACTCACTCAGAGCGCAAGAAAACAACCTCATGGTTGTAAAAACACAGTCTTTTTTGCAGTTTAAAAACATACAAATAAACCACTTTAGACATTCCAAGTAACACAATAGTAAAGAATGCACACTACCTAGCTTGATGGAAACAACACCCCAGTGTCCATGCCTAAAAGAAATAGACAATTAAGTCTAGATGAGTGAGTGTAGGTTGATGAAGAAGTGTTCTTAGAAATCACTTTCTCATGTTGTGCCATTCACTGTTCACCAAGATGATGGACCTGACAGTAGAATACGAAAATATGGACATACTGGAGTCATTTATGATGATAGGAGACAGGGAATTTGGGTCCCCTCCTTAAAAATGGCAAAAAAAGCACACAATGGCATGGGACTGAAGACACTGCAGCATACCACCTGCAGATTTCACAGGTAATAATATAAAAAAAATTGTCCACAGTGTGGAAAATGGGGTGTTAGACACAGGGGAACTTAGAAATTCCTCACATGTATGTTTGTGACTTGCCACTTGTGCAGTTCTCCAGTCACATGTTGTAGGCCTTTCGGGTTTGGCCTTCTTCTGTCATGTATTGGGAACTAAAATGGAGTAGTGAGTTCCACGTAGTAAGTAGTTGATGTCAGGAAGTGGAGGCGCAACAACTCCAGTTACCACGGCAACAGGTTTTGACTGTTAAGAGGATGGAGTGAATGGGGATGATTTTGGAAAATTGACTAAAGATCTTGCCTGGTCAAATGATTTTGGAACATTGATGAAAGATCTTACCCAGTTGAACATGTATTGCTGTTTGTTTAATTATCTCTATCACTGGATTCTTCTTCTTGTGATATCAGCAGGAATTTAATTTTCAGTATAACCCTCTGACAGTCTGTCACATGCATTTTCTTCATCCTTTCTACTTCCAAAGTTGTCATTATGCAGGCAAAAATTCTTCATCTGAATCAGGGGAAGGCCACAATGTCAAGGCCTGTTCAGGACTTCTAAATCTTGCATGTCAGTTCTAAAGCTTGGCTAATCATGTATTGTTGCTTTGATCAAATCACCATTTTACTTGTGTTAAAAGAACTTAACAACAGCTTTGCCCCTACTTAGTAACTCGGGACATTTCAGTTTGTGGTCAAGCTACAATTGAAGAGAGACTGCAAACTTCTGCAGAAATGATTCCTCGACATGCCTGTAATGAATTCCGGTTAACTACATGTCTGCAGACATCACTGAAACAATCTAATGGTGCACACATCAGGAGATGAGCATCACTGATACCTGTAACATGCAAAATAAATTGGCATGTTATTTATGATATTTTTCTCAGTGGAAAAATCTACTTACAGCGGAGCTGTGTGGGTAAAACAGGGACTTGTGCTTGTATGCATCTTGTCTGTCTCATATATTATGTCTAGAGTTATGTTCATTTTTCATAAAAGCTGTGAGGGATCGTGGACCATCACTTGCACGGATTGTAGTGATACCATGCAATATAGACAATACAGTACCATATATAATCAACACTTGCACGGGTTGTAGTGACAAGCATGCAGTATAGACAGTACAGTACTGTACAACCTAAGATAGTGCCTTTAGTAATGAACTCGGGAATTCATGGCATTAATGAAAATTTAAGGGTGATCTAGTTCAGTAAACTTCATTTTGTTTTGTTTCTGGTGTATTAACAATGATAATTATTTACACTGTATTTTGAAGGCAAGGCAGTCATAGTGTATCTTATATTTATCTCCCTTGCCTTGTCAGTTGGTTTTTCTTTCTTTAAAAGGTTGTGTACATTAAATAAATAATAACAATAAAAAAAAATTGATACCTCAAGGACAAAAAATAACACTGTATAATATGAATGTTTCCAGTCAGTTCAAACTTGAAAAGTTGTGTACATTAAATAAATAACAAAATAAAAAATTAAGGCCTCTAGGACAAAATGCAATGTTCACTATATAGTATGGATGTTTCCGTCAATTCAAACTTTTCAACAGAAGATTAATGGCAGCGCCTGAAAATAAACCAAAGATCTTACGACAGCATAACACTGTGTGTACAATCAGATAAAATCTGTGTCAGTTTAACTCGATGGCGATGCTCCGCAGCTATAGCTGCAGAGCTCCATGTCTCAACTGTGACGCTCCGCAGCTATAGCTGCGCAGATGTTATGTTTTTTTTCACCAAGACTATGTGTATACTATGTAATATGGGAGATTATACTGACAGCAGAGTTTAACCATTGACCTTTTAAAACATTATATGTAACAGGATAGGTTTATTGTCGTTGGATATTCTCCACAATTTCTTAAAAAGTACCAGAAACTGTGCATCTTGAGAGTTTCAGCAGCCATTTAAGGGTGCTCTCCAAAGAGTTAAAGTATCCATGAACAAGTCCGCTAAGTTAATGCTTAACATAATCTTTAACAGCATGGTTACATACTAATCCTATTTCAGTGGTTCTATACCGTTTGTTGGATAAGTTAAAATTCCTTTTCTTGTCCAACTGAGTCTGTAAATTTTACTGTGGATGGTTATTCTGAATCCACAGACAGCAGTGGCATTGTCCAAATATGGCTTCATTCTTGTGCTGTAAATTGAAATGGCTCCTTGATAAATCTAAAAATAAATGGAAAATTCATTAGGCTTGCATCGAAATTGTATGTGCTTTTTCTCTTTGGGGAAATTAGTTGGTCAGATTCAGTTTTGAGTCAGAAGATAAAAACCTTAAGGAAAATCATTGGATTTAAATGCAGCAAAGGGAAATTATACACTGCTGTTCAATTTGACCCATAATGTTTGGTAATTCTG
The DNA here is from genome assembly GCA_030674185.1 of Monoplex corrugatus. Classification (NCBI taxonomy): domain Eukaryota; kingdom Metazoa; phylum Mollusca; class Gastropoda; order Littorinimorpha; family Ranellidae; genus Monoplex; species Monoplex corrugatus. Next base: position 56,189,710 of record JAPXFY010000016.1, on the reverse strand, counting down.
TACATTTTTACTTTATATTTTTGATGACTTGCAGTTGTACTCAGTAATGATTACCCGTTTATTTTGTGAATTAGTAGTTAATTTGAACATCACATTCAAGACCTGTGATAGTGTGTGTTGCTTTGTGGGGGAAACTTTTTATATTTACTGCTCCATCATCCGCACTGCTCTGTGTCACCACCCCCACACCACTCATTTCTGTTCATCAGCAAAAAGCAGGGTATTATATGACATTATGAAAACAGAAATCTTGATTGTTTGTATTGTTTTAAAGTTGTCTTATTGAAATATTTGATCATACTTGGTTATTATTTTCTGCCTGTTGAATACATTGTTAGAAATTTCTGTCATATCTGATAATGATTTTCCATCTGTCATGCAAGTATTTTCTGTAAGCATTCAAACCTTTCTCTCCCAGCTGAGGTTCAGGGGTGATCTGCTGAAGCGTGATTTTAGAGGTCTGCAACCATGTTTCTTCAGGAATGTATGTGCTTTCAGGCAGATTTGAGCTCTGAATGATTTTCTTTTATTTTTCAGCTTTTTGGTTGTGTTTGCCTGATTTTTTTTGTTTTTTGTTTTGGAGGGGGAGGGGGTGGCAAATTGTTTTGGGAGTGGAAGGATTAAGGGTGGTTTCACAAGAATGTTTTATTATTCCATCGTTATCATTGTGGTAATTGATCAGTTTGATTCTGTCAGAGCTGTCTGCTTTGATCTGCTTGCATGAAATCTTTGCAGGCTCTTTTCGTATGCACATGCACACACACAGAGGCATGTTCACATGCATACATGCATGCACACACATTGTATCAGACTGGGAAGAAGAGTTGTAATGAGCGAAACTTTGTACAAAAGTCCATTATGTAGGCCTACTAGGGAATAGAAAACATACATTACGTGCTGATATGGGAAGAAAGATTAATTCAGAACATGTCCAGGGTTTTTTTTGTGTTTTTTTTGTTTTTTGTTTGTGATTGTCTCCAGTCTTAAGTCTTTAGATGTCCAAACCTGTGTTGACACGATTATCCTATGGGTTTAGAGAGAGATCCACATTTCATACAGGAAAGTCCGTTGTTATGAAAAATACAACACAGTTGAAGTACACAGCAGTACAAGAGGAATGTACATTTATGACATCAGAAATGGTGGTGTTGTTGTTGATGCTGCTGCTGTTGTTGTTGTTGTTGTTGTTGTTGTTGTTTTTGCTATTGTTATTGTTGCTGTTATTGTTGCTGCTGCTGTGTTGTTGTTGAAGATGTGTTATTTGATGCTGTGTAATAAAAACACTGTTGTTAACATTAAATTGGAAGAGAAGTCATGAACAGAAGTCCCATTACATTTTTCAAATGACTTTTCTTTGACCCCAAAAAATTTTTGTTCTTGTTTTTGTTTTGTTTTTCGTTGATGTTTGTTTAAAGAGATGAGAGTCGATTTTGATCATCAAATTTGTCCCCCAGCCAAAGACGTAGGAAAACCTTGACGTTGAAAACACCGGTTCTCGTCCGATCACTGAAGTTAAGCAATGCCAGGCCCGGTTAGTAGCCTACTTGGATGGGTGACCGTCTAGGAACACTGGGTGCTGTTGGCAACATTACACCATACTTGTGGCACCTGTGACGTTAGTGCATATGGAATTCGTTCCAAGCGCAGAGACATTATCTTGAGAAACTGAAATTGAAACTTGGAAGTAGGCTGAAATACAATTCATTGTTGCAAGTAAGACGTCCTGGCTGGTTCAGGGAATGATTTTCATTTCTTACTCTTTTTGAAATATTTTGCTAACACAGATTATGATGATTGTTATGTATTTGAACAATGAACAGTGCTGTTCTGGATCTGTCATTCCAATTTAATGATATGAATTTGCAAAGTTGCATGTGTGGGGTTTTAAGCATTTGTGTATTTTTGAGTTCTCTTTCATCTGAGGGGTCTGCTAATAAAATGACGAAGGAAAACGAGATCAGAGTGATTCTTGTGGATGTTATTGCTTAATAGTTTGTGTTGATCTTGTGTGTGAGTTAAAATGTATGCATGATTCTTGTTTCTACCACGCACATGGCACATGCATCGTACACGCTCTCTCTCTCTCTCTCTCTCTCTCTCTCTCTCTCTCTCTCTCTCTCTCTCTCTCTCTCTCTCTCTCTCTCTCTCTCTCTCTCTCACACACACACACACACACATACACACACACACACACACAATATAATTAATATATATATATGTATATGTATGTATATATATATGTGTATGCGTACATTATATATATATATATATGTATATGTACTATCTATCTATCCATCTATCTAATCTATCTCCCTTCCTTTTCCCTCATATAATTCTTATGTACATGAAACAGCAAAGAAATACTGCAGACAAGAACTGGTCTTTAATCAAGAATGTAACATTCTTGAATCGTTCCACCCAACACATAAACGGTCATCAACAATGTCATACAATGCATTTCAAATTTAGGTAACAACAGCATACATAAATGAAAGCAGAAGAAATTCACATCAAGAGACAATGCAACAACAAAAATTAAATAAAACTTTTATCTCCCACAATCAGTACTGATTCACGCAACTCGAGGTATTCAAGTTTTAACTATTCCTATCTGTTGCACACATAGTTCTGAATATGTAGGCTATGTAAATAATCGAATAAATGATCTCAGCAATCAATCTCTCATTTCCAAAGAACTTTTGAGCCAGCAGTCACACATATTCGTTATCTATAATCAAATGATTACAATCATTACGATGCAAATGATGATCCAATTGACTGTATTGGAAAGCTGAACTTACCCTTGAAAACAAAGACATGAAGTCAGTAAACATCAGTACTTACCAAACAACACAGACACACGCACACATACACACACACAACACACACACACACACACACACACACACACACACACACACACACACACACACACACACACACACACACACACACACACACACACACACACACACACACATGTAATATTACTTTATGAGATAGGCTCAACAATGACGAAAAAAAACTACAGTTTTACGCCTAAACAGCTTTAACTAAGAAGCTTCGCAGTTAAGCACAAAAAATAATTTTGCTTTCCTTTAAGGTCATTTTAAACAGGCTTATAACTTACTCAGACAACAGCGTCCTTTAAGGCAGCTATCTTAACCCTTTGACTCCAAAATCCTGTCCAATCAGCATCCTGCGTTGTCAACCATACCATCAAAACAAAAACTTAACCCTTTGATTCCTTCACCCTATCCACCAGCTTCCAGCAGGAAGCTGGTGGATAGGGTGAGGGAGTCAAAGGGTTAAGTTTTTGCAGTTGGTGGATAGGATGTGGGAGTCAAAGGGTTAATCATATCCAGCTGTGAGCACCAGTTCATCCCCCGTGAAGATGCCAGGGCTCTTTCAGTGTAAATGGTATCCCCACCTTCTGGAAAATTTCTTCTAGAAATGTCCATATTTCTGTCACTCTCTTTGTTTCTCCATTGCTCCTTTGCTTTCTGTTGTCTCTTCCTATCATTTTCTGCCTTTCTATCTCATTCACTACAGGTTTTCCATAAAGCCTAACATACTTTTTCTTATTAAGACAGATAATTAGGCACATGTATTATTTACATTTCCGGTTCTAAGGAAATGTAGGCCATTTTTTTTCTGTTTTAGTGTAGGCCTACTTAATTATGTTTATACATTTGTATTCAGGTTTGTTTGTTTGCTTTATTGTTTTGTTGTTGTTTTTATACCTTCTGGTGACGAATTGGACGGAGCGGTCAACACCAGAGGCATATCCTTTGATTACGTGCGCAAATGCATTGATATATGTATCTAATTTTCTTTTCCAGTTTTTTTTTTTTCAGGTTCAAAGAGGTGTGCTGATTGAGATGCCGTTATAATTCTGATATGGCTCTGTGCAGCCGACTGGGTATTAAACAATAATGATAATAATGATTATGATAATGATCACCAGTTTTCTTGCAAGATTTGGACGAAGCGCATAAGAATATGCGCGGGTATACAGAATTCCTCTTGGAACAAAATGAAATCTAAATAACACTCAGGGTAGAGACAGAAAGCCCCAAACCAGGGCACACAAAACTACAATCACCGTTTCCGCCAGACTCCCCGTTCCTCCACACCCCCCTCTTAGAAACCAGGGGCGATGCATCACGTGACCACGACGTCTCCCACCCCGTCCCCTCTCCATCCTCCCATGGGTCCTACCCTTACCCTTACGCCTACCTCCACCAGCCTTCCTTATCCCGTTATGATCAACATCTTCATCAACATCGTCATCATCATCATCATAATCATAATAATCGTCGTCGATATGAGTGTGGTGGTAACGACTGTGTGGGGTGGTGGAAGGATGAACAGGAGTTGTGGTTTTGGGTTTTCGGGGTCTGAAGGTGAAGGAACAGAATTCATTATCCTCCTGGTTGGGACTGAACCCCGGACACTGCCAAGGCTGAAAGTCTGCGATGTCTGCCAGCGTGGTGGGGTCCCTCATCCAGTCCAGAGATTTGTGCACGGGCAGCACGAAGACGTCGTCCATGGACGTCAGTCTGTGGATGAACTCGTCCATGGCGTCCAAGTGAAAGTCCGTCTCTAGCCAGATGGAGTGGAGGTTGACGTACATTGGAGCCCTGTAGATCAGAATATGTTATCATTTGTACACTGTAGCCCTGTAGATCAGCATATATTATCATTTGTACACTGTAGCCCTGTAGATCAGAATATGTTATCATTTGTACACTGTAGCCCTGTAGATCAGAATATGTTATCATTTGTACACTGTAGCCCTGTAGATCAGAATATATTATCATTTGTACACTGTAGCCCTGTAGATCAGAATATGTTATCATTTGTACACTGTAGCCCTGTAGATCAGAATATATTATCATTTGTACACTGTAGCCCTGTAGATCAGAATATGTTATCATTTGTACACTGTAGCCCTGTAGATCAGAATATATTATCATTTGTACACTGTAGCCCTGTAGATCAGAATATATTATCATTTGTACACTGTAGCCCTGTAGATCAGAATATATTATCATTTGTACACTGTAGCCCTGTAGATCAGAATATATTATCATTTGTACACTGTAGCCCTGTAGATCAGAATATATTATCATTTGTACACTGTAGCCCTGTAGATCAGAATATGTTATCATTTGTACACTGTAGCCCTGTAGATCAGAATATATTCATTTGTACACTGTAGCCCTGTAGATCAGAATATATTATCATTTGTACACTGTAGCCCTGTAGATCAGAATATATTATCATTTGTACACTGTAGCCCTGTAGATCAGAATATATTATCATTTGTACACTGTAGCCCTGTAGATCAGAATATGTTATCATTTGTACATTGGAGCCCTGTAGATGAGAATATATTATCATTAGTTGGCCTACATTGGAGCCCTGTAGATCAGAATATATTGCCATTTGTACACTGGAGCCCTACAGACCAGAATATATTATCATTTGTACATTGGAGCCTTACAGATCAGAATATATCATCATTTGTACACTGGAACCCTGTAGATCAGAATATATTACCATTTGTACACTGTAGCTCTACATATCAGAATATATTATCATTATTATTGCTGAGGATGATGCTTCTTCTTTTCTTAGACGCCTACATGTTCAGGCGATGTCTGGTGATGAATATGACCATTTCCCCCAGTTCTTTCAGGCTGCCATGAAGCGTGGTGGGCAGAGGAGAGGAGTTGCAGTCGGTCATCCTGTCGCTTCACTAGCAATTCCAGCCCACAAACATTAAAAAAAACACACACACACACACAAAAAAACGACCTGTTTGCTGCCCATCTTAAGTAATGTTTTCCATCATTCTGATGATGTCGGCTTAGTGCTGCATAGGTACCTTCTCCTCCGTTTTGCTTGCATAGTCTGATTCAAGTCTTTCTCAATATCACTTATCGTCATCGATAACCGTCGTCATGGTGAGTTACCAATATTGTCATCAAATCAACAAAAACAGCGCACTCCCCTACCCACTCCCTTTCTCAGTACAAAGCAAACGAATAGGGATCACATAACATGCAAATTGCATGATTAAAAAAAAAATATATGCATTCAACTGTGTTGCATGTGAAACGTTATCAAACAGCACATAGACCCTAACAGATCAACTATAAAACTGTTGTGTGTATCTCCGCTGGCGAACATTTCCTCTCAATACTGGCAGACAAACAGACACGCACACATGTATTCACGCACGTATTATGCATAGAGATATATATATATATATATATATATATATATATAGATAGATAGATAGATAGATAGATAGATAGATAGATAGATAGATAGACAGATAGAAAGATAGATAGACAGAGAGAGAGAGAGAAGAAGAGAGAGAGAGAGAGACATACATACATACATACAGACAGACAGAGAGGGGGGGGGGGCACAGACAAACAGGCAGGCAGATAGGCAGGCAGGCAGAATACAAACCTGTTGGTACGGTAATTCCTGAGGAAGTTTTTCCACAGCATGTCAAAGGTTTCATCATGGTTTCGCGGTTCGTTGGTGCAGTGGTCCACATAGGCACAGGGAAGGTGTTCTCTGAAAACATTTTTTGTTTCTCTCTCCCGATAATAACTACATTCAAACTGAAGACAATCAAGTGCCTGTCTGATTGGACAGTCTACGAGTATGATCATATGCAAATGAACTAATCACACACACACACCAACACGTACGTGCACACACATGCACACACATCCACACACACACACACACTCACATGCACACACTTACATACTTACACTTACACAGAGACACACTCATTCTCTCTGTCTCTGTCTCTGTCTGTCTGTCTGTCTGTCTCTCTCTCTGCCGGTCTGTCTCTTTATCACGCAAACGCACACACTTACGCACGCGATCGAGCACACACACACACCACACACACACACACACACACACACAACACACACACACACACACACACACACACACACACACACACACACACACACACACACACACACAGAGAAGTCAAAAGTAAACCATATCAAAACCTATCCCATCTCAACAGTCAATTCAAATTCAACCCAACTCAGCTCCCATCTTTACCTGACAAAAAGACCACCCACCATCACCACAAAATGAGTCTAAAGTCAAATCACACTGTTTAGTGTTATGAAGGGATACATAATGAAGGTCTCAATGCTGTTATTTATTATTATTTTTTTATTTCATCTATTTGTTTATTTATTTTAGTAGAACCGATTCTATGAATATGTCATACTAATGAATATATAGGCGACATTCAAATACTTAAACAATTTTCATACTTAAAATACTTTTGTAGCAAATTAATTTTTCATCTGAGGCGAACTTTTAACACTCGTCATCAAGGTTTTCTCCGAGTAATTAGCTGGAAGGATCTTCTTGTTCTTCTTGTTCTTCTTGTTCTTGTTCTTGTTCTTGTTCTTCTTGTTCTTGTTCTTCTTCTTCTTCTTGTTCTTGTTCTTGTTCTTGTTCTTGTTCTTCTTCTTCTTCTTCTCCCTCCTCTTCCTTCTCCTTCTGTTTTTTTTTTCTTCTCCTTCTCATTTATCACTGTGAAGAGCCATTGGAGCGTCGCACTGAAGAACTGTTTACCAGGCTCTTCCAGCTTTGTCGGTTGTGTGCCAAAGTGCCGTTTTCAAAAGCGTGAGAGATAAGTCTTTAAAATTGTATATCTCTGATGGTCCAGTTTAAAAATAGATTTCACCATGACAAAAACAGCATAAACTATATTCTTTTACAAAGTCTCAACAGATAAACCAATCAAAGCGGCCCTGACAAGCTTCTACCCAAAGTTGAGAGTACTATGAGCGAATTCGGAAGACTGGGATCATATGGTCTGGTCTTATCCACTTTTCGGATGAGTCATTAAGGGAGTTGCTCAAATCTCTTCACCAGCACGGCAGGTGCCTGTATCTCTGGGCCTGGTAGACGTCAGGATATACTCCGAAAGGGATCATATTGTACAGCCTTGTCTCCATGCGAAAATGAAAGTCCATAGAATCATCACTATCATCCCTGCTTTCATTAAGTCAACAAAAAACACCACGAGGGTGCGGATGGGACCTGGAGTACCAATGCCTCGTCACTCTATGGACAATTACCTCCCAAGCCCATGACGTCACTCGATAGTCATTTCATCAAGTAAAAGTGGTCTGTCCATCCGTTGTATGACCCATTCGGACCTAGTCATCAGTTACCTTGTTTACAAATGGAATGGCAAGGTGGAGAGATGACAAACCCTGGGACATAGCCACTTAACAAGCCCCAACTAGGTCCAACCCAGCGTATGGACCAACAGAGAATAGAAGACCTCTCTCTCACCCCAGTCTGGTCTTCATCTCTCTTTCGGGCAGCCCGCCCTGCCACCAGCTCACATTGCTGCCAGCTCTATTCCCCTTACTGTAGTTCTGACTGTTAGCGGTCGGAAGCTCCCAACGTTGCCTTACTTCAACCGCAGAGGTTGTTTGAACGGCCTCGAAAATGACCGGGTATTATGCTCCGAGCACAGTCCGTTTTGCTGTTCAGCAATTTCTGACATGCCTCGAAAGGGATTCCAGTGCAAAAAAATGGTTCCAGATTCTGCAGTGGCCCGTCGTGACCCTTGGAGGTGAGTTGGAAAGCCAAAATGAGCGGCGTGGAGATAGTGACACAAAAGCGGTGTAAAGATGACACAGAAAGCAGAATGTCAATAGATGTAAAACATCACGACCTAAGACTCATTTTACGGTGGAAGGTCACAACCAACTAATCAAGGATAAGCCAATACTGAAATCGAGAAAAGTTCACACATACACAAAGAACAGTGACACAAACTGCAGCCCAATCCAATCCAGTCCAACTCAGTGCATAGTGCCGCCCATGGGAATGCCGGGAGCTCTTTCAGTATAAATGGTATCCCCACTTTCTGGAAATTCTGTACTAGAAATTCCCTCTTTTCTGTCACTCTCTTTGTTTCGGCCTTGTTCCTTAGGTCTTTTTGTTTTTGTTTT
>JAPXFY010000016.1:56165678-56175678 GCA_030674185.1 Monoplex corrugatus | reverse complement strand
CAGCTGTAAATTGGTACCTGACCCTGTTCAGAGTTGAGGACGATAAAACAGCGAGGGAAAGGAGATTGGCCCACAGGCACCCTTATAACTGTTGGTCCAGAGAGTAGCAGTGGTCTGTAAGATTTTGTGGACCTGGCCTTCAATTCCATCCAGCTGTGAACTGGTACCTGACCCTGACCCTCGGTCAGAAGTTGAAGAAAGGAGATTGCCTCACCCCCTCCTCATAATTCTGGTCCCAAGATTAACGAAAATCTGTAAATCAGTGAAAAAAAAAGAGATTGCCCCCAACCCCACTCTTTCCCCATAATGCTGGCCCAGAGATTACGAAAGTGTTTACCATCTCACTCACCTTAATTTATGGGACTAATGAAGCTACAGTATCAAAGCAGCAGGGCGTTATTCAAAACAACTCTATAATCCAAACGATTCCATATTCAGTCAATCCTTACCTGTCCGCGGGCATGAAGTTTTCGAACCATGCAGTAGTCCGTAAAATTGTGAGACACAAAGAATGTGGCGCCTATGGGACATCCGTTAGGGTTGAGTCTGCTGCCATCTGGCGGGAAGAGGCGGAGGTAGAAGTCCCAGTTGTCCCAGTTCACAGCGTCGTCAAAGGTGATGAGGACCATTTGCGGGATCTCCTCAGGCTTGTAGCCTCCCGGAATGCCGTGTCCTGGTTTGTATGGAAAGAAAGGTTGACGGTGATCGTTCATCATTTGCCAGTGAAGAAGGACGTGCATTTCACTACGATATTCTCTTGCTGCATTGATGGAATTCTTTTTCATTCATAGGCTGCACCTTTCAAGTATACTCGTATACGAATGAGATTTTACGTGTCTGACCGCCATTTCTGTTACCCCGCCATTAAGGCAGTTAGTTATACTACCGTGTTCTGGACTGACTATGTGTATTGTTGATTTACTGTTTTCATAAGCCATCGCACAATGACTTCACTTGCAGGATCTTTACAATATTATGTATGTGTTTGATGTTTTGTGTGCTATGTACACGGAGGGAGTCTAAGCATTAGCAGGTCTGCACGTACGTTGACCCGGGAGAGGAAAAACCTCCACTCTTCACCCAAACAGGTTGGAACCCACACATTCCAAGTAGAAATCCAGTGTCCTAATCACTCAACTATCGCGCTCGTCCCAGACGAGTTAACCCCTTGACTCCCGCACCCTATCCACCTTCTGCAAAAAATTTACTCTTAGACTCCCGCACCCTATCCACCATCTGCAAAAATTTTACTTTTTGACTCCCCACGCTATCCACCATCTGCAAAAAATTTACTCTTTGACTCCCACACCCTATCCACCATCTGCAAAAATTTTACTCTTTGATTCCGCACCCTATCCACCATCTGCAAAAATTTTACTCTTTGACTCCCACACCCTATCCACCATCTGCAAAAATTTTACTTTTGACTCCCACACGCTATCCACCATCTGCAAAAAAATGTTACTCTTTGACTCCCCACCCTATCCACCATCTGCAAAAATTTTACTCTTTGACTCCCACACCCTATCCACCATCTGCAAAAATTTACTCTTTGACTCCCACCCTGTCCACCATCTTCCTGCAGGAAGCTGGTGGCAGGGGTGAGGGATTCAAAAAGTTCAGTTTTTGCTTTGATAGCCTAGTTAACAATACAGGACACAGGGTAAGGGAGTCAAAGGGTTTTAAGACAGACTGTAGTATATAGAAACCACAGGTTACGCGGTACCTCATGACCTTGCCTTCACATAGGATGGTGGTCTGTCGTAATTTTATGGCATTTGCCGAGATTATTTGGTATACTTTTCCATCGTTTGACATCTATGGTGTTAGCACGTATGGAATTTTCCGAACGTGGAAACGCCATGTTGATAAGAGTGAAACAAAACCTGTAAGTGACAACTGAATAAGATGCCTCATGAAGATGTTATCATAGATATAACTGGACGAAAGAACGTCTGATTACAGAGAAAATAATGACACAAACTGGACAAAGAAAAGATGACAGGGGGGAGGGGGTGAGTGGAAACATGTAAAAAGAAAGGGATTAATGTGGAAAACAATGACACAAATGGACAAAGAAGGATCACGGGGAAAATAATGACACAAAGAAATAAAAGAATGGAGTGGATTACAGGTAAAACAATGAATATGGACAAAAATGGATCACGGGGAAAATAATGACACAAAGAAATAAAGAATGGAGTGGATTACAGGTAAAACAATGAATATGGACAAAAATGGATCACGGGGAAAATAATGACTCAAATGAAAAAAAAAAAAAAAAAACGGATTGCGGGGAAAACAATGATAAAAATGGACATGGCATGGATTACGGGGAAAGTGATGTCCATTTGGTCAGAATGTTAAATTCGGAAAAAAAAAAATAAACAAGTACTAAAGGAAAGAACAAAAACATGTATAAAAAAAACAAACAAAAAGAAAATGACAAAGAAAGAAAGAAAAAGAAAATAGAAAGGAAAAGAAAAGAAAGCTTACCGGGGCAGTGACAGTCCGGAAGCTTGCAATTGCTTACAGAACAACGCCCGTCCATTGCAGACACTGAGAGGATCAACAGCATGATGGACACTAGCATGAAAATACACATTGCCCCAGAGATTGAGTCAAGTTGCCCTTTGATGATGCTTTTCCCCCCTGTCGTACACATGTAGGTTTCAGTCAGGCAAATGAAACAGGCAGCAACCTAAGTCAGGCAAACGAAAATTTATGTAAATAAACAAATGCACCAGCAACCGTAACTGTTTAAGCTTTCGGTTCTGCAAGTTCTATTTTTTCTTTTTTCAAGCCAAAGTGAGAATTTTAGTTGATTCTGCCGTTCAAACGCGCAGGTTTGAAAGACTTTCGATTACCGTCCACAGGAACAAATTTAAAGTGAAACTTAAAATATGGTGTTTTGAGTCTTTGCGGCGTTGAAACAATAAAAGTTTTCTTTCTTTCTTTCTGTCACGTCAAAATTTGAACTTTTGGAAGAATTCTACGATTTGCAACCTGAGCTGTAACCGAAAGGTTTGTTGTGTTCTCTGGGCTTTTCTTGCCAACATTATTGTAAATTGTTAGCGTTTAGACATTTTAACGATTTTGCAGCGTTTCAAGTTTTCGGTTTTTGTTTCTTTTCTTCTTTTTATGTTTTAGGCGTTATTTTTTTTTTTTCATTTATTTTATCAAACTTTTGTTTTAGTTCAAGTTTCCGTTAATGCGTTTGCTTATATATCTGGCTCATACTCAAAACGCATAATGTTGTGTTATTTTCGACTATAGAACAGTTGTAAATCCTATCATGTTCGTTTTAATGTCAAATCTTTTCTGATTATGGAAAACGAACAATTCTAAATTCTGCTATATGGAGCAGTTCTAAATTCTGAAATGGAACTATTTTAAATGCTGTAGTGTGTTCATTTTAACGTCAAAACTTTACGACTATGGAACAGTTCTATATTCGGAAGTGTTCGTTTAAATTTCAAACCTTCTAAACTCCTACCTAGATTCCCACCGCTGTTGCACTGGTCTATAATTCAGTTTTGCGGTCCTTTAAACACCCTAAATATATCACAGGCTTGATTTTCCGACATCTAGCTATGAGGCTTTCAGACAAGTTGTGCAAGATGTGAACCTCAACTGTACATGAACACGTTTGGCAAAGTCCACGTCAATGTCCTCTCTAGCCTACCTGCTTAAAACTAATGTCTGCCTTCTGCGCCTCTTTCCCTACAAATGACTGCTTCTGTGACCATGTCCATGAAGAGCAAACGAAGAAGAATGGGGGCGGGGGAAGGGGTTGTGGGGGGAGGAGGAGTAAGTGAACGTCGGGGAGGGATCAAAGAAGGTGGGAGGAGAGAGAGAGAGACAGAGAGAGAGAGACAGAGAGAGAGAGAGAGAGAGACAGAGACAGAGACAGAGAGACAGAGAGAGAGAGAAAGCATGGTTAAATTCAGTATTTGCTGACTAGATACGACCCGGATAATTTTCTCGTACTTAATTGTCAGGTATGAGGAGGAAAGGGTGTGTGTGTGTGTGTGTGTGTGTTCGTTCTTTGATTTAACGACTTTGTGTGTGCGTGTGCGTGTGTGTGTGTGTGTGTGGTGTGTGTGTGTGTGTGTGTGTGTGTGTGTGTGTGTGTGTGTGTGTGTGTGTGTGTGTGTGTGTGTGTGTACTCATGCGCATGCGTGCGTGTACGTGTGTTTATATGATGATTTTGAGTTTATTGTTTTGATCTATTGGTTGTCGAACGTTGTTTTTTTTTCATGCTAGGCTATTATGCAGGTTTATTTCCCTTTTCATTTCTTTCAATGGCTATTCATCTGTGTGATATTGGAGAAAAGAAACAAGCACGTAAACAAACAAATAAATAAAATGAATAAATATATAAACACACACGCAAACATACATACATACATACATACATACATACATACATACATACATACATACATACACATGTATATGTATATATTTATATTTATCTACATACATATATATGTGTGTATATATATATATATGTAGAGGGAGAGAGATACACATATATACATGTATATATATATATATATATTTTTTTTTTATTATGTATATGTATATGTATATATAACTGCACTGTCTCTGCTCTGTCGTGTTCTGCTGACTGCAAGCTTTTCAAGAGTGTCATCTCTATATATGTGACCGAAACAAATTACATTTGTCTTTTTTCTTATTGTCCTTAAACTGTTTTTTCTTCACCAACTTTCGTAAGTACATCTTCATTTGACATCTTGGCTGTCCACGAAATTTTAAGCAGTCTTCTGTATATCCAAGATGGAGTAGATAGAAGTGTTTACTACAGACTTCCACATCCACTCAAACTGAGGTCATCATGAGAGTATGCAGTTCACGAAGAGCCACGCAGTGTCACTGCTATAACGATGAGAATAGGGGTGATGGTGATGACGCTACAGAGTTCCCAATTCGGAAAAAGACTGCGTGACAGCACATTGTGATGACGCTACAGAGTTCCAATTCGAATAAAGACTGCGTGACAGGACATTGTGATGACGCTACAGAGTTCCCAATTCGGAAAAAGACTGCGTGACAGGGCATTGTGATGACGCTAAAGAGTTCCCAATTCGGATAAAGACTGCGTGACAGGGCATTGTGATGACGCTACAGAGTTCCCAATTCGGATAAAGACTGCGTGACAGGGCATTGTGATGACGCTACAGAGTTCCCAATTCGGATAAAGACTGCGTGACAGGGCATTGTGATGACGCTACAGAGTTCCCAATTCGGATAAAGACTGCGTGACAGGGCATTGTGATGACGCTACAGAGTTCCAATTCGGATAAAGACTGCGTGGCAGGGCGATGTACTCTACGCGTATTTTCATTCATAATATATCCTGATGTCAGCCAAGCCGAGAGATACGGACACCTGAGGTGTTGGTCTGCTAATCTGAACCACACACTAAATGATGTGAATGAGACTTGACCTTGTGGTCCCCAGATTTCTCAACAAATCTATAGCACGCTTGACTCTGGGTAGTAGCCGCTCGAGACAAACAAACAATAAACAAACAAACAAAAAAAAACAACAAAAACCCCAACAACAACAACAATAAAAATCCCACATCAGATTTTTATCTGTACGGTAGGTAATGTAGCCAGTTTATATTTACGTTTTAGTGCACTTAAATACATGTATACATTTGTAGTCAGTTTTTTTTAAAAATCCCTCTGGTGATAAATTGGGCGGATGGTCAACGCCATGGCATCTCCTTACATTATGTGCTTTAATGCAGTGATATGTGTACTTGATTTTCTTTTCGGCTTGTTTTCAGGGTCAACGAATGCTGTGTGTGTTTTGAGATGGCAATAAACTTTATATGACTCTGCGCAGTCTGCTGGGCTTTAAACAATATCAATGATGATGATAAGTCTTTAATTGTGGATAGAGTTCTCATACAGTCTATCCATCTGTCATTATTACGAGAACATGAGACTTTTTGTATGGCCTGGACACCGTGTTTTTTTCTTTTTTAATGGTCAGGTCACACTGACAAACCTCCAGTTTGCATCGTCTCACGTAAGGTTTCCAAATGCCGAGCAGTTTGTCAGCTGACTCAAAGCGCCGTGACATTTCACACCTTAAAAAATCCACAGTTGTAGCCTGCACTTTATCGATCGTGCTTTCAAGTTTGGAGTTAGGGATTTATCGGACCCGGACAATTCCATATGCGCTCCGTTTACATCTACCAGCAGTTATCTGACAGATTCCCTAAGCCTACGCAAAACCCTCTGCCGCTTCCAAGGTCTTGATGTGGAGTGGAGGAGGAGGAGGAGAGTACCTATGAAACATCAGATTGATGGAAACAATAAGACGGGCAGCGAACAGACGAATATGTTGCCGGTTGAGACTAAACTCGAGATATTAAATCCGAGGCTATGACTTTATCACACACACACACACATACCACACACACACACACACACACACACACACACACACACACACAACACACACACACACACACACACCACACACAACACACACACACTCACTCACTCACACACACACAACACACACACACATACATACAAAGATATCACACATACATATACAACAAACACACAACACGCACACACACATACACATACACATAGACATACACAGACACACACACAATACACACACACACAACACACACACAACACACATCACACACACAACAACTATTTCTCGCCAGTTGCATATGTACTAACAACGCACGCACACACACACACCACACACACACACCACACACATCACAGCACAAACACAACACAACATCACACACACAACACACACACACATACTCACACACATGCACCACATCACCCAACAACACAACAACAACAAACACACACAACAGTTGTATTGACAACACACACACACACACACACACACACACACACACACACACACACACACACACACACATACATGTACACCCAACATACACACACTCAGACAAAGGTAGCACATATGCTTTTTTTTCTTTCGTTTAAAAGTTCTAAATTACCGCAACCACCAACAGAACACAACACACGTATTTTAAACAGACTTAAGCCCAGATCAGCACACAAAAGAGAGTAAAAAAACCGAAACGAGCCGACCCCTAAATTCCCCGGGGGGTCAAACCTCAGGCTGGGCCAGGCACAGAACGTGCTATCCATATGGAGGGTTGGGCTTTTTTTAGACGCCCAGGCGTAAAACAAAATCTGTCTGACGGGAGAAATCTTTGGCTAAAGCTGTTGAGATGCAGCGGAAACTGGAGTGTTTAACTAAATTCTGATCAGGAACCAGTCGCCGTGGTGTAGTGGTTAGCGCAATGGACTACCGACTGGAAGGTTGTGAGTTCGAATCCTTATCAGTCCTTTCAAAAATTATTGTGGGAATTTTCGGCTCTAACCGGCTCCTTACCAGAGTTGGGCGTGCTATGGGCTCATTTGGGAAGACTGGGAACACACAGCCGAGTCTCATTCACTTCACCGATGCGTCATTGAGGGTGTTCTTCAAATCTTCTGACCAGCAGTGCAGGCGTCTGTATCTCTCGCGCCTGGTTGACGTCAGGATATATTATGATAGTAAGCGTAGAGTACAGCCCTGTCACGCAGTCTCAATCCTAGATAGAACCGCACAGCATCATGATTATCATCCTCATCGACATCATCATCATCGCATTGTAAAAACTGTTCCAGCTGCTGTGGCCGTTAAAGTGACGTAGAAAGTGGAACGTAAAAAAAAAAAGGCGAGCACAAAGGTAACCTCCCTGGGTGCAATGATCCTAAAAAAATCTGATTAGGGCTTAACGCCACGTTAGCAACGCAGTTATATCAAGGCAGTCTTAAATAGTCGTGAAAGTCTTGTGTTGTGTTTTGAGTTTATATACATAACGTTCTGAAAAGGTAATTTAACTATGTTGACTGAACATGTTGAATAATTATCTCTTTGGAGTTTTGGAGTTTGTTTCAAGAGAAAATCATGGTACTGACTATTCCATATTGAATAATTATCTTCTTTGGAGTTTTGGAGTTTGTTTCAAGAGAAAATCATGGTACTGACTATTCCATATTGAATAATTATCTTCTTTTGGAGTTTTGGAGTTTGTTTCAAGAGAAAATCGTGGTACTGACTATTTCATACGCTCTCCACCCAAACCTGACAGCCTTAAGCCTGTGTAAAACCTAAACGATGGCAAGATCTTGAAATGAGGCAGGGGAACTCACCGAAAAGGGGTCTATGAAATACCGACGCAACACCGACTCTCGCACCCTGTCTACCAGCATCCCGCATTGCTAACCATGCTAGCAAAGCAAAACCTTAACCCTTTGATTCCCTCACCCTATCCACCAGCTTCCTGATAGGGTGAGGGAATCAAACGGTTTTTGCGGTTGGTGGATAGGGTGCGGTAGTCAAAGGGTTAAACCACTGCGACGGGCGGGGAACAAACCAATGTTTATTTTGTGGGCGGGGATTGAACTTGAGACAACACATCTTGAGTCTATGAATGTATCAGCAATTTCAGTTTCAGTTTGTCAAGATAAGGTTTCTGTGCCCCGAACAAATTCCATATGCGCTGACGCCACTGATGCCGTGTGATGGAGAAGATCCAAAATGAACTGGGCATAAGCCATAAGCCTGCACGTAGGCCTAAGCTCTATGGCATGCGTTGGTAAGGTCTTGAGGTCCTAACTAACTTACTGGTTTTATATCTTATCTTTGCATCAGCCAGTCATTGGAATAAGAACCACTGAGCCAGCCCACGATTTAAAAAACAAACAAAAAACAAAACAAAAAAGGGGGGAGGGGGCTCACCTGAGAATCATACCCACAATTCCTGCGTTATAATCTGCCCCTGTAGTCAACAGAACCAGACAGTTGAACACACAATCGCATGGTGCTGCCTCTGTCAGGTGGAGTAACAAGAGACGGGGCTGACAACAAGCTCCAAGGCAAAGGGCAGGAATGGGGGTCAGGGAGGGGAAGAGAAAGGAAGTGGGGGGACGGAGGCACAGTTGTCGACAAATGTGGCCTGACTATGTAGACGGTAAAGGAAAGCAGGGGAGCAGCCATTTTACTTTAAGGGAGGCAACTTTAAGAGAGCTTAGTCGACGACCTTACTTAAAGTTCTCTTTCTTCCTTTTGCATTTTGTCGGTTGGAGCGGTGATGTGTAATAGATTATGATATAAACGCAAACAAAACACAAATAACAATAATGATCTAATTTAATCTATTAAACAGAAGTTGTACGGAAAAAGTAGGCTCTGATGCCCTGAACCAGAAAACAACAACAACACAAAAACAGAATCAGAAAGTGCATTTACTATCACAAAACAAGACAGGCGCAACCTTTTTTTCGGCTAACCAGCCTTTATCAAGCATAAATAAAAGAAAAAAAAAGGACAAATGCACAAAATGTTGCGAAAAAAAAGACAAATACACAAAATGTAGAAGAGAAAACAGTTGTTTTTCCCTTACACCCCACATTTTGTGTATCTGTCTTTTGTTGTCTTATTTTCACGCTTGATAAAGGCCAATTGTCCGAAAATTTGCGCCTGTCTTGTCTTGTTATATCAACTGCGCTATTTGATTCTTTTTTTTTTCTGGTTCATATTTACTCGAACACGGGCGGTCACTTTTGTTATGGATTAGTGGTACTCTGTTTCAGATAATATTAAAATCAGCAGACTGTCAACTCGCACACACAAACACACACACACACACCACACACACACACACACACACAACACACACACACACACACACACACACACACACACACACACACAACACACACACAACACACACACATAAACACACACATAAACACATAAAAACACACACATAAACACATAAAAAACACACACACACACACACACACACACACACACACACACACACACACACACACACACACACACACACACACACACACACAACACGCAGAAAGCACAAAAATGGGGTCAGGGGATGGGT
>JAPXFY010000016.1:56128178-56160678 GCA_030674185.1 Monoplex corrugatus | reverse complement strand
ACAAAAACAGACAGACACCAAAACAAATACAAAAACGGACAGGACACCGAAACAAATATAAAAACAGACAGACACAGAAACAAATACAAAAACGGACAGGACACCAAAACAAATACAAAAACAGGCAGGACACCTAAACAAATACAAAAACAGGCAGGACACCTAAACAAATACAAAAACAGGCAGGACACCAAAATACGAGCTCGTATATACAAGACCGGGCAGGATACCGAAACAAATACAAAAACGGACAGACACAAAAACAAATACAAAAACAGGCAGGACACCAAAACAAATACAAAAACGGGCAGGACACCAAAATACGAGCTCGTATATACAAGACCGGGCAGGACACCGAAACAAATACAAAAACAGACAGACACCGAAACAAATACAAAAACAGACAGACACCAAAACAAATACAAAAACGGACAGACACCGAAACAAATACAAAAACAGACAGACACCGAAACAAATATAAAAACAGACAGACACCGAAACAAATACAAAAACAGACAGACACCAAAACAAATACAAAAACGGACAGACACCGAAACAAATACAAAAACAGACAGACACCAAAACAAATACAAAAACGGACAGACACCAAAACAAATACAAAAACGGACAGACACCGAAACAAATATAAAAACAGACAGACACCGAAACAAATATAAAAACAGACAGACACAGAAACAAATACAAAAACCGACAGGACACCAAAACAAATATAAAAACAGACAGACACCGAAACAAATATAAAAACAGACAGACACAGAAACAAATACAAAAACCGACAGGACACCAAAACAAATACAAAAACGGACAGGACACCGAAACAAATACAAAAACAGACAGACACCGAAACAAATACAAAAACCGACAGGACACCAAAACAAATACAAAAACGGACAGACACCAAAACAAATACAAAAACAGACAGGACACCGAAACAAATACAAAAACAGACAGACACCAAAACAAATACAAAAACGGACAGGACACCGAAACAAATATAAAAACAGACAGACACAGAAACAAATACAAAAACGGACAGGACACCGAAACAAATACAAAAACAGACAGACACCAAAACAAATACAAAAACGGACAGGACACCGAAACAAATATAAAAACAGACAGACACAGAAACAAATACAAAAACCGACAGGACACCAAAACAAATACAAAAACGGACAGACACCAAAACAAATACAAAAACAGACAGGACACCGAAACAAATACAAAAACGGACAGGACACCAAAACAAATACAAAAACAGACAGACACCGAAACAAATACAAAAACAGACAGACACCAAAACAAATACAAAAACGGACAGACACCGAAACAAATACAAAAACGGACAGACACCGAAACAAATATAAAAACAGACAGACACAGAAACAAATACAAAAACCGACAGGACACCAAAACAAATACAAAAACAGACAGGACACCAAAATACGAGCTCGTATATACAAAAACGGACAGACACCAAAACAAATACAAAAACGGGCAGGACACCAAAACATGATTATACAAAAACGGGCAGGACACCAAAACGTATTGTAAAAAAACGGGCCCAAATCACCCCAAACCGTCGCCGTACATCCTACCTCTCTAGAGCCAAAAATTCACTTAATACATGTACTCAATTATCAATCCTAAGAGAAAGTACGTAAGACTTAATTAACCGAACACGTACAGGTGAATGGACAAGCAAGGCAAAAAATGACGAGAAGAAACGAAAGAAAGCAAAGGAACATGGCAGAAACAACGAGTGACAGAAAAGAGGAAATTTACGCGGGATGGTTGTCTTGAATGGATGATCTTTCTTATAGAACTGTGCGCACCACATCTGATGTCTCGTGTTCAATCCCAGCTTGCAACAGTTAGACTGGCCTGTTCGCTAACCACCAATGCTTTAATCATTCCGATGGGGTTTGCGTAACGTTTCATAAGTCACGTTACCCTACCCCACCCTCTCCATTTCAAGATCTTTCCAGCCCATGGGGTTTTGCGCAGGCTCAGTAGGTCTGCTAGATAACTGCTGACAAGATTAGAGTTAAGCTGGAATTGACAATAGGAAAAGACAAGCGACATTTACAAGATATTTAATGAGGAAAGGGGGATTAGAGTACCTGGTCACAACAGACAAGCTGGAGGGAAAGAGAACATCAGATAAATCCAGGGAGAAAATATTGGACGGACTTGCAGAGTGGCTGAGAAGAGAGAGGGCGGAAGATGTGCTTGCAGCGACAAGGACTTATACGGAGGGCCATAATCGCCAACGCCATGCGGCAGGGCACACACAGGTTCATTCATGCACACTTACAGTGTAATTATTTGCCACTATTCGAGGTTTATAGCCTGAACCACCACCCCTGACCCCCCCCCCTTCTCTCTCTTTTTAAATAAGGAAGAATTCCTTGAAATCATTGCATTCAGCTGAACTCTTTTTGGCTGCTTCTGCTCTGCCTTTAGGGCTTCGTCCTCTTTTTCCAGAAATTGAGAGGCATTTCATGTCATAGGCTGATGTCTTGTGTTGTTGAAGGCACATAGGTGTTTCACATAAGTGACAGCAATGAAGATTGTATATTTTGTCTCTGTTTAAAACTCACATTTATTTCTGTACAGATTTCTTCCTCATATACCCTGCATACTAATAGTAGTAGTATGTAATGTGTTGTCACTGCATTAGTGGAATGACCCAGTAACAAACACACACCTGAATCTAATCTAGTCTAACCTTATGTGCGTATGTCTGTGTATGTATTTGTGAGCATATTAATGTGTGTCTTTGTTTAATTCCTTGTGTGTGTGTGTGTGTGTGTGTGCGTGCGTGCGTGCGTGCGTGCGTGCGTGCGTGTGTGTGTGTGAAAGATTGTATTAATTAGGTAGTATCACTAACACCTGCTTCATGCTAATTTCATGCTATGATCTGTTGGTATTTTTGATGAACTATGCTTATGCTGTACTGATGTGTGTATCCAGCTGTTAGCACTGCATTAATATATTGATATGGCAACCCCCTCCCCCTTCTCTAATTTTTTTATTTTTTTTTATTGTTTTTTTTTGGGGGGGGCTGGGGTGTTAAGTGCAATGGGTAGATTCTGAAATGGAGTGTTTGCTCATACAAATGGAATTTTTATTGTTGTTTAGCAGTTGATGTAGAATCAAGCTTTGTTGAAGCCAGTGACTGCATTAGGGTTTCTTGCTAATCTGATGGAGACCATCTTTCAGGGTCCATTGGAAGGAAGTGACATCCAAAGTTGACAGAAGAAGAGCTGGGTGGCGAATTCAGAAGGCTGGAGCAACCTAAGCATGCATGGACTACACCCAAAGATGAGGATGGCAGATCCTGTCTGCTGCTGTTTCATGGTTCCTTTTTTGAGCACACCAGTCAAGGATTGGAAGAAGGTGAATAGTTCTTATCATATTGACATCTTATTTGTAAATGTCTTTTTGTTATTGTTGTTGCTGCTGTCACTTGCAGGCTAGACAGTCGGTCCTGTTTGAGTGATAAATATTACTGTCTTCTCCTGCTCATGGTGACCACCATGGAGCTTGGTTGTCATTGGTGTGTCCAGTGGCCACACATCTCATCTCGCTGGTTCATAAAGGAGTCATCTCTGTTGCACGTGCTCTGCAGTATGATCTTCTTGTCCAAGGGGACAGGTTGATGAGGGTGCCAGTGTCAACTTCTGCTACTTATGATGGTTCAGTCCATTGTGCCCAGTGCAAAGCCTCACCAGAATGCTTTGCTGCTTTCTGAACAACTGAGGATAGTCGCCCCAGGACATGATTGGTGTTGTGAGTGCCTTGCTGATACTCCGCATTTTGCTGTAGCTGATGCTGTTGTTGAGTTGTTCCCCTGCAGTGCCCTTCCTTGCCAGGGGTCATCCTTTTTATTCTCAGGGACTCCAAAGTTGGCCTTGAATCCACTGCAGTACCAGTTTTCTGCCTGTGGCAGCTTCTTTGTAATGCTTTAGTCTTTTAACATTTCTTTAATCATTTTATTGTTTTGTTTGGCTTATTTATTTGCTATCTTGTTGCCTCATCTTTTGCACTGCTTCTGTGTCATTGCCCCCATGCCACTCATATTGGCTTTCCTCACAGCTGTGAATTCATCTAGATGAGATCATCAGGGCATGAAGGTGTACAGAATCTGGAATAGTTTTTCATAGTCTGTGATGAGGGACGATGATGCTGTAGAGTTCCGTTAACGGATTGAGATTCTAGGGCAGGGCTGTACTCTGCTCTTTCTTCCATGATATATCCTGGTGTCAACCAGGCACAAGAAATACAGACACTTGTGCTGTGGGTCAACAAGTTTAAAGAACACCCACATTGAGGTGTCTAGACTCACCTGGTGTGGTCCCAGTCTTTCCAGCAAGTCCTTAGCACAGTCAAGTCTGGGTAGGAGTCAGTTTGGGCTGAAAAATCCCACAACTTTACAAATGTAGAGATTCACAGCACCATCTCTGCATAAAATCTACTGACGCCCAGTGTATTGCCCAAATAACAGAACTTAACTAAGTCTCACCTCTTGGTTGTTTGCAAATTGTACAAAGGGCTCAGCAGCAAATTGTGGCCCATGATCTTCTTGGGAATGCCATGTTCTGAGATCTGCTTCATAGGCCAAATGATAGTTCTGCTGCTGGTATCCCATTTGAATCTGCGCACTATAAAGTATTTCCTGAAGTACTCTGCAACAATCCAGTATTCACTGCCATTGCAATGGAACAGATCAGCTCCAAGGACTTCCCATGACTTGGTGGGTACTTCACAAGGTTGCTGAGTTTTTTGTTGTTGTACTGCTGGTGTTCTTGGCATACCAGCTTTGCAGGACCAGGCAGCATACCCATTCTGTCGAACTGGTCAGAGTAGTGGTGTTTGAGGTTACTGACCATTTTGATAGGTGCCAGTTGAGTTCGGACTCCACCTCCAGGTGTGTGTACTCGATGTTGTAGCGCATTGTGATGAGTTTCAGGCTTTCACAAGATGGAAGTCCTATGATATCAGGTCCTGGAATGTCAACAGTGAAGAATGCTGTGTGAAGTTGTGAAGGATCCTGGTGACACAGTAACAGGGGATGTTGGTGTCACTGTAAGCTGTGAGATACGCATTGCTTGCTGCTGAAGCAGTTTTGTCCTGGGTGTGGTTGTCTTTGTTGAGGTCATATGGAAACATTTCTTGATACAGCTGGAGAGGTAAGATGTTCCCCTTGGTTCCTGTATCCATTTCAGGGAAGATTGTGGACGTCTGGCTGAAGTGGTAGTTGGATCAGCAGGCAGGCATATGCTTCATATCTGGCTGACATTAGGGATGAGATTTTTTTGTTGAAAGACAGTATTTAGAATTCATTGGCAGGCAAATCATCACTGGTTTGAAGATTGTGAAATTAGCGTTGTTGTCCAGCTTTATGTGATTACCTCTTGACAACTGTCATTGGTTTTTTTTTTTTTGCCTACCAGGGTCATTTGATGCTGATGACAGACATACTTTTGGCCAGTGGTTCATCTTTACACACTTGTTGCATTTGATAACAAAAGCTGGGCAGCTTTTAGGTTTGTGATTGAATCCACAGGTCCTGCATGGTTGTCCGTGTGCTGTCATGGCATTGACAGAATTTGAGCTGGGTTGCATGTTCTGTAGCTCTTTGATATGAGCGGCATTGCTTCAAACTCTTGACCAAGTTTAAGGATATCATGTTTTTGACGTGAGGGTTTCTTCAAAGTTAGCATATGATTTTCCTGCAATGTTCAGTTTCATTGAATTCTCATTTCTGAGCTTGTTGTTTAGCGTGTGTTACAAAATTGTCTAAGATTCTCCTTTTTTATACTGGAACCACATCAATTACAAGCGGATGACACTGAAATTTTGTGCAGATTCCAGCTGCTGCTTGAAACACTCAAGAATGAAGTGTGGGTCTTATTTTTGAAGGTGTGTCAGTATCATAGAGATGCAGTGGCACAGGCCTTCCTTGTCTATTTGGTGGGGAATATATGATCTTCTTTGGCTATCTTTTCTACAGCAAAGTATAACTTTAATCTTTGTTCAAACAGTTTGAAGGTTTCAGGGACATTATCTGCCAACCAGTTCATTCTGGGAACAGAAGAATGCTCCATTCTTTCAAGAATGTCCGTAGGACTGATTCTCATTGAGCAGCAGTCTGTGCGGTCGCATGACTTGCTTTCACTTGTGGCTTTACTCACCTGATCAATTAACACGTACTGCACCAATACCCCAGATACACATTAACCCATACCAGTGCTCATGGTCACTTTCAGAGCGAATATGAGGGGTCTGCCATGATATGGTCCAGGGTCCGAGGCAAGGTGAAAACTATAAAAACTAATATGACGATGTCAAGAGAACAAAGAAGTTTTCTGCTTACAAAATCCTTGATGCAGTTTATTGCCGCCACCATGCAGGATTAAGATTGCGTATTGTTAATGTGGTCATCTTGCACACATTCCACAGGAGATGTTCATAATGCAACAGTCTTGTTTTAATGTAGTATACAAAGCGTTCAAGTATCAAACATGATACTAGCACACAGTAGCTGGTGGCTATATTAATGGTGTAAGCTTAACACTGGCATCAGTTCTGGCAAGATGCGTGGGATAGTGTTCCCATACACGAGTATCAGTTCTGTCAAGCTCTCAATATACTCTTGTAGATTTTAACATCTTCATATACTTGACCTTTTTCTCCCTCTAGGTACATTGCTTTTGTCTTCTTGGCATTAAAGTTTAGGTCTGCCTTCTTGCCCATTGCATTTACTTTGTACAGAATTCTTTTCATGCTGGTGTCCCCTGTGGGGAAGGCGGGGACTCTTTCAGCATAAATGTATCCCCACCTTCTGGAAATTCTGTGCTGGAAATTTCCTCTTTTTCTGTCACTCTCTTTGTTTCTGCTTTGTTGCTGTGCTTTCTGTCATTTCTACCTGTCATTTTCTGCCTTAATGGTCCATTCACCTGTATGTGTTCGATAAAGTCTTATGTACTTTTTCTTCGGATTGATAATTGGGTACATGTATTAAGTACATTTTTGGCTGTAGGGAGGTGAGGTATGCGGAAGCAATTTTAAGTAATTTATGCCCGTTTTTATATATGTTTTGGTGTCCTTATGTATGCTTATATTTGTATTCAGGTGTGGTTTTTAAATCTCCCTGTGCAATAAATTGGACGGAGTGGTCAGCGCCAGGGGTATGTCCTTAGGTTATGTGCGCGAATGCATTGATATGTGTACTGAATTTTCTTTTCTTTTTTTTCCTGGTAAGTTTTGTGTGTTTTGAAGCGGTTATAGCCCTAATGTGGCTCTACGCAGTCGGCTGGGCTTTAAACAACAATAATACAAATAACACTCATGCTGGTGATATTGTCCAATATTAGTGTAGTATCGTCAGTATGTCTGCAGTATCTTATGTCAACCTTTTATATGTTTCAAAAACTCTGAATGTTATTTGTTTTAAGATGTGAGTGATATGGCACAGTCAAAGAACAAGTGATGGCTAGACATTGGTTTCAGACAATTTATGTCCTTTCTGTGTATTTTGTTTCCCACAGCAATTGTTTTCTGTATTAAACATAACTAGATCTTTAGAATAACAAGGAGTGTGATTTGGACAGTCTGTGAAGATGACAGAGAACACTGATTTCAACAAAGAATTCTTTTGTCACAGGTGAGATCAAGACAGTGTGCAGCAGCAGACAGCAACCTCCATTCATCCAATCGAAAAGAGGAGCAGCAAGCTGTTGAGAGATGTGAAGGATCTTACATCATTTTATCTGTAAACACCTTTGCTTCCTTTTGTTTTGTGATAGAATTATGCATCTTTGTGTCTAGTTGTAGACTTACGTATGTCACAACCAGCAGACTTTATGCATGTTCATGATTGTGTATGCTATTACTGTTATGTTTGGCTTTAGAAAAATAAAACCACCTGCGCAAGGAGGCATCACCACCACCACCCCTGACAACAATAACAACAACAAAAAACAAAACAAAACAAAGAAAACAACCAAAAAACAAAAGAAAAACCAGACAAAACAAAACAAACAACCCCCCCCAAAAAAAAACAACAACAAAAAAACAATGAAAAAACCCAACTATCTCTAAAACTGGACTGTTCCTAAAAGTTGACTCTTGAAATCTTCACTGACAATCAGGTCAGTGCACTAAAGCGAAACTTAAGCTGTAAAGATATCATTTTCATCACTTGTGATTCAGTCTGCAACAAGCAGCTTATTAAATGGAAGTATGAAAAATGGATGTATGATGCCAATGTAATTCAGTTAAAATTTATAACCTCTGCTCAAAAGAAACAAAGTTTAAAAAAATGCCATGCCTGCCATTCACACTCGAAAATACAAAAAAATGAGCTCATCTAAAAAAAAAGTCATTGAAACACACAGCAAAATGGAGCTATCGTTCACATGTATATGAACCTGATAAGAAAAGAGAAAATAACGAAGTCCCAATGAACAAGTTTGACCCTTTGACTTACGCACTCTGTCCACTGACATTCTGCATTGTCAACCATGCTAACAAAGCAAAAACTTAACACTTAGACTCCCTCACCCTGCTGGTGGATAGGGTGAGGAAGTCAAAGGGTTAAAGTTTTTGCAGTTGGTAGGTAGGGTGCAGGAGTAAAAAGAGCAGCAGGAGGTCTGGTTGTAAGAAAGTGAATATAAAGCCTGTAAACATCGAAACTAGTCAGCATTCTAAAACAACAACAAACAAAAACAAAGTATAAAGAGTAACAGCAAAGTTTAGACTAATCAAAGTGTGAAAATATTCAATATGGATCATTTTCTAAAGTTAATTTAAAAAAGTTAATGGCTGGGTTTTATTGAAGAACTTGAAACCAGGTATGATTGGTCTGATTTAAATGAAACCAGTGGATGAAGGTATAGTTCGGCATAACAGAGCTGTTTGAGAGGAGCTGTGATTTACATAAACCAGAGTCTGAATACTGATGTACCGGTATATGCTGAATGAAACTGTTCAGAGTTAAAGGGGAGCCACCCTGTATTTTAGTACAGTCTGATTACTGAGGCATACACTGAATGAAACTGTTCAATTTTAAAATGGAGCTGTAGGCCTACTGCACACAAACCACAGTTTGAATACTGAGCCATGTATTGAATGAAACTGATCAGAGACAGAGATGAACCATCCTGTATTTTAACCACGGTCTGAATTCCGAGACATGCATTGAATGAAATTGCTCATGTCTAGAAAGGAGCCATAGTGTACATAAACCACAGTTTGAATACTGAGACATGTACTGAATGAAACTGTTCAGAGACAGAGGAGGTGTCCTGTATTTTAACCACAGTTTGAATACTGAGATATGCACTGAATGAAACTGTTCAGAGACAGAGGAGGTGTCCGGTATTTTAACCACGGTTTGAATACTGAGATATGCTATGAATGAAACTGTTCGGGTTTAAAATGGAGCTGTGCTGTACATAAACCACAGTCTGAATGCTGAGACATGTACTGAATGAAACTGTTGAAAGGTGGAGAGTAGCCTGTCCCTTATTTTAACACTGTCTAAATACTGAGACTTTACTGAATGAAACTGTTCAGGGTTAAAATGGAGCTGCACTGTACATGAACCGCAGTCTGAATGCTGAGACATGTTCAGAATGAAACTATTCGGTGACAGATGAACCATCCTGTATTTTAAGCACAGTCTGAATTCCGAGACATGCATTGATTGAAATTGCTCAGGTCTAGAAAGGAGCCATAGTGTACATAAACCACAGTCTGAATACTGAGGCATGTACTGAATGAAACTGTTCAGGTTTAAAATGGAGCTGTGCTGTACATAAACAACAGTCTGAATACTGAGACATGTACTGAATGAAACTGTTAGAAGTTTAAAAGGGAACCGTTCTGTACTTAAACCAGTCTGAATACTGAGACGTGTACTGAATGAAACTGTTAGAAGTTTAAAAGGGAACCGTTCTGTACTTAAACCACAGTCTGAATACTGAGACGTGTACTGAATGAAACAGTTCTGAGACGGAGAAGAGCTGACTTGCATATTAACCATAGTCTGAATGCTGAGACATGTACTGAATGAAACAGTTTAGAGATAGAGATAGGAACCATCCGGTATTTTAACCACAGCCTGAATTCTGCAAGATGTACCGAGTGAAACTGTTGACGGAGAGGAGCTGTCTTGTGTACTAACCATAGTCTAAATACTGAGACATGTACTGAATGAAACTGTTCAGAGACAGAGAGGAACCATCCTGTGTTTTAACCACATTCAGAATTTTGATACATGCACTGTAATTTGGACAAAAAGAAATAGATAATAAAAAGAAATGAAACGAAATGAAATAAACGAAACGAAATGAAATAATACAAAATAACAACTAAACTAAACAGAACAGGACGGGGACTGAAATAGAAAACGTAAACTAAACCAAACTAAACCCTCCAAACCCCCAAAACTAAAACCCTAGAACCCCAAAACTAAAAACCCAAACCCCAAAACCAAACTAAAAACGAAACCAAACTAAAAACGAAACGAAACGAATTGAAAATGCAAAAACTTAAACTTTAATTTAAACCAATATCTAAACTGAACAGAAATAAAGACAATAAATAAACTGAACAAAAATGAGCTAAACACTTACCAATAAACTAAACACAACACAATAAACTAAACACAAAATAACTAAACACAACACAATGAATAAACTAAATTAAAACGGCGCAAGAACTAAACTAAACCTAAACTAAACACTGTAAACTAATCTGAACACAATGATTTTAACTAAACTAAATGCAATAAATTTAACACGGCACAATAAACTAAAACACAAACTAAACTAAAAGTAACCACAACACAATAAATATACACAACAGACATTAAAGCTGAACATAATAGACACTAAACAACAAACTAGATTTAAACTAAACGATGCAACAAACAAACTAAACTAAACACAACATGGTAAACACAATAAACTAGAACTAAACACAAAGCACTATTAACTAAACAGTAAGTTAAACACTATAAGCTAAACAAAACTAAACACAGTAAGTAAACTAAACTAAAACTGAACACGATACATAGACTAAACTGAAACTGAACACGCTACATAGACTAAACTAAAACTGAACACGCTACATAGACTAAACTAAAACTGAACACGCTACATAGACTAAACTAAAACTGAACACGCTACATAGACTAAACTAAAACTGAACACGCTACATAGACTAAACTGAACACGCTACATAGACTAAACTGAAACTGAACACACTACATAGACTAAACTAAAACTGAACACACTACATAGACTAAACTAAAACAACACGCTACATAGACTAAACTAAAACAACACGCTACATAGACTAAACTAAAACAACACGCTACATAGACTAAACTAAAACTGAACACGATACATAGACTAAACTAAAACTGAACACCTACATAGACTAAACTAAAACTGAACACGCTACATAGACTAAACTGAAACTGAACACGCTACATAGACTAAACTGAAACTGAACACGATACATAGACTAAACTAAAACTGAACACGATACATAGACTAAACTAAAACTGAAACACCTACATAGACTAAACTAAAACTGAACACGCTACATAGACTAAACTGAAACTGAACACGCTACATAGACTAAACTGAAACTGAACACGCTACATAGACTAAACTAAAACTGAACACCTACATAGACTATACTAAAACTGAACACAACAATAAATAAACTAAACTAAAACTAAGTAAAACCTTAAACTAAAACTAAACAAACTAAACCTAAATTGAAATAAATAAAGCTGAACTAAACAACAAACCAATCTAAACGCAACAAATAAACTAAAAAATTGAACTAAACACAAACTAATGTAACAATAAAAACATAAAACTAAAGCAATACTTTTAGTAACGCAATAGAAAAACGATGCAATAACTGAACTAAAAGTAAACAACGGAATAACTAAACTAAAAGTAAACACAACGCAATGACTAAACCAAAAACCAAACGACGCAACGATTAAACTAAACTAAAACCAAATATAACGCAATAATTAAACAAAAAAGCAAACACAACCCAGTAACTATACAAACTAAATATAACGCAATAACTAAACTACAACTAAACAAAACGATAACCAAACTAAGTTAAAACTAACACAACACAATGAACTAAACACAAAAAACTAAACTAAACTTAAAACTAAACGTAACAAAAACTAAACTAAAACTAAGCACAACACGGCAATAAACTAAACTAAAATTAAACAACACAAAAACTAAACTAAAACTAAACACATGACAATAAACTAAACAAAAACAATGAACTAAACTAAACCCAACTAAACTATAAACGGAACTAAAACACACAATAAATTGAACTAAACTCGACACAATAAACTACCGTAAACTAAACCAGCACAATACCCTAAACACAACACAATAAACTAAACTAAAACGATACGGTAAAGTAAACAAAGAAAACAGCTCGCTAAACTAAACTAAAACGCAATAAACTAAACTAAACTGAACTAATCTAAACTAAAACAACACAATAAATAGTGTGAGTGTATATAACATGTAGCCTATGCAATTGTGTATGAATGTGTGTGTGTGTATTGTACATATACATATATATATATATATACATACAATGTACCCAATAATTAAACGCAATAACTAAACCAACTAAATACGCAATAACTTACTAAACATAACACAAAAAACTGAAACTAAGCACAACACAAACTACAATTAAACATAATGCAATAACTAAACTATAACTAAACACAATAACTAACCTAAATTAAAACTAAACACAGCATAAAAAACTATAAATACAAAAAAAAAACTAAACTAAAAACACAAAAACTACACTAAAAACTAAGCACATCATGACACAAACTAAAACTTAACAACAAAACTGAGCTAAACTAAAACTAAACACTAACTAAACTATAAACTGAACTCCACAAAACAACACAATAAATTAAATTAAACTAAACACAATAAGCCAAACTAAACTAAAACAGCACAATACTCTAAACACAACGCAATAAACCAAATAAAATAAAACGATACAATAAACTAAACAAAGAAAACGGCTCACTAAACCAACCCAACTCAACTAAAACGCACTAAACTAAACTAAAACAACACAAAATTAGTGTGTGTGTATATATATGTATGTAATTATGTATATAATATATATCATTATATACATAAAACTCAAACACCCCCTTGAAAACATTAAAAGATAGACTATATATATATATACCGAGTATAAGCCCCCCCCCCCCCTTTGCACAGTTTGAGGCCCAAAAAGGGGGGTGGGCTTATACACGGTATATACCCCTGTGCATGAAACTTTATAACCCACAATAGGGAAATTATACTGCTTGCTACTTTCCGAATGTTCTGTTATTTAAACCCACCCACGGAAATGCAAACACACACATTCACGCAATCACACACGAGCATGCAGGTATGGGAGAGAGTGAGATTGACAACGTGGTAGATTTATAATGATTTTAATTTATAAGAGTCCCTCTCTCTTCTGGGATTGCCTGAACAAAACATATTGGAAAAAAACAATAACGCATATTTCGATTGGCCGAACAAAACATATGGGAAAAATCAATAATTTATCTTTCATTCAAAAACAATCGGTCACTTGTTCTTATCTCTTCGGAGATTGTTTGAGCAACAACAAAAGCGAAGATCAATGACTTATCCTAGTCTTTTTTGTGAACCAGAAAAGTCCTTTTCACTCGTCCTCAATCAGCATGAATTGTCACTCGTCAAACCCAAAGAAGTCTTCTCCTTCTTCTCCTTCTTCTTCTCTGTCTGCATCCCCTTCCTCTTATTCCTCCTCTTCCTCCTCCTGGTCACCAGGGGCATCGTTGGCAGCGGGAAGGTGAACCACACTGTCCTCTGGAAACCACTCCAGAGTTTGGTCATCTTCTGACCCATCCATGGCGTTGGAGATTGCGCACCTCTTGAAGGCAGTGACGATGATGTCAGGTCTGACGCTGTGCCAGGCTCTACCCACCCAGCTGATGACATCCTGTCTGGTGGGTTGCCTGAGATTGCCCGCAGCTGTCAGCGGACGGTCTTCTCTCATCCAGGTGACCCAGGTGTCACGCACGGTATCTTTGAAAGGCTTCGTGATGCTCACGTCCACTGGTTGGGCGAGTGGGGTGCAGCCACCAGGAATGTACACCACGTCCACGTTGCGCTCTAGTAGAGCTTACCTCACTTCTTGGGTGCGATGAGCCGGGTAGCTATCCAGCACCAACAATCGGCGGCCGTCTGCCCTGCCCAGGATTCGCCTGATCCATACCATCAGAGCCTCTCGAGTCATCCACCCATTTCTCGTGGCATGAACTCGGACGTTGTCTGGCACCTGCAGCTGCTGGTAGACACGTGGAGGGATCTGGCCATTCCTTTCCTTGAAGACGATCATTGCTGGGAACTTTGTCCCATCTGCTGCAACAAACAAGGCTACAGTGAACCCCCGTTTTTCCGCTCTTGTTGTCTTAGTCCTGACTTGACGACAACCTTTCTTGTTATTGGTCCTTTGAGGCAGCATATCAAATCTCAGCATGGTTTGATCCATATTCATGACGCAGTTGAGGGGATAGTCATGTTGTCTCCTCAGCATCAGTACAGCATGCCGATAATTGAAGAGCAGATCCCGGAATTCCTCTGGCACCTTCTGGCTGATGGAAGTGGATCTTCGCGTGGATATGCCATGGCGCTTTTTCCAGCGTTGAACCCACATGTCGGAAGCAACGAACCCGTCCAGCTGCAGAGCACCTGCAAAAGCAGAACCAGCATAAAAAAATCGCACAACAAAGCAAGAAACACTTGCACACGGCCACACCATTTACCCAAACAAGTGCAACACGTTCAGAGCACGAAAATCAGCCTCATCCCCTATCACACATCCGTCCCACAAAAAGTCCATTCATGCGGTCGGCCCATCCCGCACCCACAGCGATGCTGTCCATCTGCACACGCACGGTCCATCTGTCTCTCTCCCTCCCCACCTCCCCCACACACACACACACACACACACACGGACGAGCATGCATGCAATTTGTTCGAAACAGTCTGAAAAGAAAGAAGGCTTACCTGCTATTTCCAAAGCTCTCGTGCTGAGGTCTTTGTTGCGAACAACTCTTCCTGCTGCTCGTTCCTCTTCCAAGAATTCAAGCACAGCCAGATCTAGTTCTTCGGATACCACGTGTTTACCGGGATGAATCTTTTTTTTCTCCTTTTGTTTCCCTGTTTGATTCTGTATCAAAACATGCCTCATTTCATTCCACTGCCGCACCTGCTTTCTATCCACTCCAAACTCTTTGG
Source organism: Monoplex corrugatus (assembly GCA_030674185.1). Classification (NCBI taxonomy): domain Eukaryota; kingdom Metazoa; phylum Mollusca; class Gastropoda; order Littorinimorpha; family Ranellidae; genus Monoplex; species Monoplex corrugatus. Next base: position 56,145,277 of record JAPXFY010000016.1, on the reverse strand, counting down.
CAGTTTCGGAAACATTGTGATTTCGAAGGAACTGGAGGGCAGAAAGTTTGAACTCCACTGAATATGACTTCCGACCGGGCATTGTCCTAATTCTAACAATGAACCATGGGAATGAAAACAAGCATGCCTAGGGCTTGTATGACGTGCTCATTTAATGTGTTCAAATGTTTGACGCCCCTACGCAATCTGTGTCGACTCTCCTTGGGGTACACAAAGGGGTTGGAAAAAAAATCAAAGCTAAAGTGGGGGTGGGCTTATACAAGGTATTCCACCCTTTGTACAGTTTTTGCCTCAAAGTAGGGGGTGGGTTTATACTACGAGATGGGCTAATATTCGGTAGTTTACGGTATATATATATATATATATATATATATATATATATATATATATATATATATATATATATATATATGTACACACATACAATACGGTATATATTATGTTATGTATACATGTGTATAATTTATATGTACCGGTATATGTTATGTATACATGTGTGTATATATGTATATATATATTGTCTATTGTGTATATGTATGTGTGAATATATGTGTATGTGTATGTATATGTACATATAAAGATATGTATGATTATATATATGTATACAGTCGAGTCTGCTTAAAGTCAACACCCAGGGACCGAAGAAAATTGTTGACTTTAAGCAAAGTTGACTTTAACCATTTTCAGGGGAAATAACCAATGGGGTCAAAATCATGTAACAAGTATTATTGGTTATATCCCTTGACAATAAATGAAAGAATCAAGGGTTTCCCTTCCATCTGTTATTCTAATCAGTTGTCAGTTCTTTTTTTGTTTTTTTTTGTTTTTGTAATTTATTTATTTATTTATTGACATACAAACAAGGACACATACACACACACACATAATGTAGTAAGGGCTGCACGCCGCCCTGGGTCCTCCCCAGCTTGTGACACACCACTTACTGCAACATTTTTCTACTTTCTAACTAATATTTTTAAAGAAGTCTTGGATTGTTGTTTGTTTTTTTCTGTTGAGCATTTGTTTGTGTAATAACCGCTCCACTGAGCACACAGGATCGATCATTTCTTCTGCTCCTTGTTGCTCCATGTACGTTTTGAGGACATCAAGGGCAGTTTTTGCCTCTTTTGCAGTGACGATTTTGATCGTTGCCTCTTCACCGACCTCTTCTACTTCCTCCACATCTTCCAGGCTGTCTTGTTGTTTTATTTCCTCTACAATGTTGAGAACTGTTGCCTCTTCACACACTGTCAGCTCGTCGTCGACCACCAAAAATGCTTCAGCAGAAACCTCAACAGGAATGAGGTCTTTCAGGCGTTCAAACAGGTTGTTGACGTCTGAATCATCCTTTTGCATGTCGGCGGGGGGTTCCTCTGTTGTCTGCACTTGTTTGAATCCTGCATGGCGGAAACAGTTGACAATTACGTCCTCTGTCACTTTATTCCATGCAGTTCTCAACATGTAGAGAGCATCTAGAACTGTGATCTTGAAGTTTTTCAAGACGTCAACAGAGTTGACCTGCTCATTTCCTTGCCTTTCCTTCATTATGTCTATGTAGACAAGATATTTCTGCAACACCTGACTCCGGTAGTGTCACTTCATCGCCTGAATTATGCCCTGGTCACAGGGCTGCAGTTTGCTGGTGGTGTTGGGCGGCAGGAAGACGAGACGAATTGCCTTTAATCTCTCAATCGGGGGGTGAGCGGGGCAGTTGTGGATTATCATTGCAACTCGTCGGCCTTCTCGGTGGAAGCGTGCATCCATTTTGCGCACCCAATTTTCAAACAGGAGAGACGTCATCCACGCTTTTTTGTTGGCTTCGTAGTTAACAGGAATTGTCTTGACGTTTTTGAAGCATCTTGGCCTGGCTCTGTGCCCGATGACGAAAAGCGGCAATCGATCAGTGCCGCTCATGTTTGCCGCCACAAGAACGGTCAGTCTCTCTTTCGGAATTTTTCCACCTGTGCAGGTCTCCCCTTTGATTGCCAGAGTCTTGTTCGGTAGACACTTGTAAAACACACCGGTCTCGTCTGCATTGTAGATGTTATCCGGCCCGTACTCTTCCAGGATTCCCGGCAATGTTGTTTTCAACCAGTCCTGCGTTTTGTCCTCCGAGAAGTCAACGGAGGCAGCTTCGCCGCAAACAGTCTTAAAAACAATCCCTCTCCGTTTCTTGAATCGGTCCAACCATCCAGTCGACGCAGTAAAGTCAATGCTCATTGCATCAGCAATCTCGTTGGCCTTTTCAATCAAGATTTGTCCTGATATGGGAGCGCTCATAGCTCGAGCTTGTTTAAACCACCGATAAAGCGCTTCGTCCACATTTTCAGCTTTTCCGACTCTCATTCTTTTTCTCTCGGGCTGGAAAGACATTGATTCATTTGCATTTTCAAACTGTTGTCGATTCTTGACGATTTTTGAGACTGTGCTCTTGTGCACCCCAAACATTTTTCCTATGTCCGTCATAGATAGGCTCCTTGAGTCAACATCCTTCAGCAGTTTGATTTTCTCCTCAAGCGTCAGAATATTGTATTTTTTCCCTGCTGCAGCCATTGTGATAGATCTAGAGCAAATCTAGTGGTTACCGCACTTAAATTGCGAGAGAGCGAAATAGAAAAGAGTAAGCATTTGTGATGGCGAAGTGTACACGGTGATAGATTTCAACCAAATGACCGATGTGCCGGATGTGCGATGTGATAGTGGTGTGATATGGGTGCGGCCTGGCTGGCCTGCTCTCGCGCGCCAGCAACTAGGCGTAGAGAAAGAATGGGATGGGTAGGGCGAGAGGTCTTTGTGAAGGCTTAAGTCGCAAGGCTTGCGTGGATTGGTATTTTGCGTCATAAATTGCGTCAGAATTGTCGATTTCGGCAGGCACGTGGCGTTGATTTTAAGCGAGATTGCTGTTGCAGCTGATGACTTTATGCGAAATGAGAATACTTAATTATAGGCCTATAGGAGAAAAAACGGTACCATCGAGGAATGTTGACATCAAGCGAGAGTTGCCGTTAAGCGTGTTGACTTCTCGCGGACTCGATTGTATATATATATGTATACATGTGTATGTATATGTATATATGTGTGTCTCTATATATGCATATAGACACACACATATGCATATAGACACACACACACATATATATATATATGATATATATATATATTTGTGTATATATATATGTATATATTTATATGTATATATATACACTACGCACAAAAAGTTAAGGATCACTTGCACAAAAATTCATAACTTTCAAAATAAGAAAGCCAATGCGTTGAAGTTTGGCAAACATTTAATTCCATGCTTTAGTGATAACGATACACAATTGCCTTCAATTTCGAGCAATCGTTTGGTGTGTACATTTGATCAAAATGGGTACATATCGAAATTTGATTTCCCCAAGTCATTGAAATCACAAGACAGGGCATTCTGATGCTCCCAAAAGTTCAGTAATGCGTGTAACCGCCAAGGCTGTTCTGGCACTCGACGCAGCGAGTCCTCATCGAGTTGACCAGGTTGGTGAAGATCCTCTGTGGAAGCGCCTGCCACTCAGCCTGCAGCATCTGGTAGAGGTGTTGGGCATCCCTGGGAGGGGGGTGGTTGCTCCTCACTTTGCGATCCAGCTCATCCCAGAGGTTCTCAATCGGGTTGAGATCGGGACTGCATGCTGGCCACTCCATTCTGTTGACTCCAGACTGCTGCAGGAAGTCGTTGACCACCCTTGCCCTGTGGGGGCGAGCGTTGTCATCCTGGTAGACAGCCGTCGGTCCCATCTGCTGCAGTGTAGGCACAGCCAGCGGTCAAAGGATCTCATCCCGGTATCGGAGGCCAGTCAGGTTACCCTGTACATGATACAAGGGTGTTCTGTGGTGAAGGCTGAAGGCCCCCCAGACCATTACAGAACCTCCACCAAAGGCCACCTTTTCTTGGACAGTGGTGTCAATAAAGCGTTGCCCTGGGCGCCTCCAGACCCTCAGTCGGCCGTCGTTGTGGTTCATGGTGAAGCGTGATTCATCACTGAACAGGACCTGGGACCATTGCTGACGTGTCCACCTCACGTGACGTCTGCAGAAGGCGCGGCGTGCTGCCCTATGGGCTGGAGTTAAGCGTGGCCGTACAGCTGGGCGACGAGAACGGAGGTTAAATCCATGAAGGCGGTTCCGTATGGTCTGCTGGCTGATGTTGATGTTAGTAGCCACTCTCAGCTGCCTTCGAATGATGCTGGAAGAGGCTGTTCTTGTCTGCAGGGCTTGTCGTTCAATGAGATGATCTTCACGTGGGTTTGTCTTCTTCGGTCGACCAGATCTGCGTCTTTCATGGACCCTCCCAGTGGCTGTGAAGCGTTGAATCAGTCTGACAATGACCGAGATGGACACCTGAAGTCGCCTGGCCACTTCTCGCTTGGGAACACTATCTTGGAACCATGCAACAGCTCGTCCCCTCTCAAACTCGCTCAATTTTCGTCGTGGAGGCATTGTCAGATCAGGTCTACTACTGGTGGAATGTCTTCTAAAAAAGCCAAGCAAGAGACAGTATCTCACACATAAACAGCAGTGTGCAATGTGTTCAGGCAGAACGGTCCAAAACAAGGTCCTTTTTCGCAAGTTTCCGCTTTTCCGTTTGCGGCCAAGCTCAGTAGTAGAGAATCCCGTGCAATTTTCGCACTAACACAACATCGCCCACTTACAGCTGAACAAGAATTCATAACAATTTGGCTGGACTGAGAAATAAATAACAGTAGCGAACTGAGTTTATTACGCACCTGTTTTCTCATAGTGATCCTTAACTTTTTGTGCGTAGCTTATATATATATATATATATATATATGTGAGTACAATTTAAAGGGTCGGAGTTATTTCCTGACTTTCGTATAAGAATTACTTCAGCATATTTGAAACAGCTGGTAAAGTTGCAATGATCAGTGCATAAATTATACATGATTATAAGAGTGTCTATTGTTTCTAGAATTGAGAGATTTGGTGTTGTAGGCCTACTTATTGAAAACAAATTCATCAATACAGAACTTTTTACTTAAGAGTGCTTGTTTTTACTTAATTTTCCCACTGAATTGAAACCATCTAGACCACGTGTTCTTATTGTTTTTGTTATTTAAAGCCCAGCTGACTGGGTAGGGCTATATCAGGCATATAACCGTTTGAAAACATACACAATATTTCAACAGGAAAAAAAACAGGAAAAGAAAATGAAGAAACACATATCATGTATTTGTGCACATAATCTAAGCAGATGCCACGTGTTCTTGTTTTGCTTTGGGTGTTAAGGGCATTATAAATTGCATTTTCCGTCAATGGTGGAATTGGGAATTGATACTCCGGACTGAATTGTGTGTGTGTGTGTGTGTGCGTGTGCGTGTGTGTGTGTGAGAGAGAGGGAGAGAGAGATATGTCTTCACATTTCGTGTTGTACATACAAATCGTAAACAGAAAAAAAGCCAACACATTTATTGTCCACAACTTTATTGATAATAATCTGGTTACACAAAAACATAAATACCAACGAAAAAGTACATTTACAAACAACACGCATCCGATATGTTCTCTCTATGACAGGACAACGGTCATTAAAAACATCGCCACTGATGATGCACATATTTTTTTGTCTTTTTCAGAAAAAAAAAAAAAATTAGTTCACAATAATCCGTACAACGCTAGCCGCGGTCTTACACATCGATATAACTACAGAACGTATCACTAGCAGGCAAGTGAAGACGACAGACATTATCATGACGCACTTAGCATTTTGATGTTGTACTTAAAAACGTCAAAACCTAGACATGACGTACAAAATGACGCATCTGTTACAGCTACAGAATGAACGGAGGGGGGGGGGGGGGGGGAGGGAGAAACAAACAAAAAACATAAAGAGAAAAAAGAAACATATTTAACACAGAAAAAGCAGGTATGAAATGGTAACGTAGCCCGTAGCAAGTAGGAGTAAAATTTAATAATAATGTACACACAAACTGAACACAACAAAAGAACGCACGCACACATTCGGTCGCGCGCGTCAGTATTAATAAACTCAGGAATTCAAACTAAAATACAATAAAACAAAACAATTGAACAGGGCGAAACAAAGCATACAGTCACTCTCTGGCAATGACATTGTTTAGTTTGATTTAGAGTTTTTACGCCACGCTATACAACGATGATTCAGTATCGATCAATGCAACATGAGTTTAATGTGAGGAAGAATGGTTGCTGAATTGAAATGGATTGAATTACAACTGATTGTGACATTACGAAACGCTACATAACCTCCTGGAGCAGATATAGACGGACAGATGAATTGAACTGATTTAGTATTGTTAGTACTGATTATGACATGACGGAACGTTACAAAATATCTCAAGCAGTCCCAAGACGGACAGATTAATACAGTGGAAACCTGATATAACAGGGATGATGGGACCAAATCAAAATCCCTGTTATATCAGATCCCTGTTATATCAGATATCAAGGGAAATAAGGACTGATCAACTATCCCTGTGGAATTTCGAACTGACGGCAAATCTCTGCGAGCGATGCTTGCTTTTTCTCGACAGCCTGGATGATCTCATATTTCTTCTCAATTGAAAGGCATTTTCTTTTACATTTGTTGTCAGCGGTGGCCATTATGAGCAATAGCAATGAGAATCAGAATCAGCAAGAAAGCTAAGAAAATAGAAAGATAAACAGTAGATCTAGGCCTAGATCTGGTCTGGTGTAAGTGTGCAGTAAGCTTACAAGCTGAATGATGGCGCAGTCAGTCACTGACTCAGTGGCCTCAGGCCTACACGTTTGCGCGCGCATCACGCTCGCATTGCGAAGCGTTCTTTCAGTGTACAGTACACAGTATACCAAGGCTAGCCTAGATCTAGATCTAGGCCTACTGCGTGGCGTGCTGAGTCTAGGCCTAGGCCTTTCTGATGCAGAGCCCGTCTCGGCATCCCTGCTATAACCGATCGAGCCCTCTTGTCTCCCTGTTATTGCCGATAAGTTTTAATAGAAACAAAGAGGAAGAAAAAATGGGGATTGAAAAAAGCCCCGTTATATCCGGATTCCTGTTATAACCGGTCCTGTTATAAATGGTTTCCACTGTATCAAATGATAAACAGAATACGCTTACCAGACGAACGTTATGTCTGGCGCGTGTTGTTGGGTGGGATGGGAGAGACAGAATAAGGATAAATTGGGGTGGGGGTGGGGGGATGCAGATTTGTTATAATCGGTGGTAAGCTCGAAGAAAATGCGGGGAAAACAAGAACACACTATCACATTAAAAAAACAAACAAACAAAAGACCTGGCAACATTTCGCAATCAACCAGTGTTAAAACTGCAGTGGTCAAGTGGCTACCACTTCAGACTTCATACTCGAAGGGTCTGGGGTTTGACCATGCCTTGGCACCAGTGCCAGTAGCTACCTCTCGTCTTGTGGCAAAGTGATAGAATTTTCCGATCTCCCAGGTCAGCGTTTGTGTACGTCTGTTAGTGCCTGAAGCCATCAAGTATGCACGTTAACGATCCCGTAAGTCATTCCAGTGACCAGTGCATAATGGATGTATATGGAGTATAGAATATGTACACTAACATATCTATCTGTCTATCCGTCTGTATGTATGTTTATATAATATCTGTCTGTCCGTCTGTATGTGTGTATATATATAAACTGCCATTGATGGTATTATTCATTTATCAATCATTGTTTTTTTCTTTCTCTCTCTCTCTTTTCATAGAACTAACAACGCTGAGAAGACAAAAACTCCATTATCCATGCGATCAAGGTTAGAGAACGTGAAATAGTGTATATACATGTATGTGATGTGTGTGTGTGCGTGCGTACGTGTGTGTGTGTGTGTGCGTGCGTGTCTGTGTGTGTGTGTGTGCACACGCGCGCTCATGCACGCATGGGGTGCTTTATACAGTCCATTACTTATCATTATGATAACCTGTTTTATAGATGGATTATAAAAGAAATCACCCAGACGAAGGAAAGGCTTCTCATTCAGTGGCTCTGTGACCGAGCGATTACCATGGTTAGTAAAGGCAGTGTTCTAAGTAAAAGACTGATCAGAATAGGTACCATTAAACTCCTCCGTCTCCTTTGCAAAAGTTGGACCAGGACAGGAACTGTTTACCGTCTCCTTTGCCAAAAAAAAAAAAAAAAAAAGGCATCAGAATGGGTACTGTTAAATTCCACTAAGTGATCCGCCAGCAGTGCAGGTCTGCTCTGGTGGGTGGCCTTATGGTGGCTTGAAATTGCCAGCCTCTACAGCACTGGGGATTAGACTGAACATGGTGGAATATTGGCGAGACGGAGTAGGCTGCATGAGATGGGGTACCAGCAGAAAAAACAAAACAAAACTCAAACACCCCCTTGAAAACATTAAAAGAATCCCACAAAAAAACAAACAAACAAACAAAAAGTCATCCAAAAATATAGAACTGTCCACAGACAACAGATGTTTAAAGCAAAGCACACAACAGATGAGACAGATATTGTACAGAGGTTTAAAGAAAAGAAAATCACATACACATTAATTTAGGGTAGAAGTATTGCGACGTACTATAGTTTAGTGTTAAGGATAACATAATAATGTCTTTGAACACACTCAGTTCAGTATATTGGCTTCAAAAGGGAATCAGACTGATACTGCAATTACAACGGGAAAGATTTATGAGGAATCCTTCGTACCATGTACGTAATCAATGGTTATAAATCTTTTGAAATACCAGAATTTTTTTTCTTCAAAATTTGTAAAAATATAACCATTTTTTTAAAGATTCATGAATATTCTTCTTTATTTCTGCATAGATGTGCTTCTTAAACAATTATCAGCTCCGCAATGGTTTTTATAAAATCATCCAGGATATGAATACGAATTATGATATTGCCTGAAATCAGGATCTCTAGACTTTAACAGATAGAGATGGAGGGTAGCAGAAATGTTTTCATAACTCTCCTCGGGATCTCCATTTTTAAGGAGTTTTCTTTTTTTTTCTTCTTCTTTGAAATTATGTAAATCCCCCAAATGGGGAACCTTTTGAAAATATACAAAGACAATGATGGTAAAGAAAACGGAAAAGTATTGCAGACGCTAAGAGATGCTCTATCCCCAGAGACAATTTATATGGTAAACATCTCTTTACATGGACAAAGTTATTCTTTACATTGACAAAGCATACACAACATTTACATCTTTTTAATATCTCTGTTTGGGTATTATATTTTGAGACGAACCATCATGAATTATGCCAACACTGAAAACTCTTTGACTTCTGCTCAGCTTCGATTGCAGAAGTATATCTTTATTTCACCGACGTTAAAAATCAAGGACGATCTTAAATCTCTGCAGAAAATTCACTGAGACAAGCCAAAGACAACACGCCTCGGGGAGACAAATGCAAGAGTACATAATCTATGGGAGACAACAATCAGTCCACTGGAACAAACACAACGACCCACGCACAATATAGAATGGACATATATCTCGTTTTCGTTGGTTTAGATACATCGCAAAGAAAGCACCTCGCGCATTTCAAAGCACATAACAATATATTACTACGCTTTACTCTTTCGCATACATTTCGATAAAACATGATGATCTGCTTTATATTTCCCAATAATATTGAAAGGGAGTGGTTGAAAGATAAAGGTACAATACAGTTCAAAGCGTCAGCAAGGATTACACAGGTGGAAACAAACCTTTTCTTTTTTTTTTTCTTATTGCAAAGCAACAATTTCCAGATGACAGTTCTGTTCACTGTGTTACAGTTTCTTTAATGTATTCAGTGCCAGGAACGTACAACCAGAAAAAAACACACTTTCGCTAAAAATCTCGTCTAATGCAGTACTACTAAACTGCACTAACATCAGTAGACCTACAACAAAAATGTCTAAGTGAACAATGCATACCTGCCAACTGCTTTATCTAAAAAAAAAAAATCTTCATCGATTTAAGCGGCGATCATACACCTAAATTCACGTCAGTCTTAGCAGAATATCAACCAACTAACAATCAACACAATATGCTTTTTACGTATGCTCATAGTTTAGCTAATATTTCATATTGCAAACCATTTCCACAGATGAACATCACACATCGGGTGTTGAATATACGGCGTTACTTGAGGTAAAGTCACAGTTTTGATTCGTGTGTCTATTGGGGTTAGATTGGGGGGTGGGGGTGGGGTTGGGATAGGGCAAAATATAGGTTCATGATTATGCTTGACAGCCGCTTCGCGTTTCACTTTGTCCCTAGTAGACGGAAATGTTTCGCAACGTCACACATATGTACTTTTTCATTAAATTAAGAATCAAGAGCCTACACAATGTAGACCAACCGTACAATCAGAAAGGGAGAGGGTGGAGGGCAGGAAGGAAAAAGTTTGGAGTTTGTTCAAGGGTGATTTATCATTTTCGCACACTTCTATACGCGCTCGATCCAGCCAAATCTGCAGACAAGATATCTGGTAGACTCCTTGAGCCTGCCCCCCAAAACCCTATGCACTGGCGAGGTCTTGATACGGTGGAGGGAACAGGACCTCTGTAACACTGACAACACCAAACATTGTGACCTCCCACCACGAAATCAGTCTTAATTAGCTTTTTGGGCATTTAGAGATATACATATCACTGGAAAGTGTACATTCTGTTGGTTATTTTGGTACTTGAATAAAGCTTGTACTCTAAAAAATGTAGAAGTTATGTATGTTTAAAGTCATTAAGTCGTATGACGGCCATTTTGAGAAAACAGCCTCTAAAGCTTTTGTGTGCTCTCCTACATATTTTCCTTAAATTTCTTTATTTGGTGGCTTTGACCCAGTTCGTTTCTAATTTTTGCTGTCATTATCTGAAAGGTGCACCAAAGAGCGTTCCATCAGTACATTACATGTGCAGGTACTGTACAGGTTACGGTTCATAATAAGAGACAAAAATAGGTACTTTTGGTAGGAAATTGCGTTCTTTCTGCTGCGATCAGTACATTAAAATACCGATTTAAATTGATTGATAACATTTTTTCAAGAAAAAATTTCTGAGGGATAGATTATAGTCTACAGAACTCAATTTTGAGAAAAAGTCAAAACACCCCAGATAGATCCTCAGTCACTTTTTCAGCTCCTAGTGCTGTTCGACTGACTGCCAGTTAAGACTGATTTCATGGTGGGAGGTCATTAATGATTAGATGGGGTCAGCAAATGAGCCAGCTTGTATGTTGGGGGATATCGGGAGACATGTGATCTGGAGTCCACGACTCTATCCATACACCGAACAAGCACCCAGCCCACGCTTGGCCCCATTAGGCGAGGGACAGAGAATCAGTTTTAAAAGCATGTTAAACATAAAGAACAGTGAGGAGGGGGAAGGGCAGAGAAAACAGATAGAGAGGGGAGAGAGAGAAAAGAGAGAGAGAGAGAGAGAGAGAGAGAGAGAGAGAGAGAGAGAGATGGGGGTAGGAGGGTGGACTGTGAAAGATGTAAAGATAGTTGACTTCAGTCGATTATGATTTCAAACTACAAATATATGACGGAGGCGAACGAATGTCATATTACAGGTAATGGAAACAAAACGAATCTTCCACTATTGTTGCCGAACGATGTGAAAACTACAACCGACAAATATTCTTTCATAAAGACAGTACCACAAAGAAAAAGCACGCTGTTAGCTACATTCAAAACGAACACAGTTTGCATCTTACGATCCATCAGAGTAATTAAAAACACACAGTTAACAATTTATTTCAAAGTGTGACACATTGCTTCCTTCCATATTGAACACTACAAAAATGCAATATCAGAACCGGAGAAAAAAATCATTTGATTCATACATGAGCCAGTAGGAACATTTCCTCTTCACACTGAAATCATGTTATCAACAAAAGAAGTGTACACATTTCATTAATACAACAACACACACCCTCCAAAGAAAAACCATACCAAAACAAGAAATTACAAACCTCTCTCCCCCCAAAACAAACAAAACAAAATTAAAAAAACCCCACCAAAAACCGAAATTTACCACACCGCAATGACAGCAAAATACAAACGTTTTTTTCCGCATCCAGGGGACAGGGAAAAACTAAAAACTAAGGGGAAACAATCAATGGAAATCATTGCTGGTTTTGTTTTTGTTTTTGTTTTTTCTTTTCTCTGAGTGAGAGGAAAAAGTTAAAAAGAAACAAGATCAGCAAAGAAAAATAAAAGATAGTGCAGAAGACGAAAAACAGTCCAACATCAATGAACAAGTTTATTCAATGAACGGTGGTTTACAGAACACATGTCAATCGATTTGCATGATGAAAAACATCGTGTTAATACAAAGATGCACACGAACATCTAATGAGATAACTTCGTTTCTCCAAACGAAAAAAATATTATAGCTTCTTTATGTCAAATAGCAGGTCACTCCATCTTTAAGCAGTGCTCGTCCGTGAAGAGCGGTCAAATATGTGGCCACCCACACACAAAATACTTTCGTGTATGTATGTTAAATACAATGATGAGTTTAAAAAAAAATGTCTCTCTTCCCCCTCCCTACCCCCCCCCCCCCCCAACTTTTTCGTTTGTATTTTTATCTGATAGAAATTACGACAACATTAGTATTCATTATCTGGATGAAACCCCCAACACTCACACACACTTTTCAATATGATACAAGCAAATAAATAGTCCATTTTTTGTCTTCAAACATGAAACGAAACATGCAAACTGCTTCATATAATTATTACCGCATCATATGGTACAACATGCACAAACACTGATCATCCAAGTTTGTGCAACCAGTCTGATTCGTAATTTGCCCCTACAATTTGATGCATTCTTTTTACCCTACGTATTGAGCCGTTATTGCCATTCGGGTGAACTTTGTTCCCGTTCTAAATAAACAACAACATTCTTGTTCCCATACTGACTGAAACGTTATCCCCATTCTGAGTGAAACAGTTTTGTTCCCATTTTGAGTTAAAAAAATTCTTGCTCCAATATTGATTGTAACACTGTTTCCATTCTGAATGGAAGTTTTGTTCCCGTTATAAGTAATTCTTGTTTTCATATTGACTGAAATCTTGTTCCCAATTTTGTAATTATCCTGAGTACAAAATTAATTTTTGTTCCAATATTGACTGAAAAACTGTCCGCATTTTGAGCTTAACATTTCCCATTTTGAGTAATTCTTGTTCCCATAATAATTGAAATGTTGTTCCCGCATTTTGAGCTAAACATTTCCCATTTTGAGTAATTCTTGTTCCCATAATAATTGAAACGTTGTTCACATTCCTAGTGAAACGTTTTTGTTCTCAAATTGAATTAAATAAATTTGTTCCTTTTCTATTTGAGAACGCCTTCCGGTACCCACCCCCTTGGTTCACATTGCCTTGGTCCCACAACAATCCAGTATTTTGATCAGAACAATCATCTATCAAGCAGACATAAACAAAAATGAAATTACAAGTACGCACATTAATGCAAAAGCTTACAAACGTTTGTTAGCATAATTTGTTTCACGCTCGCAGTACAAAATTATCATGAGTAGCAAATGTCAGTGCTCAACAATGACTTGAAAATCGCTTGTTGTAATATCAGTCTTTGTTATCCTCACAGTTGAAAACGTTTACTTTCGTACACTTGTTTAAATTGCACACGTAAGTTGAAAATAGTTTCCAGGTCATAATAAACGCAATCAAAGCATTTGTTAAAATATCAGAAGCAAACTTTCAGTAAACAAGCCAAACAGGGGGAAAAGCATCCAACCCATCTAGCATAACAATCCCTCCCCCCCTCCTGCCAAGCAAAAAAGAAAAGGAGAAAAAAGAAAAAAGAGAAAAAAAAAAAAGGGGGGGGGGGACGGGAGGTTTAGTTGGGGAGGGTGTTGCACCTGAATACAATACCGATTTATTCATTTGGTCTTTCATTGTGCAAGAAACCATGAAATATGCCCGTAGGTTTGAAAGAATATTACAAGCAATTACAAGAAAAAGACGAACACTAACAACAAATAAGGAAAATAAAAACACAAACAAACAAAAGAACAGCTATGTTGAGTAAACAAAAGACACATTTCATTTGAACGATGGGTTTCACATTTTGTTGCTAATGGCGAGTCGACACTGTCTTTACAAATCTTTTTCTAACAACAATCGTTGACCAAGCATGTATCATACAACAAACATCTAAAAAGCACTATACAATCAGTCATAAAGTAAACGAATACTCAGTCACCTGGACTCATTCTTTGTTACGAAAATTCACCACTCATTTTGTGCTCATCGCAGTCCTATGCACACGATCCTGCTTTGTAAATAAAAACTAAAAGCCGATTGAATTATGCATTTAGTCTGTGCACTCAAACTCAAACTACAGGAAGACACTTCGAGTATTTGATTATCTGAGTCTGCTTACAAACTTAAATGAGATCGCACGTAAACTTTGGTTTTCTCATAAACTACATTAAACTGGTACTCCTGCTTTATTAATCCATGTTTTTTTTTTTAACAAGCTGAAGCCTAAACCTCTCGTACAATTAATGTTGGTTTTTTTTTCATCGAGTTTCAAGTAAAACTCGTCATACGTTAAACGGTAGTATGTACCTTTCAAGTAATCCCAAAAAGAAAGTTGGCTTGGATCCCAATCCTGATCCTCCCCCTTCTCTCTCTCTCTCTCTTTGTTTAAACCCATCCTCTTGGTAGAGCAGTGTCCTAATAGTTCAAACACCTACGCAGGACTCAAGAAACCGAGTTCGAATCACGGTTCGTAGATGGATCTTTTCTCTCCCACCTTCACCCCACCAGATCTTAAATGGTGGTCTGGGAGGTAGTCTTTCGGACAGGACAATACACCGAGATCCCATGTGCAGCATGCACTTAGCACACGTTAACGAACCCATGGCAATGAAGGAGCTATCCAGGGCAAAAGTCTGTACAAAAAGATCGGTTTTCATAGGTAAACAGAAACATACAGATACGCGTAAAACAAGAGTGAAAATTTGTGGCGCTGTACTGAGGCGACGCACTCTCCCCGAGGTGAACAGTCATGGTAAATCCATTGTGGCAATGAAGTAATACAAAAAAGATTCGACTCGAGAATGATAAGGCCTCAAACAACTTCTTGACATTTTTTCTTACCTAGTATGATCAGGCAGTAAGGTAAACACCGACCACATTCGTCAGCCAATGAAGTGAAATATTATAAAGTTAATCGTTACAGGCTGTGTTAAATATGTTAATCACGATAATTTATTAGCATGCGCCAAAACCATTCCCATGGCACGATTCTCTCAAGAAAAATCCCACTTCAGTTTACATCACAATAATAATAAAAAAAAACCAAACCAACATCTTTACCAAAGCAAAGAAAAACAAAACAAAACAAAACAAAACCAAAACAAAACAAAACAAAACAAAACACCCCTCACCACAAAACCATATGACAATTTACAACAAAACACACACACAAAAAGTCACGTCAGACACACTAGTCACAGTAATGCACGTTATACTGTAGCTACAGGTCTGAAAACGAATTTCATAAGTAAACAAAAATGTACAAGTATGTTGCTCTAGATATTAGACTATAGAGACAAACCACTGCGATAATATACATTACCTGAATGATCAATTCAAATGAGAGTAAGCATTAGTTTGCAAACAAAAGGCTAGGAGAGTGAGTGAGGGCGAGAAAAAAAAAAAAGAAAAGAAAAGAAGAGAGAGAGAGAGAGAGAGAGAGAGAGAGAGAGAGAGAGAGAGAGAGAGAGAGAGAGAGAGAGAACACTTGCATTATAATTTTATTTCTTATATTATAAAATATGGCGTTAGTGGATGGATGAAGATGAAGGTGGGTAGGGGAATCAGGTAGAAAAAAACAAAGAGAAAATATCAAACTAAAAATTTGACATTCACAAATTCCATTACAAAACATATCTGATATCAAAACCAGCCTGCCAAACAATAGAACGACTCGTGTAAGTACAATATCGTTTATGTTACAATCGCCATCTAAAAGAAAATCTTGCACAAAAAAAATAAATAAAGAAGCAAAACATTCAGAGACATAAGCGGTCGCGGGCATATGTCAGCGCACATAAAAAGCCTCTCCGGAAAGACAACAACGTGATATATGACGTCATGAAGAACGTCATGAAACCACGCCCTGTTCTATCATTGGACGTTTGATGGTTAGTTAGGTAGCTAGCGCATTTCAGTCTCATTTTCTCAAGATGCACCCTCGCTCTGAGAATAAATTCCACAAGCACAGACGCCACAAATGCCAAGCGATGGTCAAGATCCAGACTGACCATGGTATAAGCCGTAAGTCTGTACATAAGTCTTATGCCCTGGACAGTGCCTAATTAATGACATCTTAAGTGTGATCATCAAATGATCCTTCCTGTCGATCATTGAGGGACTGTTTTATTCAGCGTTGGGGAAAAGGATTAATGAAGCAACAATAATTATACTAAGAAACAATGTATTTAGTTTCATAACATCTTTGTCGTCCCTGGAGCAGTTCATCTTAGACAACTGAAAATTAAGTCATAACCGCAATGAGAACAGGGGAAACAATTCAGGCTAAAAACCTACACTCTTGGTCTCCTTTTTGGGGTGAGGCGGAACAGAAAAATCGCATCTGCAAGCGAAAAGCAACATGTATATATCATGTTTTGTGTTGTTCTCTTTCTCGCGTTACCGAAGTTTTCATTCAATAAATTTCCATTCTTCTGCTCTGCCACTTTCGTTTCACCGTCTCGCACAACGTCTGTTCAAAATGGACCCTGATAAAGTTACAGGGCAGTGAAGCCTGTGGTTATCTATGTCCTCTCTCTGGAACCACTTGCGTTCAAATCCAACCCGACCTTCTCGAGAACAATCATAGATACATGTATCTGATTCTTCTTCTTCATTTGTTCAGTTTTCTTTTCGCTATTATATTCCGTCTCCCACTTTTTAATTTTTTTTTTTATTCAGTCTCACACTGCTACAGTTCAATCTTGCATTGCTATTATTCAGTCTTTTGTTCTTATACAGGGTTCCACTGTTTTTATTCAGCCTTTTTGCGCTCACATTCCGCATTCCGCTGTTTATATTCAGTCTTTTGCTTTTACACAGTC
>JAPXFY010000016.1:56118178-56125678 GCA_030674185.1 Monoplex corrugatus | reverse complement strand
CACAGGGAATGATAATGATTATTTTACCACACAACACAACCACAGGGAATGATAATGATTATTTCACCAGACCGAACAATCACAGGGAATGATGATGATTATTTTACCAGACCAAACAACCATAGGGAATGATGATGATTATTTTACCAGACCAAACAACCATAGGGAATGATGATGATTATTTTACCACACCACACAACCACAGGGAATGATGATGATTATTTTACCACACCACACATCCACAGGGAATGATGATGATTATTTTACCAGACCAAACAACGATAGGGAATGATGATGATTATTTTACCAGACCAAACAACGATAGGGAATGATGATGATTATTTTACCACACCACACAACGATAGGGAATGATGATGATTATTTTACCAGACCAAACAACGATAGGGAATGATGATGATTATTTTACCACACCACACAACGATAGGGAATGATGATGATTATTTTACCAGACCAAACAACCATAAGGAATTGTGATAATTATTTTACCACACCACACAACCACAGGGAATGATAATGATTATTTTACCACACCACACAACCACAGGGAATGATGATGATTATTTTACCACACCACACAACCATAGGGAATGATGATGATTATTTTACCACACCACACAACCACAGGGAATGATGATGATTATTTTACCACACCACACAACCACAGGGAATGATCATGATTATTTTACCACACCACACAACCACAGGGAATGATGATGATTATTTTACCACACCACACAACCACAGGGAATGATGATGATTATTTTACCAGACCAAACACCCATAGGGAATGATGATGATTATTTTACCAGACCAAACAACCATAGGGAATGATGATGATTATTTTACCAGACCAAACAACCATAGGGAATGATGATGATTATTTTACCAAACCAAACAACCATAAGGAATTATGATGATTATTTTACCAAACCAAACAACCATAAGGAATTATGATGATTATTTTACCAGACCAAACAACCATAGGGAATCATAATGATCATTTTAGCAGACCAAACAACCATAGGGAATGATGATGATTATTTTACCAGACCAAACAACCATAAGGAATTATGATAATTATTTTACCAAACCAAACAACCATAAGGAATTCTGATGATTATTTTACCAGACCAAACAACCATAGGGAATGATAATGATCATTTTACCAGACCAAACAACCATAGCGAATGATGATGATGATTATTATTATTTTACCTGAGCGAACAATCACAGGGAATGATGATGATGATGATTATTATTTTACCAGACCGAACAACCATAGGGGATGATGATGATTATTTTACCAGACCGAACAACCATAGGGAATGATGATGATAATGATTATTATTTTACCAGACCGACCAACCACAAGGAATGATGATAATTATTTTACCAGACCAAACAACCATAGGGAATGATAATGATCATTTTACCAGACCAAACAACCATAGAAAATCTCGTTCTTCTCATGTCACTCCTCTTCTAAAATCTCTTCACTGGTTACCTGTTGAAAAAGAAATTCGCTACAAGATTGCTTTGTTATGTTTTAAGTCTCTCAACGGTCTTGCACCCCCTTACATCTCTGACCTCCTCCATCTGTACACCCCCTCTCGTCAACTTCGTTCCTCGGCTGATACTCGTACCTTCCGCATACCATTCTGTCGCACTAAAACTTATGGTCAACGCTCCTTTTCCTATCAGGCCCCTGTAATCTGGAATCAGCTCCCTGTCTCTGTTCGCCACTCTGCAACTCTCACTTCTTTCAAGTCCTCTCTGAAAACCCATCTCTTCCAGTCCCTCTCATGATACTTATAAAGACTCTACCACCTAACTTCCCCAAATCCCCCCTTGTTGTCTTTTGAGCCTTGAATGTCGGCTGGTGTGTGTGTGCGTGTGTGTGTGTGTGTGTGTGTGTGTGTGTGTGTGTGTGTGTGTGTGTGTGTGTGTGTGTGTGTGTGTGTGTGTGTGTGTGTGTGTGTGTGTTTGGTTGTGTCTGCGTGATACCTGTAAGCGCTTAGGGCTCTTGTTTTCATCAGATTAGGCGCTATATAAATGCTCTTTATTATTATTATGATGATTATTATTATTTTACCAGACCGAACAATCACAGGGAATGATGATGATGATGATTATTATTTTACCAGACCAAACAACCATAGGGAATGATGATGATAATGATTATTATTTTACCAGACCGACCAACCACAAGGAATGATGATAATTATTTTACCAGACCAAACAACCACAGGGAATGATGATGATGATGATGATGATTTTACCAGACCGACCAACCACAAGGAATGATGATGGATATTTTACCAGATCAAAAAACCATGGGGAATTGTGATAATTATTTTACCAGACCAAAAAAACAACAACAAAAAACACAACAACAACAACAAAACAAAACAAAAAACAAAACAAAACATAGGGAATGATGGTGATTATTTTTCCAGACCAAACAACCACAAGGAATGATGATTATTATTTCACCAGACCAAACAACCAAAGGGAATGATGATGAATATTTCACCAGACCAAACAACCACAAGGAATGATGATGAATATTTCACCAGACCAAACAACCACAAGGAATGATGATGAATATTTCACCAGACCAAACAACCAAAGGAAATGATGATGAATATTTCACCAGACCAAACAACCACAAGGAATGATGATGAATATTTCACCAGACCAAACAACCACAAGGAATGATGATGAATATTTCACCAGACCAAACAACCACAAGGAATGATGATGAATATTTCACAAAACCAAACAACCAAAGGGAATGATGATGAATATTTCACCAGACCAAACAACCAAAGGGAATGATGATGAATATTTCACCAGACCAAACAACCAAAGGAATGATGATGAATATTTCACCATACCAAACAACCAAAGGGAATGATGATGAATATTTCACCAGACCAAACAACCAAAGGGAATGATGATGAATATTTCACCAGACCAAACAACCAAAGGGAATGATGATGAATATTTCATCAGACCAAACAACCAAAGGGAATGATGATGAATATTTCACCAGACCAAACAACCAAAGGGAATGATGATGAATATTTCACCAGACCAAACAACCAAAGGGAATGATGATGAATATTTCACCAGACCAAACAACCACAAGGAATGATGATGAATATTTCACCAGACCAAACAACCAAAGGGAATGATGATGAATATTTCACCAGACCAAACAACCAAAGGGAATGATGATGAATATTTCACCAGACCAAACAACCAAAGGGAATGATGATGAATATTTCACCAGACCAAACAACCAAAGGGAATGATGATGGATATTTCACCAGACCAAAAAACCATAGGGAATTGTAATAATTATAATAATAATAATAATAATGAGTACTTATAAGCGCAAGATCCAGAGAACTCTGCTCCAAGCGCTTTACAATTCACCCTATCTTTACCACCCCTATTCGCCACTTCAACATTAGCAGTTATACATACATATCAATCAAGTCTACTATAATTACAATGACATCAACACAAACAGAAACATGTCTATCAAATCTAACCAATAGTTGCCCATCGGACAGACAATAATAGATATTACATCACAAGTTATCCAAAATACACAAACAACCACACCCACAATGCACATTATATAATACACGAATCATGCGCACAAACGCAACAGCCCAAACAATATTTTAAAGACAAAAACTTTTTTCACATTTTTCTATAGAGATGTGTTTTGAGGCCAGATTTGAATGAGGTGATTGTGTCTGAGTGCCTAAGGATGTTGGGGATGTTGTTCCATGTTTGGGGTGCTTGATAGGAGAATGCTCGTTGTCCGTATGTTTTTGTTCGAATGCGGGGGATGCGAAAGAGTCGTGTGTGTCTGCAGAAGAACGCAACTGACGGGATGGTGTGTAGATGTCAAGAAGCGAGGATAGGTATTCTGGCGCAGTGTTCGAAACAATCGAAAAGGAAAGAGTAGCAAGCTTGTAATCTATTCTGTCAGAGACAGGCAGCCAGTGCAGAGTGCGGAGGAGAGGAGTGACATGGTCAAACTTAGAGGATTTAAAGATGAGACGTGCAGCGTTACAAGACCAAAAAAACAACAACAACAAAAAACCCATAGGGAATGATGATGAATATTTCACCAAACCAAAAAAACAAACAAACAAAAAACAGGGAATTATGATGATCATTTTACCAGACCAAACAACCACAGGGAATTGTGATGATCATTTTACCAGACCAAACAACCGTAGTGAATGATGATGATTATTTTAGCAGATTCAACAGCCATAGGAAAAGTTGCACTGACCTTTGAAAATTCGCTTGATGAGGATAGGCAGGTCTCCCTTGGGTGAGGCTTTGCCCCCTTCCAGACAGAATCCCACCCCCGTGGCCCCCTTCACCATGATGACGTCAAACACCCCCGGGCCGACCTGCACGGTGGGGATGGGGGAACGGGGAGTGGAGGGGTCAGGTGGGGAAGAAGAGGAGCCCCCAGCAGCCCGTGGGGAGTCGTGTTGGTGATGGTCATCTCCCTCATGCGCTCCAGCTTCGGCGTCTGCAATGTTGGAGAGAGTTTTGAGGCATTTAAAACGAAGCAGGTTTTCTTCCGTTTCAAACACATCACACATGTAAGTATGCAAGCATAGGTATGCAATGCATACCGGCGCCTGACCCCACACGTGCGCGCGCGCGCGCATACCTCTCTCTCTGTCTCTCTCTCTTTCTCTCTCTGTCTGTCTCTTTTTTCTCTTTCTCTCTCTCTCTGTCTCTCTCTCTTTCTCTCTCTCACTCTCTCTTTCTCTCTCACTCTCTCTCTGTCTCTCTCTTTGTATAATGTTTATATGATTGTGAAAATGCATAATTATGTGCATACCCATCTGAAGTCGCTTTCTTTCTTTCTTTCTCTCTCTCTTTCTTTCTCTCTCTCTCTCTCATTCTCTCTCTCTCTTTCTCTCTCTCTCTCTCTTTCTGCCTTTCTCTTTCTCTCTCTGTCTCACACTCTCTCTCTCTCTCTCTGTCTCTCTCTCTGTCTCTTCCGTATATACACACATACGCGCGCATTCACGTGGATATCAAATAAATTCGCTATGTTGGAAAATGAGATCAAGTGGGCGGGCTGGGGTAGCAGGTCAGTCAGTCAGTCACTGTCACCACCTGCGCGATAATATAAGCAACCTTACTATGAACCGATTTAAAGTGTTGGATAACAAGTGTGAAACTTGCATAGAAGAACACATACAGCATTAGAAAGACTGGGGCACACAGACAACCAGACAGATACAGAGGAGAAAGGAATGGAGAGAGAGAGAGAGAGAGAGAGAGAGAGAGAGAGAGAGAGAGACAGAGGGAGAGAGAGAGAGAAAGGGAAGAAGGGAGAGAGAGAGAGAGAGAGAGAGAGAGAGAGAGAGAGAGAGAAAGAGAGAGTGAGAGACAGAGAGAGACAGCGAGAGAGAGAGAGAGAGAGAGAGAGAGAGAGAGAGAGAGAGAGAGAGAGAGAGACAGAGTGAGAGTGAGATTAGCAGAGAAATGGGAGAGGAGTAAAAATCAAACCAAATGAAAAAAACAACAACTAATTTTAGTTTCCAAGGTCGCACATATGTCGACTGACATGTCTACCGTCGCTAGTCTACTTATATCAAAAAAACAGAAAACGGAACACACAATTATACAACAACAAGGGAGAGAGAGAGAGAAAGACAGAGAGAGAGAGAGAGAGACAGAAAGAGAGAGAGACAGAGAAAGAAAGACAGACAGAGAGAAAGAAAGAGAGAGAGAGAGAGAGAGAGAGAGAAAGAGAGAGACATATAGAGAGAAAGAGAGAGAGAGAGAGAGAGAGAGAGAGAGAGAGAGAGAGAAAGACAGACAGACAGATAGAGAGAAAGAGAGAGAGAGAGAGAGAGAGAGAGAGAGAAAGACAGACAGACAGAGAGAAAGAGAGAGAGACAGAGAAAGAAAGACAGAGAGAAAGACAGAGAGAAAGAGAGAGAAAGAGAAAGAGAGAGAGAGAGAGAGAGAGAGAGAGAGAGACAGACAGACAGAGAAAGACAGACAGACAAAGCCAGACAGGCAGACAGACTGAGACAGCGTGTGCACAATGTCTTCAGAAGTTCTGTTGTACATAGGACACCATGTCAGCATACAAGACTACTGCATCCCAAAGATGTTCCACACAAAGAGCTAAGCATGGACATCGTAGCCAGGCAAGGGCCACTAAAGGGAAACTCTGATGCTCTGAAGGCTAACCTCAGCAGCTGAAGCAAGAACGTCACGACCAGGGAAGACCACAACAGCGATACAATGATTACTTTAACCCTTTGACTCCCTGTACCTTATCCACTAAGCATCCTGTATTGTCAACCATGACAGCAAAGCAAACACTTAACCCTTTGACTCCCTGCACCTTATCCACCAAGCATCCTGCATTGTTAACCATGATAGCAAAGCAAAACTTAACCCCTTGACTCCCGCATTTTATCCATAAGCATCCTGCATTGTCAACCATGATAGCAAAGTAAAAAATTAACCCTTTGACTCCCTCACCCTTATCCTCCAGATAAGAGATCTTTTAGATCGACGACAGAGTCCATCATCATCAGCATCAGCACCACCACCACCGCCACCATCACCATCGCTATCATCGCCACCACCGCCATCGCCACCATCATCATCACCACCACCACCACCACTGCCATCGCCACCACCACCATCACCACCATCACCATCATCACCACCACCATCGCCGCCACCACCATCGCCGCCACCACCACCACCCCCACCACCACCATTGCCGCCACCACCACTAACACCATCATCAACATCATCAGTAATAATAATAGTAGTATAAATGTGTGTTACTCTCCAAAACTTATTTGGATCGGTTCGCGACCAAACTTCTTCATGGAGCACGGAGAACTCAAGCTGTAAGACGAGTTCACCACATTCCACTATATCTCAGAGCACAGTCACAGTCTGCAGCATCTTTGGTGGGTGTGCATGCTGAGCGTTTTCATGTTTCCATAAGCCAGTCGACAAGCAAAGCCAGAACAAGACTGAGGCAGCCGACATGTGGTTTCTAAGGAGAATGTTGAGAGTTCCATGGACAGCAAAGAAAACAAACGAGACAGTCTTGATGGAGGCAGACACAAGAAGATTATTCATAAGGAAGATTAGGAAAAGACAGGCAACATTTACAGGCCAAAAGAACACAAACGAGACAGTCTTGATGGAGGCAGACACAAGAAGATCATTCATAAGGAAGATTAGGAAAAGACAGGCAACATTCACAGGCCATTTTATGAGGAAAGGGGAATTGGAGCACCTGGTCACAACAGGAAAGCTGGAGGGAAAGACAGCACCAGGTAGACCCAGGGAAAAAATACTGAACAGACTTGCAGGGTGGCTGAGGACAGAGAGGGTGGAAGATGTGCTTGCAGTAACAAGGGCTAGATACATATGGGGGGCCTTGAT
>JAPXFY010000016.1:56108178-56113178 GCA_030674185.1 Monoplex corrugatus | reverse complement strand
TCTGATGCATTCTCTTCAGTTGTGGGGGGGGAGGGGGGACACCCTAATTTTACACGATAAATTTTTAGTGACAAAAGATGTTTCTCTTAAGTTAACGACCTTTAATTATCTATTTATTTACTTTTATATATGTTCCTTTCTTTTTTTGTTGTTGAAGATAATATACGCACATACACACGTCATTTACATTTAACCAAGATTATTCTAGTGATAGTACAATGCCAGTATAAGATATAGACTAGGTAAAACTAGTCTAGGTAGGGCCTCAGGACCTGGCCAGCTTATGGGTTTATGTGCAGGCTTAAGGCTTGTGTCATGATCACCATACACATGGCACCTGTGACGTTAGTGCATATGGAATTCGTTCCGAGCGCGGTCACGTCGTCTTAAGAAACTGAAACTGACACTGAAACGGCAAAGAAAAAGAATCAACTCAAAATGCAGCCTCACCTGTACAAAGTAGTCCTGCCTCTGTGTCACCTCTACATTGAGCGTCCTCCCGTTGAGCCCTCGAGCCGACACCACTCGTATCTCCACTGTGTCCGGAATCCGTGCCGCGTCAAGGTCTCGGTTGGCCGCTGACATCATGTCCGCAAGTTCTTGTGGACGCATGGAGGACACCTGTCGGAGAAGCTCCCGGGTGACTTTTACAGTCGAGTTTTTGTTGCCGTGCAAAAACAGGCTTCCACTCTGGTCCAGGATGAACCACTTTCGGGAACTCTTTGCCTCCGCAGAATAGGCGTCCCCCACTACTTCTGCGGAGTTGGAGTCTTCTACGGCTGGTAGGGATAGGGACGTCACTGTCATCTGTTTGAGTTTGTGCTGGTGGCAGTGGTGGAGCTGTTTTTGGTAGAAGCGGAACATCCGTGCTGAATTCGTGTTCATTATTTGTGATGGTTACACTGTCCCTGGTAACGTTTATATTGTCGATATCGCCACTCTCGCTATTTACACTGATCAGATTGTCACTGTTGACAGTGTCCACGTTTTTGATATATTCCGTTGATTGCACACCGTTCTTTTCAGCAAGGTTTGAACAGATTTTGAATCCACAGCTATCTGGGACTTGTTCTGCTCACTATTCCGGGACGTCTGGGTAGGAGGGGTACGGGGTGGGGGTGAGCGAGGGTAGGGGGATGGAGGCACCCTGGAACGAGGGGAAGGAACAGGAGATTTTGTGGCAGTGGCGCCATTCATCTCACTCTTCACCTCCGCCGGTTCTGAATGTTTCAGGACGGATGAAGACAGCTCGTCAGGTGTCATCGTGAAAACGGTGGAATCGGACTGACTGGTGGGCGACTCGTCGTGAGAGAACCTCAGCCCGTCCTCAGACATATCCTCGTCTTGAACGCCGGAGTCCTGGGACAGAGTGTCACTGACGGGTGGCTGTTCTCCATGGACCTGCTCCTCTGTCTCAACGTCTTTCCTTGGTAGATCCAAGCCTCCTCCTGTGGTCAGGTCGGTGCTGACTGTTAGGGTCAGGGCTTGGGATGAGCCAGTTTGGATCGACAGCAACACGTCATCAGAATCTCTGGCTGGTTCCCTGCCTTGGGGAGTCTGAGAAACCGGTTGGTCTCCTTGCAAGCTTGGCTGTAGCGGAAGACTGAAGTTTGGTGCTGACGTGTCTGCCGTCACCGTTTCTTCCAGCTTGACTTTGACATTTTCAGATTGCAGGTTGTCATTCCCAGTCCTGGGAGATACGTCAGGGCTGGTACCTGCAGGGTCGACATGTGAGCGCGGTGAGGATTTCACAGAAGTGCTGTCCTCAGAAGGAAGCATCCCTTCCAGGTCTTCCACGTCGACCAGAGTCTCCACGGCGTCTCTCAGGATCAGAGGAGGAGGGGGAGCACCGGGTAACGGTGGAGGGGCTTCCTCAGGAAGTGGTGGTGGAGGAGAAGAAGCGTCTCCCTCTTCTTCTACCAGCTGCTCCTGCTTGGCTCTAGACGCCACGTCCTTTCAGAGCGTTAGAGATTACGGTCTGAACGATGGAGGAGGCCTGCTGCTGGTAGATGGTGTCCTGTGCCAGGTCCACTGGGAGAGCCATGTCTTCTGCTGGATAGTCGTCAGCTGACACATTGACTGGGGCAGCCTGGTCCTGCACAGGACATACAGCGTCTGTCACAGGTAGGTTGAAGGGAGCTGCAGAATCTTCCTCAGGATAAGCGTCCTGCATCTCTTCCATGACTTGTCTAGATTTTCGTGGTTTGTGTTGTGGTTTTTCGGTTATAATATCTACAGCTTTGGTTCCTTGACTGACTTCAGTCTGCTCAGAAATGTCCATCAGTGGGGTGCCAGATTTTGAAACTTCCTTCTGCTCAGATTTTATTTCCTGCTGGACCTCAGCTGATGGATGGGATTTCTGTTCATCCTCCTGACTATCCTTTGTTACTGCTGGTGATGATTCGGTGACCTGAAGATTAACTGCTAGGGCGGAGTCCTCTTCAATAACTGGTAACTGTTCATTAGAAACTTCTGTATCTTCTACACTGGCTGCCACAGAAGCAACAGTCGAGACTGCTTCCACTGTCGTTGAAGTCATGTTTTTATCCATCACATCATCATTCTTCTGTGTTTCTTCAGCTGTGGCGTTGTCTCGTACGACTTCAGTGTTTTTCGATTCAGGCTCACGCACTGAAGCAATAGAATTTTTAGTGATGTCTTCAGTCAAAGACTGTTTAGATGGTGCCTGTTCTGATGACTGCTCCGAAGACTTTATGGTAGCAGCCACTTTACTGGCGTTCCTGTTCTTGAGAAAATCTAAAGAGACACTGTTAGACACTTTCGGCAACTCCTCGTCCGAATCCAGCGTGTGCTTGTCAGACAGAAGATCGTCAAATTTCTTCATGGTGGACTCAAGGTTGTCGGATTGTTCAGAAGCCCAGGAGGTCGTTTCGTGCCTGTTGTGGTGGTGCAAGGAGGACGAGGTGAAGATCATCTTCGGGGAGTGGGTGTCATCTGAACGTGGAGTCCACGATGTATGCCTACGTGGCGTCGCCTCCCCAGAGCCGGGTGTGGACGTTCGTGATCTCAACGTGACCTCAGATGTGTTCACGTCCTTGTCGCTGCGAGGTGTCGTCACTGGCTTCTCTCCCTTGTGCTGATCTCTGGAGGCGATGACCGACTTGAGTGAGGAAGAAGAGGACAGAGAACTACGGGGCCTGAGAGCGGAGTTGAAGCGAGGAGACGACAGTTCGGTGTGCTCATCCTCTGACCTGGGCGTGGTAACTTTGCCAGCAGGATTATATCGCATGTGGGAGAGACTGCTGGGTTTAGTCAGTTGGGCAGGCACGCTCTTCCGGCGATCTGCAGAAGTCTGAGAGCACTGCTGAGCGGTTTTCCGCTCTCCCCACCACTGCCACTACTACCGCTCACCCCTGTAGAAATCCTTCTCATCACCACGCTCGATTTGTTACTTGAAGACTCTGGCTCTGGGTCACGATTGAAGTTTCTCACCACTGACGAAACAGGCACCGAGGCCCTGGTGGGTTGAGTCAGGGGTGCCACTGTCTTCACTTCTGTTGCTTTCCGTTCAAACATTCGTGCAGCAGAAGAAACACGGTTCTTGGTCTGATCTTCGGCAGCGGAAGAAGAAGCACCTGAATCAGGAAGCTCTTTCATCCTAGACGATCCCAAGGCTTGTGATGGTGGGTCTTTCACCTTATCATCAGAAAACGCTGAGGAATAGGATTTGTCAGAACTAACGGAGATGTTGCGTTTGGGTTTGGGAGCCACAGGGGGCGGAACTTTGGGTCTGGGGGTCACTGGTGGGGGTGCCGCAGAATGAGACACGCTCGTTGAATGAGCCTGAACAACTTCATCCACAACAGGCTTCTTCTCAGAATACCTGTCAGATTGAGCAGCGTCTCTGGAAGTCTGGCTCACGTCCACATCATCCTGCTTGTCTTCAGATGAAGATCTGAGTCTCGGAGTTGGCACGGGAGACGACTTCTCAGCAACGGCATCAAAGACAGGCGCATGATCTCTGTGAATCTCCACACCTGCTGGGCATCGCGCAGCCGCTAAAACAGGGTCCACATCCGAGGTGAGCTTCGAAGAAGTCGCTGGAGCCTTATCTTCCCGTTTCTCCAACTTCTCCTCACTTCGGGGAGACAGAGGAGGTTGTGGAAGATCGTCACCTCTCCCGGACGGTCTTCTGGAGGCAGCGGCCACGATCTCGCTGGCAGTCAGCTTGCGTTCCTGTTTCTTGAGCGAGTCGTCAGCAGTGTGGTCCGGTACGTCAGTGGGCTCGCTTCTCGGGGAGGAGACGGGAGTGGAGCGTTGTCGGGGGGCTGGTTTGGGGGGTGACGAGGGTTCAGAGTTGAAAGTAAACCCAGCGCTGGAGCGAGGGCTGAGCGCCTTGGACAACTTACGGGCAGACATTTCGTCGTCTTCTTCCTCCTCTTCCTCCTCCTCGTTGGCAACTGCAATGTTCAGTGGCTCGGTCCTCGGTGTCTTAGAGGTGCTCCGTGGCTCAGCGCTGTCTTCCTGTGGGGCTGGGTCTCTGGGGGAGGTGAGGGAGAGGCCTGTCCATCCGAGGATGTGGGGGAATAGGGCTGGGGGGACAACCTTACGCCGTACTGGGAGTAAGCTCCCACTGATCTGGGGACGTCGGCTCAGCTGCATGTGGATCAGCGTCGCTGGCTTCTGCAAGTTTTGCTGAAAACAGACATCAACATTATCAAATGTGTATTTATGTTATCCAAAACACATGCGTATACTAATAATAACAATCCTTATAACATAAAACTTGGTTGTCAACTTTCTCTTGAGAGAAAACGCGAGCGCGCGAGATAGAGATAGATAGATAGATAGATAGATAGAGAGAGACAGAGAGAGAGACAGAGAGAGACAGAGAGAGAGAGTGCGATCGCGCGAATGAGAGAGGGAGTGAGAGAGAGTGAGAGAGGGAGCGAGAGAGAAAGAGAGAGAAAGAGAGAGAGAGAGCGAATGAGAGAGAGAGAGTGAAAAGAGAGAGTGAGAGAGAGAGAGAGAAAGTGAGT
>JAPXFY010000016.1:56090678-56093178 GCA_030674185.1 Monoplex corrugatus | reverse complement strand
TCTCTTTCCCCTTGCATCTTTACCTTCCCCAACCCTGGACAAAGGTCAAGAACTCATTCACAGCTGGTTGGAGACTAAACGTGGCCCGCACCATTTTTCTTTTTGTTTTATTTTGTTTTCTTTATTTCCCCCTGACGAAGTGAGACTTGAACTGGAGCTGTTGGTTTGGGAGCCCAGACACTTGCAAAAACATTCGAACATAGAGTTGTTTCTATTCATGATGATGATGATGATGATGGTGATGAATATTATCATTACTGTTTTCATCGTCGTCGTCGTTGTCGTCACCATCACCATAATCATCATCATCATCATCATCTTATCACTACTACTACTACTATTGTTATTGTTGATGATGTCATTGTTATTATTGTCATCATCATCATCATCATTATCAATATTATCAATGCAGTTGTTCTTGTTATCATTATTATTATTAGTATTATTATTATTATCAGTGTAGTAGTAGCAGCAGTAGTATAGTAGTACTATCATCATCATTATTGTTATTATCGTTATTATTATTATTATTATCAGCAGTAGTAGTAGTAGTAGTAGTAGTAGTAGTAGTATATAGTAGTAGCAGTAGTAGAAGTAGTACTATCATGATTATTATCATTTTGGTCTCATTTCCTATGCCATATCAGTAGCCACAAATTCCGAAGCACTTTTTCTCACAAGGCTATGATGGTGCACGACGATGGGGGAAACATAATCATGATGCTACGGAGTTCCAGTCTCGACTCGACTCTACGCTTACTGTCAACAGGCACTTAGCGCATGTTAACGATCCTACGGCAACAAAGGAGTTGTCCCTAGCAAAATTCTCTAGTCAAATCTACTGTCACAGGTTGAACAGAAAGAAACAACACGCATACAGGAGAGAGAAAAAACACACGTAAAAATGGATGGCGATGCATTGCTGTGATGCGCTTTCGCTAGGGAGAGCAGCCCGAATTTCACATGGTGAGACCATGCAGTCTGATATAAAATAAAGCTCTAGACGAATACAATAAACAACACAAACTAAAACAATGAATACAATACATTAAAAACAATACAATAAATACAACACAGCACAATGCAATACAATAAATACACCACAAAAATAAAGACAATGAAATGAAAGCAATACAACACAATAAAAACAACACAATACAATGAACACAACACGCAATACAATATGAAAAAAAAAAACCCACACACAATACAATAAATACAACAATACAACGAATACAACACGACAAACACAAATCGATACAATAGACTTACAACACGATAAACACAAAGCAATACAAATAGACTTACAACACGATAAACACAAAGCAATACAATAGACTTACAACACGATAAACACAAAGCAATACAATAGACTCACAACACGATACACACAAAGCAATACAATAGACTTACAACACGATAAACACAAAGCAATACAATAGACTCACAACACGATAAACACAAAGCAATACAATAGACTTACAACACGATAAACACAAAGCAATACAAATAGACTTACAACACGATAAACACAAAGCAATACAACACTCACAACACGATAAAGACAAAGCAATACAACAGAATTTACAACACGATAAACACAAAGCAATACAATAAACTTACAATACGATAAACACAAAGCAATACAATAGACTTACAACACGATAAACACAAAGCAATACAATAGACTTACAACACGATAAACACAAAGCAATACAATAGACTCACAACACGATAAACACAAAGCAATACAATAGACTCACAACACGATAAACACAAAGCAATACAATAGACTTACAACACGATAAACACAAAGCAATACAACAGACTTACAACACGACAAACACAAAGCAATACAATAGACTCACAACACGATAAACACAAAGCAATACAATAGACTTACAACACGATAAACACAAAGCAATACAAATAGACTTACAACACGATAAACACAAAGCAATACAACAGACTCACAACACAACACAAAGCAATACAACAGACTTACAACACGATAAAACACAAAGCAATACAACAAGACTCACAACACAAACACAAAGCAATACAACAGACTCACAACACGACAAACACAAAGCAATACAACAGACTTACAACACGATAAACACAAAGCGATACAACAGACTCACAACACGACAAACACAAAGCAATACAATAGACTTACAACACGATACACACAAAGCAATACAACAGACTTACAACACAATAAACACAAAGCAATACAACAGACTCACAACACGATAAACACAAAGCAATACAACAGACTTACAACACGACAAACACAAAGCAATACAATAGACTCACAACACGATAAACACAAAGCAATACAATAGACTTACAACACGATAAACACAAAGCAACACAATAGACTCACAACACGATACACACAAAGCAATACAACAGACTCACAACACGATAAACACAAAGCAATACAACAGACTCAACACGATAAACACAAAGCAATACAATAGACTTACAACACAAT
>JAPXFY010000016.1:56080678-56085678 GCA_030674185.1 Monoplex corrugatus | reverse complement strand
AAGGGTTAAGTTTTGCTTTGCAGCATGGTTGACAATGCAGGATGCTGGAGAACAAGTACAGAGTCAAAGGGTTAAGTTTTGCTTTGCCAGCATGGTGACAATGCAGGATGCTGGAGAACAAGGTACAGAATCAAAGGGTTAAGAAGGGCGGGAAGCATCCAGTCTGACTCCTGATGCCCCTGTCTGTCTATGTGCCAGCCTTTCAGAGACAATAAACTGAAGTCCTGTGTGCAGGAGCAGCATGCACTTAGCGGACGTAAAAGAACCCATGGCAGTAAAGAAGTTGATCCCAGCAACAACAGCCTTTGGATAACCCACTCTTTGACATGTCAATAAAGATACACCACACACACACACATACAGGACGAGGAAATGACGTGGCGCTGTGCAATGGCGACACCCTTTTCCTCAAAGACAGCAACACGCACTTCCACATGGAAAAATTCTGCTGCGACAGTGAATCCAAGCCCAACAACTGTCTACTATTATATTGAAAAGTAACTTCAGAACCTGCTCCTGTGGTCAAGAGAACCAGACAGCTGACCACACAACTACTGCAGCGATATCACCTTATCAAGCAGATGGACAAGAGACATCGCTGACACTACTCCGCTGACCATCAAGTTTTACCATGGAAGCGATTAGAAATTGGAAAAAACTGGCCGCAATCGTTGTCAAATTCGAAATGTTGGTGGCGAGCGAAAGGAAGCGGTAGTAACTACAGGCGCTTTGTCCTTTGAAAGTTACGTTTTATTTCTTTTTTTTTTTTTTTTTTTTTTTTTTACAAATTCTTTTGGGAAACATCGCACTCAGGGAGGTGACCTTTGTGCTCACCTTTTTTTTTTCTCGTCCCATTTTCTACGTCACATTAAATGGCCACAGGAAGCTGGAACAGTTTTAACACTGCAATCAGGATGATGTCGATGAGGATGATAATCATGATGCTATGCAGTTCCATCTAGGATCGAGACTGCGTGACAAGGCTGTACTCTACGCTTACTATCATCAGATATCCTGGTGTCAACCAGGCCCGAGAGATACAGACACCTGCGGTGTTGGTCAGAAGATTTGAGCAACACCCTCAATGACGCATCCGTGAAGTGGATGAGACTCGACCTGCGGTCCAGTCTTCCCAATGAGACCATAGCAACGCCCAACTCTGGGTAGGAGCCGGTTAGAGCCGAAAAATCCCACAATGATTTTTTGAAGAGGCTGATGGGGATTCGAACTTACAACCTTCCAGTCGCTAGTCCGTTGCGGTAACCAATACACCACGGCGGTGACTGGTTACGCTTTATTTCTTTTGCCTTTCGGTGTGAGGTGCTGTAACGTAAGCCTTGAAACTTAACCTGTGGGTTTTGTGTATTTAAGTCGTTAAGTAGGTATTTTTGTCCTTCAAATAAAGGCTGTGCTTAATCATTTACACCAACACCGTTTGTTGTATTGAAGTGGTTGGTAAATATTTGCCCTCCAACTTTCTGTCTTACATTAAGCCGTACACCTCTCTGAAAACTAACTTACTACCCATTACGCCACTGGCATGTAAAGCAGCAACGAACACTCTCCTGTCTGTTCTGGGCTAACCTCTGTAAGGTACCTCAGGTACCCTTGTGGTCTATTATTGTTCATCGCCAGGTGTTCTTGGGTCTTACTCTTTTATGTTATTACTATTGTTATTTAAAGCCCAGCCGACTGCGCAGAGCCATATCAGAGGGCTATAACCGCCTCAAAACATACAACACTTCAACAGGAAAAAAAAAAAAAAGAACAGAAAATTAAGTACACATATCAATGCATTCGCCACATAATCTAAGGACATGACCCCGGCGTTGACCACTCCGTCCAATTTATACACAGGGGATTTAATTAAAAAACACGCCTGAATACAAATTTAAGCATGCCTAAGGACACCAAAACATGTATAAAAACGGGCATAAATTACCTAAAAATGCTTCCGCATATCTCACTTCCCAATGGGTTTGAGTGGTTTGGTCACCTGACCAGCGTGATACCTCACCAGCTGGCTCAACAAGCAGACGACAACAAAAAGATGTTCAGCTTTAAAGAGAGAGGCAGACCAAGGAAGACCTGGATCAACGACGTGAAAGAGTCTTTCGACACTACACGGCATTTCACCCCATAAGGCCTTCCCCCACTCCTGAACACCAACTCTTTATCCCCGCGACATCTTTGATGATTTAAAGTTAGGAGTTTGTCCAAGAGGGATTCACTGCACTCGGACAATTCCATATGTGCTCCACCCAAATCTGCCAGCAGTTATCTGGCAGACTCCCTAAGCCTGCGCAAAACCCCATGCGCTGGCAAGGTCTTGAAACGGGAATGACACAGATGTACCGATGAAGCACTAAACTGTCTTCACCAGAATAATGGAAACATTAAGATGGGCAGCGAACGGGCCAATTTTTGATACTGCAGACTGGGACTGAACCCGAGATGTCAGATCTTCAGTCCAGAGCTCTATCAAAAGAATTGACCAGCCCGAGTAAAGTACTGCCCACAACAGCCGGTGTTCCCAGACAGTCACCATCCAAGCCTGACGTTGCTTAACATCGGTGATCGGATGAAAAACCGACGTTTTCAACGTAAGAAGAACGAAGGGAAGTAACTTTCGCGTACTTCCTACCTATTCCCTCTCTTCCACTGAAGCGCCATTTTCGCAGTGTAGTGAAATTTCATGATTTTTTGATCCAGCGTATGTGTTCTAAAATGCACAACGTTTACAAAGTCACCGTGGACGTGTTAGAGTAAAGAACGTAGGCCTACATTTAAAGTGCGTTTGAAAAATATCAACTTAGAGCCTTCAAAAGCATACTAAGATTCAAATCAACAGATAAAACAAAGGATGAGAAACCACTTTAGGACTCGACTAAAAACGTGTCAAGCTTCAACTTAGTTCGCGATACAAGTGAAAAAAAATCTAGTCCTTGTGCTTTGCCCCTGGCTACAGCCACAGCCAAAAACAAAGAAAGAAAGACAGACAGACAGACAGAAAGAAAGAAAGAGAAAGACAAAGAAAGACAGAAAGAAAGAAAGACAGACAGAAAGAAAGACAGACAGAAAGAAAGACAGACAGAAAGAAAGAAAGAAAGAGAAAGACAAAGAAAGACAGAAAGAAAGAAAGACGGACAGAAAGACAGACAGACAGAAAGATAGAAAGACAGACAGACAGACAGAAAGAAAGATAGACAGAAAGAAAGACAGAAAGAAAGACAGACAGAAAGAAAGACAGAAAGAAAGAAAGACAGAAAGATAGAAAGAAAGAAAGACAGAAAGAAAGAAAGAAAGACAGACACAAAGACAGAAAGAAAGACAGACAGACAGACAGAAAGAAAGAAACAAACAAACAAAGAAACAAACAAACAAAAACACTCAAATTTTCAAACTATCCTACTCAAGTAAATGTCTTAATTCATGAATACATTCCCCGGGAATAAGCCCATTAAGCGTTTAATGAACATACAAGCTTTCACCGCAGCAGGTCCCGTCTCGTGAAAATTAACACTCTGATATGATGAAGTATTCGTTTTTCCCCCGGGGGTTACCGATGATGGATTTTCGTCGTTGTAAACACTAGCCACATTTTTTTTTTTTTTGCGGGCGGTGGGGGTGGGGATTGAGAATGTTGTGGCATAAACACTTTTATTGGATCTGATGAACGCAAGAAATTGTCGGCCTACTCAAGACCTTTTTTTTTTCCCCCTGACAACATTCTTAGTCAGGAGTCAGTGACCCTTTAACTTTTTTGTTGTTTTTGTTTTCTACTGATGTACATGTACAGTATCTTGGGTTTTGTTTACGCCTTTTACACACACACACCACACCACACACACACACACACACACACAGACATACACACAGACATACACACACACACACACACACACACACACACAGACATACACACAGACATACACACACACACATACACAGACAGACAGACAGACACACAAACACACACTCACATACTGAGAGAGAGAGAGAGAGAGAGAGAGAGAGAGAGAGAACGAGAGCGAGAGAGAGGGACAGAGAGAGAGAGAGAGAGAGAGAGAGAGAGAGAGAGACAGACAGAGACAGACAGATAGAGAATGAGAGAGAGAGAGAGAGAGGGGGCAGACAGACAGACAGACAAGCAGACAGATAGATAGACAGAGAGACAGAGAGACAGAGAGAGACAGAGAAAGAGAGACAAAGAGACAGAAGCATAAGGACAGACAGACACGCGACAGACAGGCAGATGGGCAGGCAGGCAGACAGACATACATACATACAAACACACAGACAGGCAGGCAGACATGTGACAGACAGACAGACGACAGACAGCCAACCAGCCAGCCAGCCAGCCAACCCCCCCCCCCCCCCCACACACACACAGAAAATAACGACCAAACAATTCAAGCTCTAAATCGAGAAACATCCGCTGGCTTACCCTTATAACCAGAAGTCCACAGACAGCACAGCACAGCCACTGCACTAGTACAGCAGAGTACAGTATACTGGAACACGAACCCAGGCACTCAGCTACACACTAAGGGATTAACGTCAGATTAAGAAGGTGTGGTGTCACGGGGGCAGAACAAATCCACGGAGCACGAGCTAGCCTAGTTAGTGACAATCCTGTTGAAAATGTCAGCTATAACTGATAGCGTTATTCTCATTAGCACAGATATGGATAGATAGATAGACAGGCGGTGAGTTCTGTCATACTCCGTGATATGATCGCCTCACAATGACCGTGGATATGAACAGCGAAACAGTTCTGTCAAACTTTGTGAGTAGGATTGCCTCATTATGACCAAAGACATGGATAGCGAAACAGTTCTGTCAAACCTTGTGAGTAGGATTGCCTCATTATGACCAAGGACATGGACAGCGAAACAGTTCTGTCAAACCTTGTGAGTAGGATTGCCTCATTATGACCAAGGACATGGACAGCGAAACAGTTCTGTCAAACCTTGTGAGTAGGATTGCCTTATTATGAC
>JAPXFY010000016.1:56070678-56075678 GCA_030674185.1 Monoplex corrugatus | reverse complement strand
TGAAAACTGTTCAAAAATGCTTTTGAGACAACACTCCATATTCACTCTTGATTCTATCATTCCTCCTTATCCCATTGTTGAAGAGGGTGCATGCTGTGTGTGTGTGTGTGTGTGTGTGTGTGTGTGTGTGTGTGTGTGTGTGTGTGTGTGTGTGTGTGTGTGTGGGTGTTTTGTTGTCATGTATAGTTCTGTTTTCCTTTCCATATTTGTGTGTAGTGATGTGGTATGAGATGTGTTATTATGTTATTATGCGGTATTATGTGGTATGATGTGTTTTGTAGTATGAAGTGTGACATATCTGTCCATATGTCTTATGTTATATGTGTACACTATTTGTGGCTGTTCTGTGCGTCTATTATGTGAAGCGCCTTGTGCTCCCTCCTTGTGAGGGAGGAAGGCGCTCAACAAATGTCCAATATTATTATTATTATTATTAATCCACGATACAGCGGAAAACAAATCTATCAATTTCGTAATGCCAGAAAAAAACTCAGGACATGGTGGAAACAAACGTTACACAGAATGGTCCTGTTTTCCACAGGTTACGTATCCAGCTATTGTAAGAATAGAATGTTATCTGTGATTCCCCGTAATAAGCATCTGTCACAGAGTTGATGGTTTCCAGTTTTGTTCATTTTTTTCAGAACGTTCCGTTTTTCTTTCCAGAGATGTCCGTTTCTCGTGAAGATAATTTTTTTTGTATTATGTCATCGTTGTGTGTGTGTGTGTGTGTGTGTGTGTGTGTGTGTGTGTGTGTGTGTGTGTGTGTGTGTGTGTGTGTGTGTTGTGTGTGTTGTGTGTGTGTGTGTGTGTGTGTGTGTGTGTTGTGTGTGTGTGTGTGTTGTGTGTGTGTGTGTGTGTGTGTGTGTGTATGTGTGTGTGTGTGCACTTGCGGGCGTGTATGTTCTTTCATAGATGTGACATAGCTTCTGAGACGGTTGTCTGTATGCTCCCCCCCCCTCTCTCTCTCTCTGTCTCTCTTACATACACACACATAAACTCTATTCGTACACACACACACACACACATGTGCGCGCGCCTGCACACACGCATGCACACACATTTACACACAGAGACACAAACACACACGCTGACATTACCCACACACTTAACACACTTACATACATGTTTACACACACATAGAAACAGACAGACAGACAGACACACACACACACAAACACACACACATACAGACACACACACACACAAACACACACACATACAGACACACACACACACAAACACACACACAGACAGACACACACACACACAAACACACACACATACAGACACACACACACACACACACATACAGACAGAAAGACACACACACATACAGACAGTACAGACACATACAGACAGACAGACACACACATACAGACAGACAGACAGACAGACACACACACACACACAGACACACAATTTGCTCTTCCCCTTTCGAGCACATACATACCTAGAAACAACAAAGAACTGAAAAGTACGTAAACAGATAGAAATTTCCCGTACAAAACACTGCAACTAAAACATTTCTAAAAGAACTTTCATAACCCAAAATTAACCCCGCATACACCAAGCCTGCCCCCTCCCCCTCCCCCACTCCCACACTGACACAGAGTGAGTCTCCAAACCAACAACAAAACGCCTCAGGCCAACCCACAAAAAAAAATAAAAATCCCCATGTAAAAAATAAAACTGTCCGACAAGGCAAGCATCATCAACTGCAGGTAATACGATCAACGAGGGAAGGCGCGGTAGTGTAAGAGGAACACTTCCTTTTTGCTGATTAATTAACTGAATATACTAACCAGTGGCCGGTTAGCCCAGCTGTTAGAGAACGCCACGCTGGTATATTCAAGGCTCCTGGGTTTGAATCATTACCATTATTATTATTATTGTTTAACTCTCTGACGGTCTGGTGTCACCTGCGCAGCGTGACGGTCCCTACCGGATGAAGGAGCTCCATTAGGACGCATCGAACGCCAGGGAGCACCAGGTAGAGACCCAGGGAGAAGATATTGGACGGACTTGCAGAGGTGCTGAAGACAAGAGGGTGGGAAAGATGCTTGAGGCAACAAGGGACAGAAACAGATGGAAGTCCATGGTCGCCAACGCCATGTGGCAAGGCACACGATGATGATGATGAACCCTCTGACTCCCGCACCCTGTCCACCAGCATCCATGCATTGTCAAGCCCTCTAGCAAAGCAAAAACCTAACCCTTTGACTCCTTCACTCTATCTACCAGCTGCCTGCAGGAAGCTGGTGGAGAGGGTGAGGGTGTTAATGGGTTAAGTTTTTGCAGTGGGTAGATGGGGGGCAGGAGTCAAAGGGTTAAGTTTTTGCGGGGGTAGAAGGGTGCAGGAGTCAAAGGGTTAAGTTTTTGCAGTGGGTAGATGGAGTGCAGGAGTCAAAGGGTTAAAGTCCAGCCGACTGCGAAGAGCCATATCAGGGCCATAATCATCACAACACCTTTTCTGAACACGAAAAAAACAAAAACAAAAAAACAAAAAAACAGAAAAGAAAAGAACGCGCACATACCAATGCAATGGCGCGCATAATCTAAGGCTATGCCGCTGGCGTTGACCACCCCGTCCAATTTATCACCAGGGTGGTAAAGGTTAAAAACATTCTAATGACAAATATACAGATCTAGACATAAGTAAGTACACTAAAACATATAAATTACCTAAAACTGCTTGTTGCACGTCACATTTCTTACAGCCCCCCAAAAAAGCACTGAATACAAGTACCCAGTTATCAATCTTAAGTAGAAAGTATGTAAGGCTTCATAGAACGCACTCAGGCGAATGGACCAGCAAAGGAGAAAATGATAGGAAGAGATGACATATACTATAGCAAAGGAGCAAGGCAGACACAAAGAGAGCAAGTGTTTTCCATCCCACACATCCCGATGAACTCCTCCCCAGGAGCATTTAGCACTGGTAACCGGGTCTCTCACATGTATCTCGTCACTGGCACCGCGCATACCCATGCGAAAATTAATACATACCAGCTTTATATTTTATGTACATACTTTCCGTTTTAGAAACATCGCAAACATGTTCGTATAGAGTGAATTAAAAAGACATTTTCTTTAGTGCACGTTAGATCGAAATAGGACTGTCTGCCGAAATGATGAAATGGATTTGAATAATTTGTTAGAAGTGGGAAAAAAAAAAGTATCACCGGTGGCTGTAAAAGCAGTTTCAGTTTCAGTTTCAATTTTAGTCTCAATTTCTCAAGATGACGTCTCCCGCATTCGGAATGAATTCCATGTGCACTAACATCACAGGTGCCATGTGATGGAAAAGATTCAGAATGATCATGGCATAAGCCTTACGCCTGCACATAAACCCACGAGCTGGCCAGGTCCTGAGGCCTGTCTAGATAGTTCTATAACCCTGCGGTCGCAGGGGAGTGAGGTGGTAAAGACCTCAACGTTTTGCAAAAGCAGACGAAACCAAAAGAAGGCCGGGACAGCCAGGCCAAACTGTTCGAAGGAATTTTGAATAAGCGAATTTCTAGCTTAATCGTGACCTTTTAATCTTCACTGTGTCCACATCTGTAATCTTCCTAAGCATTGTGTTGAAAAGTTGAGCTTTAGATTTCGTAGATATTGTTGTGTATTTTGTTTTCAACGAAACATACCGAAAGGGCTGAGAATACCGATAGGACGTTAAGAGACGACAACCACCTTCTGTCCAGAAAGCATCAAGTGGTCCAAACGATACTCCGCACCAGCCACAACGGATACATCTCTTACGTCCAAGGTTCGATACGACCCAGGTACAAAACGTCTCTTTTTTGCATGCGTGTGTCGTGTATTTTTATCGCATGAGCGGCGCGCGATGTGCGCGCGTGCTTGCATGTTAAGAGAGAAAGAGAGAGAGAGAGAGGGGAGAGAGAGAGAGAGAGAGAGAGAGAGAGAGAGAGAGAGAGAGAGAGAGAGAAAAGAGAGAGAGAAGAGAGAGAGAGAGGAGAGAGAGGAGGAATGAACACAAAAAGAATGCTCATGTTCTTCATCTTTCAGCACCGACCATCTGCCATGTAAATACCCACCACGGTCTGTACCCATGTTCCCACACAATTCCCCACTCTGTGTTCCCCTGGCTTCGCACCACAGTGATATACCTATAAATGTGTGTGTGTGTGTGTGTGTGTGTGTGTGTGTGTGTGTGTGTGTGTGTGTGTGTGTGTGTGTGTGTGTGTGTGTGTGTGTGTGTGTGTGTGATGCATCGAGCCTGGGACGTATCGCAATCCTGGACTATCCAACCTGGGACGTATCGAGAACCTCCCAACCTGCCCCTAACCCCCCACCCCCCCTCCCTGAGGTCAAGAGGACCAGACAGCTGAACTCATGTTGAAGCGACGTCGCCTCTGTCACGTGGAGCGACAAGAGACATGACGACTACAACTACTCTGACCATTACAGGTAGGAACTGGACAAAATGGCCACAGTCATCGGCAGGTGGGGCCTGACCATGCAGACGCCGAACGAAACAAGAAGAGGAGGAGGAAGAGGAGGAGGAGAGAAGAAGAAGAAGAAGAAGAAGAAGAAGAGAAGAAAAGAATAAAGGGAAGGAATGACGAAGAAGGAAGAGAGGGGCGAAGAGAGGGAAGAAGAAGCAAGAAGGAGGAAGGAGGAAGAAGAGAAGAAGAAGAAGAAGAAGAAGAAGAAGAAGAAGAAGAAGAGAAGAAGAAGAAGAATGAAGAAGAAGAAGAAGAAGGAAGAAGAAGGAGGAGCGAAGAAGAAGAAGAAGAAAAGAAGAAGAAGAAGAAGAGAAGAAGAGAAGAAGAAGAAGAAGAAGAAGAAGGAGAAGAAGGAGAAGAAGAGAGGGGGAGAAGAGAGACGCAAGAAAAAGGAGAAGAAGAAGGCGAAGATGTAGAGAAGAAGAAGAAGAAAAGAAGGAGAAGGAGGAGGAGAGGGAGAGAAGAGAAGGAAGAAGAGTAGGAGAGAAGAAGGAAAGAATGAGGAGAGAGGAGGGAAGAAGAAGAAGAAGA
>JAPXFY010000016.1:56055678-56058178 GCA_030674185.1 Monoplex corrugatus | reverse complement strand
GACAACGAGGCGATGTGTGTCACAGGCTACTCGCCTGTCTTCCTATCCATATCTATGGTGACAGTGAGGCGATATGTGTCAGAAGCTAGTTAGTTGCCTGTCTCCTAACCATTGTCTAGGATCACACGAGGCGATCGTATCACGAGGGTATGTACACTCTTGCTTGCTTTTAGCATGGACGCGTTATGTATTTGCTTTCAGCGTATCTGTTGTAGCTTCCAACGTGACAAAGCCCTGACAGATTCATGTGAGCGGGGAAGGCAGGACCACACCACAGAAGCAGGGACACATTTCATTTTTGCACTATTAAGATGATACATGAGAAAGGGGATGATAGTAAGGACACCGTGGAGTTCCATGTCGGATTGTGAGACTGCGTGACGTGACATGGCTGGCTGTGTTCTATGCTTCCTTTCTTCAGGACGTAAAACGGACAGAGGGGGGTGGGGGTGGGGTGGGGGAGACAGAGAGAGAGAGAGAGACAGACAGAGAGAGACAGAGACAGAGAGAGACACATACAGAGACAGAGACAGATAGAGAGACATAGAGAGAGAGAGAGAAAGAGAAAGACAAAGAGAGCGAGAGACAGAGAGCGAGAGACAGAGACAGACAGAGAGACAGACAGACAAGAGAAAGACAGAGAGAGAGAGACAGACAGACAGAGAGAAAGAGAGAGAGAAAGAGAGTGGGAGAGAGAGAGAGAGAGAGAGAGAGAGAGAGAGAGAGAAGAGAGAGAGAGAAGAGAGAGAGAGAGAGAGAGAGAGAGAGGACAGAGACAGAAAGAATACACTGGTCGTATTTCGTTCTACAACAGATACACAGATAGGGAAACATGTACCTAACTTTGTAGCACTCTGTGATATAATTGCCTCATTTTGACCATAAACATGGATAGGGAGACAGGTAACTATTTCTGTAGCATTCTGTGCAATGATCATCTCCTTATGGCCATAAACATGGACAGGGAGACAGGTAACTATCTATGTAGCACTCTGTGCTGTGATCACCTTCTTAGACACAGACATGGATAGGGATACAGAGAACTAGCTCTGTAGCACTCTGTGCAATGATCACCTAGCTCTTATGACCACAAACATGGATAGGGAGACAGGTAACTAGCTCCGTGGCACTATGTGCAATGATCACCTCCTTATGATCATAGACATGGATAGGAATACAGACAACCAGCTCTGTGCAATCTGTGATATGCTCATATCACTGCAACCATAAACATGGATACAGAGACAAGTACCTATCTTTCTAGCACTGTGCAATGATCACCTCACTATGATCATAGACATGGATAGGGAGACAGGTAACTATCTCTGTAGCACTCTGTGCTATAATCCCCTCGCTTTGACCATAAACATAGATACAGAGACAGACAACTAGCTCTGTGCAATCTGTGATATGCTCATATCACTGAACCATACACATGGATAGCAATACAGGACTATCTCTGTGGCACTCTGTGCAATCATCACCATCTTATGACCATAAACATGGATAGGGAGAGAGGTAACTATCTTTCTAGCATTGTGTGCAATGATCATCTCCTTATGACCACAGACATGGATAGGGAGACAGGTAACTATCTTTCTAGCACTGTGTGCAATGATCATCTCCTTATGACCACAGACAGGGATAGGGAGACAGGTAACTATCTTTCTAGCACTGTGTGCAATGATCATCTCCTTATGACTACAGACATGGATAGGGAGACAGGTAACTATCTTTCTAGCATTGTGTGCAATCATCACCATCTTAT
The DNA here is from genome assembly GCA_030674185.1 of Monoplex corrugatus. Classification (NCBI taxonomy): domain Eukaryota; kingdom Metazoa; phylum Mollusca; class Gastropoda; order Littorinimorpha; family Ranellidae; genus Monoplex; species Monoplex corrugatus. Next base: position 56,056,410 of record JAPXFY010000016.1, on the reverse strand, counting down.
GACCACAGACATGGATAGGGAGACAGGTATATCTTTCTAGCATTGTGTGCAATGATCATCTCCTTATGACCACAGACATGGATAGGGAGACAGGTATATCTTTCTAGCATTGTGTGCAATGATCATCTCCTTATGACCACAGACATGGATAGGGAGACAGGTAACTATCTTTCTAGCACTGTGTGCAATGATCATCTCCTTATGACCACAGACATGGATAGGGAGACAGGTAACTATCTTTCTAGCACTGTGTGCAATGATCACCATCTTATGACCATAAACATGGATAGGGAGACAGGTAACTATCTCTGTGGCACTCTGTGCAATGATCACCTCGCTATGATCATAGACATGAACAGGGAGACAGGTAACTATCTCTGTAGCACTATGTGCAGTGATCATCTCCTTATGATCAAAGACCTGGATAGGGAGACAGGTAACTAGCTCTGTGGCACTCTGTGCTATGATCACCTCGCTATGATAAAAGACATGGATAGGGAGACAGGTAACTAGCTCTGTGGCACTCTGTGCTATGATCACCTCGCTATGATCAAAGACCTGGATTAGGGAGACAGGTAACTATCTCTGTGGCACTCTGTGCTATGATCACCTCGCTATGATCAAAGACCTGGATAGGGAGACAGGTAACTATCTCTGTGGCACTCTGTGCTATGATCACCTCGCTATGATAAAAGACATGGATAGGGAGACAGGTAACTAGCTCTGTGGCAC
>JAPXFY010000016.1:56023178-56048178 GCA_030674185.1 Monoplex corrugatus | reverse complement strand
CGTTACAAGAGTAAAAAAAAATAAGAGAGAAGAAAACAGAAAAGAAAAGATAAGATACAAAAAAAAAAAACAAAAAAAAAAAAAAAAGGAAAAAGCCAATACCGCCAGGAAACACCTGCAGCGAAGTGAAAAGATGGATTTTACATCAGATACAAGGACGCCTCCCGCGTACCCACTCTTATCTATTTATATTTCTAGCTACTGGCGAGAATTTCAGAGGCGATTAGATTGCAGCTTCGGTCAATATACTGAACAAGCCAAGAGAAACGAAGCCAGTTATTTTTAGTCTCAGGCTAAACATTCCACGACTGACAGTGAGTGACTTCCCTTGCTTCCTTTCGGACATCCGGGCATCCGCGGTGGGATGCCAACATCAACAGAGGAAATGGCGGAGGCTGTGGCTAATCGCTATGATGGTGTTGAAACTGTATAAACTATCTGCCCTTTGGGCATCTAGATTTAGCCAAGTTTCTGCATAACTGTTCTAAAAGTTTAACCCTTTGCCACCTGCACCCTATCTACCAACTGCAGGAAGCTGGTGGATAGGGTGAGGGAGTCAAAGGGTTAAGTTTTTGCTCTTCCAGCATGGTTGACAAAGAAGGATGATGTTGGACAGGCTGCAGGAGTCAAAGGGTTAAGAACCTGTCTCCCATGAATACAAAACTGCCAGGAAGTAAGAGATAACTGCACCATTTGCCTGCCAAAAACTCTCCCATAACACGTATACTAACTATGCAAAATTTTGCGTAACTGTTCCAAAATATGTTGGCAATGAGGGCGATTCAGTTATGGGAGAAAGTGGATTCAGTAACCATGACCTCGAAAATAGTTGCTGATTGCACAGAAATTTGTAAAACCGCATTACAAAAGTACCGAAGAACAAAAAAACGTGCGTCTGAGGCCTCAGTGACGACTGATAATTAGGCCTATGTCTGTTCACGAGGTAGTGGTATAAGCAAAACAATGCTCTTTTTAACCTTCAGCCCTCGCCCAGGAAATGTCCAAAACTAGTACAGATACATGTGACGCAAAACTGGAATATCAGAGAACAACATGAACAAAATCACATTTTTATTTTCGAAAACAGTGGCATACCACATTAATGCTTTTTTCTTTCACCCCACCCGTTGCATATGTAGGGTCTACACTGGTAAAGACACATTATAACGTTCATAGAGAAATTACACTAGTAGAAATGAACAATAATAGAATAAAGACATTAATGTGGCAAACTGGAATGTCAGTAGTACAGAGACCGACACAAATATGGGGAGGGAGAGAGAGAGAGAGAGAGAGAGAGGAGAGGAGAGAGAGAGAGAGAGAGAGAGAGAGGAGAGAGAGAGAGAGAAGAGAGAGAGAGAGAGAGAGAGAGAACAAAGAATTAAAACATGTAAGAACTACCACGACTACTACTACTATTAATTCTGTTATCAATAGAAATATAAACTTCTGAAAAATATAAGACATACACATTCCTACCTAAAAGGTAATACGGCATAGATGCAGTGTATTGTAGTTTTCAATGAATTCATTTGTGAAATGTAGCAAAAGGAATCTTTAAGCCAGGTGGAAGAGTTTTCCAGAGTTAACTTCCACACAACCAAAGACTTGGTGTAAACATGTTGAATGTAGGTGTTGTAACTTCAGGCTTACTGGAATATCGTCGATTTGTGTGGAGTTGTAGTCGAAGCGTTTGTGGGGCAAATTTCAGTACAACTATGTGGCATAAATTTTCCTTTATCTTCCTTTGTTTATTCCGAACATCTTTTTAATTAAAGGGAATAAATCTACACCCACTGTCGCATAATCCATTAGTTGAACATTGTATGACTTGAAAAGCATAGCTTTCAATGCAAGCTTGTAGATACTACGGGTTTCATTATACTGGAACAGAAGAGTTAAGAGCCATAATTGACAGACGATAGCATATACAGATAGAGAGAGAGAGAGAGAGAGAGAGAGAGGAGAGAGAGAGAGAGAGAGAGAGGAGAGAGAGAGAAGAGAACGAGAGAGAGAGAGAGGGAGAGAGAGAAAGAGAACGAGAGAGAGAGAGAAAGAAAGAGAGATACAGATAGACAGACAGACAGAGACAAGAGAGCAAAGAGAGATAAACATACACAAAGAGAGAGAGAGAGAGAGAGAGGGAGAGAGAGAAAGAGAACGAGAGAGAGAGAGAAAGAAAGAGAGATATAGACAGACAGACAGACAGAGACAAGAGAGCAAAGAGAGATAAACATACACAAAGAGAGAGAGAGAGAGAGGAGAGAGAGAGAGAGAGAGAGAGATATACGGATAGACGGACAGACAGACAGACAGAGACAAGAGAGCAAAGAGAGATAAACACACACAAAGAGAGAGAGAGAGAGAGAGAGAGAGAGAGAGAGAGAGAGGAGAGAGAGATACAGATAGACAGACAGACAGACAGAGACAAGTGCGCAAAGAGAGATAAACACAAAGTGAGGGGACAGAGAGAGAGAGAGGGGGGGGGGAGGGAGAGAGACAGAGAAAGAGACAGAGAGAGAGACAGAAAAAGAGAGAGAAGCTTCCCCACCCCACCCCTTATACACACACACACATACACACACACACACACACACACACACACACACACACACACACACACACATACACACACACACACATTCCCTATGAAAACATTCCCCTATCTAAACAACATACCATCAAAATGCAAGACTCCACGGTTCCTGCCTGAATCTTGTTGAAATCGATCCCAGGAGCAGCAAAAAAACTTCACTTACAACACCACACAGTCCAGCCCGCTTTCTCTCCTTCCTTTCCCTTGGAACTAGAACTACTCACAGTCGCTCATTTCACTTCACTTCACACCCACCGCAGTGGGGGGGGGGGGGGGGGGGGTACTGAGGATGCTGAAATTAAGGTCCTCTCTCTTTTTGGAAACCGCAGGAGCTATCTCGTTCAGTTTCAGGTAGTTCGGGGTTCCCCCCTTTCTTATCATGCCCTCTCTTCCCCCCTACAGGGCTCGTTCTTCTCTTCTGCCTTCCAGATCATTCACCCGTACTTCAGTCTTCTAAATTCTCTCCATAACTTTGCCCAAAACGGGAGTATGGCTGTCTTTACGGCGTACACGGTTTATCAAAGCAAAACATCCGCTCGTTTTACTATGTAGGAAGGTTTGTATGAATATTATAAATATGCTCAGATATGGGAGAACTCATAGGAGCTCTAGCTTACGTAAGAAGACGAAGAAGACTTCACTTCACAACTACCCGTAGCACAGAACACACAGACGGAAATGCTGACTTGTAATGCTGGTCATTAGCATATATATATAACACTTGAGTACTGTTGGACAGCCAGCGAGAGAGGGAGGGAAAGAGTGGAAGCGAAGAAACGAAACCTTGGTTTAGACTGAAGTGTGAGCGATACCACTGGCCTGTACAACCTAAATGTTGGCTACCTAGCGTAAGGAGAGTGAGCGCGACAGATAGAGACAGAGACAGTGATACAAAAAGAGAGAGAGAGAGAGAGAGGAGAGAGAGAGAGGAGAGAGAGAGAGAGAGAGAGAGACAGACTGAAAGAAGCATAGATCTTGAGAGAAAGAGAGAGAGAAAGAGAGAGAGAGGGAGGGAGGAGAGAGAGAGACAGACAGGCAGACAGACAGAGAGACAGAAAGGGAGAGACAGAGACAGAAGATACAGAAATAGAGACGGAGAGAGACAGAAAAAGAAAAAAAGGAGACAGAGAGATAGAGAGAGACAGACAGACAAACAGACAGAGCGGGATAAAGATAGATAGACAGAGCGATATACATATATACATATATATATATATATATATATATATAGCGAGAGAGAGATAGAGAGACAGACAGACAGACAGACGGACAGACAGACAGAGAGACAGACAGACAGACAGACAGACAGACAGAGCGACAGAGAGAGAGAGAGAGACAGACAGACAGAAGAGAGAGAGAGAGAGACAGACAGACACATATACAGACATACTTCAAGCTCCAGACTTCAAATGGTTAACTGTACTTTGGCTACCAACCCATATACAAACCAAACATATTGCCATATTGCCTGTAACGAACACACTCACTACAAGACAGCAAACAGACACAACAAACATACAAACAGACAAGACATCTAACATGTTGAGGGCTTGTGTAATAAATCCAAACATCGTCACTTCCATTACTGCTAACTTGTCCAATATGGATCGTTTCAAGCCAGAACGCAATCAGTCTGAAAGCTTACAGAGGGAGAGAGAGCAGAGAGAGAGGAGAGAGAGAGAGAGAGAGAGGAGAGAAAGGGAGAGAGGAGAGAGAGAGAGAGAGAGAGAGAGAGAGAAAGAGGGAGAGAGAGCAGAGAGAGAGAGAGAGAGAGAGAGAGAGAAGAGAGAGAGGAGAGAAAGAGAGAGAGAGACTATGTGTCTGCGTGTGAAAGAGAGAGAAAGAAAGAGAGAGAGAGAGAGAGAGACATAGAGAGAGAGAGACATAGAGAGAGAGAGAGAAAGAGAGAGAGAGAGAGAGAGAGAGAGGAGAATGTGAGGAAAAGAGTCAGTGAGAGAAAGAGAGACAGAATGAGAAAAAGAGAAAAAAGGGAGAGATAGAGAGAGTGAATGTGTGTGTGTGTCTGTGAGAGAGAGAGAGAGAGAGAGAGAGAGACAGACAGACAGACAGACAGAGAGAGATAGACAGACAGACAGGTCCCAGACACACACACACACACCACACACACACACACACAGAGAGAGAGAGAGAGAGAGAGAGAGAGAGAGAGAGACTCACAGACCAGAGAGACAGAGACAGAAACAGACAGAGACAGACAGACAGAGACAGATACAGAGACAGACAGAAAGAGTCAGAGACAGAGACACAGAGAAAGACAGACAGAGAAACAGAGAGGGAAACAGGAGCTCAGAGTCGCAGATATTCTATCTTACCACACACAACATAAACACTAATGGCGCAATGCCTGTGAACGCATGGCCGGTTCCAAAACGGGCAGGATTTCTGCATGATTATTTTGAATCTTTTGCTGCGTGACTAATCAGGGTGTCGCGCATATGCAGTCATCCATGCGCTATGATGTCGTTTTTTGGCACCTAAAACTGACACAGATGGACACGTACTAAAACCGGATCGACAAACTAGACATTCCTCATAATCGAAAATGTTGTTGTTGTTGTTGTTGTTGTTGTTGTCGTGTTGATGTTTTTGTTGTCGTTGTTGTTGTTGTTTTAATATTACAGTTTCAGTTATTTCGTTTAATTCCCAACAATGTTTGTTTCGGACATAATATATTCGCACGTCGTTCGGTCCACGATGCACAGGTATTATGCTGCTGCACACTCTGCATATTCCGTCTGCGGTGCGCGTGGATGCTGTGTACTTTCGTGTTTCCATAAGCCACTATCATGGCTCACAGGATCCTAACAAGAGTATTGGATATTTTACGTGTGTATGCACACAGAGGGTGGTCAGGTATGCCAACTAGGAGATCTGCACACAAGTTGACATCTATGGGGAGATCGGAAAAATCCATTCTTTACTTACTTACCAGGTGGTACCCAAACAGGTTCGAACCCACACTTCAACCCTTTCACTCCCGCACCCTATCCACCAGCTGCAAAAACTTAACCCTTTGACTCCCTCACCTTATCCACCACCTTCCTGCAATAAGTTGGCGGACAGAGTGAGGGAATCAAGGAGTTAAGTTTTTCGCTTTGCCAGCATTCGAACTTGTTGTATAGTTACTTGTTCAAAATGAGTGCTTTAGGCGGCCCTTAAACGCTTGATTGTTCCGTCATAGGATACATGATTATTTTCTAAGGTATTTGCTAGAGTAGGAAAAGAACTTTTTTTTTTTTTCGAAAAGATCCCACAGCAGTTGAAAATTGTGAAGAGCAGGAGGGCATTAGCTCGACTGCCCTGGTATAAAACATTGGGTAGGCTGATTTCCCAGGTCCCTCTCCCTGAAGACCGATTAGCCTTCCTGCCCTTCTGAAGTCTTGGTTAAAAAACAAAACAAACAAAAAACTGGGTGGCGCTACACTGCGGCGACGTGCTCTCAAAGGAGACAGCAACCGGAGTTTCATAATGAAAATCCACTGTAAAAAAGACACGAATATGAAGATGAACATGAATATGACTATAAACATGAATATGAATATGCATAAAAACAAAACAAAAAAACACAAAAAAAACAAAAAAACCTCAACAATTCTGACGATCAAGGAACTTGATCTCAGCGCTTAGATTTGATTTTATCAAGATTTTGCGCTATATAAATAAAATATTTATTATTATTATTCAACCTCCTTTCCTTAAATTAAAAGAAATATGTTAATCTCCCCCCCCCCCCCTCCCCACACAATGCTCAGGTGTCTGGTCCAAAGACCGGACCAAGCATACATAGCGATACCTCAGCACAACAATAACCTGCAGGACAAGTCTAGAACTGCTCAGGCATGACTCAACATTTAACGGTTTTAACCGACTGGTTTTTATGGTAAGGGAATCGCGTAAATGCGTGTTCGTGTGTGTGTGTGTGTGTGTGTGTGTGTGTGTGTGGTGTGTGTGTGTGTGTGTGTGTGTGTGTGTGTGTGTGTGTGTGTGTGTGTGTGTGTGTGTGTGTGTGTGTGTGTGTGTGTGTGTGTTGTGGTTGTGTTGTGTGTGTGTGTTGTGTGTTGTTGTGTGTGTGTGTGTGTGTGGTGTTGTGTTGTGTTGTGTGTGCTGTGCTGTGTGTGTGTGTGTGTGTGTGTGTGTGTGTGTGTGTGTGTGTGTGTGTGTGTGTGTGTGTGTGTGTGTGTGTGTGTTGTGTGTGTGTGTGTGTGTGTGTGTGTGTGTGTGTGTGGTGTGTGTGAGTTCACAGGGGCGGCTGGTAATTCGTTATGTAAGAAAGTGAATAGAGTGATATTTTTAGTGTTTTTTTTTCTTCTTCCTTCTTTTCGTTGGGCTTGAAGTGTTACACATGTTTCCAGGTGATGGTCTGAATAAATACGAGCTAGACTGTATAGAGGTGATTTGTAGTGTGTGTTGTGTGTGTGTTGTTGTGTGTGTTGTGGGTGTGGTGTGTGTGTGTTGGTGTGGTGCTGTATGGTGTGTTGGTGTGTGAGCGCACATGTGTGTGTGTGAGTATTTGTGTGATTGTTTTGTGTGTGTGTTTGCGTATTTTTGTTGTGTGTTTATGAATAATTGCGAGCGTGCGTGTGTGTGTGTGTGAGTGTGTGAGAATGAGTGTGTGTGTGAGTGTGTGTGTATGAGTGTGTGTGAGTGTGTGTGTGTGCGTGTGTGTGTGTGTGGTGTGTGAGAGCACACATGTGTGTGTGTGAGTATTTGTGTGCATATGTTTGTGTGTGTGTTTGCGTATTTTTGTTGTGTTTATGAATAATTGCGAGCGTGCGTGCGTGCGTGCGTGCTTGCGTGCATGTATACGTGTGTGTGTGTGTGTGCGTCTGTTAGTGTGTGTGTGTGTCCCTCTCTATCTCTCCCTCTCTATTTTTAAACACATACACACCTTTACTCTCTCCCTCACACTCAAGAACGCACACATATTTCTCTCTCTGTCTCTCTCTCTCTGTTTCTTTCTCACGAGTGAGCAGATATCTGTCTCTTTTCGTTCTGTAGTCATTATGTCTTAAGGATGTTACATGGGCGTGTATAAGTGAAAGATGTGAATAATTATGAAGTGTTACGGTGCATCGCCAATTTTGCATTCTGGATCCGTTTATTTATTTATTTATTTATTTTTTCTTTATTATTTCATCATAGTGTCAGCTTGCCAACGTCATTGTCTCACTCTCTGATTGGAAGATCTCTCTCTCTCTCTCTCTCTCTCTCTCTCTTATGCGCACACACAGAGACAGACAAATGCATGCGGACACACACACATAAATAAACACACACACACATTCACCCCCCCCCTTCTCTATCACTCATACCTTCTCTCTCTCTCTCTCACACACACACACACACATACACACACAGATGCACTCTCTCTCTCTCTCTTTCTCTCTCTAGTTCTCTGTCTGTCTGTCTGTCTCTCTCTCTTTTTCACGTATATCTTCCTTCTCTCTCTCTCTTTCACGCATATCATCTCTCTCTCTCTCTCTCTCTCTCTCTCTCTCTCACACACACACACACAAACAGGCACATATACGGCCAAACAGCATAACCAAGCATTAAAACCAACCAACCATCCAGCAACCAACCAACCAACCAACCAACCAACTCACTACTGTCGGAATACCTGTTTTGTTCTTGGTTCATCTGTACCTGTCTTTCTTGTACGTCCTGTTTGTGTGACGTGTGACCTGTGACCCGTGTGACGTGTAATGGATCACTATGTGAACAATGACTAATGCTCTGATCTGTGTATGCACGGTATGTGTACTGGTGAGTGTGTATGTGTACCGTACACACGTTAGATCTGAAAGGGAAAAAACCCTTCCGCAATGAAAAAACAACAACCCCACAAAAACAACAACAACAAACAACAACAAAAAACGACAACAACCATGCCCACCACCACCACACCATCACCACCACCACCACAACAACAACCACAACCACAACAGCACTTTGCTGAATCGCACAGAACAGTTCATTTTAAACATCCAATGTAAAAAAAATCATTATGTGTAGGCCTATTTTCTATGCTATATGAAGTTTATATGTCAACAATAACTTTTCATGTGTATAACATTGTAACATTTTCATCTTGTTGTTGTTGTTGTTGTTGTTGCCACATTGTGTATTTGATGTCGGTTTGTTGTGAAGCAAAAGATTGCTAGTGTTGTTTAAAGCCCAGCCCAAAACGTAGAGCCATATCATGGCTATAACCAGTTAAAAAATACACACTATTTCGACAGGAAAAAAAAAAAAGGAAAAGAAAATTAGATATATACATATCAACGCATTTGTGCACATAATCTAAGGAGATGCCCCTGGCGTTGACCAATAAAAAAGATGTTTACTAAAAAAAAAAAAAAAAAAAAAAAACGCAGTGAACAAGATCTCAGGGCTGAATAATTATACTCTGACATTGCCCTGTAAATATGGAACTGGCCGAAATGAGCAAGCGCTTACGCTTTCTATGGACCCGCATTAGAACACATCTGGCACTCCATATGCGTCCTTCGCATTGCCAGAACTTTCTCGGGCTCTTCAAGACCTACTTCTACTACGGACTTATAATAACACCCTTACTCAACGGTTTCGCCCCAAATATGGTAAATTAATGTTCTGTGGTGTCAAGCATGAACGGCGACAGATTATGAACCTCCCTCCCTCCTCTCTCTCTCTCTCTCTCCCTCTCTCTCTTAGTTCATTATTATATTAATATTGATTCTCCCTGAGCATGGAAGCGTACCTGTATCTATATTAGTGTAGACTCACTTTGGGCTAGGGCTGAGTGTTAAAAAATATATAAAAAAGCCGCAATAATGTGCTTATGCCAGTATCACTATGTTAGAAAATAAAGATTTGTTCTTGATCTCCCCCCCCCCCCCCCCCCCAACAACTTGGCCCATCTCCCCGCCCGAAATACGTCTTAGTTTGTGCTCTCAAATGACACAACCACTTTGTCGCTTCAACGGCGGAGAAGATAGAAAACGGACCACAGAAGATAAAACAACAATAACAACACCACCACAACAACAACAACAAAGGCAGAAGATAAAAGTCAAGAAAAATAAAATAAAAGAAAACGGACAAAAGACAGAAAATTGAAGACACACTACAGAAGATAGACTGCAGAAGATAAAAGACATAACACAAATGATAAAAGACAAGACGATATAAGACAGAAGATAGATGACAGTATAGAAGACAGAAGACAAAAGGACATAATATGGAAGAGTGAAGATAGAAGAGAGAAAGAAGACAGAAGACAGAACTTGGAAGAAGATGAATGGAGGAGCAGGAAAAGGGAGAAAAAAAAAAAAGAAGAAAAAGGAAGCACAAGGGAGGAGAAGAAAAAGGAAGAAGAAGTAGAATGACGATGAAGAAGAAGAGGAAGAAGACAAAGACGAACAAGAAATAAGAAGGACGAGGAAGAAGGAGGAAGAAGATGAAGACAAAGCAGGCAAAGACGAAAGTGAAGACAACAAAGAAGACAAAGCCAAGAAAGCCAAAGAACACAACAGATGTGAAGAAGATGACGAGGATGATTCTTATTTTTATTTTTATTGCTGCTTAAAAGCCCAGCCGACTGCGTACAGCCATATCAGAACTATAACCATTTCAATATACAAACAGTACCTCAACAAGAAAAACCCCCCAACCCAAAACAAAAAACGAAAAAGGTACACATATCAATGCATTAGAGCACATAATCTATGGAGATGCCCCTGGCGTTGACCACTCCAACCAATTAATCACACAGGGGATTTAAGAAACATACCTGAATACAAATTAAACATAGGTAAGGACACTAAAACATATATAAAAACGGACCTAATTTACCTAAAATTGCTTCCGCATATCTCATTTCCCTAGAGCCAAAAATGCACTTAACATTTGTACCCAATTATCAATTTTAAGAAAAAGTATGTAAGAATTTATTGAGCACATTCAGGTTAATGGACCAGCAAGGCAGAAAATGATAGGAAGAAATGACAGAAAGCAAGGGAACAAGGAAGAAACAAAGAGAGTGATAGAAGAGAGCAAATTTCTAGCACAGAATTTCCAGAAGGTGGGGATACAGTTTATAATGAAAGAGTCCCTGGCATCCCCACAGGGGAGGAGTGGGGGGGGGGGGTGAAGACGAAGAAAAATAGGATGATGTAGACTACGAAAACAAAAAAGAATAAGAAAAAGAAAAGAAGAAGAGGAAGAAAAAGAAGGAAGAAGAAAGAGGAGGAGAAGAAGAAGAAAGAGGAGGAGGGAGAGGAGGAGGAGGAAGAATGCGAAGAATGCAAAGAAGAAGCGAAGAATGCGAAGAAGAATGCGAAGAATGCGAAGAAGAAGAAGCGAAGAAGAATGCGAAGAAGAGAAGAAGAATGCGAGAAGAAGAAGAATGCGAAGAAGAAGAAGCGAAGAAGAATGCGAAGAAGAAAAGAATGCAAGAAGAAGAATGCGAAGAAGAAGAAGCAAGAAGAAGAATGCAAGAAGAAGAATGCAAAGAAGAAGAATGCGAAGAAGAAGAATGCAAGAAGAATGAGAAGAAGAATGCGAAGAAGAAGAATGCAAAGAAGAATGCGAAGAAGGAAGAAGAATGAAGAAGAAGAAGAAGAAGAATGCGAAGAAGAAGAAGAAGAAGAGAAGAAGAAGAAGAGGAAGAGAAGAGAGAGGAGAGAGGAAGAAGAGATGGTGAAAAATTCTGTAATGGTTATTAATATAAATCATAACTTATATCTTGGAAACAACATCTTTAACCCTTTGACTCCCTCACCCTATCTTTTAGCGTGCTGCACGTCATCTCTGATAGCGAAGCAAAAACTTAACCGTTTGACTCCCTCACCCTATCTGCCAGCTTCCTGCAGGACGCTGGTGGATTGGGTGAGGGAGTCAAAGGGTTAATTTTTTGCAGCTGGTAGATAGGGTGCGGGAGTCAAAGGGTTAAAAGCCTCAAGCTGTTATGGTACATTGCTTCGAGGCCACCACGGTCTGTAAATTTCAGTCAAAGGAGCGTGAAACTAATCCTGCGTCACTGAGCCGTGACCATATCCCTCAAACAAACTGCCCACATAAAATTAAAAAAAGAAAAGAAAGAAAAAAAAAAAGGGGGGGGGGGGGCGGGAGAAACGAAAGAAGAAAAGAAGAAGAAAAACAATGAAAGAATATAGCACAAGTGTTGACTTCTGTAAAACTAAGAAAGAAAAGAAGAAGAAAAACAAAGAAAGAATATAGCACAAGTGTTTGACCTTACTGTAAAACTAACATTAAGAATTCCTGCAGCAAACATTTTTGGGTCTGGAATTTTTATATCATTTTTGTCATGAAAAGTCTGCCATAGTTAATGTTTCTCTAAGACACTGAGTAAGCCTACATGCAGAAGATGAAAGACAGTGTTTTTCTTTGTTGTTTCATGTGTTTATGTCACAGTGAGTTAGTGTGTGTGTGTGTGTGTGTGTGTGTGTGTGTGTGTGTGTATTGTGTGTGTGTGTCTGTGTGTATGTGTGTGTGTGTGTGTGTGTGTGTGTGTAGCGTTGTGTGTGTGTGTGTGTGTGTGAGGTGGGGTGTGTGTGAGTGTGTGTGTGAGTGCATGAGTGTGAGTGCAAGTGCGTGTGCATGTATGTGTGCATGTGTGTGTGTCTGTGTGTTTGTCTGTGCGTGTGTGTGCATGCCTGTGTGTGTGTCTGTGAGCATGTGTCTGTGTATGTGTGAATGCGCGTGCATGTGTGTATGTGAGTGCATGCATGCATGTGCATGTGTGCATATGTACGCATGTGCACACACACAAACTCTGCACATTTTCTTTCTTCTCTTGGTATATTTGTGCACCTGCCACTCTGAATCTTTAGTTCAGGCTTAGTTTTAACGAAAATTAATCAAAATGATGTGTAAAAAATATATACGTAATAACTGAAATAATGACCCCATCAATTAATAAAATAAAACCTTGCCTTCAAACAAAAAACACACACCAGAAACTGTACACTATCTTGCCCCCTTAATTTAACAGATCTATGTATCTGCTGCTTTCCACTGATACTTTATGTGTTATTGAAATACACAACAAAATGCAAAGTACATAAATGAAGAAACAAAGAAATTAATAAGTGAATGCCTGAATAAATAAATGAACACACTAATAAGTAAATAAATAAACTGTGAATGAATGAATGAATAATAAACAAATAAACAACAAATAAATAAATAATAATAAATAAATTAATAAACAAACAAGTAGATAGATAAATACATATATAAATAAATGAATAAATAAATAAATAAATAAATAAATAAATAAATAAATAAACAAACACGAATCAATCAGTAAAACCCAATAAACAGCTATGTTACTAACTAAACTATCTGACCTGAGTAATCTGTACATCTACCTATCTACCTAACGGCTACCTCGTACCTCGGCAACTATTTAACAAAAGCTTGTCAGTGCATGTGGTTATTCGCAGGATGGAAGAACCTGCTGGGTTACTGCTGACATGTTTGGGTAGAGCTCATATGGAACTGTCAAAACGTGATGAATCCTTGAACAAACAACGTAACCGTAGAGTAACAACAAGAACAACCACCACCACCAATTCCTCGCTTGGAAAGTTTGCTGAGCTGCTTGGTTCCCGTTGAAGTTCAAGGTTAAATTATAAAAAGGAATTTTAATTTTTAAAAAAAATATGTTAGTAATATACAAATAAATAAAACCCGTCTTGAAACACACACATACACACACACACGCTCTCTCTCTTTCTCTCGACCTGACCCTTTCGAGGACTGAAACACGAACAGTGCGGTTTCCTCCCTTGATAACACACCCGCTCGAATGTTGTCGTCTCGAAATCATTCGTCGTAAATGAAATATCGATAATTACGGCGATAAAAATGAAGAGTACTGATACCAAAAGGACTTATGAACAGAAGAAACTATCTGCTTAATGCACAATAGCAACAATAATAAAATAAATACTAAACCCGCAGAAATTATCAACAGAACATAATTATCGATCACCGCGAAAAATGGTAAATGTTGTTATGTCCCTTATTTTTTACTGTATTGAAATATATTTTATCCATAACTTTCTTTAAAGAAATTGAAAATACTAATATTTATTGACAATTAGCTTTCATATAACGCATTACTTTAAAATCTGAACCAATGTTATCAAAAAGACAAATATTAATGGATTAATAAGGTATTTAATAGTACGAAATGTGGCATACCATAAAATACCTTCCCGCTTTTCTGTACATAATCAAACGCCTGCTCACTATGTTTGCGTGGGAGCAATGCCACTGAGGTTAAATAGTCACCGTGGTGTAGTGGTTATTAACTTCAGAATTTCTAACTCGTTGAAAGATTACATGTCTTTCGACGTTATATTAAAAGATAGGCTAATGTTTTCCATGAACGTCAACGGAAAAAATGAGAAACAGACAATACATTCTAAAGTTATGATTAGCTTATATTGTGACATTTCATTTCTTTACATTAGGCGTTTTACTTTTTATTGGGTGTGTGCAGCTACTCCTCCTTTAATGAATGTTCCTGCTGGATGCTTCCAACAATTTACTGCAAAACCATCACAAGAAATGATGAAGAATGTCCTGGGATAAACGTTGGAGGAATAATATTAAAACAATCTTCATTATGCAGATGATACCATTTTAACTGCAGAAAGTGAAAAAGACCTACACAATCTTGTGAATATAATAGAAATAGAAAATAGTAAGAAGACCGAAGAAAGTCATGGTAATCAATTAAAAAAAACAACAAACAAACAAACATAAAATAACAGCAAATGGCACAATACTGAGACAAGTTTATAAATTATAAACTTAAGTATCAGAACAGTCATCTCACCAGATGGCAGATGCACATTGAAAACAACATTAGTTGGCTAAGCTAAAACAGCATTCAAGAAAATTAAAACAACAAAAACATTACCAACAAATGCCGATCAACTGACATTTGGAAAAGAGTTTTTCAGTGTTACATAGAACCACTACTGCAGTACGGATATGAAGCCTGGACAATCAACAAGTAACATCAGAAAAAGACTGAGGCAGATGAAATGTGGTTTCTCAGAAGAATGTTAAAATTTCCATGGGCAGCAAAGAAAACAAACAAGATGGGTCTTAAAAGAAGCAAACATAAAAAAGACTACTAACCCTTTGACTCCTGCACATACTTAACCTTGAGACTCCCTCACCCTATCCACCAGCTTCCTGCAGAAACCTGGTGGATAGGGAGGGAGTCAAAGGGTTAAGTTTTTGTTTTGCTAATAGTGTTGACGATGCAAGATGCTGGCGGACAGGCTGTGGGAGTCAAAGGGTTAATGAAGAAGATCAGGAAACAACAAGCAACATTTATAGGACATTTTATAAGGCAAGTGAAATTTGAGCACCTAGTCACAACAGGAAAGCTAAAGGGGAAAAAAGCGCACGCAGACCTAAGGAGAAAATACAACACAGTTTTGCAAAGTGGATGTGGATGGGGTGGGTGGGAGTTGTAGCAAGGCCAGATTTGTATGGAGGGCCATGATTTCCAACATCGTATTGCATGGCACATTATGATGATGCCAATGATCATTGAAAGAAAACATATGTATATTTGTGTATTGTATGTTTACACAAATAAACAAAGAAATCAGGTATAGGTGCAATGAAGCTAAGGACGCTTGGCTGAACACAAAATGCAAAGAGATAGAAGAACGACACAAAATGGATCCTTAGGATATGTACAGACGAATTGAAGAAATTGTCCACAGGAAAAATACATGCACATCAACTGGTTGCTTAAAATCGAAAGATGGCACGCTTATCATGGAAAAAGACAAAATATTAGACAGATGGGGAGAGTACATTAAAGACCTTTTTGAGGATGACAGAAACGAAGAACACATTATGAAAAAGAACTTGAAGGACCACCCATAATGAAAGATGAAGTTAGAGCAGCACTGAAAAAGATGAAACCAGGAAAAGCCCCAGGACCTGACAACATTACTACAGAGATGATTGAAGCCCTGGAGGAATTTGGCATAGAAAAAATAAGTCCTCCTAAGTGAAATTTATGACACTGGAAAAATCCCCAAAGATACGTCAAAATCAATTTTCATTGCACTTCCAAAGAAAACAGGGGCTATAGAATGCGAACTCCATCGCACAATCAGTTTGATGAGTCATACATCCTGTTAAGAATAATCATGATGAGGACAAGGAATAGAATCAAAAGAGAAATATCAGAAGAACAGTGTGGATTTGAGGAGGGGAAAGGAACTATTAATGCCATATACATCCTAAGAACTGACATAGAGAGGTCAATTGAGATGAATAACGATTTGTATTTATGCTTTGTTGACTATACCAAGGCTTTCGATCGGGTACGACATGATGAATTGATCAACCAACTGGAGAGACTCAATGTCGATGGAAAAGATCTACGAATAATCAGGAATATGTACTGGGAACAAACAGCTGCAATGAGAATAGAAGACAATATAAGCTCTTTTCAAAACATCAAAAGAGGAGTCAGACAGGGTTGTGTTTTGTCACCAGATCTGTTTTCACTATATAGCGAAAACATCATGAGAAACCTAGAAGAAGACCCTGGACTAAAGGTTGGAGGGAAAATGATAAACAACATTCGGTAAGCAGATGACACTGTGCTAATTGCAGAAAATGAAAGGGACCTACAAAACCTAGAATATACTAGAAACAGAAAGCAAAGGTAAGGGGTTGGAACTAAACAGCAGGAAGACTGAAGTCATGGTGATCATAAAAAACACGAAATCCCCTCCTGCAAAGTAACAGCAAATGGCACAACCTTGACACAGGTTAATAAGTTCAAATACCTGGGAAAGGTCATTTCATCAGACGGCAGATGCACATCAGAAATAGCTGGCAGAATCGGCCAAGCCAAAACAGCATTCAGGAAGATGACAAGCATTCTTACCAACAAGTGCCTATCAATTAACATCAGAAAGAGAGTCCTTGAATGCTATATAGAACCAATACTGTTGTACGGATGCGAGGCGTGGACAGTCAGCAAGCAAAGCCAGAGCAGGATCGAGGCAGCCGAGATGTGGTTTCTCAGAAGAATGTTGAGAGTTCCATGGACAGCAAAGAAAACAAATGAGACAGTCTTGATGGAGGCAGACACAAGTAGATCACTTATAAGGAAGATTAGGAAAAGACAAGCAACATTTATAGGCCATTTTATGAGGAAGGGGGATTTGGAGCACCTGGTCACAACGGGAAAGCTGGAGGGAAAGAGAGCACCAGGTAGACCAAGGGAGAGAATGCTGGACGGACTTGCAGAGTGGCTGGAGATGAAGAGGGTGGGGGAGATTCTGGGGGCAATGAGAGATACAGAGGGTTGGAAGTCCATGGTCGCCAACGCCATGCGGCAGGGCACCTGATGATGATGATGATGATGATGATGTTTACACAGTCGTATCAATAGCTGTTCTTTTTGTGTATATTTGTTTTTTTTCTTTTATTTTTTGTCTTTGTTTTGTGTTTGTTTTTGCTGATTGCTTTTTTTCCCTCGCTATCCCATCTTTTGCATCTGTCACAACACTACCATTATACCGCTCATTCTGGCTGTCCAACACCCTCGCAAAATCCACAAAACTGAGGCTACCATGGCAGCAGGGAATGAATGGCAACAAGATCTGGCACAATATTTTACAATACTGTAATCACAGTTCACTGATGATGAGACAGGGCCTGATGACAGTGTAATGGCATTCCATTTTGGACTGAGACTACATAACAGTAATGTCTCTATACACTTCTTTTCAGAACATATCCTGGCATCCAGCAAGCCAGAGAGATACAGACACCTGTGGAGTTGGACAGGAATTTGAGCAACATCCTCAACGACACCTCTGTCAAGAAAATGTGACTCAACTGTATGCCCCAGTTTTCCCATTGAGCCAGCCCACAGCATGCTCAGCTGTGGTAGGAGCGAGTTGGGGCTGAAAAACTGCACTACATATATATATGTATATGTATATATATGTATATGTATATATATATATATATATGATGTGTGTGTGTGTGTGTGTGTGTGTGTGTGTGTGTGTGTGTGTGTGTGTGTGTGTGTGTGTGTGTGTGTGTTTCTGACTTATGGGAGGTTTGAATCAGGTCAACAACAGTCAATAATGATGGCTGACCTTCCAAATTAAAGATAGAAGATTGAATCCATAACCTCCCAGCCAGCTAACTACTTGGTCATGTAAACTGGAGTGTCGTATTAACGTTTGTACAGAGGTGTGATTCACGTGCAGATTGAGCTCTCACCTCCAATAAGACTGCACAAGCTTGCATGGTTGTGAATCATACACATGAAACCCATCACATCCTGCAGCGCATTCAAAACAATGCTGCACGCCTTGTACTAAAAAAGAAAAAAAGCTGACCACATATCTCCTCTCCTGGCACAACTTCACTGGCTCCCTGTATCAAAGCGCATACAGTACAAACTAGACACCATGTGCTACAAAAGCCTCAATAACGCAGCCCCCGATTACCTATCAAGCCTACTTGAGATCTATGTTCCCTCACGTACCCTCCGCTCTGCCTCCGATCCTCTGACTTTTTGCTTTCCACGCACTAAGCTCAATACCTATGGTCCACGAGCCTTCTCTGTTTCTGGTCCACTTTTCTGGAACAAACTTCCTCTCTCTGTCCGTCAGCAACCTACTTTTGTCTCCTTCAAGTCCGCTCTCAAAACTCACCTTTTCTCCTCTGCATAAAATCCTGACCTCACTCAATCCCCTCTGCAGCCTGTCTCCACTCGGAGGGGAATCACATTGTAATATATAATTGTATATAATATGCTCTCTATAATTTTCCATTGCTTTTATTCTTTCTCCCCATTTTAGCCGTGTGCGTGTGCGTGCGTGCGTGTGTGTGTGTGTGTGTGTGTGTGTGTGTGTGTGTGTGTGTGTGTGTGTGTGTGTGTGTGTGTGTGTGTGTGTGTGTGTGTGTGTGCGTGCGTGCGTGTGTGTCTGTTTTAGCGCTTAGATTTGATTTTATCAAGATTTTGCGCTATACAAAATAAAGTATTGTATTGTATTGTATTGTATTGTAAAACGTAGCCAAATGTGCAGAGCCATATCTGGGCTATAGCCATGTCAAGAACACACAACACCTCGTTGATTCTGGGGGAAAAAATAAACATCTGAAATAGAAAAATTGAGTAAACGTATCTATGCATTCGTGCACATCATCTATGGGTTATGCCCTTGGTGTTGGCCATTCTAGCCAATTTATCACCAGGGCAGTTAAAAAAACAAACAAACAAACAAACAAATAAACAAACAAACAAAAACAGAAAACCAAATCTTAAAACAAATGTATAAACATAACTAAGTACACTACAACATACATCAAAACTGGCTTCAGTTACCAAACATTGTTTCACGAGAAACTTGATATGTGCATGTGGACGTTAGTCCACCCAGCTGTAAATGGATTACCTGATCTGTTTCTGGGTTAAGCAAGATCAAGCAGCAAGGGAGTTGACTTGCAGTCTCAAAAAGTTGACCAGACAGGAGTGAGGTCCCTTTTCACTTCAGTCCTCACATAAGCCGGTTTAGAGATATGGGACTATGTTAACTTTTTTCTTTTGCTTTTAAGAAGAAAATGACTGCTACTGGATACATATACATGTATGTTATCCCAAGCTGAGTAAAGCAAGTGCATTTTTACAACCCCCATGAAAAAGAAGGTAGGGTTGTCTTCCTTTGCAACATTAAGCACAAATGGAAACACACAACAAACACACACACACACACACACACACACACACACACAAGCAAATGAAGCGGACCTTTCACTTGATAGGACACACTGTCTGGTCTGAACAAGAAACTTGGACGGGGAGGAGATGGAAACGCAGCAATAAACAACACAAATCAAAACCTTAAAAAAAATTAATGCTCGGGTTTGGGGAGTAGCCTAGGTGACGTTCCCATTTATTTTTGTTTTCAATCACTATTCGAATTCCCCATCATTTTTAGGTATCCTGTGTTTAATAGAACACACACACACACACACACACACACGAACATCGTTCCACGGTGCACAAACGGCATTTATGATCTAAGTGAAAGGGAAACAACCCTTGCCCGCTTGGCAGCTATCCACTAGCAAAAGTTGTTACCCTTGTTAACTTCATCAAGCGATTTACCACCGTCGTCTACTCAGTTCAGATAGTCCACAACGGGATTAGAACAGAATGAAACAGCAGAAAATTCTTACAGCTCGACAAATATTACGGAATTTATCTGATATGTTATTTTTTTTCCGGTCATAATCGACTGATTCTGAGTCGTCATTGCCTTTTGAATATGGTTGACAAAGACCAGTTGGCCGAACATTTGTTCTGTCAATAAATTACGCCTACTCATTCGATTTTCGTATGTTTCTCTCGTTTCTGTTTGCTTAAACGTTTGCAGAGGCTGGCTTCAAGGTTTGGACTTTTGTTCAAAAGAGATACATCATATTCAAGCCAATCGCACCCACATCCATTCCACCCAGATCTGCCATCAATGACCTGGCAGATTCCTTATTCAATATGGGCCTGTGTTCACAACAGATAAGACAAGCAAAATGAAGTCTACACAGGGAGAGAGACACATACACACATTCACACTAAAAGAGAGAGTGAGAAGGCAAAAGACAGTGAGTGAGGGTGAAAAGAGCGTGACAGTGAGAAAAAGAATGAGTGAGAGACATAGAGTGAGTGAGAGATAGAGAGAGGGCGTGTGTGTATGTGTGTGTGTGTGTGTGTGTGTGTGTGTGTGTGTGTGAGAGAGAGAGAGAGAGAGAGAGAGACAGAGAGAGAATGTGGTCCACACACACACACACACACACACACACACACACACACACACACACACACACACACACACACACACAACACAACACAACACACACTGAAAGAGAGAGTGAGAAAGAGTGCGTGACTAATAGAGTAAATAAGAGAAAGAGAAAGAGAGAGGGGGAGAGAGAGAGAGAGAACGAGAGAGAGGGAGAGAGACAGAGATAAAGAGAGAGGCAGAGAGAGAGAGAGAGAGAGAGAGAGAGAGAGAGAGAGAGAACGAGAGAGAGACAGAGATAAAGAGAGAGGCAGAGAGAGAGAGAGTTCATAATGACGATAGTTTATCCACTTAGAACAATACGCTACACACACCACACACACACACACACACACACACACACACACACACACACACACACACACAACACACATACACACATTCAAACCACCAACTCACCGAACATTGCCGTTCTTATCCACAGGACTGTTGCGCTGGACCTCCGTGACTTCCACGTGGCCTTGACCATTGACCTTGACCTGATACCCAATCCTACGATGCTCTTGAGCACCTCCACGAGGAAAGGCGAGTCTTCCATTCGGGTCCTACCATACTGAGCAGTCTGAGAAGTCTTGGAACCGAACATAGAGGGGGCGGTGGTGGTGGCGCGAGAGAGAGCTCCGATCTTGGACAAGGGTTTGACGGAGGACAGCGAGGTGGTCTGGGAGAGGGAGGTGATTTTGCTCGTGCTCCGCAGGCTTCTCTGGGTCGGGATTGGTTTGGGTTCTTCAGAGGCGGTTTTGATGTCTCCAGCAGATGAAGTCTTGGCATCTTTTGATGCTGTTTTAATGTCCGTTGTTGCAACTTTGGTGTCTGATGATGCCGTTTTGAGGTCAGCTGCAGAGTCCCTTGTAACTTCAGCTTTGGTGGGTGAGGGTGTGCGTTCTGTTTGGACAATGGTGGACGCGCTGTCAGGTTCATCAGAAAGACTCTTCCTTTCTGCTGTGGTGGGTTTGGGCCTCACTTGTGGGGGAGAAGGTTTCGGACTGGTAGGTGGTGCTGATTTTACTTCCGTCTTTTCTGGGAAAGGAGATTTGGGTTTAGGAGGTGCGGAGGAACTGGCTGATATTTGAACGGACTCGATTAAAGTTTCTTCTTCAACCTGTTGTTTAGCAAGCACTGGAGGTACTTGGTTTTCTTCTTGGTCTTCAGCAACGTTGTTTTCCGTCTTAGTAGTCGTATGCATGACGTTGTCCACGAGAAGCTGGAACGCTGTAGGTTTACTCTGAGGCTTCTCGGGCTCTCCGCTCAACCATCTCGTCACTGCTTCCGTAACCAGCAGTGATTCCTTTTTAGTCAACACTGTAGCAACGATAGCATCCTCCGTAACTCCCCCTTCTTCATCTCCTGCTGGTTTCTGTTTTGGTTTGGCTCTGGCTGGCATTGCAGACATGAGAGCGGCGATGTCCTGTTTAGCGGCTGCATCTAACTGACGAGGGGCCGCACGCTTGCCCTGAGAGTCGAGTGACGAAGGAGCGTAATGCTTGTTGCCTAGATGGTCCTTGTGAACAGTCATGGGAGTGATCTCCTCTTCTTCCTGGGTGTCCTCGCTGGCTCTGTGGGTTTTGGTGACTCCCATGGTGGTGAAGAAAGCGCTGTTGCTGGGTAGTTCTATTCTTCCTGACTGAACATCCAGCACGGTTCCTATCACTTTCTGAAAGCCTGATCTTTTAGCCGGGGAAGGCAGTGAGAAAGGTGAGGTCTTGGACTGTTGGCTGGACATCCATTGAGACAACGCCTCCTGAGCCGTCTCTGCCTCCTTACGAGTAAGTTTCACAGGCACGATCTTCTCCTCAGACACCTGAGATTCCTCCTCCTTCCCTGACCCGTTCTGCATCATCTTCACACCGCCACCACTGTTGGTCATCTGGGACAGGATGCACTGAATATCACGCTTGGCCGATTCGTCCAGCTTCCTTGGTGCTATCAACGATTTTCCTAACGCCTCCTTCGGTGATGGTGCTGCTAGCTTGTTACCCTGGTGATCGCGGTGAACCATCATGGGCGTTATCTCTTCTTCTTGCTCTTCTCGCTCCTGCTGTGCTGCTTTTGAGGAAACTATCTTGGTGATTCCAACTGAGGTAGGACGGAAGACGTTTGCAGGCAGAGCGTCATAAACAGTGCCTGAGCCGTGTCCGTTAGTTTTCTCAGGCTCAAGTATCATTCCCCCAGAAAGATCTTGATGAGGTGACATTAAACCTGCAGCTGCGTCATCATGAGATGCTTCCATCACCTCAACGTCCACGTCAATTTTACCACCGACAGAAACATCTTCAGGGAAGAAAGATGGGGACGGGGAAGAGAAGTAAACAGGGGGAGGGGGTTGGAAAGGCAGCTGGGGAGCTTCATGATCCTCCTCAGCGATGTTCGTCAACAACACAGCAGGCGCCTGTTGCTGCTGAGCTTCCCCCGCGTCCAACAGAAAGTCGAAGCTGTCCTCAGAACCGTTAGAACCTGAATGAGACCGCTCACCAGAGGTTCTCTCCGTTCTTTGTGTGGGAGAAGAGTTCGCTTTGACGGCGAAATCCATGCTGAGAAGATCGTCGGTAGCTGAAGATTTTATTGCAGAGTTAGTGGGTTGTGGCTCAGAAGATGTGACGTCACCAAGGTCTGAAAATTCCATAGGGGGCGGGATATTGACGTCAGAATCTCCGAACGATGTCGTATTGAAACCGCCCAGCAAATCCACGGTTCCACCAGTTGCAGGCAACGCGAAAGGGGAAGACGATTCAGCTCCCCCATCCTCTCCCAGCTCCAGCATTATGTCTTCCGTCACCACCAACCCCTCACCAGCACCATCCTCACACCTCGAATCAGTCAAGTCTGACGAAAAATCAACAAGCGAGTCAGACACGGACACGCCCGGTTGGTGGAAGTCATTCCCCTGCAACAAGTCTTCATAAAACGGGTTGCTCGTGCTGAACGGGGCATCTCCGCTACCACCCGGAGCTTCTTCTCCCTCTCCCTGGAGAGGTGGATCAAGGAAAGGATTAGACATGTTTTCAGTGTCAGGATTTGTAGAGGGCGTGGACTGGGTTTCGAGTTTACGATCTGATCTTAAGGATGTTGTCACCGTTCCATCCTTAACCGAAGATTGTGAAGAGGCGGGTTTACCTGAAACTGCCCTCAGGTCAGGATTTGTGGCTTCAACTTTGGAAACTGATTTGGAACTCTTTGCAGAATCGTTATCACTATCACCACCGCCACTGCTTTTTCTTTCCAAGATCTCAGAAAGTCTGCTGCCTCTTGTGCGTGGTTCTGATGAAGAATCCGAGTCTTCTCCTCTCTTTTCTTCGAATCTCTCCTTAAGTTTTGCTCTCAAGCGTATTCGAGCTTCTGGTGAGGATTGAAGCTTGTCTTGATCTTGTGGGGAGCTGGGTTTAACAGGTTGGTGGTCTTCAAGATCCTTCTGAAGCTTACGTTCTTCCGAGGCAGAGTGAGGTTTTGCGACCTTCACCTCACCTTCCTTCGATTCCTTCTTTTTCTTCTTCACTTCTTCCTCTTCTTCTCCCTCGCGCAGCAAGGTCAAGGTCACGCGTGGGCCAGCGGCCTTGAGGACGTCGAGACAGCGTGCTTGGGTAAGTCCTTGCAGGCTGCGCCCGTTACACTCTAGCAGACGATCGCCGATGTGAAGGCCTTCAGTCTGGGCACACACCCCACTGGGTAACAATCGTTTCACCTGCACACACACAGATGATGCAACACAGTTATGAGGGGCTTAGTAGTATCAGGTAGGTAAGACATCAGATTTCGAATGGGAAGGTCTGGGGTTCGATCCTGATAGAAAAAAAATGTACACTTTCACCAAGACAGAGAGAGGACAGATAGCTGGAGAAAGGTGTGGGGGATAGGGGGAGAGAGAGAGAGAGAGAGAGAGAGAGAGAGAGAGAGAGAGAGAGAGAGAGAGAGAGAGAGCATGGATGGATGGAGGAAGGCAGGGAGGGGGAGAGGAAGAGAGAGAGAGAGAGAGGGGGGAGAGAGAAGAGAGAGAGAGAGAGCATGGGTGGATGGAGGAAGGCAGGGAGGGGGAGAGAAAGACAGTCAGAGAGGGGAGATAGGGGAGAGGGAGAGAGAGGGGAGAGAGGGGAGAGGGGAGAGACAGAGAGAGAGAGAGGAGGAGGAGGAGAGGAGGAGGGGGAGGAGGGAAGATATGAAATTAAGATCAGACATGTTAAGATCAATCTTTAAGTCCAAAGCTTACGGATAATAGGTAAGCATTAGATGCGCTCTTTTTCATCCCACCCCCCAGTCTCTTTGAGTGTGTGCGAGTGTGCGTGTATTTGTGTGGTGTGTGTGTGTGTGTGTGTGTGTGTGTGTGTGTGTGTGTGTGTGTGTGTGTGTGTGTGTGTGTGTGTGTGTGTGTGTGTGTGTGTGTGCTGTATGTGTAAGGGAGAGAGAGAGCCCGAACGAGCGAAAGTGAGAGAGAGAGCTCGAGCGAGCGAACGAGCGAGCGAGAAAGAGAGAGAGAGAGAGAGAGAGAGAGAGAGAGAGACAGACAGAC
>JAPXFY010000016.1:56013178-56015678 GCA_030674185.1 Monoplex corrugatus | reverse complement strand
AGACACGTACAAGCTTAACACACACTACACACCAACACACACACACACACACACACACACACCACTCACATACACACACACACACGTGCGCGCGCACACACACACACATACTACACACACACTTACAAACACACACACACACATCCACACAAATATATACACACACATGCACTCTCACACACATAACACACACACACACACACATTACAAACACACACACACACACTTACAAACACACACGCTTACAAACACACACACACACACACACACACATACACATATCACAATAACCAGACCACCAGGCATCCACCTAAACCAATCTCTCCTTTATTTTGCTTCAAAACCCAGGCTATTATCAGTAGGAAAGCATGTCAGAAATGGAGGGATTACACGCTCTTCGACGTGGATTACGACTCGGCATTCAAATGGAGCCCACGAGTACGGTGGTCAAGTGAGTAAGATTCCAGACTTCCAATCGGAAGGTCTGGGGTTCGATCCTGCCTGGTGCGAACAGCACGGACATCTTCCAATCTGCTAGGTCACCATGTGTTCGCAGAGACAGGGAGAAGAGTGGCAGAATGGTTCAGACGTTCACCTGTCAATAACTAAACTCGAGGTTCCAGGGTTCGCTCCCCGTAGAGGCCTCGACTTTTCTCCTCAATTTGACCGGAAAATGGGACTGTACGTCTAGTCCTTCGGAAGGGGACGAAAAACGAGTCGGAAGCGTGTACCGTCTAGCTGTGCACGCTAAAGATCCCACGGCAGTCGAAAATCGTGAAGAGCAGGGCATTGCCCGACTGCCTCGGTAAAAACAAACAAACAAACAAACAAAGAAAGAAACAAACAAACAAAACAAAACAAAACAAAAAAAAAACAATGGAGAGATAGGCTGATTTCCCAGGTCCCACCACTTGAAGACCAATTAGCCTTCTAGCCATTCTGAAGTCTTGGTTAAAAAAAAAAAAGTGAATATGAATATGAATTTGAAGCGAGGGAGAGGGGATGGGCACTGCCTTTGCAGTGCTGACCCCGGGAAAAGTTGAGGTCTCTGCCACCTCACTCCCCTACGACCCCAGGATTCTGGAATTATCTAGGTAGGACCTCAGGACTTGGCCAGCTCATGGGTTTATGTGCAGGCTTAAGGCTTATGCCGAGATCATTCTGCATCTTCTGCATCACATGGCATCTGTGACGTTAGTGCATATGGAATTCATTCCAAGCGCGGAGACGTCATCTTGAGAAACTGAAACTGAAACTGAAGCAGAGCACTTAATCCCGTTTGTATGTGGGTACTTGCGCGCATGAATGATGATAATGTGTGCGAGCGCTTGTCTGTGTACGCGTGCGTACTGTGACAAAGAATGAACTTCATCTCATGGAGCAGGGAGCGATGGGATGTGGAGCTAATGAAGGTTAGGCTCTGCAAAGAACTCCAAAAATGTGTAACATCTTTTAAACACCATCGCTGAGATTACACACACACACACACACACACACACACACACACACACACAACGCACAACCACACACACACACACACACACACACACACACACACACACACACACACACACACACACACACACACACACACACACACTAAAATAAAAGCGTTGGCTTAAACCGTTAAGAACGGAGCTTTGAATTCATCCCTCTCAAAGAATTCCATAAGCGCTCCACGCCAATCTGCAAGCAGTAGTTTTATGCCAAACGAGATCCACTGCATTCCTGTAATTCCTGTAAGCACTTTCAACCAAATTCCGCAAACGGTAGTATTATTCTCAGAGAGATTCTTCTCACTCGGTCAATTTCCTTAAGCGCTCCGCCCAGATCTGCCAGCAAGTATCTGGCAGACTCCTCCTTAAGCCTGCGCAAAACCGTACTGCGCTGACAAGGTCTTGACATGCGAAGGTGAACGGGATTTAACATATTTAGGTAACTGACTGACTGACCGACTGACAGATAGATACCACACGTTCGCATACACACAAACACACACATACTGTCTCTGTCTGTCTATCTGTGTGTCTCTGTCTGTCTGTCTCTTTCCGTATGTGTCTGTGTCTCTGTCTCTCTGTCTCTGTCTGTCTGTCTGTCTGTCTGTCTCTCTCCCCCCTCTCTCTTCTTTCCTTTGCTCTCTTCTCCTCTCGCCATATCTATGTCTGTCTGTCTCTCTGCCTCTGTCTGTCTGTCTCTTTCTCTCTCTCTCTCCCCTCTCTCCCCCCTCTCTCTCTCCTGTCTTCTTTTCTCTTTATGTCTATGTCTATCTGTTTATCTGTCTCTGTCTCTGAGATTCTCACTCTCTCTCGCGTGCGCTCTCCCTCTCCCCCTCCCCCTCGCTCTCTCTTACTTCTGTGGTTCCAGGGAGGGAGAAAACAGCGAGACTTCAATTTCGTACATTCCAGATGCTTTCAGTAAAGATCAAGGGAAGCGAACTGTAACTGGATACCTTTAAGTGAGAGGATTACCAGATACCTTTAAGGTAAAGGATTACTACAGG
>JAPXFY010000016.1:56005678-56008178 GCA_030674185.1 Monoplex corrugatus | reverse complement strand
CGTGCGCTAACCTCACAGGCCACCCAGACCTCCGAAATGACACTTAGGAGAATGAAGGAGGAGGAAGAAAACATATCTCTTGCCCTAGTTGATTCGAAAGATTAGGACTGTGGCGAAGAAAGAAGGACCAGTAAAACTGCGCCAGAAATAAGTTGCCTAGCAGCTTCTTATTTTTGACAGACAAAGACCTACTTTGTGTCAAGATTCTCGCTCCGCCAGGGACGCTGAGACAGAAAATGGATGAGAGAGGTGGAAGGAGGAGAAGCTGAGAAGGTGGAAGGAAGCATCGGAAGAAAAAGAAGAGGATGAAGGATAAAAAGAGGAGGAAGAAGAGGAGGAAGAGTACGAGAAAGAGAAAGGGGGGGGGGGGAGAAAGAGAGAGAGAGAGAAATAAAGAGAGAGGGAGAGAGACACAGAGAAAGAGAGAGACAGAGAGAGAGAGAGAGAGAGAGAGAGGAGAGAGAGAGAGAGAAGGAGAGAGAGAGAGAGAGAGAGAGAGAGAGAGAGAGAGAGAGAGAGAGAGAGAGACAATAAACGAGAAGACCAACAATAACAACAAACAGGAATAACAGGAAATATAACAGGAAGAAGATGACGACGACGACAACAACGGAGAAGAAAGAAAGAAAAGAAGAAAAGAAGAAGAAGGAAGAAGAAGAAGAAGAAGAAGAAGAAGAAGAAGAAGAAGAAAGAAGAAGAGAAGAAGAAGAAGAAGAAGAAGAAGAAGAAGAAGAAGAAGAAGAAGAAGAGAGAAGAAGAAGGAAGAAGAAGAAGAGAAGAAGAAGAAGAGAAGAAGAAGAAGAAGAAGAAGAAGAAGAAGAAGAAGAAGAAGAAGAAGAAGAAGAAGAAGAAGAAGAAGAAGAAGAAGAAGAAGAAAGAAGAAGGAGAGAAGAAGAAGAAGAAGAAGAAGAAGAGAAAGAAGAAGAAGAAGAGAAAGAAGGAGAAGAAGAAGAAGAAGAAGAAGAAGAAGAGAAGAAGAAGAAGAAGAAGAAAGAAGAGAAGAAGAAGAAGAAAGAAGAGAAGAAGAAGAAGAAGAAGAAGAAGAAGAAGAGAAAGAAGAGAGAAGAAGAAGAAGAAGAAGAAGAAGAAGAAGAAGAAGAAAGAAGAAGAAGAAGAAGAAGAAGAAGAAGAAGAAGAAAAGAAGAAGAAGAAGAAGAAGAAGAAGAAGAAGAAGAAAGAAGAAGAAGAAGAAGAAAGAAGAGAGAAGAAGAAGAAAGAAGAAGGAGAAGAAGAAGAAAGAAGAAGGAGAAGAAGGAGAAGAAGAAGAAGGAGAAGAAGGAGAAGAAGAAACACAAGAAGAAGAAGAGGAGGAGGAGGAGGGGGAGAAAGAAGAAAGAGAAGCGAATGAGGAGGAAGAGGAAGAGGAGGAGGAGGAGGAGGAGAAGAAGAGAAGAAGAGGAGGAAAAGGAGGATGAGGAATAAGAAAAGGAGAAGGGGGAGGGGGGGGGAGAGAGAGAAATCTCCACTACATCTTTTACACACACGCACATACACACAGACACACACACACGCACGCACGCACACACCACACACACACACACACACACACACACACACCACACACACACACACACACACACACCACACACCAACCAAAGAAAAATTCTTCGCAACCGAAACCTTCCTACCGGGACAGCCCCAGTCAACCTCTCTCTCTCTGTCTCTGTCTGTCTGTCTGTCTGTCTTTCCTTCTTTTATCCACAATATTTCAGAATTTTGCTATGGTATTAGATCAAATTACCCCATTTCTCTCTCGCTCTCTCTCTCTCTCGCGCGCTCGCTCGTTCTTCATGACTCTGAACCACAGACATCTTAGATGTCTGTGCTCTGAACTCTGTTTAAATAGTCTTTGAGAGTGGTGCTATGGTACAGTTAGATGTCTGTGGTACCAGAACACCTCAAACCCATTCCCTCCCTCCCGTCCTCTCTCTTTCTCAATCTCTTTTTGCTCCTTCCTCTAGCATCGCACAGCGTCACTTGGTTTAAAAATTACATTTCAGAGTTCTTCCACCAGCCTGGTTCCATTTTATCCCGAAACCACCTCCCTCACACACACACACACACACACACACAACGCGTGCGCGCGCGCGCACACACACACACACACACACACCACGTACGCCACACTTACACATAGGTACACACAGAGACACATACACACACACTCACACCATGTACATGAACTTAACATAAAGCACACATAACACACACACACACACACACACACATATGTACACTGACACTTACACATAGGCACACACAGAGAGACAAATACACACACACAGACAAACACACACACACACGCAATATACACACATGTACACTGGCACTTACACATAGGCATACACACACACACACACAGGCACACACACAGAGACAAACACACACACACACACACACGCACACAAACACACACACAGACAGACAAACACACACACTAAGACAAACACACACATACACACAAACACACACACATACACACACAAACACACACATATAC
>JAPXFY010000016.1:55988178-55993178 GCA_030674185.1 Monoplex corrugatus | reverse complement strand
GAAACTAATACGATCACCACCACAAATTGCTAATCGTTCAATGAGCCAACGACTAATAATCGAGCCTGGCAGTAAATTAGTGTGTGTCGAGATAATCACCGTGTGGTTGGTTGTCATAAAATTAACTGAGCCAAGAACTTGCCGGGCATTACTACCGGGTGCCATGATGATGATGGACTCTCCACCGTCGACCACACGGATGAGTAAGGCCTACCTACCGGGTCTTCAGTGCCTGGTGTGGGTATCTATGGGGGATAGAAGACCAAGGTTGGAGCCACATGTTCTTCTGTAGGCATTGCGTGGTAAGAGTCCTGCGGTCTCGTTGTTCCAGCTTCCCTGTGTGCCTGCGACCAGAGCAGTACACAGGTGAAACACAGACATGCCGTTCTTTCGGGGGCAAAATTGAAAAATTTCCTCTAGCAGACATTGAAGTCTCAACCCCCTATTTCACAGGTACACTTCTGGCCTGTGTCATTGAAGAACCAGTCACTGATTTGATACTAGGCAACTTACCTGGGGTGGCAACTGTGCACGGGGGTTTGTTAACCCTTTGACACCCGCATCCTGTCCAACAGCATCCTGCATTGTCAACCATGCTAGCAAAGCAAAAATTTAACACTTTGACTCCCGCACCCTGTCCACCAGCATCCTGCATTGTCAACCATGTTAGCAATGCAAAAAATTAACACTTTGACTCCCGCACCCTGTCCACTAGCATCCCGCATTGTCATCCATGCTAGCAAAGCAAAAACTTAACACTTTGACTCCCGCACCCTGTCCACCAGCATCCTGCATTGTCAATCATGCTAGCAAAGCAAAAATTTAACACTTTGACTCCCGCACCCTGTCCACCAGCATCCTGCATCGTCAACCATGCTAGCAAAGCAAACATTTAATACTTTGACTCCCTCACCCTATCCACCAGCTTCCTGCAGGTTTCAGTTTCAGTTTCAATTTCTCAAGACGACGTCCCCGCGCTCGGAACGAAATCCGTATGCACTGACGTCACAGGTGCCGTGTGTATGGTGATCACGGCACATGCCTTAAGCCTGCACATAAACCCATGAGCTGGCCAGGTCTTGAGCCTTTCCTGCAGGAAGGTAATGAACAGGGTGCGGCAGTCAAAGGGTAAAGTTTTTGCAGTTGGTGGATAAGGTGCAGCAGTCAAAGGGAAAAATTTTTGCAGTTGGTGGATAAGGTGCAGCAGTCAAAGGGTAAATTTTTGCAGTTGGTGGATAAGGTGCGGCAGTCAAAGGGTTAAGTTTTGCAGTTGGTGGATAAGGTGCAGCAATCAAAGGGTAAAATTTTTGCAGTTGGTGGATAAGGTCGGCAGTCAAAGGGTAAAGTTTTTGCAGTTGGTGGATAAGGTGCAGCAGTCAAAGGGTTACAGACTACGGGGGGAGGGGGGGGAGGGGGGAGGGGGGGGGAGTGCAAGCATTACTACCATAAAGACGGAATGGAGTGGTGGTCAAGTGGGAAAACTTCAGAATTCCAATCAGAAGGTCTTGGGATTCCATCTGCCTGGATTTCCTGCTGGCGAGTAATGTAAGGAGATTTTTCCTGATCCCTCAACATGTGTGCAGACCTGCCAGTGCCCAACCCCCCACCCCCACCTTCGTGTGTATATGAATGTAGAATACCAGGTCGAGGACAAATTTCTATTAAAAAAGAAAAAAAAGGCGACAGCAGAGGGGCATCCTTGAGTCATGACCTGAATGCGGCCGGATCTTAGAGTGTCAGGAGTTAAGGGCCGAAATACTTACTTGACTGAGATTTCTCCTCTGGGGGCCTTCTGCTGTCCAGCTCTCTCCTGAGTTTCTTACTACTCAAATCATCATCATCATCATGAGCCTTGCCGCATGGCGTTGGCGATCATGGCTCTCCTTATGTATCTTTCCCTTATTGCTGCAAACACATCTTCCACCTTTTCTGCCCTCAGCCACCATGCAAATCCGTCCAATATTTTTCCCTGGGTCTACCTTCTCTTTTCCTCCAGCTTTCCTCCAGATGCTCTGATTCCCCTTTTCCTCATAAAATGGCCTATAAAATGCTGCCTGTCTTTTCCTACTCTTCCTTATCAATGATCTTCCTGTGTCTGCCTCCATCAAGACTGTCTCGTTTGTTTTTCTTTGCTGTCCATGGGACTCTCAACATTCTTCTTAGAAACCACATCTCGGCTGCTGCCTCAAATATACACGTTAAAGATCCGTGTGTCCATGTCAGTGGCTGGCTTATGAAGACATGTAAACATCCAACATGAACACCCACAAAGACGCTGACTGCGCGACAACATGGTGGAATGTGATCAGCTGGCCTAACAGCTTGAGTTCTCTTTTGCTCTTATTCTTCTTCAAAAAACAACAAAACACTTGATTCTGTGTAATGCATCGTGATTCCAAACACGTCTGGAGAACAGCAGTACACAAGAACGATTTCTACCTGATCAGTTCTAGGATTCTTTAATTAAGGTATGGAAGAGTACATGCAAAGCATACTATCATCATAACGGCGTAAAATTATTATCATTATTATGCTGCCAACAGAAAGATACCAATACCAAACAGTGCACAACATGTTAATCATTGGATGAGCTCGGTACTGCTCATTAATTATGAGTGTAAATTAGTGTCTACTGACATGATTACTGTGATTAATCAATGATTGATTGTCGATTCGCTTGGCAAAACTGATACATATATGTACGATAACTTATATAGAATCATCCAACTAAAGCAAAATGTCAACACATACAGAACGAGAGAGAGACAGAGACAGAGACAAAGACAGAGACAGAGACAGACAGAGACAGAGACAGGGGGTGGGGAGGTGGGAGAGACAGAAAGACCGAAAGACAAACAGCTTTGGAGAGTGAGAGAGAAGCAGAAGAATGTGTGCGTGTGTGTGGCGCGCGCGCGCGCGCGCGCGTGTGTGTGTGTGCGTGTGTGTGTGTGTGTGTGTGTGTGTGTGTGTGTGTGTGTGTGTGTGTGGTGTGTAGTGTTAGAGTGAGAGGCGAGCGAGAAACAGAGACAGAGACAGTGACAAGGGGGAGGTGGGAGAGACAGAAAGACCGAAAGAAACAGCTTTGGGAGAGAGAGAGAGAGAGAGAGAGAGAAAGAATGTGTGTGTGTGTGTGTGTGTGCACGCGCACGTGCGTGCGTGCGTGTGTAAGAGTGTATGTGTATGTGTGTGCGTGTGCGTGCGGAGAGAGAGAGAGAGAGAGAGAGGCAGGCAGACAGACAGACAGGCTGACTGACAGAGACAACGAGAGAGAGAGAGAGGAGAGAGAGAGAGACAGACAGACAGCAGACAGACAGACAGACGACAGACAGACAGAGGACAGCGGGGGGGGGGGGGGGGGGGCTGCCAACACTTGGAGCCTCTAGTTCAGGGCTAATTCAAGAGTTCAGTGTTAATTCAGACTTCAGGGCTAATTCATGAGTTCAGTGTTAATTCAAAAGTTCAGTGTTAATTCAAGAGTTTAGTGTAAATTCAAGAGTTCAGTGCTAATTCAAAAGTTCAGTGTTAATTCAAAAGTTCAGTGTTAATTCAAGAGTTCAGTGTTAATTCAAAAGTTCAGTGTTAATTCAAGAGTTCAGTGTTAATTGAAAAGTTCAGTGTTAAT
Organism: Monoplex corrugatus; assembly: GCA_030674185.1. Lineage (NCBI taxonomy): Eukaryota > Metazoa > Mollusca > Gastropoda > Littorinimorpha > Ranellidae > Monoplex > Monoplex corrugatus. The sequence continues at coordinate 55,989,556 of JAPXFY010000016.1, read as the reverse complement.
TCAAAAGTTCAGTGTTATTCAGGTTCAGTGTTAATTCAAAAGTTCAGTGTTAATTCAAGAGAGATTCATCGCAGTCAGACAACTCCATACACGCTCCATCCGATCTGCCAGTAACTATCATGGCAGACAGACTCCTTGAGCCTGCTCAAAACCCTGGCACTGGCATACGCACTGGCAAAAGTCCTGAAATGGGTGGGGTGAAAGGCAGAAGAGAGAACAAGGCCAAAGAACACTAAACCAACACCACCAGGTTGAACGCAGCATTATTATTTTTTTCAAACTTGTTTTTCATTCGTTTTTGACAAATCACAACTAAAGACAATAATTGCTGAACATTATTCCGATATTATTGAGAAACCTGAAAAAGATTTATGTAGAATGGACTGAGCAAAACTCGCATACATACGTCATATCTACCAGTCTGTTATATGTTTTTTTTTTCAACAGTATAAAGTCTTTGAATAGAGCATTAATTAATATGGGCAGCGAGCAGACCAGTTCTCCCCCTTTAAGTTGCATACACAGGCATCACTGAATGTAACGAAATGAAGTCATTACCGACACCACCCACAAAATCAATCGTTACTATACTCGTCTGATGAAGAAGCGATTGATAACTAATCCAAACCCTAAGGTGGTACGTGATGAGATAATCACTGTAATTATCTGAAATAACCGAATCATGATTCGCCATACGTTATTACGACACACGCGCGCACACACACACACACACACACACACACACACACACACACACACACACACACACACACACACACACACACACACACACACACACGTGCAACCACGACTCGCAAAGGAAAACCATAATCATTTGCTGCCAGAACAGGGGGGGGGGGGGCGAGGAAATAAATACATCCACAGAGCTTTGGCCGCTTAATCATCTGATGAACTAGCGATGACCAATTAATCCTGATCGCAAAGTGGTGTCTGGTGAGATAATAATTATGATTCACCATGCCCCATCTTTAAAAAAGAAAAAAAAAGGATGGTCAAGACATATCAATAACCTCCCCTTCTAGCGTTCAGCTAACAAGTTTCCTGCTAAGTTCCTTGCTTTATACAAGATATAAACCTATACGTTACGTAGGACGCTGACCTCAAGACTTGGTAAACATAGGGTTTATGTGCAGATTTAATGTTTATGCCATGATCACTTTGGATCTCTCCCATCACATGGCATCAGTGGCGTCAGTACATATGGAATTTATTCCGTGCGCGGACATGTTATCTTGAGAACTGAAACTGAAACTGAAACTGCAAAGTTGATGTTTCAAATCAGTCGATCTGGATAAGGTTTTAGTGATTCTTTCCCAACAGGGCCAAGCGATTATTTGTTTTACAAGTATTTATGAAC
>JAPXFY010000016.1:55973178-55978178 GCA_030674185.1 Monoplex corrugatus | reverse complement strand
GTAAACAAACAAACAAAAATACCCATAGTGGGCTGGATCAGGACAAACACTGTTATACTAAACGAAAGTGAACTAACAGCAGTGCGAAGTCATCTCTGGGTGGGTGGCTTCATGAAGGTTTGACATCGCTGGCTCCCATGGCTTCCTGGCACTGGAATTTCGGCTGACTATACTTGGCGGTCGTGGTTTGTTTGAGTATATACGGAATAAGCAGCGTGAGATCAACGCCAATTCAGAGGCGCAGAACACAACTCAGAAGACGAGTGAAATGAAATGAAATGAAATGAAAGGGAAGGAAACTTAATGTTCCAATGGTACAGATATTAGCACATAGGCTAACTTACGTATCTGTTGTTGCTATCTACTTACATTAAAACAGAAACTAGATACTGCCACAGAGAAGAAAAAGAAAGAAAGAAAGAAAGAAAGAAAGAAGAGAGAGAGAGAGAGAGAGCGAGAGAGAGAGAGGAGAGAGAGAAGAGAGAGACAAGAGAGAGAGAGAGAAAGAGAGAGAGAGAGCAACAGACAGACAGACGAGAAAAGCAGAGTTGGAGAGAGAGAGAGAGAGAGACAGACAGAAGACAGACAGAAGAGAGAGAGAGAGACGAGAGAGAGAGAAATGAGAGAGAGAGACAGACAGACAGACAGACAGAGACAAAACGAGACAGACAGAAGAGAGAGACAGAGACAGAGAGAGACAGAGAGACAGACAGACAGACAGCAGAGACAAAACGAGAGTAGAGAGAGAGAGTGAAGACGAGACAGAGAGGAAGAAGAGAGAGAGGACAGCGAGGAGTAGAGAGAGGACAGAAGACGAGAGAGAGAACAGAGAAGAGAGAGAGAAAGAGAGAGAAGAGAGACGGAAAGAGAAGAGAGACGAGAGAGAGAGAGAAGAGAGAGACAGAGAGAGAGAGAGAGAGAGGAGAGAAGAGAAAGAGAGCAGAGAGAGACAGAGACAGACAGACAGAGAGACAGATACGCGACACGCATTCGACTCAAAACAGACCATCAGAAAGGAACAGATCAAACACCAAAGATTGTTATTTCACCCTTTCAGAATCGTAATCTGACGATATCACTTTTCTTAATTTGATTTTGTTATTTCATTTTATTTTGTTTTATTCTACTTTGTTTTATTTTATTTCATTCGTTTTTTCATTTCATTTCATTTTATTTCATTTCATTTTATTTTATTTCATTTCTAAATTTAATACTGTTTTATTTTCATATTTTCTCTTTTTTTTCTTCTTCTCCCATCTACAGCACCACACCACTCATTATGGCTTACCAGACTCACTGAAACTGAAGTTATTAACCCTTTGACTCCCGCACCCTGTCTACCAACAGCAGAAAACTTTAACTTTTTGATTCCCTCACCCTATCCTCCAGCTTCCTGCATGAAGCTGGCGGATAGGGTGAAGGAGACAAAGGGTTAAGGTTTGGCTTTGCTAGCATGCTGAAAATGCAGGATTCTGGTGGACAGGGTGCGGTAGTCAAAGGTTAAGAAAACAAGGCGTAAAGGCCACAGGACCTGGTACTTTTATTTCACAATGCCATGGTAATGAGAGTGGGAGAGACATCATGATGCTGTAGTTCTTCGAATTGATCGTGACGGCGTACTATACCACTTCGTACACATCTGTCTAATCAGGACGAGGATTGCACACCTCATTGATGAAATTTGAACACTTTCAATGACGATTGCAAATCGGTAAGACCGGTATTTCTCCGATGTCTTCAGAAATGGACGGGTTAGAAAAATTTACTACTTGGCTTGGGTTCAAACACTAAATCCTTTCAAAAATTCATGTAGGTGCAATTTAGAATTTCCTTTTTCCATACTAAACAAAAAGCGCTCCGATATTACTCAAACAGCATGAATCCCACTAGCCTCGTATTTCCAAGTCCTTTTTGTTATTGTTGTTTAAAACCCAGCCGCGCGTAGAGCCATTAAGGGCTATAACCGCTTCAAAACACAATAGTTCAACAAGAAAGAAAAAAAAAAAAAAGAGAAAATTAAGTACACATATCAATGCGATTCGTGCACATAATCTAAGGACATACCCTGGCGTTGACCACTTCGTCCAATTCATCGTACAAGGGACTTAAAAAACACATCTAAATACAAATATAAGCATACCTCAGGACACCAAAACATATATAAAAACAGGCATAAACTACCTAAAACTGCTTCCGCATATCTCACCTCCCGGAGCCAAAAATGCACATGTACCCAATTATCAATCCTAAGAAAAAAGTACGTAAAGATTTATCGAACACATACAGGTGAATGGGCCAGCAAGAAGAAAATGATAGGAAGGAATGACAGAAAGCAAAGAAACAAGGCAGAAATAAAGAGAGTGACAGAAAAGAGGAAATTTCTAGAATAGAATTTCCAGAAGGTGGGGATACCATTTCTACGGAAAGAGCCCCCGGTATCTCCACAGGGGTTCCAAATCCTTGAACAATCTTCATTCCGTATATTTGAGAAACTTGCCTAGATTCAGGTTTTAGTTTTGGGTCAAAGGTGCAGTAAAAACTTACCAGGGGGGAGTACTCCCTCTGACGATGGATAGTTCCCTCTCTGACTGGGCACATCGTCTGCCTTGTGTTCAATGGCAGTTAACTACATGGGTTGGAAAGATGCTGAAATGATCGTTCCGGTGCATGTTAGAACGTGGCTGTTTTTTGACACAAGTTGTGTCTCAGAAATCCAAAACAAAGGATAAAACGGTCTAATACTGGCCTCAGAACCTCAGACCTTATTTCTGGACTGAAATTAGCTTTTTGGTTTGTTCCACACATTATCTGTAGCGCAGAAAAGGGTCACATAGCCTTAAAAACAAATAAACAAACAAACAAACAAACAAAACAAAAGAAAGAAAGAAACAAACAAAAACCGCATGTAAAGAAAGTATTGTGATTTCATCTCCCCAGCAGCTACCATACAAAATGGTAGAAGGGGAAACTACTCTCCTTTGTCTTCATAGCATACGTCCGTGACCCTGACATTTACCATCGAACGGTCAATAGCCTTCCGTCAAGCTTGTCTGACTTCGCTTCTTTCCCCTTTTGATGTCCAAACCTTCCTTCAACATCCGGGACGTCAAGCTGTCACTATGGTAACATGGACATGAAAGAAAGACAACCGTGGACAGGTAAAATTTCCGTCTTATAATGGATAATGCAAGTACGAAAATAGTCTGAATCAGAAGACTGCGAGTGTAATACACGTACATTAATCATTGTACGAACAATCGAATTCAGTGTACAGAAGCAATCTTGTTTTCATGTAAACGCTCACACACACACACACACACACACACACACACACACACACACACACACACACACACACACACACCACACACAGACGCATACACACGCACACACAAACACACACACACACACACACACAAACACACACACACACACACACACACATACATACATACACACACACAAACACGTGCGCGCGTGCGAGGAATATTTTCATCACCGCTGCTCTAGAGGAGAGAATTTTTTTTTTAGTTTCCTTGCATGCGGGAGTGTAGAGTTTTTGTTTTGTTTGTTTCGTTTTGTTTTGTTTTGTTTTGTTTTTCTTCGTTTCCTTATATTCATTATCGCATTTTAACACTTGTGGCAAAAGATATTTCTTTCTACGGCATGTGACGAGAGGCGTTTCATCCCTCCCTTTGACCCCCCCCTCCCAGTACACCCTCCCCCCTAAAAAAAACAACACACAGGTGGGTTGTTTCATCTGATGGAGTGTGTATTTAAGATCTGACATTCAGATACATATTTGTTGTACGCCCTCTGGACATAATCTATTGTCAATATAAATTTGCAGTAACCAGGAAAATCTATATAAACCATGAACATTTGTGTAAACTATCAACAGCTGTACAAACCATCAATATTCGTACACACTATCAACAGCTATACAAACCCATCAATATTCGTACACACTATCAACATCCGTATAAACATCAACATCTGCATACAAATTTAACATCTGTATAAACCATCAACATCTGTATAAACCATCAACATCTGTATAAACCATCAACATCTGTATAAACCATCAACATCTGTATAAACCATCAACATCTGTATAAACCATCAACATCTGTATAAACCATCAACATCTGTATAAACCATCATCACTTATATAAACAATCATCACTACCATAAACCATCAACATCTGTATAAACCATCAACATCTGTATAAACCACCAACATCTGTATAAACCATCAACATCTGTATAAACCATCAACATCTGTATAAACCATCAACATCTATATAAACCATCAACATCTGTATAAACCATCAACATCTATATAAACGATCAACATCTGGATATAAACACCAACATCTATATAAACCACCAACATCTATATAAACCACCAAAATCTATATAAACCACCAACATCTATATAAACCACCAACATCTGTATAAACCATCAACATCTGTATAAACCATCAACATCTGTATAAACCATCAACATCTGTATAAACCATCAACATTTGTATAAATCATCAACATCTGTATAAACCATCAACATCTATATAAACCATCAACATCTGTATAAACCATCAACATCTGTATAAACCATCAACATCTATATAAAGCATCAACATCTGTATAAATCATCAACATCAGTATAAACCATCAACATCTGTATAAACCATCAACATATGTATAAACCATCGACATCTATATAAACCACCAACATCTGTATAAACCATCAACATCTGTATAAACCACCAACATCTGTATAAACCATCAACATCTATATAAACCATCAACATCTGTATAAACCATCGACATCTATATAAACCATCAACATATGTATAAACCACCAACATCTATATAAACCACCAACATCTGTATAAACCATCAACATCTTATAAACCATCAACATATGTATAAACCATCAACATCTATATAAACCATCAACATCTATATAAACCATCAACATATGTATAAACCATCAA
>JAPXFY010000016.1:55965678-55970678 GCA_030674185.1 Monoplex corrugatus | reverse complement strand
CCCTCCTCCCACTTCCTCATACATACGTACGTACGTACCTACGTACGTACATTCCCCCGTTGGGGATGCCAGGGGCTCTTGCAGTATAAATAGTATCCCCACCTTCTGGAAATTCTGTGCTAGAAATTTCCTCTTTTCTGTCACTCTCTTTCTTTCTGCCTTGTTCCTTTACTTTCTGTCATTTCTTCCTATCATTTTCTGCCTTAATGGTCCATTCACCTGTATGTGTTGGATAAAGTCTTACGCAATTTTTCTTAGGACTGATAATTGGGTACGTGTATTAAATGCATGTTCGGCTCTAAGGAGGTGAGATACGCGGAAGCAATTTTAGGTAATTTATGCCTGCTTTTATATATGTTTTGGTGTCCTAAGGTAGGCTTATATTTGTATTCAGGTGTGTTTTTTTAATCCGCTGTGCGATAAATTGGATGGAGTGGTCAACGAAAGGGGCGTGTGATTGGATTGTGTGCGCGAGTGCATTGATATGTGTGCTTGGTTTTCTTCTCTTTTTTTTCCTGTTGAAGTTCTGTATGTTTTGAAGCGGTTATAGCCCTGATATCGCTCTACGCAGTCGGCTGGGCTTTAAACAACAATAACAATAACGTACGTACTTACATGCACATACATACATACACACTAAAACATACATACATACGTTACATACATACATTACATACATATATATATATTCATGCATACATGCATACATACATATATTATACATATATACATACGTACATACATACATACATGCACATACATACATATATACGTACATACATTATATAGATACACACACATATACATTATACATACTACATATATACATACGCTCGTACAACAAACATACAACATACATACATACATAATACATACATACATACATACATACAAACATACATACATGCATACATACATACGTACACAGATACATACATACATACACATATACTACATACATACATACATAAATACCTACCTACCTACCTACCTACATACATACATACATTACACACACACACATACATACACACATACATACATACATATATATACATATATACATACATACAGACACATATACATACATGCATACATACACACACACACATACATACACACATACATACAACACACACACACACACACACATTTTACTGTTTCAATCGTTAATTATGATAACGTCATTTGTGAATTTTTCCTTCTCGTCTTCGGCACAGTTGATTTTCTGGTTCATTTCTTTTTCCTGAATATTAACCATTTCCAAGTTTCCTCTTCTCTCCTCATGTATCCTCTTTTTTTGTTGTTGTTGTTTTTTTGCTTTTTTGTTTTTTGTTTTGTTTTTGTTTTGTCTAAAATCACTTTAGTGAATAGACATTAAATCAAAGACCACCACCACCTTACACATACATACATACATACATGCATACATATATACATATACACACACATACAGACAGACAGACAGACATACACACATAAATACATACATACATACATATATATATATATGTATACATATATATATATATATATATACATACATCCATACACACATACATCCATCCATCCATCCATCCATCCATACATTCATTCATCCATCCATCCATCCATCCATCCATACATACATACATACATACACACATACAAACACCAGCTTAGATTTATGTAAATCAGTATCCTCCCACCACTAACCTTTTCTAAAGAAAAGAAGAAGGACAAACAACAAGACCAAAATCACACAAAAAGAGAGAAAAGCTTCGAGAAAAAAAAAAGTTTAACGCCGCTTTCAACAAAACCGTGAGAAGTGAACTTTGTCTACTGTCAATGAAAAAGAGATCCCGACAGTTTCACACCGGTGGAAAATGTCACTCACGTCCTGGCTAATGGAATGTCTACAAACCGAAAACTGCATCCACGTTCAAACCGAAATGCCCGTTAAAATGACCGGGCAAAAAAATTGGGATCGTCAAACCATACTTAATGTCATTTTGAGTAGAGTTTTGACCGACTGATTTTTCTTGACTCGGGTCAGTTTAATGGTTTGATTAGTCAAAGGAACACGTGTACACAGACACAGACAGACAGACAGACAGATACACATGCACACACACACACATGCACACACACACACGCACACATACACACACACACATAAACATACAACACACACACACAACACACACACAGACACACACACACAAACAGAAAAGACCACACACAAACACACACATACACATACACATACACATACACACACAAGACTAAACCATGATGATTATGAAATAGACATTTGCTGCTTGGGATTGTTCTGTGTGTATTTAATCTGCTGATCTTTCGAGTGTGTATGTGTGTATGTGTGTGTGTGTGTGTGTGTGTGTGTGTGTGCGTGCGTGCGTGTGTGTGTGTGTGTGTGTGCGTGTGTGTGTGTGTGTGTGTGTGTGTGTGTGTGTGTGTGTGTGTGTGTGTGTGTGTGTGTGTGTGTGTGTGTGCGTGTGTGTGTGTGATTTTGTGTTGTTGTTATTATTGTCAAACCAACACAAAAGCTAACCTTCATCAAAGGGGGAAGGGGATGAAGGAGAACAGTAACAGCAAGAAGATGATGGAGAAATCAAGACGACAGAGGGAAAGAGAGGAGAAAGAAGGGTGGGGGTGGGTTGATTTCAGGAACAAAACAGGTCTTGAAATTTCTCAAAATTCTTGAATTTCTGCATATCCCAATGCACTAATTTATTTTCCGAATGGTTTTGTCGACTTATACAAACCATAATGCATATCCTCAGGATGTTTCACAAAGAAATGGTAACTACATCACATACTAGAAGTAAGAAGAAACAACAACAAACGAAAACACACACACACAAATTTAAAAAAGGCAACAACAACAAAGAAAAAAGAAAAAAAAAAAGAAAATGAAAAAAAAACAATACATCAAAAGTTTACTTAGACACCCGATAAACAATATATCAAAGGTTTACTAGACAACACCGGATAAACAATATATCAAAGGTTTACTAGACACCCGATAAACAATATATCAAAGGTTTACCTAGATTTCTGATAAACATATCAAGATTTACTAGATATCCGATAAACAATATATCAAAGATTTACCTAGATATCCGATAAACAATATATCAAAGATTTACCTAGATTATCCGATAAACAATATATCAAAGATTTACCTAGATATCCGATAAACAATATATCAAAGATTTACCTAGGTTTCTGATAAACAATATATCAAAGATTTACCTAGGTATCCGATAAACAATATATCAAAGATTTACCTAGGTTTCGATAAACAATAATCAAAGATTTACCTAGCATCGATAAACAATATATCAAAAGATTTACCTAGGTACCGACAAATATTACGTAATGAAGAAATTATAACGGCTACAGTGCGTCCCCAAAATGCCATGACCCCCCCTTGCTTGTCTGTCTGCCTGATCTTATTCCATCTCAAAGATCTTCTCTCTCTCTCTCTCTCCTTCTCTCTCTCCCACTCTCTCTCTCTCTCTCTTCCTCTCTCTCTCTCCCTCTCTGCTCTTCTCTCATCTTCCTCCCTCTTTCTTCTTCTCTCTTTCTCCTTCTCTCTCTCTCTATCCTTCTTCCCACTCTCTCTCTTCGTGGAGCGCGACAAGTAGGAGAGTGGCGAGTCTATCAATGACTGTCCCCTAAGCCAATCTATCTCCCGGGACCTCATTACCTGGTTTAACCCACCACCACCACCACAACCACCACCACCACCACCACCACCTCCCCCCTCGTGGACACTATCACTATACAAACGCTATGGTACAGAACTAGTTTCTACATTGGAGAGCTGACATTTTATTGGAATAATTTTGGAATGGAATCGGTGTCGGTTGTCAACTGGCCCCCACTCTTAAAACATCCCCAGTACTCTACCGAAATAGAATCCAAAGTCGTCCATTCCATTTTCATCCCCACCCTGATAAACTCATACAGCACCTGGTGGACCCTGACCAAAGCCTCTAGAACACAAAATTAACACCTAAGGAATGTGTTGTCTGAGACGAGCCGTCAACAAGATCAGACGTGAAATTATCAGAAACACCGAGATCAGAAAAACGGTAAGAACAACACCAGTCTATTATATCAACATCATCATCATCATCATCATCATCATCATCATCGTCATCATCAAGTGCCTTGCCACATGGCGTTGGCGATCATGGCCTTCCATCTGTTTCTATCCCTTGTTGCTGCAAGTACATCTTCCACCCTCCTTGTCTTCAGCCACCCTGCAAGTCCGTCCAATATTTCCTCCATGGGTCTACCTGGTGCTCTGTTTCCCTCCAGCTTTCCTGTTGTGTCCAGGTGCTCCAATTCCCCTTTCCTCATAAAATGGCCTATAAATGTTGCCTGCCTTCGCCTATTCTTCCTTATGAACAGAACATAGATTGATTCTGTCATCTGATCACATCCCACTATATGGCTCAATATGTATGTATGTATACATATGTATATATATGTATATGTATACATATGTATACATATATATCCCCTCATCATCACCATCATCTAAGCATTGTAAAACATGTCCCTGAGCAGAAAATGGGAAACGGGACAAAACAAAAAGAAGAAGAAAAAAAATGTTAGCACACAAGAAACTGCCAAAGTGTGATCATCTTTTTGAAAAAAAATTCACATGGTGTCACGTCAATGTATACCATTACATGACTTAACCCTTTGACTCCCGCACCGTGTCCACCAGCATCCTGCATTGTCAACCGTGCAAGCAAAGCAAAAACTTAACCCTTTGACTCTCTCACCAGCTTCCTGGGTGAGGAAGTCAAAGGGAGAAGATTTTGCAGATGGTTGTCAGGGTGCAGGAGTCAAAGGGTTAAAGTTTAACAACGTGCCCCCCTCCCCCACCCCGCCTACCCCCCCCCCTCTGCCACCCTCCACCTGTAAAGCGCCACGAGTATGCCCCCAACATAATCGTCCACTTTTGTAGCTAGAAGACTACC
>JAPXFY010000016.1:55958178-55960678 GCA_030674185.1 Monoplex corrugatus | reverse complement strand
CGTATAAGGCTGATCAGGAAGTATCTCTCTGTCGAAACAACTGCAAAACTCGTTCTCTCCTTCATAATGTCTCGCATTGACTATTGCAATTCACTCCTGTCTGGTCTTCCTGCCTCCACCATTCACATCCTACAGCGTATTCAAAACAATGCTGTACGCCTTGTACTCAAAAAGAAAAAAGCTGACCACATATCTCCTCTCCTGGCACAACTTCACTGGCTCCCTGTATCAAAGCGCATACAGTACAAACTAGACACCATGTGCTACAAAAGCCTCAATAACGCAGCCCCCCGATTACCTGTCAAGCCTACTTGAGATCTATCTTCCCTCACGTACCCTCCGCTCTGCCTCCGATCCTCTGACTTTTCGCTTTCCACGCACTAAGCTCAATACCTATGGTCCACGAGCCTTCTCTGTTTCTGGTCCACTCTCCTGGAACAAACTTCCTCTCTCAGTCCGTCAGCAACCTACTTTTGTCTCCTTCAAGTCCGCTCTCAAAACTCACCTTTTCTCCTCCGCATAAAATCCTAACCTCACTCAACCCCCCCCCCCCCCCCCCTCTGCAGCCTGTCTCCGCTCGGAGGGGAATCACATGGTTATAATATATAATTGTATATGCTATGCTCTCTATAATTTTCCATTGGTTTTATTCTTGCTTTTATTGCTTTTATTCTTTCTCCCCATTTATAGCCATGCGTGTGTGTGTGTGTGTGTGTGTGTGTGTGTGTGTGTGTGTGTGTGTGTGTGTGTGCGTGCGTGCGTGTGTGTGCGTGCGTGCGTGCGTGCGTGCTTGCGTGTGTGTCTGCTTCAGCGCTTAGATTTGATTTTATCAAGATTTTGCGCTATATAAATATTGTAATTATTATTATTATTATTACAAACAGACAGACAGAAACAGACAGACAATAAGACACAAAAAGCAACACAGAAAGAAAAACACAGATAGAGAGAGAGGGAGAGAGAGAGACAGAGACAGAGAGAGAGAGAGACAGACAGACAGACAGAAAAACAGACAGACAGACAGAAAGCTAATAGCTAGCCATTATGACGTTAAATGGTGTCAGACTCACTAGCAAACAAAAAGGAAAAGAACTGATGATAGACGTCTGGGCGATGACGCCAGAGACAGAAATAAGAGATGACTGAACGAATACGAGAAAGAGAAAAAGTAGATGACAGTCAAGCGGTTTAGACGTTCGACTTTCAATCGGAAGGTCTGGAATTCGATCCTACCCGGGTGGGGTAACCTCCTCCGAGTGGGTAAAAGGGTGGAGGAGATATTTACCATCTCCGGGGTCAACCTTGTTCGCTGACCCGCCAGCGCCCCCCAAAACCTGCATATTATACTCTCTTTGGTGTGTGTGTATACGAGTGACGAATATCGAACATGCATGTTAACCCCTTGACTTCCTCACCCCATCGGTTCATTGTTATAGTTTAAATTGCACTGACACGGTTTTTGTTAGAAATATCTGTTCATTCACAAACGTTATTGTTTATGAGAAATCAAATCTTAGACACACACACACACACACACACACACACACACACACACACACACACACACACACACACACACACACACACACACACACACACTCAGCGCTTAGATTTGATTTCTATCAAGATTTTGCGCTATATAAATATTGTAATTATTATTATTAATTATTATTATTATTATTAATTATTATTATATTATTATAGAAATCCAGTTAAACTAGAAGTTTTGTTTTGTTTTGTTTTTCTAATATAAAATCATAATGTTAATTTAGAGTATATTTTCAAGTTTCTTGTTACGTTGTCAGTTTTATTTTGATAATTTTCCTAATTTCATGTACGCTATAGTTCTTATTTTTCTAATCTTTTCCGTCTCCTCTTTCCATCATCGTCTAATATCACATTATGTGGATAGACATTACATGAAATTGAACTCCCTCATCCTATCCGCTAACATCCTGCAACGTCAGTCACGATGGCAAAGCAAAAAGTTAACCCTTTCCCTCCGGCAGCCTGTCCATCAGCAGCAAAAAGTTAACCCTTTCACTCCCTCACCCTGTCCACCAGCTTCCTGCATTGACAGCCATGACAGGCAAGCAGAAACTTAACCCTTTCACTCCCTCACCCTATGCACCAGCTTCCTGCTAGTCCGTCCAATATTTTCTCCTGGGCCTACCCGGTGTTCTCATTCCCTCCAACTTTCCTGTTGTGACCAGGTGCTGTAATTTCTCTTCCTGTAGGAAGCTGGTGGGACAGGGTGAGGGAGTAAAAAGGGTTAACTTTTTGCTGCTGATGGACAGGCTGCCGGAGGGAAAGGGTTAAAGATCCTGTTATGTCATGTCAGTGACTGGCTTATATCAAAATACGAAACTACCCAGCATGTTCTACGTTCACGGGAGACAAGAGTATGCAGACTGAGCAGCAACGTATCGCCTGCGCAGTGTGGGCGAAACAACGTGCACACACACACATCCGAGAAAAAGTCTGAACGCTTAAAATAACA
>JAPXFY010000016.1:55940678-55945678 GCA_030674185.1 Monoplex corrugatus | reverse complement strand
CCCACCAAAGATGCAGATGTGTAACAACATAGTGGAAAGCGGTCAGCTCACCCAACAGCTTGAGTTCTCCGTGTTCAACTAAAAAGTCTGATTATGTGAAATGCGCAGTAAGTCCTAATCAGTTTGGAGAACAGCAGTACAAGAGATCCAGGAGCAATTTGTATGTAGAATAATACTGAACCACCGTTTTCGAGTTAAGCAAATAAACAAACAAACAAACAAACATACAAACACACGAACAAACGAATATACAACAAGAAAAGTAACCAACCATAGCATACCAACCAACGACCAAACGGACAAATCCATGCCTTTAAACAACCAACCACACAAACAAAACAAAGCAAGCAACAACAAATAGCAACTACAAAAAGCAATAAACTAATTCTTACAAACAAACAAACAAACAAACAAACAATTTCAAGCAGTTAATGACACCAGTTCATATTTCTCTCCAAAGTTCAGTATTGTGTGTGTGTATGTGTGTGTGTGTGTGTGGTGTGTGTGTGTGTGTGTGTGTGTGTGTGTGTGTGTGTGTTGTGTGTGTGTGTGTGTGTGTGTGTTGTGTGTGTGTGTATGTGTGTGTGTGTGTGTGTGTGTGTGTGTGTGTGTGTGTGTGTGTGTGTGTGTGTGTGTGACATAGAGAGGGAGAGAGAGAGCAGACAAATAGACAGACAGACAGACAGGCACAGAGAAACAAAGAGAGAGTGAGAGACAAAGTAAGCGAACGCCTGTGTGCTGAAACTTCAGAAAGTCTCAAAGATTACCAGCAAAACACACCCCAAACGCACCAAAGAAAGAGTTTCAAAACTTTCACATTAAAACTTTCATTTCTTTTCCAAACAGGACGCTAATACATTTTTTAACCAACAAAAACGAAAACAAAACAAAAAAACAAAAAATCCCCAAAATAACAAGATCTAGACACAGAATGCAGCGTGATAATTAGAATTATCCTACCGCCTTTGAGAAGCTTTTCCAGACTTATCTCCTGGTCTATCTTTCGTCCATTGTCACCAATACCTGATTACATACCTGTCGCTTGCCTAGCAACCAGACCTCATGAAAACCCTCTCTGTCTGCTGCTCAAGCATTACTGAAGATCCGTATGTGCTTGTGCATGTGCGTGTGCATGTGTGCGTGCGTGCGCGCGCGCATGTGTGTGTGTGTGTGTGTAGTTCGTGCATATGCGTGCGTGTGTCCGTGTGTGCGTATGACTGCGTGTAACACAATTTGGTTATGTTAATGCGTCTTGTGTTTGTAAGTGTGTGTGTGTATGTGTACGTGCGTGCATTTGTGTGTGTGTGCGTGTGTGTGTGTGCTTGTGTGCCGTGCGTGCGTTTGTGTGTGAGACAGACAGACAGACAGACAGACAAACAGACAAACGGACAGACAGACCGAGTACAAGTTGGTAGAGGGTGACACAATGGCCAGAACAAAACTAGCCAGAAAGACAAAAGAAAAGGAGGGAGCGACAAACAGGCAGACAGGGAAACAAAGACAAACAGCAACAGGGAAACAAGAGACAGACAGGCAGACGGGAACAAAGAGACAGACAGGCAGAAGGGAAACAAAGAGACAGACAGGCAGACAGGGAAACAAAGAGACAAACAGGCAGACAGGGAAACGAAGAGACAAACAGGCAGACAGGGAAACAAAAAGACAAACAGGCAGACAGGGAAACAAAGAGACAAACAGGCAGACAGGGAAACAAAGAGACAGACAGACAGACAGGGAAACAAAGAGACAAACAGGCAGACAGGGAAACAAAGAGACAGACAGGCAGACAGGGAAACAAAGAGACAAACAAGCAGACAGGGAAACAAAGAGACAGACAGACAGACAGGGAAACAAAGAGACAAACAGGCAGACAGGGAAACAAAGAGACAGATAGACAGGGAAACAAAGAGACAAACAGGCAGACAGGGAAACAAAGAGACAGACAGACAGACAGGGAAACAAAGAGACAAACAGGCAGACAGGGAAACAAAGAGACAGACAGGCAGACAGGGAAACAAAGAGACAAACAGGCAGACAGGGCAACAAAGAGACAGACAGACAGACAGGGAAACAAAGAGACAACAGGCAGACAGTGAAACAAAGAGACAGACAGACAGACAGGGAAACAAAGAGACAAACAGGCAGACATGGAAACAAAGAGACAAACAGGCAGACAGGGAAACAAAGAGACAAACAGGAGACAGGGAAACAAAGAGACAGACAGGCAGACAGGGAAACAAAGAGACAAACAGGCAGACAGGGCAACAAAGAGACAGACAGACAGACAGGGAAACAAAGAGACAAACAGGCAGACAGTGAAACAAAGAGACAGACAGACAGGCAACAAAGAGACAGACAGCAGACAGGGAAACAAAGAGACAAACAGACAGACAGGGAAACAAAGAGACAAACGGGCAGACAGGAAAACAAAGAGACAAACAGACAGACAGGGAAACAAAGACACAAACAGGCAGACAGGGAAACAAAGAGACAGACAGGCAGACAGGGAAACAAAGAGACAAACAGGCAGACAGGGAACAAAGAGACAGACAGACAGACAGGGAAAACAAAGAGACAAACAGGCAGGACAGTGAAACAAAAGAAGCAGACAGACGGGGAAAACAAAGACCAAACAGGCAGACATGGAAACATAAGAGACAAACAGCGACAGGGAAACAAAGACAAACAGCAGACAGGAAAAAAAGACAGACAGGCAGACAGGAAACAAAGAGACAAACAGCAACAGGCAACAAGAGAAGACAGACGACAGGGAAACAAAGAGACAACAGCAGACAGTGAAACAAGAGACAGACAGGGCAACAAGAGACAGACAGACAGGGAACAAAGAGACAAACAGACAGACGGAACAAAGAGACAAACAGGCAGACAGAAACAAAGAGACAAACAGACGACAGGGAAACAAGACACAACAGGCAGACAGGGAACAAAGAGACGACAGGCAGACAGTCTGAGTGAGAAAGACTGCAGCAATACAAGGCGAGTGAAAAAAAAGAGCATGGAAGCACGGAACACTCTTCCTCCTCCTCTTCCCTCCTTCCTCCTCTCCTCTTCTGTTCCTTCTTTAGCTGTTACCTGTACTATCAACAAACGCCAAGCTCACCAGATCCATTTTCACTGCCACCCTGACATACCAGTTCCAGACCTTGACTCTGATACAAGCTCCTGGAGCACGATGTTACCAGCTGTGAGATACGTAGTCTAAGAAAGGTTGTCAACACGACCAGGCGTGACGAGATCAGAAACACCAAAGCTCAGAGAAATGATGGAAGCAACACCAGTCCACCTTCATATTCATCAGCAGAGAATGTAATAGTTTGGAGAAAAGTGGCAGAATGGTTCAGACGTTCGCCTACGAATAACTAAAACTCGAGGCTCCTAGGTTCATTTCCATTAATTTGAAGTCTCGACTTTTCTCCTCAGTTTGACCAGAATTTTGAACTGAATGTCTAGTCCTTCGGACGGGGACGTAAACCGAATCAGACCCGTGTGCCTTCTGGCCTACACATGTTAAAGATTCCACGGAATTTGAAAATCGTAAAGAGCAGGGCTTTCGCCCGATTGCCCTCATATAATAGGAAAGAAGGGGTGGGGGTGGGTGGATGTTCGGAAAAAAAAAAACAAACACCACAAAGATACACACACTCGAATATACACTCACAAAAGTGGACGCACACTCACTCATACGCACGCACACATGTTCGCAATGACACAGTACAATATTCACAGCAAAACAACTCTAGACTTAACCGTAAAATAAGTTAACTTTCAGTTTGAAAACTTTTTTTTCTAAAGTTCTTTCGCAAACAAAACGCATACATTTCTCAACAAAACTCGGAACAATTCTCCAAACAATCAGATCCGGAAACAGGATGCAAGGTGATAATCAGAATTATCCGCGCAGCTTTGAGAAGCTTTTCCACGACTTATCGGCTGGTCTGTCTCTCGTCCATTGCCATCAACACCTGATTACATACGTGTCAGTTGCCTAGCAACCAGACCTCATCAAAAGCCAGTCTGTCAGGAATTCTTGAAGAACTTCCTTCCCCCCCCCCCCCCCCTCCTTCTTTTTCACCTTTTAGGAAGGAAGGGGTTGGCGCATGCGTTGTTAGCAAGGGAAGAGATGTTTAAAAACCATGATATTCAAGCCACTGTAATAGTCTCCCTTTAATACAAGAACTCTTACTGAACTTCCATATTTCCATATTCAATACTTCTTAAAAGTGACTGTGTGTTTGAAGAAAGAAACATAAGAAAACAACTAAAAAACGAGACTTGAACGAGGACAATGGTAGACTGTCACAACAGTGAAATCTATTGTAAAAAACTCCTATGAAAACGCTGTTTACACATCTTCCTGAAAACGACTTGATTTTTCAAAATATTTTTGGGTTTTGACCTTGGCACCATGATTTCATGAACGTTTTTGTATTTGCTACTTCTAAACTAAAGAGAGCACCAGGTAGACCCAGGGAGAAAATATTGCACGGACTTGCAGAGTGGTTGGGGGCAGAGAGGGTGGAAGGTGTACTTGCAGCGACATGGATAGGTTCGTATGGAGGGCCATGATCACCAACGCCATGCGGCAAGGCACATGATGATGATGTTGGATGATGATGATGATGATGTGTGATGATGATGATGATGATGATGATTTCAGAACTGTCAACATCTTTGATCATCATTTGGTAAAGATTCCTCCAGAAACAACTGAGAAAATCTCGCAAACATGATTCCACACACACACACACACACACACACACACACACACACACACACACACACACACACACACACACACACAACAACATATATATATACAACAACACACAGACACACACACACACACAGCACACACATACAGACACACACAGGCACACACATACAGACACACACACACTCACGTACACACACAAACACATAAAAACACACAAACACACACACACAGACACCACACACACACTCACACACGCACGCACACA
>JAPXFY010000016.1:55930678-55938178 GCA_030674185.1 Monoplex corrugatus | reverse complement strand
TACCTGTCACAGCAGGAGACTTGGAGAGGGGATTGGCGCCACCAAGGATTAACCTAAGCCCACAGAAAAGATATGAGAGACACTATAGCCAACAACATACCGGATCGGTCGGGGCCCGGGTTACAAACGACCGCGCTTACCACTGACAAGCACCAGGGTGGAAGTGAAAAGTCAGCTACTGGGGCAAAGACATCATTCAAACTGCCAACGGAAAAAGCTACCATTGGAACCTGGAATGTCCGTACACTCCATCAGTGCGGCAAAGTAAAAGAACTAGAACACGAGCTGAGACGCTACCAATGGGACATTGTGGGTATATCAGAAGTAAGATGGACAGGCTTCGGAGAAGCAATCACAGAGGAAGGACACAAGATGTGGTACAGTGGCGAAGAGTCACTACATGAAAATGGCGTAGCTTTCATCGTACGCAAAGAAGTCATTGGATGCATCATGAGCTGCACGCCTGTCAACAGCAGAATCATCAGCATTCGGGTGTCAGCCAAACCAAAGAACATCACCATCATACAAGTGTATGCTCCAACTACCAGCCACGAAGACCAGGTGGTTGAAGAATTCTATGAGAAAATAGAAGACACCATCGGAAAAGCCCCAGGAAAGACATCATCATAGTTCAGGGGACTTCAACGCCAAAGTCGGCCCAGATGCCTACAAAAACTGGGCTGGAACAGTGGGTCAATTTGGCACAGGGGAAACTAATGACAGGGGACTTCGCCTTCTGGAGTTTGCCTGCACCCAACGGCTCACCATTGCCAACACCCTCTACCCCCACAAACTGTCAAGAAGAACAACCTGGCATGCGCCGAACGGAAAGACTCACAACCAGATCGACTTTGTCCTCACACCGCGGCGCTTCAAATCAAGCATTAATAAAGCAAAGACGAGGACATACCCTGGAGCTGATATAGGCAGCGACCACGACCTCGTGCTGCTCACAATGAAGATCAAATTGAAAAAGAAGTACCAAGCTGCGCAGCCACGCATCAAGTTTGACCTGGAAAAGCTAAAAGATCCAGAGATAGAAGAGGCATTCCAGGCACAGCTCGGGGGGCGGTTCGCGGCACTCAACTTCCTGGACAGCGACATCAACGACCTCACAAACAACTTTGGTGAGGCAGTCCGCGAAACAGCAGAGGAGGTACTGGGGCGACAGAGGAAGAAACACCAAGCATGGATCTCAAATGACATCCTTGACCTCTGCGACAACAGAAGATCACTGAAGAAGACGAAAAACTCCAGCCCTGAAGAAGCCGCACAGTATCGTAAAACCAACAACCTTGTAAAGAAGAAAATGATTGAAGCCAAAGAACAATGGATCAACAACCAGTGTGAGAACATCGAGAAAGGCATGAAAAAAGGAAACAGCAAACATGCCTTCACCACACTGAAAAACCTTACCAAGACGCAGCAAAACAGATCGTCAGTCATCGAGGATACCTCAGGCGAGCTGCTGACAGAAAGCTCCGCTGTTCTGAACAGATGGACGCAGTACTGCCAAGAACTATACAACTTCCCAATACAGCCAGATGACAGTTTGTTTCAGGGGGACTCAGCACCATTGAGGGAATCCTCACCGCTACCAGTGATGAGAGAAGAAGTGGAAGAAGCCATCCGCAGCCTACCAGCAGGGAAATCACCTGGAGCAGACAATATCCCAGCAGAGCTGCTCAAACATGGAGGGAATGATTTGGTCACTCGTGTAACATCGATTTGTCAGAAGATCTGGGAGACAAAACAGTGGCCCACAGAATGGACTCAATCACTCATCATCCCCCTGCCCAAAAAGGGAAATATGCGCCAATGCCAGAACTACAGAACAATAAGTCTCATTAGCCACACCAGCAAGATCATGCTCAGAGTCATATTGAATCGACTGAAGAAAGAAGCGGAAGAACACCTTGCGGAAGAACAAGCTGGATTTAGGGCGGGCAGAAGCACAGTAGAACAGATCTTCACCTGCCGGATAATGATGGAGAAACATCTGCAGCATCAGAGAGACCTGTTCCACAACTTCATAGACTTTAAAAAAGCATTCGACAGGGTGTGGCATAAGGGTTTGTGGCAGGTGCTAAGAAAGTTTGGCATAGAGGAAGGTCTCGTCCAAACCATCCAGGCGCTGTATAACACTGCCAGCAGCGCAGTTCTCCTCAACAACCAGATAGGGGACTACTTCAAGACCACAGTTGGAGTCCGTCAAGGCTGCCTACTCTCTCCCGTGCTGTTCAATCTCTTCCTGGAGAACATCATGCGTGAAGCCCTCCATGACTTCCACTCCACTGTCTCCATCGGAGGAAGAACCATCAACAACCTGAGGTTCGCAGATGACATCGACCTGATGGGAGGCAGCAACGAAGAACTACAAGACCTGACCATGAGACTGGAAGAAAGTGCAGGTGCACACGGAATGGAAGTGAGCACAGAAAAAAGCAAAGTCCTGGTCAACAGCACAACCAACACCCATGCTGAAATCTACATGAACGGGCAACAGCTTGAAGAAGTGGACGCTTTCAAATACCTTGGCGCCACTCTCACCAAAGACGGTCGCTCTACAACAGAAATCAAGACCAGACTAGCGATCGCAACAGCAGCAATGGTAAAGCTAAACAAGATCTGGAAGAGCAGAGAGATCGGCTTTCCATCGAAGATGAAGCTGTACAAGTCCCTGGTGCTCCCCATCCTGCTGTATGGATGCGAGAGCTGGACCATGACAGCAGAGACCACCAAGAGAATCCAGACGTTTGAAACTAAATGCTTCAGGCGCTTGCTCAGGATCTCTTGGCAAGATCGGAAGACAAACGACTTTGTGTGGAGCCAAATAACAACACTCGCAGGCCCACAAGAACCCCTCCTGGCAACAGTCAAGAACAGGAAGCTGTCGTGGTTCGGGCATGTCACACGCCACAACTCACTGCCCAAAACGGTCCTCCAGGGTACACTGGGAGGCGGCAGACGAAGGGGACGACAAGCCAAATGCTGGATGGACAACATCAAAGAATGGACCAGGTTGGATGGCCCCACGCTGGTGCGACAGGCGGAGGACAGGACCGGTTGGCGACGGCTGGCTTCAAGAGTGTCTCTCATCTCTCCTCTACGCCCATCACGGGCAGGAGAATGATGATGATGATGATGTATGTATATATGTATGTATGTATGTATGCATGTATGTATGTGTGTGTATATACATACATATGTAGATATGTAGACAGACAGACAGACAGACAAATAGATAGATAGACAGACAGACAGACAGACAGACAGACAGATAGATACACAGATAGATAGATAGATAGATAGATAGATAGATAGATAGATAGATAGATAGATAGATAGATAATGTGCGTGTGTGTGTTGTGTGCGTGTGTGCGTGTGTGTGTGTGCGTGCGTGCCTATGTGTGCATGTATATATATATATATATATGTGTGTGTGTGTGTGTGCGTGCCTGCCAGTGTGTGCGTGTGTGTGCGTGTGTGTGTGTGAGTGCCTGCCAGTGTGTGTGTGTGTGTGTGTGTGTGCGTGTGTGTCTAAGGAACGTGCGCACATGTGTAACTGCATATATGCGTGTGCGTGCGTGGGCACGTGCTTGTGCGTGTTCAACATACCAATATTAACTGCTACTGTTTGCACAAGCAGGCACAACCATCTAACACTCATTTACGCATTTTTTTTGTCACTATCTGATCAGTCAGTTTCTCTCTCTCTCTGTGTCTCTGTCTGTCTCTCTGTTTGTCTGTCTGTCTACGCCCCTCCGTCTGCGTGTCTCACTCTTTGCCTCTTTCACTATATAATCTCGCTGTCTCTTTGCCTGTCTGTCTCTCGCTCTCTCTCTCTCTGTATCTCTCACTCATTCATACACGCATGTGTTACTTGTGAATGGGCTAGCGTTTTACACATTAAACATGTCGCATAGGCATTCCCCCTTTCTCTCTCTCTCTCTCTCACTCTCCCCTCTCTTTCTCTATTTCTCCGCCCCTCTCTCTTTCTCTCTCTCTCTCTCTCTCTCTCTCTCTCTCTCTCTCAGTTTTAAGTAACGCATTTCACTCTCATGTCTATATGCTTAAACTGTATATGTGCAGTAACAAGGGCTAGCTGTCAAACAGGCCTAAGACCTAAGGCTACAGTACTTCAGCAATAAAGTGTATTGAAGTTTGACCATAAAGAAAGAAAGAAACAAACAAACAAACCAAAACCAAAACAAAACAAACACCAAAAAAACAGACAAACAAACAAACAAAAACAAACAAACAAACAAAAAGAACCAAACCAAACCAAACCAAACAAAGAAACCATCAACCATAATTTTGCATCCCAGAGTTTCAGGATTACGTGCGCACACGTAACTATACTCTAACGCTGGCTTTCCGGTGGCCTCAATGTCAAGGACAGAGCTGCCGGTATTAAATTAAACCCCCAGAATAACCGTTGATAGCGAAATACACGGCACAGACCCCCCTTGCCTTCATTGCCTTCACTGCAAACCTGACATGCAGCACTACCCTACCATAAAACAGCCATCATCGATTTTTCAATCTTCCTGTAATGTAATAATACTGAAAAAAAAAAAGTCGGATCGTTTTACATGGACTGCAGAGAGGTGTGTGTCTGTGTTTTTTGCATTCTGTCTGTCTGTCTGTCTCACTCTCTCTGTATGTGTGTATGTCTATCTATATGTCTGTCTGTCTGTCTCACTCTCTCTGTATGTATGTATCTGTCTGTCTGTCTGTCTGTCTATCTATCTATCTATCTATCTATCTATCTATCTCTCGATCTATCGATCTACTTATCTGTCTGTCTATCTATCTATCTATCTATCATTCTATCTCTCGATATACTTATCTATCTATCTATCTACCTATCTACCTATCTATCTATCTATCTCTCGATCTCTCGATCTACTTATCTATCTATCTATCTATCTATCTATCTATCTGTCTGTCTCTGTCTGTCTATCTATCTATGTCTGTCTATCTGTATCTCTCTGTCTGTGCGTGCACGCGCCCGCGCGCGTGCGTGCATGTGTGTGTATGTGTGTGTGTGCGTGTGTGTGTGTGTGTGTGTGTGTGCGTGTGTGTGTGTGTGTGTGCGTGCGTGTGTGTATGTGTGTGTGTGTGTGTGCGTGCGTGCGTGCGTGTGTGCGTGTGTGTATGGTGTGTGTGTGTGCGTGCGTGTTCTGTGCATGTGTGAACGAAAAATACGTTAACAAGATTTTCTCAGCTGTTTGTGGATAGATGTCTAAGTAATTTGGTCAAAGATGTGGACCCTTGAGGAGTTGCGAACGAAAACGTTTGTGAATCATGGCACCCAGGTCATGGTCATAAGGACAAGAAGTGTTGCCAGACATCACAGCTGTTGATGAATGTGTGTGAACAGCATTTTCTGAGGAATTTCCGACAACATCTACATCCTTCTGTTGTCATTGTTTTCACAGAACAGCCCCGAGGAACTTCACACACACACACACACACACACACACACACACACACACACACACACACACACACCACACACACACACACACACATCAACACATATCCTCCCCAACTCACACACACACACATCCTCTCTCTCACACACACACACACACACACACTATCTCTCTCTCACACACACACACACACACACACACACACACACACACACACACACACACACCACCTCTCTCTCTCACAAACACACACACAACACACACACACACACACACACACACGCACACACACAACACGCGCGCACACACACACACACTCTTTCTCTCTCTCTCTCTCTCTCTCTCTCTCTCTCTCTCACACACACACAGACACACACAACGTATTGGCAACACATAGTAATAGATATTTCACTGGGAAAAACCTAAGACAGAGGTAATACCAGCTAACTCAACATCACTAGGTTTGACTCATCTGGATTTGTTCTTTTCTTTTTTTCACTTCTTTTCCCCTCCTTTCTCATTTCTTCCTTTCTTCTTTTTGTTGTTGTTGTTAGTAACGAATGGTTCATATAAAAAAAAACAACAACAGAAAAGTACACGTTTTGGTCATGTCATGATTACAATTAACTTCAAAATGGTCAGCCTTGTCGTAAACAAGTTTTTTATAAAAATTCTTACAACCCCCATCCCCTGTCCCTCCCAAACCACAAGTCAACACGGTCTTAAAAACAAACAAACAAAAAAACCACAACCCCCCCCCCTCCACCCTCAAACATCCGAACAAAGTGGACTGTAAAAAACAACATAACAAACTAAGACATCCATCCTGAGAGTGTCGATCCCTTCCTGTTCCCAGGGCTATGGCGGCAAAGTCTCGCGTAGTCACGTGATCTGTCTCGGTCGATAACGCCTCTTCGTGTTCTCTCGTCCGTGCCCTCAATAATTTAATACGTGGCTCTCTTTCTTCCAAGACAGCACCCTTGGGTAGGGGGGAGTGGTGGTGGTGGTGGTGGTGGTTGCTAGGACTTCGTTTTCTCTCCCGTTTTGCTTTCGTTGCATTACCTACCTCACAGGTTGT
This sequence comes from Monoplex corrugatus, assembly GCA_030674185.1. Taxonomy (NCBI): domain Eukaryota; kingdom Metazoa; phylum Mollusca; class Gastropoda; order Littorinimorpha; family Ranellidae; genus Monoplex; species Monoplex corrugatus. The sequence continues at coordinate 55,931,659 of JAPXFY010000016.1, read as the reverse complement.
TAGTACGATTCGTTTTTGTGTAGGTCTGTTCTCTAAGCTCATTTTGGACCTACCGCGTTTTATGCGTAAACAGACCTTTTTTGTTAACCCTTTGACTCCCGCACCCTGTCCACCAGCGTCCTGTATTGCCAACCATGCTGGCAAAGCAAAAGCTTAACACTTCCACTCCCTCAACCTATCCACCAGCATCCTGCAGGAAGCTGATGGATACGTTGAGGGAGTCAAAGGGTTAAGTTTGTGCAGTTGGTAGATAAGGTATGGCAGTCAAAAGGTTAAAAGTGGAGCACGGAACTTGTAGGTTGTCGTGGGGACGACAAAGGCTGGCGGAGAATCCGTACACAAACCGATGGAAGGCAACGGGAAACCACCATCGTATTTTCCCCAGGAAAATTCATGGCCAGCCAAAGCAAGATCAACAACGTTGAGGGAGTGGAAGTGTTAAGCTTTTGCTTTGCCAGCATGGTTAGCAATACAGGACGCTGGTGGACATGGTGCGGGAGTCAAAGGGTTAAAAAAAAAAGGTCTGATTACGCATAAAAAGCAACGAGCCAGTCGTCCTCTGTGGAGCTGGCTGGCACCTCCAGCAAGCTGAGGGTGGCCGACGTTGTCGAAGCCATCTCGCAGCTCCGGGAGCGCAAAGGGTCAACAAGCAAAGCCAGAACAAGATTGAGGCAGCCGAGATGTGGTTTCTAAGAAGAATGTTGAGAGTTCCATGGACAACAAAGAAAATGAACGAGACAGTCTTGATGGAGGCAGACACAAGAAGATCGTTGATAAGGAAGATTAGGAAAACGACAAGCGACATTTATAGGCCATTTTCTGAGGAAAGGGGAATTTGAGCACCTGGTCACAACAGAAAAGCTGGAGGGAAAGAGAACACCAGGTAGACCCAGGGAGAAAATACTGGACGGACTTGCAGGGTGGCTGAGGACAGAGAGGGTGTAAGATGTGCTTGCGGCAACAAGGGATATATGCCATGAT
>JAPXFY010000016.1:55908178-55913178 GCA_030674185.1 Monoplex corrugatus | reverse complement strand
ACGAACGGACACACACACACACACACAAACACACACGCACACACAAACACAAACACACACACACAAGACACACACACACACACACACACACATACATACACACGCTTCCCCAACACACATACACACACACACACACGTACACACACCGATTCCCCAACACACACACACACACACACACACACACACACACACACACACACACACACACACGCTTCCCCAACACACACACACACACACACAGTACACACACGCTTCCCCAACACACACACACACACACACACACACACACACACACACACACACACGCTTCCCCAACACACCACACACACACACACACACGTACACACACGCTTCCCCAACACACACACACACACACACACACACATACACACACACTCATACGCGCGCACGCTTCCCCAACACACACACACATACACAAGCACATGCTTCTCAAATACACACCCACACACACACACACACACATACACACGCGCGCGCGCGCGCGCGCGCACACACACAAACACATGCTTCCCCCCAACACACACACACACACACACACACACAAACACACGTTTCGCCCCCTACACACACACACACACACACACACACACACACACACACACACACAAACACACGCTTCGCCCCCTACACACACACACACACACACACACACACACACACACACACACACATATATTCTCTTCCCCACACTTATTATTAACGCACACCCTGCCATCTACCCTACCCTACCCCTCCTTTCATTCTAGCTCCCTCCACTCAAAGCCTCTTTTCGAACAGTCCCGTTCACCGAGAAAAAGCATTCTGCAGCAACAGCTTGTTCCCAACCTCTGTCACGTTCAGGGAAAGAAAATACTCTGGAGAATTACAATTATCCGTTCGTCCGCAACAGCTTGCGAGCCATTAGTCTGTCAAGGAAAAAAAATACAATTTCTGGCGCAGTGTGCTTGCTGTAGCGAAAGTAGTCAAAAGATAGCGAGAAAAAAATATTTCAACTTATTTTCCTTTGGCTATTTTTCAAAATCAAACAAACAAACAAACAAACGAACAAACAAACAAAAAACAAAAAAACGAGTGTCATTTGTTCTTGTTTTTTGATATTTTTGGCGTGGTTAAAAAAACAAATTTGACAAAATCAGTGGTATGTTGTTTGTTTGTTTGTTTTTTTATAATTTTTAATCTACACTTCATTTTTGCGTTGTCGATTATAGCTTCATTTTTCAAATTCAGATTGCACACTATCTGCATGTTTATTGTATCTTTTATGCAAGAATTTATTGTCGTCGTCGTCGTCGTCGTCGTCGTCGTCGTCGTCATCATCATCATCATCATCATCATCATCATCATCATCATCATCATTATACCACTACTACTACTGCTGCTGCTGCTGCTCATATTATTATTATTATTATTGTCATCATTATTTACCTATTATGATTATGAATAGCATTATCATTATTATTATCGTTATATTATTATTACTGCAGTTGTTATTCATCTTACTGTTATTATTGTTACCATTAGTATTATTAGCAGCTGTATCATCATCATCATTATCGTCATTATTATTATTATCATCATTATTATTATTGTTGTTGTTGTTGTTGTTATGTCATTTTACTTCATTTTCCTTCATTTTTTCTATTTTATTTCGTGTATCATTATTATCATTGTTATTATTATCATCACTATAATAAAGTCATTTTATTTTACTTTTTTGTTTGTTCGTTTGCTGATCCTGGTTCTGCTCCAGTCCTATGTCGGTCGACCAACACTGACCATTTCAGATCCCCTAAAGCACGGAAAGTATGGTCACCATGACAACAGGACATGAAGGACCACAGAACCAGAGACAATGTTTTCAGAATGCCATGATGATGATTGGGGATGGTTAGTGATAATGCCACGGAGTTCTACTGTTGAGTTGAGACTGTATTGCCGGGGCATTGGTTAAAATGGACTCTTTGAAGGACAAGCTCTGTCGGTTGATACGTACAGCGTTGTCAGATCTTTATGAAGGTTTTATTTCTTTCATGCAAATTCAATACAGACAACAACAAAACAATGCAAAACAAAACACATACACACACGCGCGCGTGCGTGCGTGCGTGCATGCACGCGTGCACACACACATATACACACATACTCGCACGCGCACACAAAGACACACACACATACACAGACACACACATGTCCACACACATACACACATGCACACACACTCACACACACACACACAACATACACACACACACACACACTCACCCACTCACACGCACACATACACAGGCAGACACACACACATACACACACACACACACGTGCACACACACATACGCACACACCACACGCGCACAACACTACGCACACACAACACACCACACACAACACACACACACACATACGCACACACACAGACTACCGTCTAATATCACTCATAGTGAAAAGACCTTAAATCAAGGAACGAACGAACACACACACACAATTAAAAAAAGACTAACCACACAATATTGAACATAAACTGAGAGCAATCTGGTGCATCCCTATATCTAAAAGATTTTGCGTTTATTTTCTAAAGTAAAAAAAAACAACAAAAAAAAAAACAAGAATCTGTCATAAAATGAAAAAAACCGCCTTTTCAGAATCATTCGGAAAAGAAAATTCGTTCTTTCATCTATTTTTTTCATCTCTTCGTCTCTTCTTTCATCTTATTTCCCATCTGTTCGTCTCTTCATTTTTGCATTATATGCAACAGCGCCCGACGCAAGAAAGCTCCTTCCGATTAATAAAAACTAAGCAGACATGATTCAACGCACAATCTTGATCAATTCTCGTGCTTTTCTCTCCCCCTCCAACCTTCTCTACTATCCCTCACTTTCACGCACACACGTGATAAACAGACACACACACACACCACACACACACACACACAAGAGAAGAAAGAGAGAGAGAGAGAGGAGAAGAGAGAACAGAAGAGAGAGAGAAGAGAGACTGACAGATAGAGCCAGAGAGAGCAGAGCAGAGAAGAGAGAGAGAGCAGGCTAGAAAAACAGATAGAAGAGAGAAGAGAAAGAGAGAGAGGCAGATAGAAGACAGACAGAGAGAAGAGAGAGACAGAGATACAGAACAGAGAGAGAGAGAGTGAGAGAGATGAGGAGTGAGTGTTAGGTGTAGTGATGAGGAGAGAGAGAGAGAGAGAGAAGAGAGAGAGAGAGAGAGAGAAGAGAGAGAGAGAGAGGAGAGAGAGAGAGAGAGAGAGGAGAGAGAGAGAGAGAGGAGAGAGAGGAGAGAAGAGAGAGAGAGAGAGAGAGAAGAGAGAGAGAGAGGAGAGAAAGAGAGAGAGAGAGAGAGAGAGAGAGAAAAGCGACAGAGAGGGACAAAATAATAATAATAAAAAAAAAATCTTCAGGACAGTTTACTGCCCAAGGACAGTAAGTAGCATTAGGTCCCACTGGACCTGTCTGACAGCTAGTCCTTGGAGCACCACACATATAAGCATAAAGACGATGGCAACCCTTTAAAACCAAAAACAGACAAAACAAAACCGATCTCTATCAACATCAACGACACACAAACTAAGGAAAGAGAAGAAAGCAAAGGAAGCATCAAACACAAACAAGCGAATGAGATTCTTCTTTCTTACTGTTGCTTAAGGCCCAGCCGACTGCGTAGAGTCATACCAGGGCAATAACCATTTCAACACACACACAGTGCTTTAACATGAAAAAAAAAAAAAAAAAAAAAAAAGGAAAAGAAAATTCGGTACACACATCAATGCATTCGTGCATATAATTTAAGAAGATGCCCTTGGCGTTGACCACTCCGTCCAATTTTTCGAACAGGAGATTTAAAAAAAAAACATGCCTGAATACAAACTTAGACATAAACGAACGGGTCTAAATCATCTTACATCACTTCCGATTATCTCACTTCCCTAAGGCCAAAAATGCACTCAATACATGTACCCAATTATCAATTCTAAGAGAAAAGTACGTAAGGCTTTATCGAACACATACAGGTGAATGGACCTGTAAGGCAGAATATGATAGAAAGAAATGTCAGAAAGCAAAGGAGGAAGAAAGAAACAAAGAGAGTGACGAAGAGAGGAAATTTCTAGCATAAAATTTCCAGGTGGGGATACTGTTTATACTGAAAGAGCCCCCGGCATCCTCAAAGGAAGTGGGAGGTTGTAGAGAAAAAGGGATAGTTCATTACGAAATGGCTGCTTGTGTTGGTAGTGTGAAACAGATATATGCACACAGTCTTTTGTTTGGGAAAAAAACAACAGTATTGATCATATATTGTGGAATTGTTTACATACGAAGCGATTCGAGGGAGGGATTGAGGAAATTTTAAGATCGGAATGTGTTACCTGAGCAAATGTTAGATTAACTGAAAGTATGGTGTTATTCGGTGTTGACGAAAATGTATGTACAGATCCAATATTTGATTTCATCATCACGTCCTTGGCAAAATGTACATTTATAAATGCAAATATCAAAAGACTGTACCAAACGTAAACTCTGTTAAAAGGTACCTTGCTATGAAATATCACGAAGAAGAATACAATGCAAAAATGAATTGGAATCTGCACACTTTCAAGACAAGATGGCTGCCATGTTTACTTTTAATAACAACGTAGTCTTGATTCTATCTATATATATATATTGTAATGCTGATGTTGTCTGTGATTGTGATGGAATGTGATAGCGAGTCTGATTTCGTAATATCATGCCCGTGTATGTTCATAGAATATTTTCTTGTTGTAATTCACGATTTTTCTTGTTGTCATTCATGTTGTAATTTTCTCTGACCTGTGATTATGCTTCATGTAGATGTATTTCAAACATATGGCTATTCAGAATGAATTCAAATTTGACTTCGTGATCTTGTTGCAAAGGTCACCAGCTGGTTGTTTTGCATTTATCTATATTACTCGCTTAAAATGAATAAATAAAAAAAAAATGTTAACAAACCGTAAA
>JAPXFY010000016.1:55890678-55893178 GCA_030674185.1 Monoplex corrugatus | reverse complement strand
CTTTCCTGTTGTGATCAGGTGCTCCAATTCCCCTTTCCTCATAAAATGGCATCTAAATGTTGCCCGTCTTCCCCTAATCTTCCTTTTGAATGATCCATCAAGACTGTCTCGTTTGTCTTCTCATTCACCAACTCAAAAACTTAACTCATTGATTCCCTCACCCTATCTACCAGCTTCCTGATCCCCTCACCCTATCCACCAGCTTCCTGATTCCCTCACCCTATCCATCAGTTTTCTGATCCCCTCACCCTATCCACCAGCTTCCTGATTCCCTCACCCTATCCACCAGCTTCTTCATTCTCTCACCCTATCCACCAGCTTCCTGATTCCCTCACCCTATCCACCAGCTTCCTGATTCCTCACCCTATCCACCAGCTTCCTGATCCCTTCACCCTATCCACCAGCTTCTCATCCTCACCCTATCCACCAGCTTCCTGATTCCTCACCCTATCCACCAGCTTCCTGATCCCTTCACCCTATCCACCAGCTTCCTGATTCCCTCACCCTATCCACCAGCTTCCTGATCCCTTCACCCTATCCATCCAGCTTCTGATCCCTTCACCCTATCCACCAGCTTCCTGATCCCTCACCCTATCCACCAGCTTCCTGATCCTTCACCCTATCCACCAGCTTCCTGATCCTCACCCTATCACCAGCTTCTTATTCTCTCACCCTATCCACCAGCTTCCTGATTCCCTCACCCTATCCACCAGCTTCCTGATCCCTTCACCCTATCCACCAGCTTCCTGATCCCTTCACCCTATCCACCAGCTTCCTGATCCCTTCACCCTATCCACCAGCTTCCTGATCCCTTCACCCTATCCACCAGCTTCCCTTTATTCTCTCACCCTATCCACCAGCTTCCTGATTTCCTCACCCTATCCACCAGCTTCCTGATCCCTTCACCCTATCCACCAGCTTCCTGATTCCCTCACCCTATCCACCAGCTTCTTATTCTCTCACCCTATCCACCAGCTTCCTGATCCCTTCACCCTATCCACCAGCTTCCTGATCCCTTCACCCTATCCACCAGCTTCCTGATCCTTCACCCTATCCACCAGCTTCCTGATCCCTTCACCCTATCCACCAGCTTCCTGATCCCTTCACCCTATCCACCAGCTTCCTGATCCCTTCACCCTATCCACCAGCTTCCTGATCCCTTCACCCTATCCACCAGCTTCCTGATCCCTTCACCCTATCCACCAGCTTCCTGATCCCTTCACCCTATCCACCAGCTTCCTGATCCTTCACCCTATCCACCAGCTTCCTGATCCCTTCACCCTATCCACCAGCTTCTTGAAGGAAGCTGGAAGCTGATGGAGAGGGTGATGGAATCAAAGGGTTAAGTTTTTGCAAGTTGGTGAATGGGGTGCGAGAGTCAAAGGGTTAAGTTTTTGCAGTTGATGAATGGGGTGCGGCAGTCAAAGTGTTTAAGTTTTTGCAGTTGGTGAATGGGGTACAGGAGTCAAAAAGGGTTAAGTTTTTGCAAGTTGGTGAATGGGGTACGGGATCGGGAGTCAAAAAGGGTTAAGTTTTTGCATGTTGGTAAATGGGGTGCGGGAGTCAAAAAGGGTTAAGTTTTTGCAAGTTGGTGAATGTCATACGGGAATCAAAAGGGTTACGTTTTTGCAAGTTAGTGGATAGGGCGCAAGAGTCAAAGGGTTAAAGGCCGGACCAATCCCAGTTGTGAGTGTGTCTGAACGGCTTGCTGCCTTACACAAGACACAGAAATGGAAATTCCTATCTGCCGCAGCATCTCATCAGTACTCCCTGCACCACACACCCCCCCCCCCTCCTCTCCCTCCCAACAGTCGTACTGGCTGCAGAGGTCTGGTGTTGTAAGACTGTCACGACCTCCAATCGGAAAGTCTGGGGATTTGATCCTTCCCAGGTACCTCACACCTAGTGGGCTTTATTGTTATTGTTATTGATGTTGTTGTTTAAAGACCTGCTGACTGCGTAGAGCCATATCAGGGCTATAACCGTCTCAAAACATACACAAAACTTCAACAGGAAAAAGAAAAAAAAGGAAAGAAAATTTAAGTTCACATATCTATGCATTCGCACACACAATCTAAGGACATGCCCCTGGCGCCGATGACTCCGTCCAATTTATCACACAGGAGATTTAAAAAAACACACCTGAATACAAATCTAAAATATACCTAAGGACACCAAAACATATACAAAAACGGGCATAAATTACCTGAAATTGCCTCCGCATATCCCATCTCCCTAGAGCCAAAAATGCACTTAATACAAGTATCCAGTTATCAATCCTAAGAAAAAGTACGTAAGACTTTATCGAAATCACACAGATGAATGGACCAGCAAGGAAAATAATTCCCCCGTGGGGATGCCGGGGGCTCTTTCAGTATAAATAGTATCTCGACCTTCTGGAAATTCTGTGATAAAAATATTCTCTTTTCTGTGACTCTCTTTTGTGTTGTTCTTGTTTGTTTGTTTGTTTGTTTGTTTGTTTGTTTGTTTGTTTGTTTGT
>JAPXFY010000016.1:55883178-55885678 GCA_030674185.1 Monoplex corrugatus | reverse complement strand
CCAACCCCTTACCTATGCTTTCTGTTTCTAGTATATTCACGAGGTTTTGTAGGTCCCTTTCTGCAATCAGCACGGGCACTATCATCATGGACAGACGATGGAAGTGGACTGGACATATTATCCTAAGAAGCGTATGGTTAACATCACCTGGACTACCCTTCAATGGACACCACAGGGACAACAGAAGAGAGGAAGACTCAAGACCACCAGACCACGTACAACAGAAAGAGACCATAACCCTTTGACTCCCTCACCCTATCTATCAGCTTCCCGCGGGCAACTGATGGATAGGATGAGGAAGTCAAAGGATTAAGTGCAGGTAACTGGTGGACAGGATGAATAAATCAAATTTTTAGTGCAGAAAGCTGGTGGATAGGGTAAATAAATCACATTTTTAGTGCAGGAAGCTGGTGGATAGGGTAAATAAATCAAATTTTTAGTGCAGAAAGCTGGTGGATAGGGTAAATAAATCAAATTTTTAGTGCAGAAAGCTGGTGGATAGGGTAAATAAATCACATTTTTAGTGCAGGAAGCTGGTGGATAGGGTAAATAAATCACATTTTTAGTGCAGAAAGCTGGTGGATAGGGTAAATAAATCAAATTTTTAGTGCAGAAAGCTGGTGGATAGGGTAAATAAATCACATTTTTAGTGCAGAAAGCTGGTGGATAGGGTAAATAAATCAAATTTTTAGTGCAGGAAGCTGGTGGATAGGGTAAATAAATCACATTTTTAGTGCAGGAAGCTGGTGGATAGGGTAAATAAATCAAATTTTTAGTGCAGAAAGCTGGTGGATAGGGTAAATAAATCAAATTTTTAGTGCAGGAAGCTGGTGGATAGGGTAAATAAATCACATTTTTAGTGCAGGAAGCTGGTGGATAGGGTAAATAAATCACATTTTTAGTGCAGAAAGCTGGTGGATAGGGTAAATAAATCACATTTTTAGTGCAGAAAGCTGGTGGATAGGATGAAGAGTGCAGAAAGCTGGTGGATAGGATGAAGAAATCAAATTTTTAGTGCAGAAAGCTGGTGGATAGGATGAAGAAATCAAATTTTTAGTGCAGAAAGCTGGTGGATAGGATGAAGAAATCAAATTTTTAGTGCAGAAAGCTCGTGGATATGGTGAAGAAATAAAACTTTTTAAGTGCAGGAAGCTGGTGGATATGGTGAAGAAATCAAAGGGTTAAATTTCTGCAATTTGTGGATAGGATGCGGGAGTCAACGAGTTAAATTAAGCCCTGAAACACACTTGTTGTACTATACAAAGACTGGCCCAAATCAGACAGGCAGAAGTGAAGAACCTTCGTTGCTGCCCTACCTGACAATAGAGTAACGGGCAGAAAGTAAGTGCAGTGATGATAGGCAGATCGATATATGTGTGCTGGTCATAAGGACGATCAATAATTATCTGAATGCTGATATCTATCACAATTCTCAGGTCAGATTTTGGAGCTAAGTTTGGAAAGGACAAGTAAGGAAAATTGATTTCTTCCATATTTATTCTGCCTTCTGTTTTTCTTCTTCATCTTGTTCTTCGTGATTTGTTCGTCGTCTGCATGGTTTGGATGTGTCTGGGATCATTATAGCTGTGTTTGTTTTCCAGTTCCAATCGTTTGCTATAGTGCTTCATATTTAGCGGAGTTATAGTAGGCCATGTCTTCTGCTGTAAGGATGTAAAGTGTGGACTGTTAACACGCAAAGTCAACAGGCTGATGCAGTCACCCACTTTACTCTACTCACACTCTACCCACTTTACTCTATCACACTCACTCCACTCCATTTTGCTCTACTCAACCCCACTCCAATTTACTCACACTCCACTCAATTACTCACACTCCACTCCATTAACTTTACTCACACTCCACTTCATTTACTCACTCCACTCCAATTTACTCACACTCAACTCCATTTAACGTTACTCACACCCCACTTCTCTCTATTCACACTCTACTCCACTTTGATTACTCACACTCCACTCCACTTTACTCTATCACACTCCACTCCACTTTCTCTACTCAAATCCACTCCACTTTGGTCTACTCACACTCCACTCCACTGTGCTCTACTCACACTCCACTCCACTTTGCTCTACTCACATTCCATTCCACTTTATTCACATTCCACTCCACTTTGCTCTACTCACACTCCACTCCACTTTACTCTACTCACACTCCACTCCATTTTATTCACACCCCACTCCACTTTACTCACACTCCACTCACTCCAATTTACTCTACTCACAATCCAACCACTTTACTCACACTCCACTCCACTTTACTCACACTCCACTCTACTCCAATTTACTCTACTCACACTCCACTCCACTTTGTTACTAACACTTCACTCCAATTTACTCACACTCCACTCCACTTTACTCACACTCCACTTTACTCTACTCACACTCCACGTTACTCACACTCCACTCCAGTTTACTCACACTCCACTTTACCTCTACAATTCACTCCACTTTACTCACACTCCACTTTACTCACATACACTCCA
>JAPXFY010000016.1:55870678-55878178 GCA_030674185.1 Monoplex corrugatus | reverse complement strand
TCCTCTGTGTGTGTCTGTGTGTCTATTTGTGTGTGTCCTCTGTGTGTGTCTGTGTGTCTATCTGTGTGTGTCCTCTGTGTGTGTCTGTGTGTGTCTGTGTGTGTCTATCTGTGTGTGTCTGTGTGTGTCTGTGTGTGTCTATCTGTGTGTGTCTGTGTGTCTATCTGTGTGTGTCTATCTGTGTGTGTGTCTGTGTGTGTCTGTGTGTGTCTATCTCTATCTGTGTGTGTCTATGTGTGTGTGTGTCTGTGTGTGTCTATCTGTGTGTGTCTGTGTGGGTCTATCTGTGTGTGTCTGTGTGTGTCTGTGTGTGTCTATCTGTGTGTGTCTGTGTGTGTCTATCTGTGTGTGTGTCTGTGTGTGTCTGTGTGTGTCTATCTGTGTGTGTCTGTGTGTGTCTATCTGTGTGTCTGTGTGTGTCTATCTGTGTGTCTGTGTGTCTGTATGTGTCTGTGTCTATCTGTGTGTGTCTGTGTGTGTCTACCTGTGTGTGTCTGTGTGTGTCTATCTGTGTGTGTCTGTGTGTGTCTATCTGTGTGTGTCTGTGTGTGTCTATCTGTGTGTGTCTGTGTGTGTCTATCTGTGTGTGTCTGTGTGTGTCTATCTGTGTGTGTCAATCTGTGTGTGTCTGTGTGTGTCTATCTGTGTGTGTCTGTGTGTGTCTATCTGTGTGTGTCTGTGTGTGTCTATCTGTGTGTGTCTGTGTGTGTCTGTGTGTGTCTATCTCTGTGCGTCTGTGTGTGTCTATCTGTGTGTGTCTGTGTGTGTCTGTGTGTGTCTGTGTGTGTCTGTGTCTATCTGTGTGTGTCTATCTGTGTGTGTCTGTGTGTCAATCTGTGTGTGTCTGTGTGTGTCTATCTGCATGTGTCTGTGTGTGTGTATCTGTGTGTGTCTGTGTGTGTCTATCTGTGTGTGTCTGTGTGTGTGTCTATCTGTGTGTGTCTGTGTGTGTCTATCTGTGTGTGTCTGTGTGTCTGTGTGTGTCTATCTGTGTGTGTCTGTGTGTGTCTATCTGTGTGTGTCTGTGTGTGTCTATCTGTGTGTGTCTATCTGTGTGTGTGTCTGTGTGTGTGTCTGTGTGTGCCTATCTGTGTGGTTGTTGTCGTGTCTGGTGTTGTGTTGTGTGTGTGTCTGTGTGTGTCTATCTGTGTGTGTCTGTTGTGTGTCTTCTGTGTTGTGTGGTGTCTATCTGTGTGTGTCTGTGTGTGTTTCTGTGTGTTGTGTCAATCTGTGTGTGTCTGTGTGTGTCTTCCTGTGTGTCTGTGTGTGTCTATCTGTGTGTGTCTGGGTCTCTCTGTGTGTGTCTGTGTGTGTCTTGTGTGTGTTACTGTGTGTGTGTCTGTGTGTGTGTCTGTGTGTGTCTGTGTGTGTCTGTGTGTGTGTTTCTGTGTGTGTGTATCTGTGTGTGTCTGTGTGTGTCTATGTGTGTCTTGTGTGTCTGTTGTGTGTGTCTGTGTGTGTCTGTGTGTGTCTGTGTGTGTCTGTGTGTGTTCTCATCTGTGTGTGTCTGTGTGTTGTCTACTGTGTGTCTTCTGTTGTCTGTGTGTGTGTGTCTGTGTGTGTCTTGTGCTGTGTGTTGTCTGTGTGTTGTCTGGTGTGTTCTGTGTGTCTTCTGTGTGTGTCTGTGTGTCTATTTGTGTGTGTCTTGTGTGTGTGTGTGTGTCTATCTGTGTGTGTGTTGTCTTGTGTGTGTGTCTGTGTGTGTCTGTGGTGTCTGTTGTGTGTCTGTGTTGTGTCTATCTGTGTGTGTCTGTGTGTGTCTATCTGTGTGTGTCGTGTGTGTCTGTGTGTCTATCTGTGTGTGTCTATGTGTGTGTGTGGTCTGTGTGTGTCATCTGTGTGTGTTCTGTGTGTGTCTGTGTGTGTCTAGTGTGTGTGTCTGTGTGTGCTCTGTGTGTGTCTTGTGTGTGTCTGTGTGTGTGTCTATCTGTGTGTGTCTGTGTGTGTCTATCTGTGTGTGTCTATCTGTGTGTGTCTGTGTGTGTCTATCTGTGTGTGTCTTGGTGTCTGTGTGTGCTATCTGTGTGTGTCTGTGTGTGTCTATCTGTGTGTGTCTGTGTGTGTCTATCTGTGTGTGTCTGTGTGTCTGTGTTCTGTGTGTATGTGTGTGTTCTGTGTGTGTCTATCTGTGTGTGTCTGTGTGTGTCTGTTGTGTGTCTGTGTGTGTATCTGTGGTGTCTGTGTGTTCTATCTGGTGTGTCTGTGTGTCTATTGTGTGTGTCTGTTGTGTCATGTGTGTGTCTGTGTGTTGTGTGTTTCTTGTGTGTCTGTGTGTGTCTTCTGTGTGTGTCTGTGTACTGTGTGTGTCGTGTGTTGTCTGTGTGTGTTTGTGTGTGTCTGTGTGTGTATCTGTGTGTGTCGTGTCTGGTGTTCGTGTGTCGTATCTGTGTGTGTGTGGTGTTGTTTGTATCGTGTGTGTGTGTATGTGTGTGTTGTGTCGGTGTGTTGGTTGTTTGTTGTGTATGTTGGCTGTGTGGTTGTGTGTGGTGTGTTGTGGTTTGTGTGTGTGTGTTGTGTGTTGTGTGTGTGTGGTTGGTGGTGTGTATTGGGTTTTCTGTGTGTGTCTGTGGTATGCTTCTTTAAGACACACACACAACAACAACAACAACAACAACACAAACCGGAGGGGGTCAAGAAATTGAGAGATAGATACAAGTGGAGAGAGAGAGAGAGAGAGAGAGAGAGAGAGAGAGAGAGTGAGAGAGAGAGAGTGTGTGTGTGTGTGTGTGTATGAGTGTGTGAGTATGTGAGTGTGTATGTATGTACAGGTGTGTGTGTTTGTGTGTGTGTGTGTGTGTGGGGGGGGGGGCGTGTTTGTGTATGTGTGTGTGTATGTGTGCGCGCAACGCGCGCGTGTGTGTGAGTGTAACTGACTGATCGATAAGTGATCAATATGTTTCTGACTGTGGAGCAGTGCCCTGGCACTTCCGGGTTGCGTCTGGAATCATGCCACAAAGAAGGAAAAAAAAAAAAGAGCAGAAAATGGCTTGTTAAGCTTTCTCCGATGTTTTTCGACAAGCTTGTCGCTTTTTTTTTTTAAATGGGTAGGATGGGGCCTGTGTTTCTGTTGTCTTTTTGGTAAGAAGCTCATGTGCTATGAAATGGTCTTTCACACACACACACACACACGCGCGCGCGCACACACACACGCACGCACGCACGCACGCACACACACACACACGTATTCTCTCTCTCACACTCACAAATATCCCAATGTCTTACACACACACACACACACACACACACACACACACACACACACACACACACACACACAACACACAACTACACACACATACATACACACATACATACACAATACATCACACATACACACACATACATACACAACATACATACACACACATACATACACACACATACATCACACATACATACACACATACATACACACACATACATACACACATACATACACATACATACATACACATAGACACTACATACACACACATACATCACATACAAATACAAGGAAGTTGTCATCAGCGACAACCGGTTCAACCTCCACATGGAAGTCTGTACAACAGCCACAACCGGTTCAACCTCCACATGGAAGTCTGTACAACAGCCACAACCGGTTCAACCTCCACATGGAAGTCTGTACAAACACCACAACCGGTTCAACGCCCACATGGAAGTCTGTACAAAAGCCACAAACGGCTCAACGCCCATACGGAAGACTGTACAAGAGCCACAACCGGCTCAACGCCCATATGGAAGGCTGTACAACAGCCACAACCGGCTCAACGCCCATATGGAAGGCTGTACAACAGCCACAACCGGCTCAACGCCCATATGGAAGGCTGTACAACAGCCACAACCAGCTCAACGCCCATATGGAAGGCTGTACAACAGCCACACCAGCTCAACGCCCATATGGAAGACTGTACAACAGCCACACCAGCTCAACGCCCATATGGAAGGCTGTACAACAGCCACACCAGCTCAACGCCCATATGGAAGACTGTACAACAGCCACACCAGCTCAACGCCCATATGGAAGACTGTACAACAGCCACACCAGCTCAACGCCCATATGGAAGGCTGTACAACAGCCACAACCGGCTCAACGCCCATATGGAAGGCTGTACATAAGCCACAACCGGCACAACGCCCATATGGAAGACTCTGCAACAGCCACAACAGGCTCAACGCCCATATGGAAGGCTGTACACAAGCCACAACCGGCTCAACGCCCATATGGAAGGCTGTACACAAGCCACAACCGGCACAACGCCCATATGGAAGGCTGTACACAAGCCACAACCGGCACAACGCCCATATGGAAGGCTGTACACAAGCCACAACCGGCACAACGCCCATATGGAAGGCTGTACACAAGCCACAACCGGCACAACGCCCATATGGAAGGCTGTACACAAGCCACAACCGGCACAACGCCCATATGGAAGGCTGTACACAAGCCACAACCGGCACAACGCCCATATGGAAGACTCTGCAACAGCCACAACAGGCTCAACGCCTATATGGAAGGTTGTACAACAGCTGCAACCGGCTCAACGCCCATATGGAAGACTGCAACACCCATAACCGGCATAACGCCCATATGGAAGGTTGTACAACAGCTGCAACCGGCTCAACGCCCATATGGAAGACTCTGCAACATCCATAACCGGCATAACGCCCATATGGAAGACTCCACAACAGCCACAACGCCCATATGGAAGACTCTACATCAGCCAGAACCGGCTTAGCGCCTATATGGAAAGCTCTGCACCAGCCATAACCGACAAAACGCCCATATGGAAGCCACAAACTATGGAAAGCTCTGCATAACGCCCACAATTATGGAAAGCTCTGCATAACACCCACAATTATGGAAAGCTCTGCATAACACCCACAATTATGGAAAGCTCTGCATAACGCCCACAATTATGGAAAGCTCTGCATAACGCCCACAAATATGGAAAGCTCTGTATAACGCCCACAATTATGGAAAGCTCTGCATAACGCCCACAATTATGGAAAGCTCTGCATAACGCCCACAATTATGGAAAGCTCTGTATAACACCCACAACTATGAAAGCTCTGTATAACACCCACAACTATGAAAGCTCTGTATAACGCCCACAACTATGGAAAGCTCTGTATAACACCCACAACTATGAAAGCTCTGTATAACACCCACAACTATGAAAGCTCTGTATAACGCCCACAACTATGAAAGCTCTGTATAACGCCCACAACTATGAAAGCTCTGTATAACACCCACAATTATGGAAAGCTCTGTATAAACGCCCACAATTATGGAAAACTCCACATAACGCCCACAACTATGAAAGCTCTGTATAACGCCCACAATTATGGAAAGCTCTGTATAACGCCCACAACTATGAAAGCTCTGTATAACGCCCACAATTATGGAAAGCTCTGTATAACGCCCACAATTATGGAAAACTCCACATAACGCCCACAACTATGAAAGCTCTGTATAACGCCCACAATTATGGAAAACTCCACATAACGCCCACAACTATGAAAGCTCTGTATAACGCCCACAATTATGGAAAACTCCACATAACGCCCACAACTATGAAAGCTCTGTATAACGCCCACAATTATGGAAAACTCCACATAACGCCCACAACTATGAAAGCTCTGTATAACGCCCACAATTATGGAAAACTCCACATAACGCCCACAATTATGGAAAGCTCTGTATAACGCCCACAATTATGGAAAACTCCACATAACGCCCACAATTATGGAAAGCTCTGTATAACGCCCACAATTATGGAAAACTCCACATAACGCCCACAACTATGAAAGCTCTGTATAACGCCCACAATTATGGAAAACTCCACATAACGCCCACAACTATGAAAGCTCTGTATAACGCCCACAACTATGAAAGCTCTGTATAACGCCCACAACTATGAAAGCTCTGTATAACGCCCACAACTATGAAAGCTCTGTATAACGCCCACAACTATGAAAGCTCTGTATAACGCCCACAACTATGGAAAGCTCTGTATAACGCCCACAATTATGGAAAGCTCTGTATAACACCCACAATTATGGAAAGCTCTGTATAACACCCACAATTATGGAAAACTCCACATAACACCCACAGCTATGGAAAGCTCTGTATAACGCCCACAACTATGGAAAGCTCTGTATAACACCCACAATTATGGAAAACTCCACATAACACCCACAGCTATGGAAAGCTCTGCATAACACCCACAATTATGGAAAGCTCTGCATAACACCAACAATTATGGAAAACTCCACATAACACCCACAGCTATGGAAAGCTCTGCATAACACCCACAATTATGGAAAGCTCTGCATAACGCCCACAATTATGGAAAGCTCTGTATAACGCCCACAATTATGGAAAGCTCTGTATAACACCAACAATTATGGAAAGCTCTGTATAACGCCCACAATTATGGAAAGCTCTGTATAACGCCCACAATTATGGAAAGCTCTGTATAACGCCCACAATTATGGAAAGCTCTGCATAACGCCCACAATTATGGAAAGCTCTGCATAACGCCCACAATTATGGAAAGCTCTGCATAACACTCACAATTATGGAAAGCTCTGTATAACACCCACAGCTATGGAAAGCTCTGCATAACACTCACAATTATGGAAAGCTCTGTATAACGCCCACAATTATGGAAAGCTCTGTATAACACCCACAGCTATGGAAAGCTCTGCATAACACTCACAATTATGGAAAGCTCTGCATAACGCCCACAATTATGGAAAGCTCTGCATAACGCCCACAATTATGGAAAGCTCTGCATAACACCCACAGCTATGGAAAGCTCTGCATAACACCCACAATTATGGAAAGCTCTGTATAACACCCACAGCTATGGAAAGCTCTGCATAACACTCACAATTATGGAAAGCTCTGCATAACGCCCACAATTATGGAAAGCTCTGCATAACGCCCACAATTATGGAAAGCTCTGCATAACACCCACAGCTATGGAAAGCTCTGCATAACACCCACAATTATGGAAAGCTCTGCATAACACCCACAACTATGGAAAGCTCTGCATAACACCCACAATTATGGAAAGCTCTGCACAACGCCCACAAATATGGAAAGCTCTGCATAACGCCCACAATTATGGAAAGCTCTGTATAACACCAACAATTATGGAAAGCTCTGCACAACGCCCACAAATATGGAAAGCTCTGTATAACGCCCACAATTATGGAAAGCTCTGCACAACGCCCACAAATATGGAAAGCTCTGTATAACGCCCACAATTATGGAAAGCTCTGCATAACGCCCACAAATATGGAAAGCTCTGCATAACGCCCACAATTATGGAAAGCTCTGCATAACATCCACAATTATGGAAAGCTCTGCATAACATCCACAATTATGGAAAGCTCTGCATAACATCCACAATTATGGAAAGCTCTGCATAACATCCACAATTATGGAAAGCTCTGCATAACGCCCACAAATATGGAAAGCTCTGCATA
>JAPXFY010000016.1:55850678-55853178 GCA_030674185.1 Monoplex corrugatus | reverse complement strand
CATTGTAATTTCTAACCTCGCTGAACAAAAATGAAATGTTTGACAAAAGCACGAAGGTCTGGTCCGTTAGCTGAGCTGTTAGAAGAGGGCATGTTCATACCGCAGGGATTGTAGATTTCAAGAATGCCGATAATTAATTAATTGCATACAACTCTAAACAAAGACAACAGACTATAATGTAAAGTGCCGCGTTTGAGATTTTTTTTCTTCTCTACAACGATCTTCACAAACACATCATCTTCATCATAATCATCAAGTGCCTTGCCACATGGCGTTGGCGACCATGGCCCTACATACACATCTATCCCTTGTTGCCGCAAATACATCTTCCACCCTCTCTGTCTTCAGCCACTCTGCAAGTCCGTCCACTATTTTCTCCCTGGGTCTACCTGGTGTTCTCTTTCCTTCCAGCTTTCCTGTTGTGACCAGGTGCTCCAATTCCTCACAAACACAACGGTGACTAAAACTTAGTAAAGGGACATAACTCTCAGTTCCTGGTTGCTAAAAAATAACAAAAAGGAAAATAACTCTTAGATCACAGGAAATCGCTACAGGTACAGTCCTCTGGCGAGCCATGTTTTTTTTTTCTTTTCTTCTTCTTCTTCTTTTTTTTTTTTACCCTGATGGGACTGTTGGTTCTTTTGATAGCACCGTAGACTCCAGATCTGAAATCTCGTGTTCAGTCCCAGTCCGCAACATTACAAACTGGTCTGTTGGCTGCAACATTACAAACTGGTCTGTTGGCTGTAACATTACAAACTGGTCTGTTGGCTGTAACATTACAAACTGGTCTGTTGGCTGTAACATTACAAACTGGTCTGTTGGCTGTAACATTACAAACTGGTCTGTTGGCTGTAACATTACAAACTGGTCTGTTGGCTGTAACATTACAAACTGGTCTGTTGTCTGTAACATTACAAACTGGTCTGTTGGCTGTAACATTACAAACTGGTCTGTTGGCTGTAACATTACAACTGGTCTGTTGTCTGTAACATTACAAACTGGTTTGTTGGCTGTAACATTACAAACTGGTCTGTTGGCTGTAACATTACAAACTGGTCTGTTGGCTGTAACATTACAAACTGGTCTGTTGGCTGTAACATTACAAACTGGTCTGTTGGCTGTAACATTACAAACTGGTCTGTTGTCTGTAACATTACAAACTGGTCTGTTGGCTGTAACATTACAAACTGGTCTGTTGGCTGTAACATTACAAACTGGTCTGTTGGCTGTAACATTACAAACTGGTCTGTTGGCTGTAACATTACAAACTGGTCTGTTGGCTGTAACATTACAAACTGGTCTGTTGGCTGTAACATTACAAACTGGTCTGTTGGCTGCCTGTTTCGGTATTTCCATCAGTTCGGTGGTATCAGCTTAGGTGTTTCTTAAGTCCCTCTCCTTTCCTTCTCATTTCAGCACTTAAAGAGTGCACAGGGTTTTGTGCAGGCTCTGGAAGTCTTACCAGATCATTGCTGGCAGATTTGGCCGTAGCGCATCTGGAACTGATCTAGTGCAATGAATACCTCTTGAGCAAACTCCAAATTCAGAATATTATGTCAGTATGCGTAATGAAAAGCACTATTATTATCATCATCATCAAGTGCCTTGCCACATGGCGTTAGCGACCATGGCCCTCCATCTGTTTCTATGCCTTGTTGCCGTCAGCACCTCTGCCACCCTCTCTGTCTTCAGCCACTCTGCAAGTCCGTCCACTATTTTCTCCCTGGGTCTACCTGGTGCTCTCTTTCCCTCCAGCTTTCCTGTTGTGACCAGGTGCTCCAATTCCCCTTTCCTCAGAAAATGGCCTATAAATGTTGCCTGTCTTTTCCTAATCTTCCTTATGAATGATCTTCTTGTGTCTGCCTCCATCAACACTGTCTCGTTTGTTTTCTTTGCTGTCCATGGAACTCTCAAAATTCTTCTTAGAAATCACATTTCGGCTGCCTCAGTCTTGTTCTGGCTTTGCTTGTTGACTGTCCACGCCTCACAACCGTATAACAGTATTGGTTCTATATAACATTCAAGAACTCTCTTCCTGATGTTAGTTGATAGTCATTTGTTGGTAAGAATGCTTTTCATCTTCTTGAATGCTGTTTTGGCTTGGCCGATTCTGCTGCCTATTTCTGATAGGGATTTCTTCATAAGCTTCATTTATCGACATTCCCAACTTTATCCATTGTTCTTCACTGTCACCAACGTCTTCCAGAGCACTGAATTTGTTTTGAACATGTACGTAAAATTTCTTACGTACCACTTCATCTGTCTTTAAGAGTCCAAGACTTAGTTTGATGTATGCAGCTGGGTCAGTGCCTAAATCCCCACCGTGTGTATACACACAAACAGAACATCAAGCAGTCACGTCAAAGATCCTGTAAATCCCATGTCAGGAAACATGGAAACACACAGCATACACGCTCACCGAAGACAGAGTATGTAGACTGTGCAGAAGCGTACCGCCTACACAATATGGACAAAACGTGCATATATGCATCCCAGA
>JAPXFY010000016.1:55835678-55843178 GCA_030674185.1 Monoplex corrugatus | reverse complement strand
TATTAAACAGGTATAGATAATCTAAAACTGTTTCCGCATATCTCACTTCCCTAGATCCCAAAATGCACTCAAGACATGTACCCAATTATCAATCCTAAGAAAAAGTACGCAAGACTTTATCGAACACATACAGTGAATGGACCAGCAAGGCAGAAATTTATAGGAAGACATGACAGAAAGCAAAGGAAGAAGAAAGAAACAAAGAGAGTGACAGAAAAGAGGAAATTTCTAGCACAGAATTTCCAGAAGGTGGGGATACTGTTTAAACTAAAAGAGCCCCCGGCATCCCCACGGTGGAAAAGACGACGGGCGTGGTGCTCAAGTGGTTAAGTGTCGCACATCCATGTAGGAGGTCTGGGATTCGATCCTGCCAGGGCACTTCCCGTCCGGTGGGTAAAGGGTGGAGATTTTTCCCAGCTCCCAGGTCAACATGTGTGCAGACTTATCAGTGCTTAACCCCACCCCGCCTAATGTGCATGCACACATGCAGAATATCAAATATGCACGTTCAAGATCATGTAACTGATATCAGTGGCTGGTGAACGGAGACATGAAAACATCCATAGCATGCACGCCTACAGTAGATGTATACTGTGCAACAATACAGTGGAAGATGGTCAGCTCACTTGACGGCTTGAGTTGTGCATCATCATCATCAAGTGCCTTGCCACATGGCGTTGGCGATCGTGGCCCTCCATATGCATCTACCACTTGTTGCCGCAAGCACATCCTCCACCCTCTCAGTCTTCAGCCACTCTGCAAGTCCGTCCAATATCTTTTCCCTGGGTCTACCTGGTGCTCTCTTTCCCTCCAGCTTTCCTGTTGTGACCAGGTCCTCCAATTCCCCTTTCCTCATAAAATGGCCTATAAATGTTGCCTGTCTTTTCCTAATCTTCCTTATGAATGATCTTCTTGTGTCTGCCTCCATCAAGACTATCTCGTTTGTTTTCTTTGCTCTCCATGGAACTCTCAACATTCTTCTTAGAAACCACATCTCAGCTGCCTCAATCTTGTTCTGGCTTTGCTTTTTGACTATCCATACCTCACAGCCGTATAACTTTTATCGGTTCTACATAACATTCAAGAACTCTCCTGATGTTAATCGATAGGCATTTATTGGAAAGAATAGTTTTCATCGTCTTGAATTTGTTTTGGCTTGGCCGATTCTGCTGCCCATTTCTGATGTGCATCTACCGTCTGGTGAAATGATCGTTCCCACATATTTAAATTCATCAACCTGTCTCAAGGTTGTGCCGTTTGCTGTAATTTTTCATGAGGAGATTTCATGTTTGGGTTCTGCGTGCGCCCCCACAGAATCTGATTATGCGTACTGCACAGTGACTCCGAATGGATCTGGAAAATTACGCTATACGAGACGATTTAATAATACAGAGTAATGAAGAGCCTATATAAAATCTAATAATCTGCAAAGACAACCATAGCATATTCGAGCACAACAATTAAAATATGAACCGTATATGAACTCCGTCATTTCATGTAGCTTACTACACAAAGGCAAAATTGCCATTTTCATTACATCATAGTCTAAACTGGATCGTTTCGTTTGAACGCACGTGCGCGGTTGTGTGTGTGTGTGTGTGTGTGTGTGTGTGTGTGCGTGCGTGCGTGCGTGTGTGTGTGTGTGTGTGTGTGTGTGTGCGTGTGTGTGTGTGTGTGTGTTGTGTTGTGTTGTGTTGAGGTGTGTTGTGTTGTGTGTGTGTTTGTGTGTGTGTGTGAGAGTGTGTGTGTGTGAGAGTCTCTGTGTGTGTGTGTATGTGTGTGTGTGTGTGTGTGTGTGCGTGTGTGAGTGTGTGTGTGTGTGTGTGTGTGTGTGCGCGTGTGTATGTAAGTGTAAGCGTTCACGTTCATGAATGCCTACGTACGTATGTGTTTCTTGGAATGATTAGTAGCATTTCTTTTAACAGTAAAAGTTTATCATCTTTGGTAATTACACTTTATCGAACAGCTATTACTTCATGATACTGTTAGATGAGACAGAGTGTCATTTTCAATGGACATTACGATTTCCCTGTGTTCCATTTAAAGCACACCTTGGAAACTAGAATCTCCACCTACAAAAGACGTGTGTTTCATCGCGCGCACATATCGCCACAGTTCAGCGCCACATAATAAACATAGAGAGCTTTGAGCCTTATGAAGTTCACTACTTGTTACCCCTCGACCAGATCCATCTGAAATTTAGCCCTCGACCAGATCCATTTGAAACTCTTTTTCATCTTATTTTGCCATTGCCTTTAAGGCTCTTGTCTTCTTTTTCCAGGAAATCGAAAGCTGTTTCACGAGGTCATAGGTCGATGTACCAAGCAAAACCTCTTTCTCCTTCAGCCTCAGTGGCAAGGACTTTGGCTTTGAAACGGGACATATGAAAAAAATGTGTTAAGAAAATGTAAGTTATCATCGATAGAGGTTAACCGTTAAGCAACGATAATCTGTCCCGCCTTCATTGATAAGTTTAAGGATTGCCTTACAGTTTACAAGGATAACGTATCAGTCACAGATTATATTGAAGTGTGTTGTCCAGACGTTTGGTGCGAGCAGGAATCGGTCAATTCTTTGATCTGTTTTTTTTTCCGTTTTATATCTCCCTGTCTATTCTTTGAAAAAATAAAAGGGGGTGGGGGGTGGGTTCGTGTCGATCGGATCTCTCTCTCTCTCTCTATCTCTCTCTCTCTCTCTCTCTCACACACACATACACACACACACACATGCACACACAAACACACACATATGCACGCATACACACACGTGAAAAGACGTTAAATCAAAGAACGAACGAAAAAAAGCATACACACACGCACATGCACATTCTCATACACATATACATATATACATATGTACATATATATATATATATATATATACATATGTACATAACATATATATATATATACATATATATATACGCGTATATACACACAGAGATGTGGAGATATATAGCTATACATATATATATATACATATATATATATATGTATGTATATATACTCCTAATCATAATTTAAGGGCCACTTCTTCCTTCCTCTCTAATTTTAAGTTGAAATAATTGACAATGTTTAGAATTGATTCTATGTTTTATTTCATCATTTCCACACCTGTTTTGGAAAAAGAAATTAGCACAATGACCCATTAGTGAACAGCACATGCATTTAAAGGAACATCCCCCCCTTTTCAAAAAACAGAAAGTGTCAGATTTGGCCAATCTGTTTTCAATATCGCGTGTGTCCGCCCCGAGCCTGGATGCATGCTTCACAGCACCGATGCATCGACCCCACAAGGGTACGGAGTGTGTCCTGAGGGATGGCCGCCCACTCGATCTGCAGGATGTCGACCAGCCTGGCCAGGGTGCCCGGTGGGGGGTGGTTGTCCCTGATGCGCCTCCCGAGCACATCCCAGAGGTGTTCAATTGGGTTCAGGTCAGGTGAGCACGCTGGCCAGGCCATACGGACGACTTCATGCTGCTCCAGGAAGTCGGTCACAAGGCGTGCTCGATGCGCAGGTGCATTGTCGTCCTGGAAGATGGCGCCTTGACCAAGGTCCACAAGCGCAGGCAGTGCCACGGCCGCCAGAACCTCGTCCCGGTACCGGACCCCGTTCAGGATGCCGTCAATGGGGAGCAGGGGGGTCCGGGTACCACGGCTCATGCCACCCCACACCATCACCGACCCGCCGCCGTACCGGTTATGCTCTTGGACAGTGGCGTCAGCGAACCTCTCCCCTTGACGTCGCCACACCCGAGCCCGGCCATCGTTAAAGGTCAGGGTGAACCTGGACTCATCCGAAAACAAGACCCGGGCCCACTGTTGCCTTGTCCAGGTCACGTGCTCCCTGGCCCAGGTCATGCGGCGCACTCTGTTGACCGGTGACAGCACGGGTCGGACGGCCGGTCTCCGTGACCTCAAGTTTGCCTCATGTAGCCGTCTTCTCACCGTGCTGCAGCTGATGTTAGCACCTGTTGCGTCCCTCAGCTGACCCCTCAAGGTCACCGCAGTGGATGCCCTTTCCCTCAGGACGGAGAGGGCAAGGTAGCGGTCTTGCTGTCTTGTCGTTACTCTGGGTCGACCCGTGTGACGCCTTTCCTGGACTGCTCCAGTCTCATTGAAGCGCTCCAGCAGTCTCTGGATTGTGGAATGCGACACTTCAAGTCGTCTAGCAACTTCCCGCTGCGCTAGGCCTTCATCAAGCAGAGCGAGGGCTCTCCCCCGCTGCTCATCCGTCATCCGTCGTCTTGCAAGCATGGTTAAAACGAACCAAGAACGGGTCCTTTTTATCCTCGTCTGCGGGCAACTTTGGCTGGAGTAGTGTTCAAAAAGGGCTTGCCTTGCACGTGCAAAGCGAATTTTGTCGCTACCTTGCCTGCGTCGTCAGAGAGACCCTGCTGAAGATTCGACAATTTCGTGTGGAAATTGTCTTCCTTGGGCCGCCCATTGCAAATCGGCAAATCCCCAAACACGTGCCAAAAGGAAACTGCAATGTTGTCTGAGCTCTTATCCATTCAGTTACGGCAACGAATTGGAGAAAAGAGTAAGAGAAAATAGGTTATTTCTCCTTTCAAAAATTGACTCAAAAACGTTCCTGGCCCTTCAATAATGACGTGTAGTATATATATAAATATAAATATATATATACATATATATATATGCATGTATGTATGTACACACACACACACACACACACACACACACACACACACACACACACACACACACACACACACACACACACACACACACACACACATGTATGCTCGTCTAGCCTTCGTCATGTGCCTACAGGCTTTTCTGAGAGGAGGGGAAAAAAATCTCTTATCCGTTTTGTAAACACTCAGGTTGTCTTTCGTTTCAATGAAAATGTTGGGTGCAGAGTGCTACGATGATACTTGATCTACTCTGTAATCACTTTTATCTGCAAAGAGTAGCTGAAACAATGCCCTGTGTCCCACTGTATAGCTGCCCTCACGTCAGGAAAGAGGTCGGTTTCGGTTCCCTGCCAATGCCAGCTGACAAAGAGAGAAAGAAAGAAAGAGAGAGAGAGAGAGAGAGAGAGACAGACAGACAGACAGACAGACAAAGACAGAGAGACAGAGACAGACAGACAAACAGAAATAGACAAAGAGACAGAGAGAAAGAGAGACAGAGAGAGAGAAAAAACCCAAAGAGAAAGACAGAGAAGAGAGACAGAGGCAGACAGAGAGATACAGAGAGAGACAGAGACAAAGAGACAGACAGAGAGAGAGACACGAGAGAGAGCAAGAGAGAGAGAGAGGGAAGAGAGAGAGAGAGAGAGAGAGAGAGAGAGAGAGAAGGAGATAGATAGATAGATAGATAGAGAGAGAGAGAGAGACAGACAGACAGACAGACAGAGAGACAGAGAGACAGAGACAGAGACATACATCGACACAGAGCCCAAATGACTGTAGTTAGACAACCTTCAGAGGCAACACAGTTCTTGTTGCTGTGTAAAAGTGCAGCCAGTTTTCTTTGACGTAGACTGTATGTGTTACACAAATGGAATTATTTTATCGTTATCATCATCATCATCATTATCATCAAGAAGAAGGAGGAGGAAGAAGAAGAAGAAGAAGAAAAAGAAGAAGAAAAAGAAGAAGAAGAAGAAGGAAAGAAAGAAAGAAGAAAGGAAAGAAAGTAAGAAGCTCAGATTAAAAAAAAAAGGAAAGGTAAAAATACAAATCGACCCATGCAAGGCAAAGTATGAGAATCCATACGCTTTAAAACGTCTGTCGCACAAAATTGTGTTGACCACCATAGCGCTACGGTATGTCCAGATCTGACAAGTCAAAACGATTGACCCTCCATAGCGATTTTAACACGCTGAAAAAACACTCGCGACGCTTGCCAATTATTCCGATCGTTCACGAATATCTAGGACAGATAATGACCCACCACGACACCTTCCACGACTGGGCCACTGTGGTCAAACTCGCGACAGTATGACAAGGGTTTTTTAGAAATACACACCCATTATATACACTTATCAGAGAGCCCACAAATATTTGAAAACTAAGACAGTTAAACTACAAGATTTCAAACAGAAAGAATTCACACATACCTCACTGTGACAATGTATACAGCAGCTTGTGATGTAAGCGATAGCTTTACAAACGACGATAGGCTTCGTATATATAACAATGCATCCGCGGTTATCTTGACCAAGGACTTGTTTATAGACGACAGTGATACCGGAAAAGTTTCTGGTGTTATTTTCTTATACATGTCAACCCCTCTTTGGTGTCTGAATTAGACTCCTCCCCCCCCCCCCCTCCACACTCCCCCACCGTAAGCGAACTGATTTTTCTTGAAGGCATGAATGCATGTAGTTTTGCTCACACTGTGCAGGCATTATGTTGCTCTACACAGTCTGCATATTCCGTCTTCGACGGGTAGCGAATGTTGGGTGTTTTCGTGTTTCGATGAGCCACCCACTAACATGACTTACAAGATATTTCAAAATATAGATTAGGTAAAACATAGTCTAGGTAGGTAGGGCCCCAGGACCTGGCCAGCTCATGGGTTTATGTGCAGGTTTAAGGCTTGTGCCATGATCACCATACACATGGCACCTGTGACGTTAATGCATATGGAATTCGTTCCGAGCGCGGAGACGTCATCTTGAGAAACTGAAACTGTAATATGTATTTCACATTCTGCATGTGTATAACGTCATCCTGAGAAACTGAGACTAAAACTCTAGTATGTATTTCACATTCTGCATGTGTATAAAGTCATCTTGAGAAACTGGGACTAAAACTCTAGTATGTATTTCACATTCTGCATATGTATAACGTCATCTTGAGAAACTGAAACTCTAGTATGTATTTCACATTCTGCATGTGTATAACGTCATCTTGAGAAACTGAAACTGACACTCTAGTATGTCTTTCACATTCTGCATGTGTATAACGTCATATTGAGAAACTGAAACTGACACTCTAGCATGTCTTTCACATTCTGCATGTGTATAACGTCATCTTGAGAAACTGAAACTGACACTCTAATATGTATTTCACATTCTGCATGTGTATAACGTCATCCTGAGAAACTGAAAATAAAACTCTAGTATGTATTTCACATTCTGCATACACACAAAGGTGGTTTAGGCACTGACAGGTCTGCACACATGTTGACCTAGATTATCGGAAACATCTCCATCCTCTGACCAACAGGCAGAGTGTAGAGGAGGATCGAACCCAGGACCTTTTGATTGGAAATTTGACGCTTACCGACCTGGCTACTGTGGCCTGTCGAAACACAGAATAAATTCCTGAAAACTTCGAGGATACCAAAGTTGATACAAGTGTGAGATTAAAAGTTGTTTACAGTTGTAAATTTCTGAAAACTTCGAGGACCCCAAGGTTGATACAAGTGTGAGATTCAAAGTTGTTTACAGTTCAAAATTCCTGAAAACTTCGAGGACGCCAAGGTTGATACTATGTGAGTTTAATAGTTGTTTACAGTTCAAAAT
>JAPXFY010000016.1:55820678-55823178 GCA_030674185.1 Monoplex corrugatus | reverse complement strand
ATGATGGAATATGCAGACTGTGCAGCAACATTACGACTACAACACAGTGTGGGCAAAACGGTGTGTATACACGCATCCCAGAATTCGATAGAATGTTGCCTTGAGCAAAGACAGAAAAACAGAAAATGAATTAGTCGCAATAGTAATAGCATTTTCACCATTATTATTTTCATTTTCATTCACCTACTTTCTTCTTGCCAGCGAATTCAGTATTCCTGTATGGAATTAAATGGGTCAAACGTTAACTTACGATTTCAAATCACTTGGAGACACTCTATTGCACAATGGCACACCAAACGCACAAATACCACCTCACCCCATCACACACGCACAAACACAAATACTTTAATACACATGCACACGCCTACTTACACACACACACACACACACACACACACACACACACACACACACACACACACACACACACACACACACACACACATACACACTCACACACACAAGCAAGCATGCCCATATACATATAGATTGCACGAACGAGAGAGTCCATACATGTGTATACACACACACGCACACACACACACACACACACAATACACTCACACACACACACACACGACACACATACACGCACGCACGCACACACACACACACACACACACCACCACACACCACGCACACACACACACACACACACACACACACACACACACACACACCACACACACACACAGAGGAGAATCCACATACACCACTAACCGATCTAAAGGTGAAAGAATTCTCCGTTTCAGAAAAAAACGAAGAATGCTCAGAAAACCTTGCCAATTAGTCGACTGGGATGGGAAGGAGAGAAGAAGAGGAAGAAAGAGAGAGAAACAGAGACGAAGAGGAAGAAGTAGGTAGGCGGGGAGAGACAGAAAGAGAGACCGAGAGACAGACAGGGAGAGAGAGAGAGAGAAGAGAGAGACAGAGAGAGAGAAAAGACAAGACAGAGAGAGAGAGGAGAAACAGGTAAAGAGAAAGTGAAGGAGAGAGACAGGGAAAGAGAGAGAGAGAAGGAGGGGAAAAGAGAGTTAGGGGAGAGAGAAAGAGAGAGGGGGGGAGAGAAAGAGAGACAGGGAGAGAGAAAGAGAGACAGGGAGAGAGAGGAGGAGGAGATAGAGGGAAGTAGAAGGAAAGGGAGACAAAGAGGGGGAGAAAGAGAAGAAAAGACAGGAAGAGAGAGAAGAAGAGAAGAGAAGAGAAGAGAAGAGAAGAGAACAGAACAGAAGAGAACAGAACAGAACAGACAGAACAGAACAGAACAGAACAAACAGAACAGAACAGAACAGAACAGAACGAAAGAACGAAGAGAGAAGAAGAGAGAGAGGAGAGAGAGAGAGAGCAGACAGACAGACAGACAGAGACAGAGACACAGAGAGAAAAAAGGCAGACACACAGACAGACAGACAGACAGACAGATAGGGAGGGGGAGGGAGCGAGGGAGGGGGATGGGGCGGGTGAGTGTCAAAGGTGTGAGGAAGATCAACGCCCAGAAGAATGGGGGAAACACACCAGCCTTTGGTTTCAAGTCAAAAAACACACCACGCTTTGGTTTCAAGTCAAAAACACACCACGCTTTGGTTTCAAGTCAAAAACACACCAGCCTTTGGTTTCAAGTCAAAAACACACCAGCCTTTGGTTTCAAGTCAAAAACACACCAGCCTTTGGTTTCAAGTCAAAAACACACCAGCCTTTGGTTTCAAGTCAAAAACACACCAGCCTTTGGTTTCAAGTCAAAAACACACCAGCCTTTGGTTTCAAGTCAAAAAGACTTCCTTCTCCACGCGTAACAGCCTCACGCCTTAGTCTGCACAACAACGCCCGCGCGCGCGCGCGTACATACACACACACACACACACGTACACACACACACACGCACACACACACGCACACACACATACACACACACAGACACGCAAACACACACACACACACAAAACGCACACGTGCACACACCCCACATACATACATACATACAAGTATACATACAAACATACATATCTACACACATAAAACTACATACATACATACATAATATATATATATATATATATATATATATATATTATTTTTTGTTGTTTTTGTTGTTTTTTTTTTTTTTACCTGAGGAAGCCAAGGGCCGAAATATAGGAGAAAATACTCAATGCCTTTGTTGTTTGTCTTGTAAATTTGAAGTGTGTTATAATATATATATATATTAATAAATAATTACACACACATACATACATACGCATACTCCGAACTAAATTCAGTAAAACCATCAAATGTATCTGTAGTGATTTTATAACAGTAAATCATCTTTTGTGTTGTCAGCAAATGCTACCCTATTTCCCTGCATCAGTTACAAATTTAAAACAGAAACATACTGATTTCACTCTGTATTTACACATTGCTAGGCATTTACTGCTCAGTCCCATAAGTCCCTTTGATTAAGCGTGATTGTTTTATACCTGTAACTCCCACCTATCCCTGTTTATTTGCTTGTTAGATTTTTCCT
>JAPXFY010000016.1:55808178-55815678 GCA_030674185.1 Monoplex corrugatus | reverse complement strand
TAGGAAACATCAAGGAGTGGACAGATCATAACAGTCCAGAGCTTTTCAACCTGGTTGAGGAAAGGTACGTAGGTTGGAGGATAGAGAGCCGGAGAGCAGTGCGGGCAGCCGGCATTCCATGAAGTGATGCTGTAGACTGACTGGCTGACTGACTGACTGAAGCTAATGAGAATAAGGATGATGGTAATGATGCTGTGAAGCTGCAGTTCAGATTGAGACTGCGTGACATGGTTGTACTCTAAGCAAACGTTCACAACACAGCCCAAGAGATACAGACACCTGCAGTGCTGGTCAAAAACTTTAAAGAAACACCCCTCAATGATGCTTCCGTAGAAGCGGATAGAACTCGACTGTGTGGTCCTAGTTTTCTCAACGTGCCCAAAGCACGCTCAACTGTAGGTTCACGAGCCAATCAAACCCCAAAAATGCCACGTGTTTCGGTCAATGTAGGTTCGAACCCACGTCTTCGTTTTTGAATCGATGTCCGGTTCTTATAATCATGATGTTACGGAGACTGCATTTTGATATCGTGAGAATGCGTGACAGAGACGAACTCTACTCTTCGTTTCGTACTATACCCTGGTGTCAAGAAGGCCTGAGAGATACAGACACCTGTGGTGTTGGTCAGAGCATGTGAGCAACACCCACACTGACGCATCCGTGAAGTGAATGAATCTCGATTGTGTGGATCCAGTCAAACCGAAGTATCCATAGTATGTTGAACTCAGGGTGGGAGCCGGTTGTGTCCGAAACATTCCATAATGATTCAGACAGAACGGATGGGATTCGAACCTACATTCTTCCAGTCTTCAGCCTGTTCATACTGGGAAAAGGCTACCTTCATCTTAGTAGTGAGGCGACCATCCCCAACCATCCCCAGATATGATAGTTGCTTATCGTCATTGTTGTTTAAAGTCCAGCCCACTGGGCACAGCTATATCAGGGTTATAACCATATCAAAATGTACACCACACCTCACTGGAGAAAGAAAAACAAAACCAAAAACAAAACAAAACAACAAAAAAACACGCGGAAAAGAAAATTAAGTACACATACCAATGCATTCGCGCACATAATGTACGGATATACCATTGGCGTTGACCACTCCGTCAAAGTTATCACCCCAGGTTTTTAAAAAAAAATCAAACTTGAATACAAATAGAAATATAACTAAGGACAACTAAAACATGTATAAAACAGGCTGAAATGACTTCAGATTGCTTCTGCATATCACATTTCCTTAGATCAAAAAAAAAAAAAAGCATTTAATACATGTACCCAATTATCAATCCTAAGAGAAAGTTGTAAGACTTTATAGAACACATACAGGTGAATGGTAATCAATTAACATCAGGAAGAGAATTCTGGAGTGTCATATAGAACCAACACTGTTGTACGGTTGCAAGGCGTGGACAGTCAACAAGCAAAGCCAGAACAAGATTGAGGCAGCCGAGACGTGGTTTCTAAGAAGGATGTTCAGAGTTCCATGGACAGCAAAGAAAACAAACGAGACAGTCTTGATGGAGGCAGACACAAGTAGATCATTCATAAGGAAGATTAGGAAAAGACAGGCAACATTTATAGGCCATTTTATGAGGAAAGGGGAATTGGAACATCTGGTCACAACGAGAAAGCTGTAGGGAGAGCATCAGGTAGACCCAGGGAGAAAATGCTAGACGGACTTGCAGAGTGGCTGGGGACAAGGAAGGTGGAAGAGATGCTTGAGGCAACAAGAGATAGAGACGGATGGAAGTCCATAATCGCCAACGCCATGCGGCGAGGCACCTGATGATGATGATACAGGGGAATGGACCAGCAAGGCAGAAAATGACAAGAATAAATAACATAAAAATAAAGGAGCAAGGCAGAAGCAAAGAGAGTGACAGAAAAGAAGAAATTTCTAGCACATGATTTCCAGAAGGTGGAAATACTATACATTTTCAATTATACTGAAAGAACTCCCGGTATCTCCACAGAAGAAAGGTTAGTTACAAAATAAGCCAGGCTTTCCTAGACGAATAAACAGTCCAGGTCTGTCTAAAAGCACACGTGAATAGACTTTAACCCTTTGACTCCCGCATCCTATCCACCAACTGCAAAAGCATAACCCTGGCATGAAGCTGATGGATAGGATGAGGGAGCCAAAGGGTTAACTTTTTGCTTTTTTCGTTATTGTTAGTGTTGTTTAAAGCCAAGCCGACTGCATACAGCCATATCAGGGCTACAACCGCTTCAAAACATACAAGACTTCAAAAGGAAAAAAGAAAAGAAAAGAAAATTAAGTACACATATCAATGCATTCGTGCACATACTCTTAGGACATGCCTCCGGCGTTGACCACTCCGTCCAATTTATCGCACCGGGTATTGAAAAAAACATACCAGAATACAGATTTATACATAACTAAGGACACTAAACATGTAAAAACGTACCTAAATTACCTAAAATTGCTTCTACATATCACATTTCCCAGAGCAAGAAATGCACTTAATACATACACCTAGTTATCAATCCAAAGAGAAAGTACATAACATTTTATCGAATACATACAGGTGAATGGACAAGCAAGGCAGAAGCTGATAAGAGGAAATGACAGAAAGCAAAAGAACAGAAAGCAAAGGAACAAGGCAGAAACAAAGAGAGTGACAGAAAAGAGAAAATTTCAAGCACAGAATTTCCAGAAGGAGGGGATACTATTTATACTGAAAGAGCCCCCGGCATCCCTGCGGGAGAAAACGTTTTGCTTTGCCGGCACGGTTGACAATGCAGGATGCTGATAAACAGTGTGCGGGAGTCAAAGGGTTAATACAAGACATAACAAACCAACAATCCAGGGTGGACTGGCAATGGTTACTATCAGGACAGCACGGGGGGCACCTGGCAATGCTACACGTGAAAAAGACACCCAGTGTTGTTACAGCACGGAACCACCATGCGGGAAAGGGCCGCCTGGAAAGCCCCGACCCTCTGCACTTACAGGGTGGCTAAGTCTTTGGGCCATAAGCTTAGTGAAGGTGGGGTAACACCTTCAGAAAACATGGAGGGCTGAAGACAGAGGTGCCAGGCCTGCAGGCGCCTTCTAACAAACCATGGTACCGTGACAATAAAAACGCCACTGTGACACTTGGAGTCACTTCGTACAGACATGTAACACATGTGAGACTTTAGGAAGAGATTTAAGCGCAAAAAAATATAACTGAAATGCTCTGAACATATGAGGACATAAGAGCACATTTTCAAGCACACAATATATGCCTATATATATATACCTTCTTCTTAAACAGGCCAGAGCTCCTGCTAGCCATCCCAGTCTAATGTAAATTCATGAAAAACCACCTACCTACCCAGCACAGGGTTATTTGTGTGCATTACCGTATTTTTTAATCACGTCTTAACCCTTTGACTCCCGTACTCTATCTGCAGGAAGCTGGCGGACAGCATGAGGGAGTCAAAGGGTTAAGTTTTTGCTTTACTAGCATGGTTGACAATGCATGATGCTGGTGGACAGAGTGCGGGAGTCAAAGTTTTTAATTTTTTGCATTGCTAGCATGGTTGACAATGCAGGATGCTGGTGGACAGGGTGCCAGAGTCAAAGGGTTAAGTTTTCGCTTTGCTAGCATGGTTGACAATGCAGGATGCTGGTGGACGGGGTGCAGGATTCAAAGGGTTAAAGGCAGCTAAGGAGAAAAGTTGGGAGAAATACAGGTGAACGATCTGGAAGGCAGAAATAAGAAAAAGCCTTGTGAGGCTAAAGACAGCATGGCAGGAAAGTGGAATCCTCAACTATCAAAAAAAAAAAAAGAAAACTGGATATAGTTCCTGTGGTTCCAGAACAAGACAAAAGAGGAGGGGACCTTAATTTCTGCACCCGCAGAACCTCACTGCAGGTCATGTACACGTTTACACAAACACACCACATTCATACGTACCTACCGACTTTGTACACGCACGCAGAACATAAATACACACTTTGTACACACACGTACATATTGTCTTGCGGATGAGAGGACAAACTTGAGCACGCTCTCGGCGAACATTAAAGATCTCATGGTGACAAGGACGTAACCTTAGACAATATGCTGTAGAACAATCGACTTCCACAGGGGAAAAACTACACACCGAAACACACATAAGAAAAAAGGAAAGAAAAAAAAAGAGGTGGCGCTGCACAGCGGCGACGCACTTTCCCCTAGACCCTGTGACAGCAGTCTGGCTTTCTCATTGGTAAATCTGTTGTGGTGAACCAAAAACACAGTAAAATAAAATAATTGAAATAAAAAAAATAAAATAAATTGAAATAAAATAAATTGAAATAAAATAAAATGAAATAGAATAAGATTAAAAAAAATAAATAAATAAAAATAAAACAAACTTTAATAAAATGAAATCAAATATAGCAAATTAAAACGAAACAAAATGAAAAAAAGGAAATGAAATAAAAAACCAAACCAAACAAAATAAAATAAAACAAAACAAAATAAGATAAAAATAAAACGAAATAAAATAAAACAGAAATCTACTTAGAAACACATCTTAAAGCACTTATGTGTACGGATGTTAAAAGAAATAACGAAGGACATACATACCAAAAGCCGTTATTATTTTGTTTTGTTTCGTTTTTGTTTTTCTCCTTCTCTGGCGATTTGTGAAATGGGGGAGTCGTAAATATGCAACATGACACTATTTAAACGAACACTTTCCTTCTGTTTGTCTCCCTTCCTATCTCTGTCTACACACAGCGAGAGAGAGAGAGAGAGAGAGAGAGAGAGAGAGAGAGAGAGAGAGAGAAAGAGAGAGAGAGAAAGAGAGAGAGAGACAGACAGACAGACAGATACACAGAGAGAAAGACAGAGAGAGAGATAGAGACAGACAGACAGACAGACAGACAGACAGGCAGAGAGAAACAGACAGAGAGGAAGACAGAGCGAGAGCGAGAGAGAGCGAGCGAGACAGAGAGAGCAAGCGAGAGAGACAGAGGAAGAGAGAGAGAGAGAGACAGAGAGAGAGAGACACACAGAGACAGACAGACAGACAGACAGACAGGCAGAGACAGACAGCGAGACAGACAGCGAGAGAGACAGACAGAGAGACAGAGTTGTCTCCAGAGCTGCTCTATTCGGCCACTGCTCGTCTCTCTATCACTAAACAGTGGGCAACACTGTAGAATGCGCTATACTTTGAACTTTTGAGGCGTAACCGTGCTCGAATGACAAAACAAAACAAAACAAAAACACAAAACAAAACAAAACAAAAACACAAAACAAAACAAAAAGAACCAACTCCAACAATAATAGCAACAACAACAACAAAACAAAAACAAAAAATCACAACACACACACATTAAACACCACAGACACCCCAACCCACCCCAACCCACCCTCACACACACACATACGCGTACCCCTCCTCCTAGTCCACTGTCCCTACCACCACGACACTACAGATTTCGGTGGGCCTCTTGGGTGAAACGTGATTCACAGGCGAGTCGACTGAATTATAGCGACACATTCAATATATCAACGAGACAGCCATTACTGAGCCGCATTGATACGTATACAACCCGCCCTTCCTCTATACGTATACACGGGCACCCATCCATAATCCTTATTATCGCCACCACCACTACCACTACCACTACCATCACCACCACCACCACCATCACCATCATCACTACCATCACCACCACTACCATCATCACCACTGCCACCACCATTACCATCACCACAACCACCACCACCACCACAACTATCACCACCATCACCACACCACCACCACCACCATCTCCACCCCACCACCCACACTACCACCACCATCACCACATCTCCACCATCACCCACACTACCATCACCACCACTACTATATATTACCATTTCCACCACCACTACCATCACCATCACCTCCACCACCACTCACCACCACCCACCACCACCACATTACCACCAGCACCACTACGACCACCACCATTACCATCACCATCACCACCACTACTACTATCACCACCACTACCACACCATCACCACCACACCACCACTACCATCACCACCACCATCACCACCACTACTACCATCACCACCAGCACCACTACCACCACCACTACCACCACCACCACCATCAGTATCATCACCACCACCACCACACCACCATAATCACTACCACCACCACCACCACAACAGCAACAACAACAACAACAACAGGCATCACAACATAAAATCTGACCGTCAGTCTTCCCTCCGTGGGAATGACGGGGGTTCTTTCAGTACAAATAGTATCCCCAACTTCTGGAAATTCTGTGCTAGAAATTTCCTCTTTTCTGTCACTCTCTTTGTTTCTGTCTTCTTCTTGTGCTTTCCGTCATTTCTTCCTATCATTTTCTGCCTTGCTGTTCCATTCACCTGTATGTATTCGATAAAATGTTATGTACTTTCTCTTAGGATTGATAATTGGGTACATGTATGAAATGCATTTCTGGCTCAGGGAAATGCGATATGTAGAAAGGGCAGTGAGCCTTTACCTATCATCATCATCAGGTGTCCTGCCGCATGGCGTTGGCGATCATGGACTTCCATCTGCCTCTATCTCTCGTTGCCCCTAGCATCTCCCCACCCTCCTCGTCCCCAGCCACTCTGCAAGTCCGTCTAGCATTTTCTGCCTGGGTCTACCCGGTGCTCTCTTTCCCTCCAGCTTTCCCGTTGTGACCAGGTGCTCCAAATCCCCCTTCCTCATAAAATGGCGTATAAATGTTGCCTGTCTTTTCCTAATCTTCCTTATGAGTGATCTACTTGTGTCTATCTCCATCAAGACTGTCTCGTTTGTTTTCTTTGCTGTCCATGGAACCCTCAAAATTCTTCTTAGAAACCACATCTCGCTGCCTCAATCTTGTTCTGGCTTTGTTTGTTGACTGTCCACGTCTCGCATCCGTACAACAGTATTGGTTCTATGTAACATTCAAGAATTCTCTTCCTGATGTGTAGGAGAATAGCGCTATATAAAAGTGATTTATTATTATTATTTTTATTATCATTATTATTATATTATTAGAAGCAATTTTAGGTAATTTAGGTACGTTTTTACATATGTTTTAGTGTCCTTAGTTATGTTTAAATCTGTCTTCAGGTATGTTTTTCGTTCAATTCCCTGTGTGATAATTTGGACGGAGCGGTCAACGCCAGGACCATCTCTTTAGATTATGTGAGCGATTGCACCGATATATATATATGCACTTAATTTTCTTCTCCTTTATTTTTCCCCGTAGGAGTATTGTGTATGTTTTGGAGACGGTTATAGCCCTGATACGGCTCTACGCAGTCGGCTGGGGTCAAAAACAAAACTAACAACAATAAACGTCGGTCTCTCTCCCAGTAGGTCTGCTATAATTCACAACTGACTGCGACAGGTGCAGTACTCACGTGGGGACTTTCGGTACGAAATGTTAGGAGTACACCTTTACCAACGGGTAAAGGGTGGAGATTGTTATCCCTTCCCCACCCCCCACCCCCCAGT
>JAPXFY010000016.1:55800678-55805678 GCA_030674185.1 Monoplex corrugatus | reverse complement strand
CAGGGATGTCGACCCGGGGATAAACGTAAAGGATGAGTATAGGCGTAGGGAACTGACCATTAAGTTGTCGTCTGGCTTTTCCTTGACCGCTTATGCTTGTCCCCATTTCATGTTTACTGTTTCCTTTAACAAAAGGTGTTTTGTTTCTATTTTCAGAATATTGATATGATCCCGAGGATGCCATTTATTGACGAAAATTACACACTGCAGTGATAATTCGAAAAATCATCGTTGGCTCACACCAGCATCGTATATATATATATATATATATATATATATATATATATATATATATATATATATATGTATGTATGTATGTATATACATATATATATATATATACATATATATATACATATATATATATGTACATATATATACATATATATATATATATGTGTCTATATATGTATGTATATGCATACATATACATATATGTGTGTATATACATACATATATACATACATACATATAGAAATACCTACACATGTATACAAAATGCGAGTGGTAATTATACACTTGGAAAAAAAAGACCCAACTCTCTACTCAGCACGAAAAGGTTCTCAACTTTATTACCAGATTTTGAAATCAAATGAAAGCATTGCAACATGTTCAAACAAACGAAAAACTTCATTTAAAGATATGGAAACGTTTATATGTATATATAGATATGGGCATAGATATAGAAGTAATAATGAGCATTAATAAGAACACCAAGTTAATAAATTAATTTCGAGTTCAAATTGTCCGCAGACTACATGCAATATATTTGTTTTGAAAAGGAGCTAAAATATAGGCATAAGACTGAAGATTTTTATGCTAAAACCAACAGTAGTTATATCAAATTTCAGGAAGATTGGTCGTTCTGTTCTGCAGCTGTTTAAAGTCGAGAGTTTATTCAAGAGGGATTCACCACACTAAGACAGTTCCATATGAGTTATACCCACATCTGTCGGCAATTATCTAGCAGACTCCACGAGCCTGCGTTAACAAACAAACAAACAAACAAAAAACCAAACAAAAAACAGAAAACAAAACAAAACAAAACAAAATAACAAACAAACTAATAAACAGCCAACCAACCAACCAACCAACCAACCCACCAACCAACCAACCAACCAACCCACCAACCAACCAACCAACCAACCAAACAACCAACCAAACAAACAAACAAAACAAATCCCGAACTATGCGCTGGTCAGGTCTTGAAATGGAAGAGGCAAAGAGAGAGAACCTGTGAAACACAAAACTGACACCCCCAGAATGATGGAAACATTCATTAAGAAGGGCAGCGAACAGGCCAGTTTTTGATGTTACCAGGTGGGACTGAACTCCAGACAGCAGGTACTGAGTCCATGCTTCTATCAAAAGAACCAAGCAGCCCAAGAAAACGTGACCCGTCCGTGGAGTTGAACCTTCATCCCATGCGTTATGAGCATGTCATTCTAGCAACTGAGTTAATAGGTCCACCAGACAGCCGATACCTCCATTGTAAGGTGATTAATGCTGACTCTGCCTTGGATGTAAATATTGTACTGTAGGATTCGTTTAGTTGCAACGATGATGTAGGGTTTCTCTTTGTACTGAATGCCTCACACGGACAACTTCCATGTATTGTTTTGTTCAGTTTAACCCTTCGACTCCCTTAGCTTATCCATTAGCATCGCGCTTTTGTCAACTATGACAGCAAAGCTAACGCTAAACACTTTGACTCCCTCATTCTATCCGACAGCCTCTGTCAGGAAGCTGGTGGATAGGGTAAGGGAATTGAAGGGTTAGATTGTTGCTGCTGATGGCAGAATCGGCCAAGTCAAAACAGCATTTAAGAAGATGAAAAGCATTCTTGTCAACAAATGCCTATCAATTAACATCAGGAAGAGAGTTCTTGAATGTTATATAGAACTGATAATGTTATACGGTTGTGAGACGTGGACAATCAACAAGCAAAACCAGAACAAGATTGAGGCAGCTGAGATGTGGTTTCTAAGAAGAATGTTGAGGGTTCCATGGACAGCAAAGAAAACAAACAAGACAGTCTTGATGGAGGCAGACACGAGAAGATCATTCATAAGGAAGATTAGGAAAAGTTAGGCAAAATAGGCCATTTTATGAGGAAAGGGGAATTGGAGCACCTGGTCACAACAGGAAAGCTGGAGGGAAAGAGAACACCAGGTAGACCCAGGGAGAAGATATTGGACGGACTTGCAGAGTGGCTGAAGACAAAGAGGGTGGAAGAGGTGCTTGAGGCAACAAGGGATAGAAACAGATGGAAGGCCATGATCGCCAACGCCATGTGGCAAGGCACTTGATGATGATGCTGATGGATAGGGAGTGGCAGTCAAAGGTTTAATGGTGTCATCTCTGACGAGCTGCTCTGTACTTTGTCCGTCTGTCTGTCTATGTTTTTTCTTTCTTTCATTCGTGGTCTTCCCCTTCCTCCTTTGTCCTCGCCTTTTCCCTGAATGACATCTTTCATGAGAGTACATTTTTTTGTTTCTGCACACATGTTCAAAGAAGGTCAGTTTCTTTTGAAGCATGACCTGTACAAGTTTGTTTTTTTTTCGGGTTTTAAGCTCGTCGAGTATGATCTTTT
The DNA here is from genome assembly GCA_030674185.1 of Monoplex corrugatus. Lineage (NCBI taxonomy): Eukaryota > Metazoa > Mollusca > Gastropoda > Littorinimorpha > Ranellidae > Monoplex > Monoplex corrugatus. Next base: position 55,803,085 of record JAPXFY010000016.1, on the reverse strand, counting down.
CACTTTCTTGTCTTTCCAGCTCACTCTTAAGAGATATCTATAGAACCACATTTCAGTTGAATTTATTTTCTTTCTATTTTATCTTTTTGAGAGTCCATCCATCAGCTCCATATGTCATGATGGTGCAGATCAGACATCTCACTATTCTCATTTTCAGTTTTGTGTCTGTCCTTTTGCCTTTCCAGGTTTTTATGAGGTCTCTCATCAGTTTCTTAACCATGCCAATTCTGGCGTTGATGTCGGTGAAATAATCTGCATCGTTGGATTTGATTGATCCTAGATATTTGAACTGGCAGACTTCTTCCACTTTATCTTGAACCTGTGTAGATGGATTTACCTGGACCAAGGTCATTGTATAAACATTTGGATTTGTTGGCATGCAGTCTCTTCCCCAATCTTATTCAGGACATTTATTACAGATGATGCCTCCTGGTGATCGTTTGCACAGAGTACTGTGTCGTCAGCGTACCTGAAGTTTGAGATTTTTCTACGTCTCCCTTTTATGCCATATCTCTTCCATACTGGAATCCCTCATAACCTTTTCCGTATATGTACTGAACAAATGCGGTGACAGGATTATCCTTGGAGCACACCTTTCTTGATGTTAAATGGCTTAACATGTTTGTTGTCCCATCTGATCTTCATAAGAGACATTTTATGAGGGCAATGAGATGTGTTGGAAAGCCCATTGTCTGAATGGTAGCACGCAAACAGCTTTTGATGGTTAACACTGTCAAAGGCCTTGCTGTAGTCAATGAAAATGATGTACCCCTCCTTCTGAGTCTCCATGATATTTTCCATGAATACCTGTAGGGTGCAAAGCATGTCTCCGGTTCCTCTTTCTGGCCTAAAACCAGCATCTAACATTAAAGCTCTAGTTTTCAGATGATGATGATGATGACGAAGACGAAGACGACCACGATGTCGATGATGATGATGATAATGACGATGGCACGGGTCACGTGACCACGCCAGCGGTCTATTGTTATAACGTCTTTGAACTACACTCATTCAGACAAATTGGGTGGAGCTGCAATGTGGCGACGCGCCTTCTTCGGGGAAAGCAGTCCGACTTTCACACAGTCAAACCATGATGATAAAATATATAAATACATCATCATCATCATCAGGTGCCCTGCCGCATGGCGTTGGCGACCATGGACTTCCAACCATCTCTATCTCTCGTTGCCCCCAGCATCTCCCCCACCCTCTTCATCTGCAAGTCCGTCCAGCATTCTCTCCCTGGGTCTACCTGGTGCTCTCTTTCCCTCCAGCTTTCCCGTTGTGACCAGGTGCTCCAAATCCCCCTTCCTCATAAAATTGCCTATAAATGTTGCTTGTCTTTTCCTAATCTTCCTTATGAGTGATCTATTTGTGTCTGCCTCCATCAAGACTGTCTCGATTGTTTTCTTTGCTGTCCATGGAACTCTCAACATTCTTCTGAGAAACCACATCTCGGCTGCCTCGATCCTCGATAAATACACTGTAAGATAAATACAGTAAATACCATATGTGGTTACATAAAAATCGACCGCGCACGGCGTGTGCACAGACAGACAGAGACACACACACCACCACCATAAACACTACTTCCACCACATACACACACACTCACACGTGCGCGCGCGCGCACACACACACACACAAACACACACACACACACATACGCACGCACGCACGCACGCCCACACAGACCACACTGCTATCACTATTCTCGCCACCACCGTCAACAACCCCCTTCCATCCAGCAATCCATCACACACACACACACACACACACAAACACACACACAAAACACACACACACACACACACACACACACACACACACACACACACACACATACACACATACACACATTGAGATATTGTCTAAAATCACTTTAGTGAATAGACATTAAATCAAAGACCACCACCACCACATTGAGACACACACACACACACACATACACACACACACACACACACACACACACACACACACACACACACACACACACACACAAAACACACACACACACACACACATATCTATATATATACACACACACTCTCTCTCTCTCTCACACACACTCACTCTGACACACTCACAGATACGCGCACACACACACACGCACACATACACACACACATACACACATTGAGACACACACACACACATACACACACACGCGCACAACTGACTGCAATTATGGGAACAGCATTAGATCAATGAACACACACACACAGACACACAAACACACAGACACACACACACACGCACACACACACACACACACACACACACACACACACACACACACACACACACACACACACAACATGCAGTTGTCTAAACTCAGCGAACTGAATAGACATAAAATCAATGGCCACCACACACACACACACACAACACACACACACACACA
>JAPXFY010000016.1:55788178-55790678 GCA_030674185.1 Monoplex corrugatus | reverse complement strand
CAAAAGAAAAACAATCAGAACATTATATCAGTCAGGCTTCATCGGATTTCTCGGGGCTGTGTGGGAGTTACAGGTATAAAACAATTGGGCTGAATCAAAGGAAACGACCTACAGGACTGTGCAGTAAACGTCTAGCAATGTGTAAATATAGAGTGAAATCAGTATGTTTCTGTTTTAAGTTTGTAAATGACGCAGGGAAATAAGGTCGCATTCGCTGACAACACAAAAGGTGATCAACTGTTATAAAATCACCACAGATACATTTGATGGTTTTACTAAATTTAGTTCGAAGTGAATTGAGAGTTAATCTGTAAGCTAAAGTTATCTCTTGTCTTGTAAAACCCTAGTAATTTACCGAGAAGGGGCGAAGGTCACATTGCGCTTTTACTTTGTTTTCTAATATAGCATTCATTTCATGTTCACAGAGTGGTAAATCAAGTTTAGTACTGCCAGCCCTATTCATTGCTGCATTTTTTGCTATTCTGTCGACCCGATCGTTAAAAAGGATACCACAGTGTGATGGGATCCAACAAAAAGTAACCTGTGTATTATTTGTTATTAAACAATGAATTAGAAATTTTATCTCAAATATTAACGAACTATTTACTTTATGTTCGCAACATTTTAAGGATTGTAATGCAGATTTCGAATCTACACATAGTAGGATACTAAACAAAGTTATGGGTAGATCGACTATATATTTCAGTGCCATTAGGATGGCAACTAATTCAGAAGTGAAGATTGAATGTCCCTGTCCTAAAGAGTAAGCCTTTTCTATTTTAAATTTAGGAATTAGAAAGCCAGCGCCTGCTTTACCATCATCTAGAACAGAGCCATCTGTAAAGATTTTTAAGTAATGTGAATATTTTTTGTGTAGATGTGACAGAACATCAATTGCTAACAAGTGTGGGTTAATCTCTTTTGTCAGGTCAGTATCAGTGTAGTTGATATCAAAATAGCATTGGACAGTTCCCAGGGGGGTAGAGGACAACATATCATTTTATGTGAAACTTTGTTAGGTAATACGTGAGAAAGTTTGAAGAGCTCATTTGTGTAAGTGGATATTGTTTCTTGTGACTTTATTGTTCTTGCTCTCTTGGGGAAATGGATGTCAGACCGAATTTTAAGTTCCGTACTGGCATAATTAGCTACTGCATTTGCTCTAACTATATATTTAGCAGTTGATAACTTCCTCCAATCTTCCAAGGGAAGGATGCCGGCTGTTTTATATACTTCTTGTGTTTTTGTATACACCGGTATCCCAAGAGCACATTTAATAGCTTTACTATCTAAGCTTTGAAGTTTTTTCAAATAGTATTTTGGAGCAGAAAACCATAAGCCAACTTAGATCTGACTAAAGCTGTGACAAGATGTAATAACGTTTTAGTGTCCTGTCCCCAGGACTGTTTACTAATAATTCTTATTAAATTATAGGTTTTCATAGCTTTACATAACAAGGCATCAATATGTTCTTTCCACTGTAAACTAGAAGTCAATTGTACTCCCAGAAATTTCACGTGAGTAGTATATTTCAGTTCCTCATCACCAATTTTAAACAACGGTACTTCTTTCGGACTGAGACCATTATTAAAAAGCATCATGTGTGTTTTTTCATTGGATATTTCCAGGCCGTTAACTGTCAAGTAAGTGGAAATATTATTAATTTCATGTTGATAGACCTTTTTAATGTATTTTATTTCTCTCAAGGAAGTCTTCCTTTTTAACGAAACATTCATCCAGATCGCTATATCATCAGCGTACTGAGCAACGTTTACATTGTTTGAGACTTGAGTTGATAGGTCATAGATCAAAATATTAAATAATAGAGGAGATATTACGGAACCCTGAGGAATTCCCATGTTTACAGATCGTTTTTCCGAGTATGTATTACCTATTTTAGCGACTATACTTCGGTCACTTATAAATGTTTTGATAAAATTATAAAGATTACCGTTGAGACCAATATGTTTGAATTTCAACAAAAGTCTCGCATGCCAGACTTGATCGTATGCTTTTTTAGATCAAAGAAGGTAGCTAAGACATTTTTCCTTTTAGCAAACTGATTTTTTATTTGAGTTGTTAACTTAACTAAATGGTCTGATGTTGATCTACCTTTTCGAAACCCAGATTGATTGATAGGTATTATATTATTTTTTTCACAAAAGTAACTCAGTCTATTCACTATAATTTTTTTCCATTAGTTTTGAAACATGGGATGTAAGCGAGATAGGTCTGTAACTACCTGGATCTGAAAGGGGTTTATTAGGTTTTGGTATTGGTAACACAATCGAAGTCTTCCAAATGTCAGGTAAGCGACCACTTTCCCAGCATTTTAGTATGATATTGTGTAAGTATTCAATCCATTTCTCTGGTAAATGATTTAAAAGGGTATATGAAACGCCATCCAGTCCTACAGCCGATTTTTTGTTGTTCAACGAGAGAAGGGCATCTTTAAGTTCTTTTAATGTAATTTTTGAATTTATGTACATGTGACTATCAG
>JAPXFY010000016.1:55730678-55770678 GCA_030674185.1 Monoplex corrugatus | reverse complement strand
ATCACCATTGTTTTGTTTTAAAACATCACAAGTAATCAGCCCAGGACTCGCAATCCTCTGTGCTGTACTGCTGAGGCAGAAATTATGGTCCTCTTCCTGTTCTGGAACCGCAGGTACTACTACATGTACTTTGCTTTTAGGTGGTTAAGGGTTCTTGAATGTTATATACAACCAATACTGTTATACGGTTGTGAGGCGTGGACAGCCAACAAGCAAAACCAGAACAAGATTGAGGCAACGAGATGTGGTTTCTAAGAAGAATGTTGAGAGTTCCATGGACAGCAAAGAAAACAAATGAGACAGTTTTGATGGAGGCAGACACAAGAAGATCATTGTTACGGAAGATTAGGAAAAGACCGGAACATTCATAGGCCATTTCAGAGAAAGGGGAATTGGAGCACCTGGTCACAACGGGAAAGCTGGAGGGAAAGAGAGCACCAGGTAGACCTAGGGAGAAGATATTGGACGGACATGCAGAGTGGCTGAAGACAAAGAGGGTGGCAACATTCATAGGCCATTTCATGAGGAAAGGGGAATTGGAGCACCTGGTCACAACGGGAAAGCTGGAGGGAAAGAGAGCACCAGGTAGACCCCAGGGAGAAGATATTGGACGGACATGCAGAGTGGCTGAAGACAAAGAGGGTGGAAGAGGTGCTTGAGGCAACAAGGGATAGAAACAGATGGAAGGCCATGATCGCCAACGCCATGTGGCAAGGCATCTGATGATGATGATGGGGTTTCCCTTTAAATCCTGTCACCTCTTATTTCGCCACAAGACTTTCTTACTTCAGCCTTTCAGGTCATTCACTTGTAATTCTTCTGATATTCTACCCTTAGCTCCCCGTAGATGGAGCATGGCTGCCTTTAAGGTGGGATAAAGAACTGTCATACACGCAAACATCTGCCTCCTTTGCTAGGTAAGCAGGTTTCTATGAATGTACGTGCATAGATACGGAGTGTTCGTAGGAGCTCTAACCTGCGTAAGAAGAAGAAGAAGAAGAAGACAGACAGACAGACAGACAGACATAGAGACATAGAGAAAGAGAGAGAGAGAGAGGGACAGAGAGAGAGAGAGGAGAGAGAGAGAGAAAGAGAGAAGAGAGAGAGGAGAAGAGGAGGGAGAGAGAGAGGAGAGAGAGAGAGAGAGAGAGAGAGAGAAAGACAGAGAGAGAGAGAGAGGAGAAGAGGAGAGAGAGGAGAGAGAGAGAGAGAGAGAGAGAGGAGAGAGAGAGCGCATTACAGCACCCACACACACACACACCACACATGCATATATATATATATATATATATATATATATATACACAATCCACACACATGCACACACACATAGTTTCTCTCTCTCTCTCTCTCACACACACACACACTCACACACTCACACACACACACACTCACACACACACACATTCACACACACACATACACCCTACACAAACACACACACATACACACACTCACATACACTCTCTCACACACACACACACACACACACCACACACACACACACACACACACACACACACACACACACTCCCACACACACACACGCACATATACCCACACGTCAGACACAACTGTGCTAGAGAGCGTTGTCCTGAACCATAAGTCATACTGACACCCACTCATTTGTTTACTTGTGGACCTGTGCCTATGGAACACACATTCACATGTACCACACACACGCACAGAACCACGTGTCACAAACACACATACACATACACACGTATATATACACTCATACATACATGCACACACATGCAAAGACATGCATACACACACACGCGCGCGCGCGCGCGCGCACAGAGCTGCTCACAAGCACACACACATGCACGTACATACTTAGGCCTCTTCGAACATACAACAACTCCTGAATAGCAGAACTGATTGCAACCAATCACTTTCGCGTACACACACACACACACACACACACACACACACACACACACACACACACACACACACACACACACACTCATCCACATACACACACACACATCTCCACAAACACACACACAAACTCACACCAGAACACATCGTACACACACACACACACACACACACACACACACACACACAACACAAAATACACACACCACACAATACACACACACACACACACACACACACACACACACACACACACACACACACACACACACACACACACATACACACACTCATTCACAATACAACACAAACTCACACCAGAACACATCACACACACACACACACACACACAACACAATACACACACACAGACAACACATACACACTCGTCACACAACACACACACACACACACACACACACACACACACACACACACACACACACTCACACACACCACCCACTTCCTCACACCGACACACACACCACACAACACACACACAGGCACGCCCGCACAACACACACACACAACAACACACATTCACCCACTGACTCACTCACAGGCATAGACACACACATGCACACACACCACACACACACACACACACAACAACTGCCCTCCCTCCACACCACACACACACACACACACACATACACACCCACACCGACACACACACAACACCACCACACACACACACACATACACACATACACACACACACACACATACATACACGCACGAACGCACAAACGTGCTAGAACTGCACAATCTGCACGTGGAATTGCTTGTCCGTCACGTGAATTCATACCATCCATGAGTTTGAATTTCTGAGGTGTTGGACATTCAAACTTCAAACACATTTGAGCTCTGCCATGACTAGTGCCAGCAGTGAAAAGAAACCAGTGCTGTTATTTACTTAATTATTTATTCATTCATTTGTATTTATTCACTGGACCATTTAGTAGTGTCAACGGGCAGTTGAAACGACCCCAAGCGGAAATCAAATCAGCTAATACACCAGCTCTGTGAAATTTGGACAAGGTAAGATTAATGGCGGCCTTTATGTTTTACCTGACGTTTTTAACGTGGTGTTAGCCCTGATATGGCTCTAGTAGTCAGTTGGGCTAGTATAAGCAATATGAACCTCAACCTGAAAGAAATACATTTTCTTTTGTAATACGTTATAACCCTGATGTCTGATTTTTACACGGGCTGTTGGCTCTGTTGATAGGTCTGTCGACTCAATATCTACTGTCTGGAGTTCAATCCCGGTGGACAACTTAAAAACTGGCCTGTTCGTTGCTCATCTTAATGTTTCAGTAACACTTATGGCGCTAGCTTAGTGTTTCTCAAGGAGAATATATCCACATGCCCACACGCAGACATTTACACATGTATTCATACATACACACCCATATCGGCACAGCATGACGGCCGACAACAACAGCTATAACAACAGCAACAACAACACCACCACCAGCAAAGAGAAGACACCATATATATATATCATGACAAACTTAGACACATCTGGATAAAAATCAACAAACAGCCCACAAACACACACACAGACAGTTTGGCGAACTTGCTTATTCTTCAGTTGTCTTGTCTGTTTTTCTTTACTTTTCCTTTATCTCTGTTCCAGGAAAAGCCCAAAATTAATACTTTCCATTCCACGCTGTAAGAGGATGTATGTGTTCGATAGTCTTACGTTCTTTTTCTTATAGATAATTGGGTACATTTATTAAGTGCATTTTTGGCTCCAGGGAGGTGGGATATGTAGATGCAATTTTCAGTAATTTATGCCTGTTTTTCTCTGTTTTTGTGTCGTTGGGTATGCTTGTATTTGTATTCACGTGTTTTTTTAAATCCCCTGTGCGATAAATTGGACGGAGTGGTCAACGCCAGGAGCAGGATCTTAGACTGTATGCGCGAATGCATTAACATGTGTACTTAATTTTCTTTTCATTTTTTTTTCTTGTTGAAGTTTTGTATGTTTTGAAGCGGTTATATCCCCGACGCAGTTGGCTGGGCTTTAACAACAATGACAATAACAATAACAATAACCTCCCTTCTCCCCGTTTAAAGAACTAACCATCACGTAGGGATTTTGCGCAGGTTTATGGAATAGGATTGGGCAATTGCTGCCAGATTATGGTGGAGCGTATATGGAATTGTCCGAGTGCAATGAATTCATTTGAAACTCCAAACTTTATAAAGCTGATCACGCCCCCCCCCCCCCCCCCCCCCCCAAGTGGGGATGCCGGAGATTCTTTCAGTATAACCGATATATCCCCACCTTCTGGAAATTCTGTGCATGTGAGTGATTGTGTGTGTGTGTGTATGTGTGTGTGCGTGTGTGCCTCTGTGTGTGTTGTGTGTGTGTGTGTGCCTGTTTTTAAAAGCACGCGTGCGTTAAGTTGCTGCCTATGTATGTGTGTAGCGACAAATTATCAAACGCCCAGGTCCTAGCATGCGCTGGTCTCCCCACTATGCACACACTGCTCAGACAACGCAGGCTGCTCTGGCTTGGCCATATGCGGCGGAAGGATGGCCGTATCCCAAAGGATAACCTTTACGGTGAACTAGCCTCCGACAAGAGATCTGTTGGCCGCCCCCAAAAGTCGTCTGCAAGCACGATGTGAAAGCTTTGGACATGAACACAGAGAGGTGGGAAGACAACAGCCGATTGCAATAGATGGCGCAGTGTGCTCCAGAGACAACTCGGGTTGGGGGGAAAGAAGACCAGACCTCAGCTGAGGTGAAAGCCAGGTGGAAAGCAAGCTCTAGTGAAGGCAATCCCATGCCAGCATCCATACATGCATCCAATGTCACAGAGACTGCCTTTCCCGCATCGGCCTTACCAGCCACAGCGGATGCTGCTCCAGAGTCGTCAACTCGAATCGACACGACACTAGGGCGCATCATCCATAGTCGACGTCGACTGACTGAGGCCTACCACTACTAAACCCTTCTTATAGGCGAGATTTTGGGTTTCTACCTAACTTAAATCTCCGGCGGAGATTTGAACCCCACTCCTCTTGCCTAACAGGCAGTGATATTGACAGGTATACTACCGAGGATTACAGAAATGGTCATCTGTTGTGAACTTGACCACACAGTTTCAAACGCTGTGTTGATTCTTCTGGTTTCATGCGACAAACGCTACGAAAGCCACAATCCAAAAATCTGTATTTAAAACAACGCGTGGCCTAGTGGAAAGAATACGCGCCTAGAAATCCAAGTTATATATTCCCATCGGACGGTGATTTTTCTCCTCCCTCCACTACACCTTGAGCGGTCGTCTGAGTGCTGGTCTTTCAGATGACATACTAAACCGAAATGCTGTACCCGAAAAGGGGTGTGGGGTGGGGTGTGGATGCCGGAGGATCTTTAGAACAGATGGCATCCCCACCTTCGGAAAAGTCAATGTCAGAAAATTCCTCCTTTCTCTCATTCTCTGTGTTTCTTCCTTGTTCCTTTTCTTTCTATCATTTCTTCCTATCATATTTTGCTATGCTGGTCTATTGATCTACACTACGCACAAAAAGTTAAGGATCACTTGCACAAAAATTCATAACTTTCAAAATAGAAAGCCAATGCGTTGAAGTTTGGCAAACATTTAATTCCATGCTTTAGTGATAACGATACACAATTGCCTTCAATTTCGAGCAATCGTTTGGTGTGTACATTTGATCTAAGTGGTACGTATCGAAATTTGATTTCCCAAAGTCATTGAAATCACTAGACAGGGCATTCTGATGCTCCCAAAAGTTCAGTAATGCGTGTAACCGCCATGGCTGTTCTGGCACTCGACGCAGCGAGTCATCGAGTTGACCAGGTTGGTGAAGATCCTCTGTGGAAGCGCCTGCCACTCAGCCTGCAGCATTGGTAGAGGTGTTGGGCATCCCTGGGAGGGGGATGGTTGCTCCTCACTTTGCGATCCAGCTCATCCCAGAGGTTCTCAAACGGGTTGAGATCGGGACTGCATGCTGGCCACTCCATTCTGTTGACTCCAGACTGCTGCAGGAAGTCGTTGACCACTCTTGCCCTGTGGGGGCGAGCGTTGTCATCCTGGTAGACAGCCGTTGGTCCCATCTGCTGCAGTGTAGGCACAGCCAGCGGTCGAAGGATCTCATCCCGGTATCGGAGGCCAGTCAGGTTACCTGTACATGACACAAGGGTGTTCTGTGGTGAAGGCTGAAGGCCCCCCAGACCATTACAGAACCTCCACCAAAGGCCACCTTTTCTTGGACAGTGGTGTCAATAAAGCGTTGCCCTGGGCGCCTCCAGACCCTCAGTTGGCCGTCGTTGTGGTTCATGGTGAAGCGTGATTCATCACTGAACAGGACCTGGGACCATTGCTGACGTGTCCACCTCACGTGACGTCTGCAGAAGGCGCGGCGTGCTGCCCTATGGGCTGGAGTTAAGCGTGGCCGTACAGCTGGGCGACGAGAACGGAGGTTAAACCCATGAAGGCGGTTCCGTATGGTCTGCTGGCTGATGTTGATGTTAGTAGCTACCCTCAACTGCCTTCGAATGATGCTGGAAGAGGCTGTTCTTGTTTGCAGGGCTTGTCGTTCAATGAAACGATCTTCACGTGGGTTTGTCTTCTTCGGTCGACCAGATCTGCGTCTTTCATGGACCCTCCCAGTGGCTGTGAAGCGTTGAATCAGTCTGACAATGACCGAGATGGACACCTGAAGTCGCCTGGCCACTTCTCGCTTGGGAACACCATCTTGGAACCATGCAACAGCTCGTCCCCTCTCAAACTCGCTCAATTTTCGTCGTGGAGGCATTGTCAGATCAGGCCTACTACTGGTGGAATGTCTTCTTATAAAGCCAAGCAAGAGACAGCATCTCACACATAAACAGCAGTGCTTGCACGTGCATAATGGTTTTTCCATCTGGCTTGTGCAATGTGTTCAGGCAGAACGGTCCAAACAAGGTCCTTTTTCGCAAGTTTCCGCTTTTCCGTTTGCGGCCAAGCTCGGTAGTAGAGAATCCCGTGCAATTTTCGCACTAACACAACATCGCCCACTTACAGCTGAACAAGAATTCATAACAATTTGGCTGGACTGAGAAATAAATAACAGTAGCGAAATGAGTTTATTACGCACCTGTTTTCTCATAGTGATCCTTAACTTTTTGTGCGTAGCTTATTTGTGTTCTGTGTAGTCTTTCATGCTTTCTATTGATATTGGTTGTTGGTACAGGTATTAACTACATTTTTGGCGCTAAGGAAACACGATAGGCAGAGGCAATTTTCGGTACATTTGGTTTTTATATGCTTTAGTGTCGTTAGTGATCTTTATGCTTGTTTTGTTTTTAAAACTCATGGAGATAAATTTAAGGGAATGACCACTAGCATATCTTTAGATTAGTATGCGAACGCATTATCTGTACTAATTTCCTTTCCATTTTTTGTCATGGTCATCGAGATGTGTACGTTTTGCTATGGTTGTAGCCCTGATATAGCTCTGCGCAGGCAGCTGGGCTTTAAACAGTAATAATGATTGTAATAAACGGGCACGTTGAACATCTGCGGCAGCAAAGTTTTCCTTGGCAAAAGAAAACGCCCTTAGGTAAACAAAAATGCATGCATATAAATATAACAAAGGGAGGTGGCCTCGTACGATGGCGATGTGCTTTGTGTTGAAAAACCTGCAGCAGCAAAGTAGTTTTCCTTGGCAAAAGAAAACACCCTTATGTAAACAAAAATACATGCATATAGATATAATAAAGGGAGGTGGTGCTGTGCGATGGCAATGTAAAACTTCATTACGTCCAAAAACAATGAACCCAATGCCATCCAATCCAATCAAGTCTAGTTTATTCGATCAAAGCGATGAGAAAATTGTCCAACTGAGATTTTCTTTCCTGTTGTGAAATGTTAGTTATACAGCGCAAAATAGTACATCCTTCAAACCAAGAGGAGTTCATTTTTAAACATAAACGGAAACAGTCCCTAATTTGAATGCAGTGACCTGAAATGCTCCTTAAGTTTCCAGAACACTATATCTGCTAAATCCTTTTGAATCTGTTCCAGATTCGTGAGACTAATAGGCTTGTTTGTATGTTAAGTGCGTATGACTAATTGATTGTCTGTTTTGATTGTTTGTTTTTCCGGTGTGTGCATGTGTTTTTGTTTTCCTATGAAAGCGAGTTTTCTACACGATTTTGCCAGAGGCAGTTCTCTTGTCGTGGAATCTTGTACTTCCATCCATCTGTCCGCCCCTGTCTATCGACATGTCTAAGCATGCATCCAATGTCTACCTGTATGTCTGTATCCATTTACGTTTAAATCATTTGGACTTTTTAATTTTTCTGTTTGTTTATTTACGTATTTTGTGTAAGCCTTTTCACATACAAGTTTGGTCTCACATTGTTGCAGTTTGCCCGTAATGACCTCACCCACGCCAGGATAGTAGCGTACGCTCTGCATCATAAAAAAGCAGCAGCAGCAGCAGGAAGATCAAAACCAAGTAAGTCTTCCATTATATATGTTATAGAAACCAGAAAAACAAAAACAAAGGAGAAACCAAATAAGAAAACAAGAAAAACAAATAAAACAAAACACGAAAAATATGTACAATAAAAAGATGGAACAAAAAGATGAAGAAGAGGAAATGAAAAAAACACAAGGGAACATGAACAAGGCAAGAACAAGGACAACAAGAAAAATAGAAGAAGAAGAGGGAAAATAACAACAAAAACACAACAAGAACAACAACAACAGATGCGACATAAAACTGAGCAAGAAGAAAAGGAACAGTCACAAAGCTTGCACTATAAAACAAAACAACACAAAACCAAAATTAAAACAAAAACACACAAACAAGTAGAGAAACGCACAAAACAAAAAGAAAAGCCGACCAATACGCAATATAAAGAAAATCCATGATTGTAATCATTGCGCAGTTGAAAACAACAGCCAGAACAGGAACAACATGAAGAAACAGAAATGGAAACAAAAACTGGCTACAAGCAAACCAAGAGAACAGCAAGAGCAGAAACAATGAGAAGCAGAACGACAACAAACACAAAAAGGACATCAATGATAACAACAGCGACAAAAACACCACCAGCAAAACGCCAAGAACAGCATGAAGAAGAAGAGTAAAAGGGAAAAAATCGTGAATAAGAAGTACATCAAGAACAATTATACCAATAAGAGGAGGATCAAAGAAGCCAGAAAAGGAAAACAAAAACAAAAACAAAATAAAGCATAGAAGCCAAAGGCAGAAACGAGCATAAACTAGGCGACAAAATTAAACGCGAAAACAACAGAAAGACAAGTAGACCATGATTAATAAAACTACCAACAAAATAGAATAAGAAAACAAAAGAACGAGGAATGTATGATCAAGAAAACAAGGAGGAAACAAACAAAACAAGAGAAGTAAAACATGGCAAAAACTGAAACAAGAACCTAAGAACACGATAACAAACAAAATCTCGAAACAAAAAGAAGGGAAACAAAGAAACAAAAAGAATAGAAGAAACATTTGGCGTAAGTGCAAAATAAAGCCAAGAACAAAAAACCCAAAAACAAAAACAAAAAACAACAACAAAAAAACAACAAAGAAATAAGTAAATGGAACAAGAAGACAGGGAAGAAAAACGACGTGGACAAGACAAACGAAAGAACCGGATTACATACGAAGACAAAAGGCAAGAATGGCAAGTAAAACAAACTTGACCCCACAATCGAAAATAACCGAAACATACACGAAAACACAGAGCAAACCTAAGTACACAAAAAGCAAGCTCCTTCCACCCCCCAAAAAATAAATGTCAAGAAAAAGGATAAAAACAAAGATCAAGAAGAAAGAACAAGGGTAGAAGAGCAAAACCTGACATTATGGAGTACATTATCATTATAACATTATCAACAAATGCCAGTGTAGTAACACCAAACACCAACAGGAACAGGAAGAAGAAAATACAAACCAAAACTAATACAAGACAAACACAAACAAAAACAGAAAACAACATGAACAAAAAAAGAAAAAAGCTTTTAAAAAAGTTAAACAAAAAACAAGACAATGACGAAAGACGAAAAACGACAACGACGACGAGAACACAACACGAGAACAACAAAACACGAGAACAACAACAACGAGAACAACAACGAGAACAATAACAACGAGAAATACAACATGAGAACAACAACTAGAACAACAACAACAACAGGAGCAACAACAACGAGAACAACGACGAGAAAAAACGACGACGAAACAACGACGACGAGATCAACAACGACAACAGCAATAACAACGACAACAAACAATAACAAGAACAACAACAACGAGAACGACAACAAAAACGACAACAAAACAACGAGAATAACAACAACGAGAACGAGAACAGCAAGAACGAGAACAACAACAATGAGAAAACAACGATAACGACGACAACGAGAAAACAACAACGAGAACAAAAACACAGCAACAACGAGAACAACAACGAGAACAACAACGACTACAACGAGAAGAACAAGGACGACAACGAGAAGAACAACGACGACAACGAGAAGAACAGCAAGGACGACAAGAAGAAGAACAAGGACGACAACAAGAAGAACAAGGACGACAACGAGAAGAACACAAGGACGACAACGAGAAGAACGACAACGACGACAACGAGAAGAACAACAAGGACAACAACGAGAAGAACGACTACGACGACAACGAGAAGAACAACGAGAGGAACAACGACGACGACAAACAGGAAGAACAACAACGAGAACGATAACAACAACGAGAAGAACAACAATGAGAACAACAACGAGAACAATAACAACAACGAGACAACAACAACAACAACGAGAATAACAAGAACAACGAGAACAAGAAAAACAACGAAAACAACGAGTACCAAAAAAAAACAAACCCACAACAACGAGAACACGAACAACGAGACAATGAGAACACCAACAAAGAGAACAAACAACCAGAACGACAATAACGAGAACAACGACAAAAACAACGAGAACAACAACAACAACGAGAACAATAACAACGAGAACAACACAAACAACGAGAACAACAACAACGAGAACGACAACAGCGACAAAAACACGAGAAAAACAACCAGAAAAACGAAAACAACGAGAAAAGAACGAGAACAACAACGAGAAGAAAAACAACGACGACAACGAGAGGAACAACAACGACAACGAGAGGAACAACGACGACAACGAGAGGAACAACGACGACAACGAGAGGAACAACGACGACAACGAGAAGAACAACGACAACAAGAGAACAAACGACAACGAGAAGAAAATCGATGGCGACAACGAGAAACAACGAGGACGACAACGAGAAGAACATCAAGGACGACAACGAGAAGAACGACAACGAGAAGAACAACGACCACGACAACGAGAAGAAACAACGAGAACAACAAGAACAGATACAACTACGAGAACAACAAGAAACGAGAACAACAACTACAAAGAGAACAACAATTACAAAGAGAACAACTACAAAGAGAACAACAAAACAACAAAAAAACAACGAGAACAAAAAACGTCGAGAAACACAACAAAAACATAACAACGAGAACACAATGACGAGAAACACCAACAACGAGAACACCAACAAAGAGAACAACGAGAACAAAAAAACGAGAACAACAACGACAAAACAACATCGAGAACAACAACAGCAAGAACAACAATGCGAGAACAACAACAACGAGAACAACAACAACGAGAAAAACGAGAAAAACAACGAGAAAAAACGAGAACGAGAAAAAACGAGAACAAACACGACGACGACGACAGAGATGAACAACGACGAAAGACAACGAGAACAAACGACGACGACAATGAGATCAACAACGACGACAATGAGATCAACAACGACGACAACGAGAAGGAAAATCGACGACGACAACGAGAAGACAAACAAGGACGAAAACGAGAAGAAAATCGATGACAACGAGAACAACAACAGGGACGACAACGAGAAAGAAGAACGACAACGAGAAGACCAATCAACGACGACAACAGAAGAACAACGACGACAACGAGAAGAACAACGACGACAACGAGAGAACAACAACGACGACAACGAGAAAACAACGAGACAACGACAAGGAAGAACAACGACGACAACGAGAAGAACAACGACGACAACGAGAAGAACAACGACGAAACGAGAAGAACGACAACGACGACAACGAGAAGAACAAACGACGACAACGAAAACAACGACGACAATGAGAAACAACGACGACGACAACGAGAACAAACGACGACGACAACAAGAAGAAACGACGAGCAACGATAACAACAACGAGACAACACAACGAGAACAACAACGAAGAACAACGAGAACAACAAAAACAACGAAAAACACGCAACACGAGACAACACCAACAGAGAACACCAACAACGAGAACACAACAACGAGAAAAACGAGAAAACAAACAACACAACGAGAACAACAACGAGAAAACAACCAGAACAGCAACGAGAAAACAACGAGAACAATAACAACGAGGAACAACAACGAGAACAATGAGAACAGCAGCGAAAACAACAGCAACGAGAACAACGACAACAGCAACGACAACAAAAACGAGAACTACAAGAAGAAGAACAACGAGAACAACAACGAGAACAACAACGAAAACAACGACCAGAACAACAACACGACAACAACAACGACAAAACAACAACGAAACAACACAACGAGAACAACAACAAGAAAACAACAACAAAAAAACGAGAACAACAACGAAACAACGAGAACAACGAGAACAAGAAGAACGAGAACAACAACAACAACGAGAACAACAACGAGAACAACGAGAAGAAACAAGGACGACAACCAGAAGAACAACAACGACGACAACGAGAAGGACAACGAAAGAAGACGACAACCAGAAGAACATCACGACGACAACGAGAAGACCGACGACGACGACGAGATCAACGACGACAATGAGAAGAACAACGAACGAGGAGAAGAACAGCAACAACGAGAACAACGACGAGAACAACAACGAGAACAGCGAGAACCACAGCAACGAGAACAACAATAAAAACGAGGTCAACGAGAACATCTACAACGAGAAACAACAGAACAACGAAGAACAAAACAACAGAACAACAACACACAGAACAACAACAATGAAACCACAACGAGAAGAACGACAACGAGAACAACAACGAGAACAACAACGAAAACAACAAGGACGACAACAAGAAGAACAACAAAGACTACAACGGAAGAACAACTACAGCAACGAGAACAACAACGACAATAACGAGAACAACGACAACAACAACGAAGAGAACAACAACGAAGACAACGATAATAACGACACGACGACGAGAACAAAGACAATGAGAACAACAGCGAGAACACAACGACGACAACGAGAACACAACACAACGACGACACAAGGACAACAACGACGACGAACTAGAACAACGATGACAACGAGAAGAACAACAACAACTACGACAACTGAGAAGAACAACGAGACAATGCGACAACGCGAAAACAACAACGACGACAACAAGAACAACAATGACGACAATGAGAACACATGACACGAAAACAACAGAGAACAACTACAACGAGAAGAACAACAACGACGACAACGAGAGCAACAACGAGAACACAACTAGAACGAGAAGAAACAACAAAGAACGAACACGACAAGAACAAAGACGACAACTACCACAACGAGAAGAACAACACGACGACAATACGACGAGAAAAGAACAACTACGACAACGAGAAGAACGACAACAACGAGAACAACAACAACGACGACAAGAGAACAACAACGACAACGAGAAGAACAGCGACGACAACGCGAAGAACAACAACGACGACAACGAGACAACGACGACAATGAGAACAAGGACCACAACGAAAGAAACAACACGACGGGAACGAGAAGAAGAACAAAACGGAACAACGTCGAGAACAACAACGAGAACAACGAGGCAACAACAATGACAACGAGAACGAGAAAACAGCAACGAGAACAACAACGACGAAAACAACGAGAACAACGACGAGAACAACAACGACGAGAAACGAGAAGAACAAAAACAACGAAAACACATCGAGAAAGAACAACGAGAAGAATAACAAGAACAACAAGGACAAAGAGAAGAACAACAAGGACGACAACGAGAAGAACAACGATAGCAAAGAGAAGAACAACAACGACGACAACGTGAAGAACAACAACGACGACAACGAGAAGAAACAACGACACGACAACGAGAAGAACGACGACCATGACGAGAAAGACAAGGATGACAACAAGAACAACGAGACGACAACGAGAACAGCAAGACGACAAAGAAAAGAACAACGATGCAACGAGAGGAACAAAACAACTACACTACAACGAGAACAACGATGACAACTACAACAACGCGAAGAACAACAACGACGACAACAAGAATAACGACGACAACGAGAAGAACAACGACAACGAGAAGAACAAAGACGACAATTACGACAACGAGAAGAACAACGACGACAACTACGACATGAGAATAACAACGATGACAACTCCGACAACGAGAAGAACAAGAAATCGACAACGAGAAGAAGAACAACGACGACAACGAGAAAAACAACAAACGCGACAACGAGAACGACAACGAGAAGAACAACGACGACAACGTGAAGAACAACGACGACAACGAGAAGAACATCAACGACGACAACGCTAAGAACAACGAGAACGACAACGAGGAGAACAACGAAAACAACGAGAACAACAACAATGAAGAAGAAACAACGAGAAGGAAAACAACGAGAACAACAACAACGAGAACAACAACGACGAGAACAACAACGAGAAGAAGAACAACGAAAACATCGAAATGAACAACTAGAAGAACAAGAACAACAAGGACGACAACGAGAACAACAGCAAGGATGACAACAGAAGAACAACGAGAACAACAAGGACAACGAGAGAAACAAGGACGACAACCAGAACAACAAGACGACAACGAGAAATGCAATAACAACGACGACGAGAAGAACAACGAGAGAACAACGACAACTAGGACAACAAGAAGAAGAAGAACAACTACAACGAGAGAACGACAACGCGAAGAACAACAACGATGACAACCACAACAACGAAAAGAACAACAACGACAACGGAGAAACGACAACAACGAGAACAACAAAGACAACAACGAGAACAACAACGATGACAACTGCAACGAGAAGAACAACGACGACGACAACTAGGACAACGGAACAGCAACGACGACAACTACGACAATGACAAGAAGAACAATAGCTAAGACAACGAGAAGAACAACAACGACGACAACGAGAACAACGACAACTATGACACTGTGAAGAACAACGACGACGACAACGAGAAGAACAACGACGACAACTACGACAACGAGAAGAACGACATCGACGAAAGAACAACGACGACAACGAGAAGAACAACGACGACAACGAGAATAGAAACTACGACGACAACGAGAATAGAAACTACGACAACGAGAAGAACGACGACAACTACGACAACGAGAAGAACAACGACGACAACTACGACAATGAGAAGAAAAACAATGACAACTACAACGAGAAGAACAATGACAACGAGAAACAACAAAGACAACGGGAATAAGCAACAAGGGCGACAACGAGAAGAACAACGACGAGAACGAGAAGAACAACGACGACAGCGAGAAGAACAACAACGACGACAGCGAGAAGAACAACAATGACAATGTTAAGAATAACGAGGACGACAACGAGAAGAACAGCAACGACAACAACGAAAAGAACAACGACGACAACGAGAAGAACAGCAACGACGATAACGAGAAGAACAAGGATGAGAACGAGAACAATTACGACAACGAGAACAAGGACGACAACGAGAAGAACAACAAGGACGACAACGAGAAGAACAAGGACGACAACGAGAAGAACGACGACAACGAGAAGAAAACCAACGCCAACAACGAAAAGAACAACAAGGATGACAACGAGAAGAACAACAAGGACGACAACGAGAAGAACAATTACAACAAGAACAACGACGACAACGAGAACAACGACGACAACAAGAACAACAACGACAACGAGAAGAACAACGACGACAACGAGAACAATTATGACAACGAGAAGAAAAAACGAGAAGAACAATTTCGACAACGAGAAGAACAACGACGACAACGAGAAGAACAACGACGACAACGGGAGAACAAGAACAAGAACAACGACAACAACGAGAAGAACAAGTTCAACAACGACAAGAACAACAAGGACGACAACGAGAAAAACAAGGACGACAACGAGAAGAACAACAACGGCGACAACGAGAACAACAGCGATGACAACGGGAAGAACAACAAAGAGGATTACGAAAAGAACAAGGACAACGAGAAGAACAGCAATGGCGACAACGAGAAGAATGGAAGAAGAACGACAACAAAGAGAAGAACAGAAGAACAACAACCATGACAACGTAAAGACCAACAACGACGACAATAAGAAAAGAAGAAAAAACAACTACAACGAAAAGAACAACAACGACGAAAACGGGAAAGAACAACAACGACGACAATGGGAAGAACAACGACGACAATTAGAACGAGAAGAATGACAACAACGAGAAGAATGACAACAACGAGAACAACAACGACGACAACGGGAAGAGTAACAAGGACGACCACGAGAAGAACAAGGACGACAACGAGAAGAACAACAAGGACAATAACGAGAAGAACAACAACGACGACAACGAGAACAACAACGACGACACGAGAACAATGATGACAACGAGAACAATGACAACGAGAACAACAACGACAACGAGAACAACAGAACAACGACAACAACGCAAAGAACAACAGACGACAACGAGACAAACAACAAGGACGACAACGAGAACAAGTTCGACAACGAGAAGAACAACAAGGACGACAACGAGAAGAACAAGGACGACAACGAAAAGAACAACAAGGAGAAGAACAACGACAAGGAGAAGAACAACAACAAGGAGAAGAACAACAAAGACAAGAAGAACAACGACGACAACGAGAACAACAAGAACAACGAGAAGAACAACAACGAGAACAACGACAACGTGAACAACAACGACGACAACGAGAAGAACAGAGGAACCATGACAACGAGAAGAACGGAAGAACAAAAACGACGACAACGAGGGTAACGGAAAGAACAACAAGGACGACAACGAAAAGAACAACGACGAGAACGAGAAGAATAACAACGACGACAACTACAACGAGAGGGGAGAACGAATGGAGAGAGAACTCCGGATGGGGGGAGAACAGAGGGCGGGAACTCTGGGGGGGGAGGGGGGGGGGCGGTTAGAACAGAGGGAGGGAACTCCAGAGATTGTAGAACAGAGGGAGGGAACTCCTAGGGGGGTAGAACAGAGGAGGGAACTCCAGGGGTAGAACAGAGGGAGGGAATTCCGGAGTGGGGAAGAAACAGGGGGAGGATAACAGTGAAAAGGTGGATGGGGGGGGGTGGAGAAGAGAGGGAGGAAAACTGTGGATGGGGGGGAACAGAGGAAGGGAACTCGGGAGGGGGAGGAACAGATAGGGAATTTCGGGTGGGGGGGGGGGGAAACAAAGGAAGGGAACTCGGGGGGGAGGGAACATAGGGAGGAAAACTCTGGGTGAGGAGAAACAGAGGGAGGGAAACTCTGGGTGGGGGGAACAGATGGATAGACTCAAGGTGGGGGGGGGGGGAAGTGACAGGTGGAGGGAATTTTGGGGCGCAATAAGATGGAGGCAATTCTGGGTGGGGAAGAAACAGAGGGAGGAACTCCAGGCGGTAATAGAGGGCGGGAACTCCAGGGTGGTAACAGAGGGAGGGAACTCTGGATGCGAGGGGGTGAGGGGTGAAGAACAGAGAGAGGGAACTCCAGGGACTAGAACGGAGGGAGGTAACTCCAAGGGGTAGAACAGAGGGAGGGAAGTCCAGGGGGGTAGAACAGAGGGAGGGAAGTCCAGGGGGTAGAACAGGGAGGGAAGTCCAGGGGGTAGAACAGAGGGAGGGAAGTCCAGGGGGTAGAACAGAGGGAGGGAAGTCAGGGGGTAGAACAGAGGGAGGGAACTCCAAGGGGTAGAACAGAGGGAGGGAAGTCCAGGGGGTAGAACAGAGGGAGGGAACTCCAAGGGGTAGAACAGAGGGAGGGAAGTCCAGGGGTAGAACAGAGGGAGGTAACTCCAAGGGGTAGAACAGAGGGAGGGAAGTCCAGGGGGGAAGAACAGAGGGAGGGAAGTCCAGGGGGTAGAACAGAGGGAGGGAAGTCCAGGGGGTTAGAACAGAGGGAGGGAAGTCCAGGGGGTAGAACAGAGGGAGGGAACTCCAAGGGGTAGAACAGAGGGAGGGAAGTCCAGGGGGTAGAACAGAGGGAGGGAACTCCAAGGGGTAGAACAGAGGGAGGGAAGTCCAGGGGGTAGAACAGAGGGAGGGAACTCCAAGGGTAGAACAGAGAGAGGGAACTTCAGGGAGTAGAACAAAGGGAGGGAACTCCAGGGGGTAGAACAAAGGGAGGGAACTCCAGGGGGTAGAACAGAGGGAGGGAACTCCAGAGGGGGTAGAACAGAGGAAGAGAACTCCAGGGGGGTAGAACTGAGGGAGGGAACTCCAAAGGGGGTAGAACAAAGGGAGAGAACTCCAGGGAGGGTAGAACAGAGCGAGAGAACTCCGGAGTGGGAAAAAACAGAGGGAAGGGAACAATGAAAAGGAACTGGGTGGGGGGGGGGAGAACAGAGGGAGGGAACTCTGGAGGGGGGAACAGAGGGAGGGAACTCGGTGAGGAACAGAGGGAGGGAATTCCAGGTGGTGGGGGAACGAGGTAGGAAACTCACGGGGGGGGGGGGGGGGGGCGACAGAACAGAGGGAGGGAACTCCAGGTGAGGAAGAAACAGAGGGAGGGAACTCCAGGTGGGGGAAACAGATGGAGGGAAGTCCAGGTGGGGACAGGTAGAGGGAACTCCGGGACGGTAACAGATGGAGACAACCCTTGGTGGGGAAGAAACACGAGGGACGGAACTCCAGGGGGTAACAGAGGAAGGAAACTCCACATGGGGGGGGGGGGAGAAACAGAGGGAGGGAACTCCGGATGGGAGAAACAGTGGGAAAAACCTGGGTAGGTGGGAAACAGAGGGAGGGAACTCTGGATGTGTGTGTGTGTGTGGAGAACAGAGGGAGTGAACTCTGGATAGGGGAGAAGAGAGGGAGGGAACTCAGAATGGGGGGGGGGGGGGGGGAGAACAGAGGGAAGGAACTCCAGATGGGTGGGGAACAGAGGGATGGGGAACTCCAGGTGGGGGGTGAAAAGGAGGAGGGAACTCCAAGGGGGTAGACCAGGGAGGGAACTCCGGGGAATAGAAGAGAGGAGGCGAACTCCAGGGGAGATAGAACAGAGGGAGGGAACTCCAGAGGGTGGTAGAACAGAGGGAGGGAACGAAGGAGTGGGAAAGAACAGGGGGAGGGAACGCCAGATGGGAGAATGGGGAACAGAAGGAGAGAACTCGAGGGAGGTGCAGGGAACAAAAGGAGGGAACTCCAGGGGGTTAGAACAAAGGGAAGGAACTCCAGGGGGTACAGCAGAGGGAGGAAACTCCAAGGGGAGTAAAACGAAAGGAGGGAACTCGAAGAGGAGTAGAACAGAGGGAGGAAACTGCAGGGGGAGTAGAACAGAGGAGGAGAACTGCAAGGGGAGTAGAACAGAGGGAGGGAACTCCAGGGGAGTAGAACAGAAGGGAGCGCACTCAGGGGGAGTAGAACACAGGGAGCGCACTCCAGGGGGAGTAGAACAGAGGGAGCGCACTCCAGGGGGAGTAGAACAGAGGGAGCGCACTCCAGAGGGAGTAGAACAGGGGGAGCTCACTCCAGGGAGTAGAACAGGGGGAGCTCACTCCAGGGAGTAGAACAGAGGGAGGGAATTCTAGGGGCGTAGAACAGAGGGAGAAAATTCTGGATGGGGGAAGACAGAGGGAGGGAACTCCAGATGGGGGAACGGGGCACAGAGGGGAGTGAACTCGGGGGCTGGGGTGCGGGGAACAGAGGGAGCGAACTCAGGTGGTGCGGGAAACAGAGGGAGGGAACTCCAGGGGGTTGAACAGAGGGAGGTAACTCCATGGGGTGTAGAACAAAGAGAGGGAACTCCAGGGGTAGAACAGAGGGAGGGAACTCCAGCGGGTAGAACAGAGGGAGAGAACTTCGAAGTGAAGAAGAACAGAGGGAGGGAACAGAGGCAGTGAACTCGGGGGGGGGGGGGGGGAGGGTGTGGGAAGCAGAGGGAATGAACTCCTGGGGTGCAGGGAACAGAGGGAGCTAATTCGTGGGGGAAGAGAGGGAAGACACTCAGGGGGACAGAGGGAGGGAACTCCAGGTTGGGGGAAACAGAAGGAGGGATCTCCAGGTTGGGAGAAACAGAAGGAGGGAACTCTGGATAAGGAGAAAACAGAGTGAAGAAATCGGGGGGGGGGGGGGGGCGGAGGGAAACGGAGAGAGGGAACTCTGTGGGGGAACAGAGAGAGGGAATTCCAAGTGTAGGGTGGAACAGAGGGAGGGAATTCCAGGTGAGGGGGACAAATGGCGGGAACTCCGGGGCGGTAACAGATGGTGGGAATTCTGGTGGGGAAGAAACAGAGTGAGGGAACTCCGGGAGGTAACAGAGGACAGGAACTCCGGCGGGTAACAGAGGGCGGGAATTCCAGGTGGGGTAACAGCAGAGGGAACTCTGGGTGGAAGAACACAGGGAGGGAACTCCAGGGGGGTTACAGGGGGAGGGAACTCTGGATGGGGGTGGAGAACAGAGGAAGGGAACTCCGGGTGGGGTGAACAGGGAGGGAATCCGGTGAAATAGAATGACGGAACTCTGGGTGGTGGGAAACAGAAAGAGGGAACTCTGGGTGGAGTAGGGTGGGGGAAACAGACAGATAGAACTCCGGGTGGGGGAGAACAGAAGAAGGTCCTTTGGCTGGGGGGGGGGGGGGGGGAGAAAAGGAGTGAACTCGGGGGTGGAGATGAAACAGTGCGAGGGAACTCTGGTTGAGGAGGAAAATAAAGGAAAGGAACTCTTGTTGAAGAGGGAAACAGAGGGAGGGAACTCCAGGGTGGGGGTGGAACAGAGGAAGGGAACTCTGGGTGGGGGAACAGAACGAGGGAACTCTGGGTGGGGGTAAACAGGGAGGGAACTCTAAATAGGGTGAAACAAATGAAGGGACATTTGGGTGGAGGAACAAAAGTCAAAACTCTGGGAATGGGGACAAAGGGTGTGACGATTTAAAGGAAAAACAAAAAGAGGGAACTTGGAGGGAAGTTGGCGGAAGGAAGTCTGGGAGAAGCAATGGAGTAGGAGGGGGACAAGTGAGAGGGAAATTCAAGGGGAAACAAGGGGAGAAAACGTCAGGCAGGAACTCAGGGTGGAGGACACGATGGGAGAGAACTCTAGGTGGAGGTACAAAAGGAAGAAAAATGCGGAGTATAAAATAGGAAGGAAGTGGACTAAGAGGGAAGGATTTTAAGAGGAACGAAAACAAGGGTAGTGCGTCGGGTGAGGGGAATTTGGGAGGGGAACCATGGGGTGGAAATTTTCGGAGAGGACCAGGGGGATAAATGGGTTGTAATTTTGGGGTGGAAAAAGGATAAGTTGGAAGGAACTAAGAGAACCAAGGAGAAGGAACTACAGGACAAGGAGAGCAAGGGGAGGGAACTTAAGACTTGGAGAGGAAGTAATAACGGAAACACTGGAGGAGAACAGACCCAGTGCGAGGAAACTCTCAGGAGGGGGGGGGGGGGGGAGTTTGGCAGATGGACAAATGTAAGGGAACAATGGGGTGGAATGTGGAAAAAAACGGGAGGGAACTTCAGGGCAGGGTGGGCAAGGGAAATAAGCTTCAGGACAAAGAGACAAAAGAAGGAAACTTCTTTGGAACTTTTGGAACGAGGGAAGGTAGTGGAAGGGAACTAAAGGAAACTAAAGGAAGGTGCAGAGAGGGAGGGATACAAGTTGGAGAGAACTTTGGGTTAAGTGGAAGGGAGGTGTACAAGTAGAATGGAAAATAGGGAGAAACAATTAATGGGGGGAGGGAGAGACTCTCTGGGAGAGACAAATTGGAGGAAACTGTGGTTGGGAGAGTAAACCTAGCGGACTCGAAGTTGAAAAAGAAACAAGGAAAGGAAACTTCAGGCAAGAAGAACAAGGGGAGGGAACATTGGAGGAATTTATAGACAAGGGAACTTGGAAAAGGGAACTTCAGGAGAAGATAACCAATGAAGGGGAGTCAAGGGGGGAGGGGGTTTACTTAAGATAGGGAACTCTGGGTTAGATCTTGGGGAGTGGGGACCTGTGAGGAAATTTGAGGAAGGACGCTCAGAGAAAGATGGAAGCGGTTGGGAGGGGTACAAATGGAAAAGAACTTCAGGAGGAACGGCAGTGGGGTGGAGATTTGGGAGAGAACCAAAGAGATGGACTCAGGGTGGGGGAACAAAGCGGGGGGGGGAATTCGGGAGGAACCGATTGGAGAGAACTTTGGTGGGAATCAGTGGAATGAAACCCGCATTTGGAATCGTCCCTCACATGTCCTTCCCATTTCCCCTGTGTGGCTGAACCAAACGGAGGAGCGTGAGGAGGAGCAAGCATATATTTCAGTATAGCAGTCTACCTCCATCTTGGAGACGTAAATACTCTAATCTCCATGGGTGGCCGCCAATGTAGATATTTGTTGTCTGTGAAAATGGACGCGAAGGTAACCAATAGACCTTTAAGGTCATGTAGGTTGGATCTTTCTCAGTTGTTTTGTTTCTTTTACATCGGTATTGTTGTGAAGATCTTGCTACCACACAGGGTTTGTGTACGTGAAGGATTCGGTATCAAGTGCGTGCGTGGAGTGCGTGCATGCGTGTGTGTGCTGTCGTGCGTGCGTGCGTGGTGCGGGGTACGCGCGTACGTGTGTGTGTATGCGTGCGTGTGTGCGCGTGCGTGTGTGTGTGTGGCGTCTGTGCCTGCATGTGTGTGTGTGTGCGCGTGCGTGTGTGTGTGTGCGTGTGTATGTGCGTCGTGTGTCTGAGTGTAGTTTAGGGTGCAATTTCTCTCTCTCATTTTAGAGCAGGCTGGCTGGCTGTTGGAAAATAACCCTGGATCTCAAGGTCTGATGTTCTGAGTCCAGTTCCAGCCCTCAACATAAAAAAACTGGCGAGTTCACTGTCCATCTTTATGTTTTAATCATTCTGGCAGGTGTCAATCAAGTGTCTCATAGGTGCTGTCCTTCCACACACCACTCATTCAAGACCTTGCAAGCGCATACGTTCTACGCAGGCTTAGATAGTCTGTCAGACAGCAGATGGCAGATTTCGTGGAGTGCATAATGGATTGTCAGAGAAGTGCACGAATCCTCATGAACAAACTCCAAACTCGGAGCAGTATATCTCAAGTGCCCTTAACAGTCGACAAGGCTATTTACATTTCATGTTGATGTTAGGTAGGTTGTGGTGAAGGACTTATGGCGTCATTCTGGGGATTGATCAATAAACAAAAATAAATAATACATAAACTATGTAAACAATCAAACAAACAAACAAAAAAACAACAAAACAAACATACGTAACAAAAACAATAAAGAATAAATAAATAAACAATTAACAATTGATAATCCAAAGCACGACAGACTGATTTAATACACAAAAAAAAAACAGTGTATTAAACTATTCCCAAAAACATAAAATTAATTAAACAGAATGTAATTATGAGTTCAATGAATTTATTTAATGGCAGTGCTAGACAACAAAATTGTCATTCTCTTTAAAAGGAAATTGGTGTTAAATTTGCAACATAACATCAGCACTTAACTAGCAATTAACAATAGTACAGAAATCCACTAAGAAAGCAACAGGTCAACCCAAAGTTAAGAAGCCAAGACATCACTTTTGAACCAACAGCAGTCAAATCGTGTGACCAAGTCTGTGTGAGAACGGGTCCAGTGGGATGTAGACAGCAGATATGTAGTAATTAGGGGACATTTTAAAAAAAAATTCGTAATTTATATTTTATACGGGAACAGCATATTATGTTAAGCTTATTTTGTGATTTTGAGCCATTTTAATTTTGTGTATATTTGGGGACGTCTCCAAATTACAAACGTCCCTGTTCTACTACTGCAACGTCGAATTGTCCCCTATCCATCACAGGCACGTTCACACACCACACACCCGTACACAAACCACACTGCACACACACAAACACACTCCACATCCACAACACACACACCATACACACGCAACTACACACACACAGTTACGCTTGAACACGCGGTCCCCACACCACACACACACCCACACAACCTACACATTACATACACACACACACGAACTTGTTTTTTCATGTGATCGTTACATGAGCGAATAAAGTAATCAGGCCATCATCATAATTCTCCATCATTAATAACATTAACATCATTTCATCTTGAAACACACCTGGTTGTCACAGCAACTCCAAAAACTCAGAAAACAGTAAAGGCACACTGGCCAGTGACATAAACCCATAAACCATAAATAGTAGACATAAAACCATGAAAGAGACATAAAAGGCCCGAGTACATGATCCCATGTGATTGTAACTTGAGTTTGTTCAAGAAGAAATCATCGCATTCGGACAAAGCCATATGCTCTCTGCTCAAAGTTGCCAGCAATTATCTGGCAGAGACTCCTTCAGTCTGAGCAGTTTTCAATGCTCTGGTAAGGTTTTGAAATGGGAGATATGGAAAAAGAAAAAACAAAAACAAAACAAAAACAAAAAAAGGCGGGGGAGGGGGAAAGGACCTATGAAACACTACGCTGACATCACCGTAATGATGAAAAGAAAAAAATGAACACAGGCAGCATACAGGCCGGCTGTTAATGTTGGCGGCTGGAATTGAACTCGAGATATCATATCTTGGGCCCATAGATTGATCCAATGGAACCAAACAGCTACCCTGCTAGAAAAAAACAAACAACAAACAAACAACAACAAAAAACAACAACGGTTGAATACAATTAATATGAAAACAGAACTAAACGAAATAGGCGTGAATGAATGCAGTTGAAACACTGACACACAAAACAAACCAAAAATATGAGGAGAGAGAGAGAGAGAGAGAGAGAGAGGGAGGAAGAGGGAGGAGGGAGGAGAGACAGAGGGAGAGAGGGAGCAGGGAAGAGAGAGAGAGTGAGAGCGAGAGAGAGCGAGAGAGAGAGGGAGAGTAAGAGAGAGGAGAGGAGGAGAGAGAGAGAGCGCAAAGAACATTAACGGGAGACAAATCGTGGAATCGTCCTCTCGTCTTGGTGTCTATGCTGTTTGCTGGTTATCGTCCTTGTAAATTTCCAAGGAACGGCAGAATAATTAAAAATGATTAAAAATACATATGTTTAACATAAAGTGTAAAACAGCTTCAAATGGAAGAATTAGTGAGCATATAGTTCTTTTTGGCACAGAAAGAAATGCTGGCACTAAATTGTATTCGATTTTATTGTACTCTTTGCTAAGAACTTTCTCTACAGAAATAAGACAAAATATTACCAGTGAAATGTAACCGCTTTTAATGGAGCAACTACTCTCAATGTTCTAAGCACAAGAATTTACAACAAGAATCAATCTAGATGCAGTTCTCCGCTATTATAAAAGCCATATATAAGTTATCACAAATGAATTTCTCTTTGTTGAAGACTTTTCTGGACACAGAAAAGGTGAGACAGACAGGAGGTGTGGTGTAGGAGAGAGAGATAGAGAGAAGAAGGAAGAGAGAGAGAGAGAGAGAGAAGAGAGAGAGAGAAAGAGAGAGAGAGAGAGAGGACAGACAGACACAGGCACACATAGACACAGACACAGACACACACACACACACACACACCACACGCACGCACGCACGCACGCACGCACGCACACATACGAGAGAGAGAGAGAGAGAGAGAGAGAGAGAGAGGAGAGAGAGACAGACAGACAGACAGACAGAGGACAGAGACGAGACAGAGAAGAGCAGAGACAGAGAGAGTATTCGAAATGAAAAGAAATAACAGAGACAGAGCAAAGAGAAGTGATGAAAGAAAAGAAATGAAATTTATTTTCCAAAGAAATAGACATCAGTACCAGTCAACTTTCACATCTGCCACTATTGATCTGCTTGTATTCAAACAACAGAAAAAAAGAAGAGAGAGAGACAATTACTGGAACTTGGATGTTTTATTCAAGTAGGCCACAGCCCCTTACAAAGGGGTGTCAACGTTGTTATACATTTGTGTACGTGCACATACATTCACAGGTATAACACAGACCCCTACAAACACAGACATAAAAACACAATGCCAATTAAACTTGTGATGCTATCTCATCAAATTTCTTTGCTATTGTATATGGAAATATTGCGCTTTTCTTTTATTATAATTATATTATTATTATTATCATCATATTATCATCAAGGACCAAAACAAAAATTACAGTTCAAATAGACTAGACTGTTCATAATTTTGCGAGAAAGAGAGAGAAGAGACAGAGAGAGAGAGAGAGAGAGAGAGAGAGAGAGAGAGAGAGGACAGACAGGGAGGGAGGGAGGGAGGTAGGGGACCGGAAGAGAAAGAGAGAGAGAGAGAGAGAGAGAGAGGAGAGAGAGAGAGAGAGGGGGGGGGGAGTACTACACTTCAAACAATTTATATGAACAAATCATATCAAACGAGATAATGTCTATGACCATCTGATCACTTGATTGATAAATCACGGCTCATGCACACCACACACTACACATAATCCTAAGTCATCTGGATAGGTTATTATGACAATGTCAAAAACATGGAGGCACTTTGCCCAAAGTTATCAACAGCATATAACATAACATTATTTCCAGAGTGAAAATCCCAGTATCAGAATAAAACAATAATAATAACAATAATTATAATAACATTTTTAGACCAACATACTATTTTTTTTCTCACTTTCTTGCAGAAAGGCGTCAGGTAATCAGCTACTGTGTGAGTAATGAGATTCAGCATAATTTTCATTTTTCTATTCACAAGATCATGATAGGCAAATGGACAGAATGAGTAATGAATCTGCATGCAAAACAAGATTCGGCACTAGATTTATTTCTATGGACATAGTCACAATAACCAAGTGGACAATATGAGTAATGAACATTTGGCATCTGCACACAAAACAGGATTCAGCATTAGATTTATTTCTATGGACATAGTCACAATAGCCAAGTGGACAATATGAGTAATGAACATTTGGCATCTGCACACAAAACAGCATTCAGCATTACATTCATTTCTATGGACATAGTCACAATAGCCAAGTAGACAGTACGAGTAAAGAACATTTGGCATCTGCACACAAAACAGGATTCAGCGTTATTTTCTTTTCTGTTCAGTCACACAGGCGTGATAGTCAAAGTGGGTAAGACCCTGAAATTACAATCAGAGGGTAAGGGTTCGATCCTGTCTGGGTACCTGTCACTTGGTGGTAAAGGGTGGAGATTTTTTTCCGATCTCCAGAAGTCAGCATGTATGCAGACTTTGCTAGTGCTTAAACCCATTTCTTACCTAAGTATATATAAGCCTAATATCAAATATGCACGTTAAAGATCCTGTAAGTCATGACAGTGTCCAATGGCGTATGGAAACGTGAAAAAAAAACCAACAGTCGTAAAACAAACAAACAAACAAACAAACAAACAACAAAAAACAAACAACAACTAACGACAGACAAAACAAACACACAAAAACAAAACAAAACAACTTCCCCTCCAAACATTTCGAAAACCAAAAGCAAAAAAAAAAAAAAAAAAAAAAAAAAAAAAAAAAAAGATAACATCCAGTATTCACGCCCACCGAAAATAAAATGTAACGCAACAACATACGTTTTGCACACTGTGTGTAAAACAATGAGCATATATACAACCGAGAAAAATCAGAACAACACACACACACACACACACACACACACACACACACACACACACACACACACACACACACACACACACACACACACACACACACACTGGAAAAAAAAGACAACAAAAAAAAACCAGAAAAAAAACAACAAGAGAAAGTAAAAGTCACATTCAGGCGTTACCATTTAGTTCTGTACTGGAACCACTGACTTTTCTTGGTAGTGGAACCACTGACTTTTCTTGGTAGTGGAACCACTGACTTTCTTGGTAGTGGAACCACGACTTCTTGGTAGTGGAACCACTGACTTCTTGGTAGTGGAACCACTAACTTTTCTTGGTAGTGGAACCACTGACTTTTCTTGGTAGTGGAACCACTGACTTTTCTTGGTAGTGGAACCACTGACTTTTCTTGGTAGTGGAACCACTGACTTCTTGGTAGTGGAACCACTAACTTTTCTTGGTAGTGGAACCACTGACTTTTGGTAGTGGAACCACTAACTTTTCTTGGTAGTGGAACCACTGACTTTTCTTGGCAGGACTTCTTGGCAGTGGGACCACTGACTTCTTGGCAGTGGAACCACTCACTTTTCTTGGCAGTCGAACCACTGACCTCTTTGTACTAGAACCACTGACTTCTTTGTACTAGAACCACTGACGTCTTGGTACCGGGACTCTGAGAGTATGAACTTGGGGCTGGTAGCGTGTTGAGGAGCCTGGAGGTACGGTATGGGATCAACGGCCCTGAGCTGGCGCAGACGTTGAGACGGTAAAACAAACTGTTTCCCACCCTATCTTTTAGGTCACCTCTGTACGTATTACACATCACACAACCGGCGATCCTCAAAGTGAAAGCTTCTGAAGGTACTGAAAGGCCATATTCACCCCTTGACTCCCGCACCCTATCTACAAATTGCAAAAAAAAAAAAAAAAAAAAAAAAAAAAAACAAAACAAAACACCCCCCCAAAAAAAAAACAAAACAACAACAACCAACCAAACAAACAAAAAAACCTTCTACACTTTGACTTGACTTCCTTGTCCTATCCACCAGCTTCCAGCACAAAGCTGGTGGATAGGTTGAGGGAGTCAAAGGGTTAAGTTTTTGCTTTGCTAGCATGGTTGACAACGCAGGATGCTGGTGGACAGGGTGCGGGAGTCAAAGAGTTAATCAGCCGGTAAGCACACTTTCATCTTCATAATTTTTTTCCCCAGCAGTAATTTCCCTCCTCCTCTGCGTGTTCATTCTTTTGCCCCGCTGCCCTTCTGTCCTGTCCCTCGAGTTTGCGAGTGCTTTGTGCCCTGGAGTTTGATCCTTGGTGGGTGATTGGTTTCATGAATGGTGAGAATGCGTGCTTTGGTTTTAATTCTTGTATGAAGATTTGAAGCCTTATAAACGTCATTGTAATTGTTCTCTTCATTGTGTAGTTATTTAGAACTCGTTGCCGGCCAAACCCACACCGTCTCATTTCACAGTCACAGTTAAAAGACTTCACTGCTGGCCCGGGCCTTCCGTTGACGGCATTGTCATCATTCTCCCACCATCGCTTTCACCTACTGATCTTGTGACATTGTAATAATTGATGCATGTACATGTTTAAAGCTATAGATATATGCTTATGGATGGTTAGACATTGTAAGTAGGTGTACAGTTGAGTATGTGTACGAATGTGTGTGTATTCTGGTATGCATGTGTGTGCTTGTGTGCTTAGGTAGGGTATCAGTAACCAGAAAAAACACGAAAATAGAATCACAACGCATATTTGATACAATCAGACAAGACAAGCACACATTTTCGGCCAACCAGCCTTTGTCAAGCCTAAACGTAAGATCACAAAAGAACAAAACAAAACAAAACAAAAACAAAACAAAACAAAAACAAAAACAAAGAACAAAACAAACAAAACAAAAACTTACACACACACAAACAAACAAAACAAAAAACAAAACTAAAACAAAAACAAACAAACAAACAAACAAACAACAAAACAAAACCAAAACCAAAACAAAAACGGAGAAACGGACTAAAACTTCCTTGCTGCTTTTTCAAGTGGGAGAAAACGGCAAAAAATAAAACCATAATGTGTTTGTGAGTAATGGATAGAACTGGGGAGAGGGGAGGCAAATATGATGTCTGAGGGGAAGTAAGATGACTTCTATAATTTCAATGGGGTATCAGTCATTCCGTGTGCATCACAATACGTCTCGTATAAATATAATAGGCAGCAAGTCCAAAATGAGTTTGAAGAGTAGCGAGATAGAAGCATGATTTATTATACAAATAAATAACACAAACAGGACGTAACTAAATCTGGCATTGGATTTATGTCCTGACGCAGTATCTTGGGCGTTTTTAGAAACATTCCCAACATTTTCTGTCTTGGCCATTACAATCAAATTTATATTGTATATTATATATGTATGAAAGCTTTTTGTGCACAAGTTTTAAATTTAACCAATGAAAAGAAGACCAGGTCATGCAGGCATGGTCACCATCGGTTAGAAACAGGCATGCAAAAGACACAAAAACTTTGTTTTTCACCTAAAGCACTACGAGCGTATTCTTCACCTAATTGTAATGTCTTCAGCATTGCAACAATTCCATCATCAAAACTTTCTGTATCAAGTTCTGCATTGTACTCAACGTCAGAGCTTTCTTCTGTCACCATTTCCATCACTTCTGCAACGATAAACCTCAGTTGAATCATTCGTGACGCCATCTCGAAAAGCGTGCATTGCTCTTATACCCTTGCTGCGAAGTTCTCTCACAACCACGCGACGAAACATTCAACTGAACAGTCCAAGGGAACGAACTCGTGTTGGAAAAATTACCAAACTTTCTTGTAATTCTCTCCCTTCTAATGATGTGTGCATCTCTTTCTTCTCCCCTCACCCCCCCCCCCCCCCAATAATGCTAGTAAAAATGTCCTGGACCTGCTGCATCTACCGATGTGGCATGTCGAGTTTAGCTCAAGCCTAGTTGTTTACTACATAAGGCTGGAACTCAAACTTAACAACAGAAAACTTGGGTCTACTAGTCCAGCCAGTTTGCTCTCTCCAACTGGCTTTGAGATGGGTAATAGGAACACAGGAAAAAAAAAAAACAAAGAAAAAAACTCAACCCCCCTCCCCCTTTCAACTTTCAATGAACGTGGTTTTGTCAATATTATCATCATCATTATCATCGTTACTATTCTTTCATTACAATCTTGTGCGTCAAGCAATACCGGAACATGTAGTGCTTTACAATTGTGCTGTACATGAACTATACAACATTTCAAACATAAAAAATTCTCTTCGAACTCGACGGACTAACCATTACTGGCCCCTAAGAAGGTATCTAAGCAAGCTAAAACAAAAATTACATGAACCAAAACTATGGAAATGACCAGCAAAATGGGCCGTGTCTGGAGCATCATGCCTGGCGCCACTTTCGCTGTTCTTCAAACACGCCCTGTGGTCGAAAGTAAGGCAATGCCGGGTGCTTCTGATTGCTGGTTGTTGAGACTATGGTGGAGGGGGTGGGGTAGGGGTAGGGCTAGCGGTATGGCGGTTTGCCCGAAAGAGAGATGAAGGCCCAGAGTAAGGCGAGAGACGGCTCTTCCATTCCCTCTTTGGTCCGGAGGCTGGGCTTGGTGGACCTGGTTGGAGCACGTTGTGTGGCTATGTCCCAGGGTCTGTCATCTCCTCCCCCCCCCCACCTTGCCATTCGGTTTGTAAACAAGGTAACTGATGACTAGGTCCGAATGGGTTATACAATGCTTGGACAGCGCCCCCCACCCCCAACCCCCCCCCCCCACCACCCCCCCCGTTTGTTTGACGAGATGGTGATCGAGAGGTGTCAGAAGTTTGGGTGGTGATTGTTCGGAGAGTGGTGAGGCATTGCTGCTCTGTGTCGCATCCGCACCCCTCAGGTGTTTCTTGTTAACTTCTTAACTAAGCAAGCTAAAACACAAAAACACAAATCAAAAATCTGTTAAAAAATGTTATTAAGAAGAATCTAGTTTATGGACCGATCGACTGGTAGCTTGGTGGCAGGTTGGCTAGTCGGTTGGCTAGTAGACTGGCTGTTAGCTTGGTTGGAGGTTGACTGAGCTGGCCGGTGGGAAGATGGTTTGTGCACATCGTTGGCAGCCTCATCCGACTTGGTCCCTGGAGTTATCGGCCGTTGTGACTGCTGGTCTTGGTTGCCTCCCTTCAGACAAAGAAAAATACGCATTGACTGAAAGCGACGTAAGAGAAAGGAATGAGACATAAGTACTGTGAGGATGGATTAACTGCTTTTGTTTGTACTTATGAAACAATACAAAGAAGTAGAACACACACACACACACACACACACACACACACACACACACACACACACACACACACACACACACACACAGCACGCAGCACGCATGCACACACACACACACACACACATACACATATATATATATATATATATATATATATACATACATATCGATACATCTATATACATATACGTGCATTATATATATATATATATATATATATATATATATTGTGTGTGTGTGTGGTGTTGTGTGTGTGTGTGTGTGTACAGAGACATGCATACACACATACACGCACAGTCAGGTCAAAGAAATACAAAACACCAATAATAATAAAAACAAAAAAAATAAGAAAGACAGAAAGAAACAAAACAAAATATCCTCCAAAACAACAACCAAACATTCAAACAAAAAAGACATTCATCACCATCCCCAAATCATACACTCAGAAACTAAAAACCCAAAACAAAACAAAAACAAAACAAAGCAAACAACAACAACATCATCAACAACAACAATTCATAGTTGGGAATCACTATACTGTATAACACGTACTCTACCTGCACAAAATCCCAAATTAAGTTTCTTCTCAAAATCACAGATGAAGAAAGAGTAGGAAGGCTTAACAAGCCCAAATACACACACAACAGTAAACCATTTTGATGTATAACTAAAACACACACACACACACACACACACACACACACACACACACACACACACACACACACACACACACACACACACACACACACACACACACACACACACACACACACACACACACACACACACACACCACACACACACACACGCACACACTCACTCACAGAGAGAGGAGAGAGAGAGAGAGAGATGAGAGAGGAAAGAGAGGAGAGAGAGAAGAGAGAGAGAGAGAGAGAGAGAGAGAGAGAGAGAGAGAGAGAGAGAGAGAGAGAGAGAGAGAGAGAGAGAGAAGAGAGAGAGAGAGAGAGAGAGAGAGAGAGAGAGAGAGAGAGAGAGAGGAGAGAGAGAGATCAGATAAAGAAAAACAAACACGTGACTGAAGTAGATTTATTTAAACATGAGATATCACAGCAAAATCATGTATAAAGAGGACACTACGTATCTTACTTTATTTTCATTTTTAGGATCATTGCACTCAGGGAGGTTACCTTTGTGCTCGTCTTTTTTTTTCGGTCCCATTTTCTACCCATCTTAATGGCCACAGAAGCTGGCACATTTTTTTTTACAATGTGACCGATGATGATGTCGATGAGGATGATAATCATAATGCTATGGAGTTCCATCTAGGATTGAGATGCGTGACAGGGCTGTACTCTACGCTTACTATCATAATATATCCTGGCGTCAACCAGGCCCGAGAGATACAGACACTTGCGGTGCTGGTCAGAAATTTGAGCAACACCCTCAGTGACGCATCCGTGAAGTGGATGAGACTCGACTGTGTGGTCCCAGTTTTCCCAATGAGCCCATAGCACGCCCAACTGTGGGTAGGAGCCGGTTAGAGCCTAAAAATCCCATATTGATTTTTGAAGGAACTGATGGGGATTCGAACCCACAACCTTCCAGTCAGTCGGTAGTCCGTTGCGTTGACCATTACATCACTGCGGCAGGTCTACAAAATTTACACAATCACAATAAACAAGTAAATCAAAGTGAATGCCAGCATTCAAGCAAATAGGACCCCCCGCCCCCCCCCCCCCCCCCCAAAAAAAAAAGAAAAGCCAGTATGCATATTTAATATAGCATGTGGATGCAAAAGGCAACAAATAAATAAATGCGCAAAACTTAGTGGGAAAAAAATAACAAGCAAATAAAAACAGGAGACAACTTCTTTGACGTGGCGTTGTGTACGTTTGACAATGACCAGTTAGCCGAAAATGTGTGCCTGTCTTGTTTTGTTATATCAAATACGTGTTCTAAACTAATTTTGTGTGATTCTGGTTCACGTATACAACGCTTATCAACCTCTCACAGCACAAAAATGAGTCGCTTGTCATGAATGGTAAGTTTTTTTTAGTTGAACCCAGAATGTAAATGTAAATTTATTGTCCTTTTAATAGCGAACCCCGTTTTATAACCAAATGTTGACTTTTTGAGATATGGATTTGAAAAATGGTAGGTACCCCTGCAAGTCGCTATTTTGACAATCAATAGATAAGATAAAATAAAATGAAATAACTAACTAACTAAATAAATATATATATATAAGTAATAAAGGAATAAATAAATAAATAAATATATAAATAAATAAATAAATAAATATTAAACAAACAAACAAACAAAAAAATAAAAGAAAACCGGAATCATGATTTCAGCAAATAACTTTACCTTGCCTACCAAGACCCAAACCTTCATGAACTTTTGCACAAAATAGACGCTTCAAAACGTAAATTTGGACTGGACAAAAATGGCAGATGCAAGGTACGTAAATAATGAAAAAAAAAACAACCAACGACGAAACAACCAATAGAAAAAAAGGAAGGAAAAAGAAAAGAAAAGAAAAGAGAAAAGAAAAGAAAAGAAAAGAGAAAGAAAAAAAAAGAAAAGAAAAGAGAGAGAAAGGGAAGAAAGGAAAGAAAAGTCACGAAAGAAGGCAACAAGAGGGGAGACAAACAGATGTCGTGAATGTTTGCAAACCGTTGTCAGTTGACATTTTTATGTAAATTTATTCAATGTTACGGAAATTTGCAAATTTAAAGAAAAATTCGCCTGCAAGGGTGAAAAAACAAAAACCACAACAAAACCCAACAAACCAGTAAAAGTTTAAAAGAGCAAAGCGACAAGCAGCCACACCACACTCATTTTTGTTTTGTTTTTGTAAGCTGTCAAAACCATCACACCATCGCAGCCTTTGCAATCAACTAAAGCAAGAGGGAACAAAAGAGTCAAGACAAGAAACAACCTGAAAGAGTGAACACATTCTGATATTCCCACAATCTTTGGCCCGTTATACTCTTGCTCTCATGGTGGCCTTAGCGTGTCGGTGTGGGTTTAGAGGTGAGTCGACAATGGGTTGGCAGATTCTTGTAACATAGTCAAGGACTCAGGATCTGATATATCGATTTGGATCCAAAAGCCTCAGTATAAAACCTGCCCTGTTCGCTGTCCTACTTTAAAAAAAAATTTTTTTTTTAAGATCATCTCACCCAGGGAGGTTACCTTTGTGCTCACCTTTATTTATTTTTTTTTTCGTCCCATTTTCTACGCAACCTTAACGGCCACAGATGGCACATTTTTTACAATGTGACCGATGATGATATCTATCAGGATGATAATCATGATGCTATGAAGTTCCATCTAGGATTGAGACTGCGTGACAGGGCTTACTCTACGCTTACTATCATAATATATCCTGACGTCAACCAGGCCCGAGAGATACAGTCACATTCGGTGCTGATCAGAAGATTTGAGCAACACCCTCAATGACGCATCTGAGTGGATGAGTCTCGACTGTGTGGTCCCAGTCTTCCCAATGAGCCATAGCACGCCCAACTGTGGGTAGGAGCCGGTTAGAGCCTAAAATATCCCACAATGATTTTTGAAGGAACTGATGGGGATTCGAACCCACAACCTTCCAGTCAGTAGTCCGTTGCGTTAACCACTACACCACGGTGAATGGTTCGCTGCCCATCTTAATGTTCCATTCTTTCTGGTAGTGTCAGCTTAGTGTGTCATAGATTCTGTTCTCTCCCCTCAGTTCCCTTTCTATTTCGAGATCTCGTCAACGCATAGGCTCTTTCGCAGGCTCAAAGAATTAGCCAGAAAGCAAATCGCAGGTTCGGTGAAGCGCATATGGAATAGTCTCAGCGCGACGAATACCTCTTGAATTAACGCCGAACACATATGTCGGCCTTTTGTCTCTCATACTTTTGTAAAACGCTTGAGCAGCTGACATAAAACAGTCAATATTTCATTACAGTTCGTTTGTATTACTTTTCTGACGTTGTATGTGTTGCGGTTAATCTGTTTTTTATGTATGCTTATACTGTGTGTGTGTGTGTGTGTGTGTGTGTGTGTGTGTGTGTGTGTGTGTGTGTGTGTGTGTGTGTGTGTGTGTGTGAGTGAGCGTGTGTGTGTGTGTGTGTGGTGAGTATGAGTGTCTGCGTGAGACAGAGAGAGAGAGAGAAAGAGAGAGACAGAGACAGAGAGAGAGAGAATGTGTGTGTGTGTGTGTGTGAGCGTGTGTGTGTGTGTGTGTGTGTGTGTGTGTGTGTGTGTGTGTGTGTGGAGTGTGTGTGTCTGTGTCTGTGTGAGACAGAGAGAGAGAGAGAGAGAATGTGTGTGTGTGTGAGTGTGTGTGTCTGTGTGAGACAGAGAGAGAGAGAAAGAGAGAGAGAGACAGAGACAAAGAGAGAGAGACAGGAGAGAGAAGAGAGAATGAGAGAAGAGAAGAGTGTGTGTGTATTTGTAGAGTAGCAGGACTAGCAGGACAGGTCCAATGGGACATAATGCTATTAACATCCTTGAGTAATAGAGCGTAAAAACGAAAGCCTTTCACAAGGCCAGATCGACGTGACGGAACTAAAGACATGGTAAAACGACGAATGCTGTCGTAAGCACGGGACTCAGCATGACAGTGTCCTTAATCTGTTTGGTCAGAACAGGGCACTCAGTGTGACAGTGTCCTTAATCTGTTTGGTCAGAACAGGGCACTCAGTATTACAGTGTCCTTAATCTGTTTGGTCAGAACAGGGCACTCAGTATGACAGTGTCCTTAATCTGTTTGGTCAGAACAGGGCACTCAGTATGACAGTGTCCTTAATCTGTTTGGTCAGAACAGGGCACTCCGTGTGACAGTGTCCTTAATCTGTTTGGTCAGAACAGGGCACTCACTGTGACAGTGTCCTTAATCTGTTTGGTCAGAACAGGGCACTCAGTATGACATGTCCTTAATCTGTTTGGTCAGAACAGGGCACTCCGTATGACAGTGTCCTTAATCTGTTTGGTCAGAACAGGGCACTCAGTATGACACTTAATCTGTTTGGTCAGAACAGGGCACTCAGCATGACAGTCTCCTTAATCTGTTTGGTCAGAACAGGCACTCAGTATGACAGTATCCTTAATCTGTTTGGTCGGAACAGGGCACTCAGTATGACACTTAATCTGTTTGGTCAGAACAGGGCACTCCGTATGACAGTGTCCTTAATCTGTTTGGTCAGAACAGGGCACTCAGTATGACAGTGTCCTTAATCTGTTTGGTCAGAACAGGGCACTCAGTATGACAGTGTCCTTAATCTGTTTGGTCAGAACAGGGCACTCAGTATGACACTTAATCTGTTTGGTCAGAACAGGGCACTCCGTTGACAGTGTCCTTAATCTGTTGGTCAGAACAGGGGACTCAGTATTACAGTATCCTTAATCTGTTTGGTCAGAACAGGGGACTCAGTATGACAATGTCCTTAATCTGTTTGGTCGGAACAGGGCACTCAGTATGACATTAATCTGTTTGTCAGAACAGGCACTCCGTATGACAGTGTCCTTAATCTGTTGTCAGAACAGAGGACTCAGTATTACAGAATCCTTAATCTGTTGTCAGAACAGGAGACTCAGTATTACAGTGTCCTTACTTTGTCAGAACAGGGCACTCATTATGGCAGTGTCGACAGGCAGAACAGAAAACTCAACATGGCAGTGTCCACAGTCAGAACAGAAGGCTCAGTATGACAGTGTCCACAGTCAGAACAGAAGACTCACTATGACAGTGTCCACAGTCAGAACAGAAAACTCAGTATGGACAGTGTCCAGTCAGAACAGAAGACTCAACATGGCAGTGTCCACAGTCAGAACAGAAGACTCAACATGGCAGTGTCCACAGTCAGAACAGAAGACTCAGTATGACAGTGCCCACAGTCAGAACAGAAGACTCAACATGCAGTGTCCACAGTCAGAACAGAAGACTCAACATGGCAGTGTCCACAGTCAGAACAGAAGACTCAAAAATCATGGCAGTGTCCACAGTCAGAACAGAAGACTCAACATGGCAGTGTCCACATCAGAACAGAAGACTCAGTATGACAGTGTCCACAGTCAGAACAGAAGACTCAGCATGACAGTGTCCACAGTCAGAACAGAAGACTCAACATGGCAGTGTCCACAGTCAGAACAGAAGACTCAACATGGCAGTGTCCACAGTCAGAACAGAAGACTCAACATGGCAGTGTCCACAGTCAGAACAGAAGACTCAGTATGACAGTGTCCACAGTCAGAACAGAAGACTCAACATGGCAGTGTCCACAGTCAGAACAGAAGACTCAACATGGCAGTGTCCACAGTCAGAACAGAAGACTCAACATGGCAGTGTCCACAGTCAGAACAGAAGACTCAACATGGCAGTGTCCACAGTCAGAACAGAAGACTCAGTATGACAGTGTCCACAGTCAGAACAGAAGATTCAGTATGACAGTGTCCACAGTCAGAACAGAAGACTCAGTATGATACGTTCCACAGTCAGAACAGAAGACTCAGTATGAAGTGTCCACAGTCAGAACAGGACTCAACATGGCAGTGTCCACAGTCAGAACAGAAGACTCAGTATGATAGTGTCCACAGTCAGAACAGAAGATTCAATATGACAGTGTCCACAGTCAGAACAGAAGACACAGTATGACAGTGTCCACAGTCAGAACAGAAGACTCAACATGACAGTGTCCACAGTCAGAACAGACGACTCAACATGGCAGTGTCCACAGTCAGAACAGAAAACTCAACATGGCAGTGTCCACATCAGAACAGACGACTCAACATGGCAGTGTCCACAGTCAGAACAGACGACTCAACATGGCAGTGTCCACAGTCAGAACAGAAGACTCAGATGTAGTGTCCACAATCAGAGCAAAGACTCAGTAGAAGATATAGTGTCCACAATCAGAACAGAAGACTCAGTATGACAGTGTCCACAGTCAGAACAGAAGACTCAACATGACAGTGTCCACAGTCAGAACAGAAGACTCAGTATGACAGTGTCCACAGTCAGAACAGAAGACTCAGAATGATAGTGTCCACAGTCAGAACAGAAGACTCAGTATGA
Source organism: Monoplex corrugatus (assembly GCA_030674185.1). Lineage (NCBI taxonomy): Eukaryota > Metazoa > Mollusca > Gastropoda > Littorinimorpha > Ranellidae > Monoplex > Monoplex corrugatus. Next base: position 55,731,526 of record JAPXFY010000016.1, on the reverse strand, counting down.
TAGTGTCCACAGTCAGAACAGAAGATCAGTATGTTAGTGTCCACAGTCAGACCAGAAGACTCAGTATGATAGTGTCCACATCAGAACAGAAGACTCAGTATGACAGTGTCCACAGTCAGAACAGAAGACTCAACATGTCAGTGTCCACAGTCAGAACAGATCACTCAGTATGATAGGTCCACAGTCAGAACAAAGACTCAACATGACAGTGTCCACAGTCAGAACAAAGACTCAGTATGATAGTGTCCACAGTCAGAACAGAAGACCCAGTATGATAGTGTCCACAGTCAGAACAGATCACTCAGTATGATAGTGTCCACAGTCAGAACAGAAGACTCAGTATGACAGTGTCCACAGTCAGAACAGAAGACCCAGTATGATAGTGTCCACAATCAGAACAGAAGACTCAGTATGATAGTGTCCACAGTCAGAACAGAAGACTCAGTATGACAGTGTCCACAGTCAGAACAGAAGACTCAGTATGTTAGTGTCCACAGTCAGAGCAGAAGACCAGTATGATAGTGTCCACAATCAGAACAGAAGACTCAGTATGACAGTGTCCACAGTCAGAACAGAAGACTCAACATGGCAGTGTCCACAGTCAGAACAGAAGATTCAGTATGACAGTGTCCACAGTCAGAACAGAAGACTCAGTATGATAGTGTCCACAGTCAGAACAGAAGACTCAGTATGACAGTGTCCACAGTCAGAACAGAAGACTCAGTATGATAGTGTCCACAATCAGAACAGAAGACTCAGTATGATAGTGTCCACAGTCAGAACAGAAGACTCAGTATGACAGTGTCCACAGTCAGAACAGAAGACTCAGTATGTAGTGTCCACAGTCA
>JAPXFY010000016.1:55718178-55720678 GCA_030674185.1 Monoplex corrugatus | reverse complement strand
AACATTTAAAGAAACGACAAGCTGACACTAATAACATTTAAAGAAACGACAAGCTGACACTAATAACATTTATAGAAACGACAAGCTGACACTAATAACATTTATAGAAACGACAAGCTGACACTAATAACATTTAAAGAAACGACACGCTGACACTAATAACATTTAAAGAAACGACAAGCTGACACTAATAACATTTATAGAAACGACAAGCTGACACTAATAACATTTAAAGAAACGAAACGCTGACACTAATAACATTTATAGAAACGACACGCTGACACTGATAAGAATTTAAAGACACGACACGCTGACACTGATAAGAATTTAAAGAAACGAAACGCTGACACTGATAAGAATTTAAAGAAACGAAACGCTGACACTGATAAGAATTTAAAGAAACGACACGCTGACACTGATAAGAATTTAAAGAAACGAAACGCTGACACTGATAAGAATTTAAAGAAACGACACGCTGACACTGATAAGAATTTAAAGAAACGAAACGCTGACACTAATAAGAATTTAAAGAAACGACACGCTGACACTGATAAGAATTTAAAGACACGACAAGCTGACACTGATAAGAATTTAAAGAAACGACAAGCTGATATTAATAAGAATTTAAAGACACGACAACGCTGACACTGATAAAATTTAAAGAAACGACAAGCTGACACTGATAAGAATTTAAAGACACGACAAGCTGACACTGATAAGAATTTAAAGACACGACAAGCTGATACTAATAAGAATTTAAAGAAACGACAAGCTGACACTGATAAGAATTTAAAGAAACAACAAGCTGATACTAATAAGAATTTAAAGAAACGACAAGCTGATACTGATAAGAATTTAAAGAAACGACAAGCTGACACTGATAAGAATTTAAAGACACGACAAGCTGACACTGATAAGAATTTAAAGAAACGACAAGCTGACACTGATAAGAATTTAAAGAAACGACACGCTGACACTGATAAGAATTTAAAGACACGACAAGCTGATACTAATAAGAATTTAAAAGAAACGACAAGCTGATACTAATAAGAATTTAAAGAAACGACAAGCTGATACTAATAAGAATTTAAAGACACGACAAGCTGATACTAATAAGAATTTAAAGAAACGACAAGCTGATACTAATAAGAATTTAAAGACACGACACGCTGATACTAATAAGAATTTAAAGAAACGACACTGACATGATAAGAATTTAAAGAAACGACACGCTGAACTAATAAGAATTTAAAAACGAAAGGATACTAATAAGATTTAAAGAACGACAAGCTGATACTAATAAGAATTTAAAGAAACGACAAGCTGATACTAATAAGAATTTAAAGAAACGACAAGCTGATACTAATAAGAATTTAAAGAAACGACAAGCTGATACTAATAAGAATTTAAAGAAACGACAAGCTGATACTAATAAGAATTTAAAGAAACGACAAGCTGATACTAATAAGAATTTAAAGAAACGACAAGCTGAACTATAAATTTAAGAAACGACAGCTGACACTGATAAGAATTTAAAGAAACGACAGCTGACACTGATAAGAATTTAAAGAAACGACAAGCTGACACTGATAAGAATTTAAAGAAACGACAAGCTGACACTGATAAGAATTTAAAGAAACGACAAGCTGACACTGAAAAGAATTTAAAGAAACGACAAGCTGATACTGATAAGAATTTAAAGAAACGACAAGCTGACACTGATAAGAATTGAAAGAAATGATGTACAGACAATTATAGGAATTTAAAGAAACGACAGATAGACAATGATGAGAATTTAAAGAAATGATATACCGATAATCTTACAAAGAAAGAAACACCTCAAACATAAAACAAAGTACACACAACAAATGCTGAAGCTTTGTACTGAAAGACAGTGACGTTGACGACTACGATGACAACGGTGTTGCCAAAGTGATCATGATTTTTATTCTTATTCTCATTGTTGCTAAACCGACTGCGTAGAGTCATATCAGGGCTATAACCGTTTCAATACGCACACAGTACAGAGGAAAACAGGAAAGAAAATTAACTAGACATGTCAATGCATTCGAGTATATAATCTAAAGAGATGCCCCTGGACACTAAAACATATATAAAATTGGCCTAAATTATCCAAAATTGCTTCTGCATATCTCATTTTCCTTCAGCCAAAAATGCACTTAATGTATGTACTCAACTATCAATCCTAAGACAAAGTATGTAAGCCTTTATCGAACACTTACAGGTGAATAGGCCAGCAAAGCAGAAAATGATAGGAAGAAACACAGAAAGCAAAAATGCAAGGCAAAAACAAAAAGAGAGACAAAAAAAAAAAAAAAAAAAGAGGACATTTCTAGCACAGAATTTGTACTGAAAGAGCCCCCGGCATCCCCACGGGGGAGGTGATAATGATGATGATAACAATGATTATGATGATGAAAAGCAAGACGGATAGTGAACACCATGGTGACCAACACCAGCACAATGACGGTCAAGACAG
>JAPXFY010000016.1:55695678-55698178 GCA_030674185.1 Monoplex corrugatus | reverse complement strand
AATCTGTGAGAAACAGCAACACCTGGTGAAAGCTGTCACCATCAGCACCAAGCTGACTCAAATTCACATCGAAATCTTGTGAGAATTCTCAGAATACTTGTGCCAGCCAATAATTCTAATCAGATTTCGTCTGTTACTGACACTCAAATGGATGGATCTGGCATCGGGGCATTTGCAAAGTGTACACAAATCGCCTGATTTTGGCATCCACATATTTTACTTTTTTTTTTTTTTTTAACTAAGTAAACGATTTCTCTAAAAAAAAAGCCACTGAAATATCAGAACGAGCCTAACGATAAACAGAAAATGTGGCTTGCAAAGTTTCAATTTAAACCTTTGACTTCCGCACCCTGTCCACCAGCATCATGCACTGTCAGCCATGCCAGCAAAGCAAAAACTTAAACCCTTTGATTCTCTCACCCTATTCACCAGCTTCCAGCAGGAAGCTGGTGGACAGGGTGAGAGAATCAAAGGGTTAAGTTTCCTGCAGTTGGTGGATAGGGTGCGGGAGTCAAAGGGTTAAGTTTCAGGTTCACTTTTTCAAGACAGCGTCACCAGCGTTCGGAATATATTCCAAATGCACTGACGCCACTGATTCCACGAGATGGAGAAGATTTGAAAGATCAAGGCATAACCGCATAAGCCCTGTCCGCCGGCAAAGTTCTGAGCTCCTGCCCAGCGTATGGGTTCTGTGTGTATCCTTGTATCAATCTGCCATTGACATAGCTTAGCTTACATTGTAAAGAAATGTATAATCTCAAAATTTCCCTCTGCAATGTTCCATAAAGTCATAAAAAAATACAACCGTAACAAGAACAACCACAGCCTCCACCAACACCAATACAACCACCACTACCACAACAATAACAACAAAAGTAACAACCACAACACCAAACCACAACAACAACCCCCACTACAACAATCACAAGAATAACAACAACAGTAATAACAACAACCACAACCAGCCACAACAACAATTACAACAGTAATAACAACAACAACAAAAACAACCACCACCACAACAACAACAACAATCACAACCATCACGACCACTACCACCACATTAACAACAACAACCACCACCACAACAAACAACAACAACAACAACAAAACCCCGAACGATTAAGGTCGTCATCAACAACTTCCTAAAGAACGGAACCCGCCAGACTGTCTCCAAACATCAAGTGTTGATCTTCCTTCATCAGCAGTCAATCGATCAATCCATCAATTAATCAACTAATCAGTTAGTTCATCGATACATCTGTTCATCACGAACAAACGATCCAATTAATTAACCACCCAACACAGGGAACAGAGACAGAAACGAACGCATAAGTCAACGGACACATTTATTAACCAACGCATAAATCCACACACAAACACATCAGTCCATCCACAACTTATCTATCTTTTGCTCGCTCACGCTTTTCCCCCTTCATCCCCCTACCCCACACATATACACAGACACCGACACACAGATACATAGAGACATAGACACAGACGCTCCCACACACACACATGCGTGCACGCATATACAAACACACACACACACACGCACACACACAAATACACACACAAACATACACATACACAAATACGCAAATAAATACGCAAACACACGCACACACAAACAAACAAACAAACATACATACACACACATACACAAACAGACACACACACACACACACACACACACACACACAAACAAACGAAACACTCACACACACAAATACGAACACACAAACACACACACAAACAAAAGCCAAAAAAAAACCACACGTACACAACACCTATATACACAGACAAACAAACAAAAAACAAACACACACACGCACAACACACACACACACACACACACACACACACACACACACACACACACACACACACACACACACACACACACACACACACACACAATCGTCTAATATCACTTTAAGTGAAAATACGTGAAATCAAAGAACGAACGAACACACACACACACACGCACACACACACACACACACACACACACACACACACACACACACACACACACACCACACACACACACACACACACACACACACACACAACCCCACACAAACAAACAAACACACATACAATAACAAGAACACAACAATAACAACAACAACAAAACACACACACACAAACACACACACACACAAACACATATATTTAAAGTAGAAAAGGCTTACTCTCTAGGACAGGGACATTCAATCTTCACTTCTGAATTAGTTGCCATCCTAATGGCACTGAAATATATAGTAGATCTACCCATAACTTTGTTTAGTATCCTATTATGTGTAGATTCGAAATCTGCATTACAATCCTTAAAATGTTGCGAACATAAAGTAAATAGTTCGTTAATATTTGAGATAAAATTTCTAATTCATTGTTTAATAACAAATAATACACAGGTTACTTTTTGTTGGATCCCATCACACTGTGGTATCCTTTTTAACGATCGGGTCGACAGAATAGCAAAAAATGCAGCAAT
>JAPXFY010000016.1:55675678-55685678 GCA_030674185.1 Monoplex corrugatus | reverse complement strand
TGCGTGTATGTGTGTGTGTGTGCACGTGCATGCGTGCATGTGTGTGTGTGTAAGTGTGTGTGTGTATGTGTGTGTGTGTGTGTGTGTGTGTGTGTGTGTGTGTGTAGGTGCAAGGACATTGCGTTTGTAAGAACACATACGTGCGTGCGTGTTAATATTAATCTATTCATGTATCTGTATACTTACTATCACATTGTACCTGTTTCCATAAGTCTGTTTCTTACTGCCCCAAAGACCGACCTTTTTCCTCCAGTAGATCCTGAGACTTGTTCACATCTGACACAAACGCATTTAAGCTCCAAGATCCCAGACATAAGCCCCTATCGCCAGCGACGGGTAATAATAATTATTATTCTCACAGGAAGCCGCCGACGCCATTTACAGAGTAATGCCCTAGGGCTGTCAGAAATCCGGGGCGAGGTGTAGGAAGCTGTAATTATAACAAATATACACACACTTCGTTCCCCCTCCCCCCTCCCCCACTTTCTTTTTGATGTTGAACACGCAATTTCGTAGCCATCTTGAACACACCCATGAGATGGCCTCCTGCAGTCAAAACGACAGTAACATGAATGATTGGAACTTAACAAGTTAACAACAAACACCAAGAGGATGCGGATGGGACCTGGAGCACCAATGCATCACCGCGCTCTCCGGACAATCACCTCCCAAGCTCTCGACTCCACTCGATTGGGTCATTTCATAAAAAAAAAAAAAAAAAAATAAAGGGGGGGGTGGGTGGGTGGGGGCTGTCCATGCGTTGCCTGACCCATTCGGACCCAGTCATCAGTTATCTTGTTTACAAACCGAATGGGAAGATTACGAGATGGCAAACTCCGTGACATAGCCACACAACGCGCACCAACCAGGTCCAGTCCAGCCTCCGGACCAAGAGAGAATGGAAGACCCTCTCTCGCTCCATTCTGGTCTTCATCTCTCTTTCGGGCAGCCCGCCCTGCCACCAGCTCGCATAGCTACCAGCTCCTTTCCCCTTACTGTAGTTCCGACAGTTAGCGGTCAGAAGTTCCCAACGTTGCCTTACTTCAACGACAGGGGCTGTTTGAACGGCCGCGAAAAAGCCCCAGACACGGCCCATTTTGCTGTTCAGCAAGGTCTGACATGCCCCCAACGGGATCCCATAATTATTATTGGCAGATATGACGCCTGAATGTCCAGTGACGAGCACGACAGCTGGGTAAGATGTCAGACTTCTCGCTGGAAGGTCTGGGTTCGATCCTGCCAGAGTACCTCTGTTCTGGTGGGTAAAGAAAGGAGATGTTACCCATCTCTTCAGGTTAGATTTCCCAGATGAAGATAGAAAGGATTTTTTACCCATCTCTCAGGTTTCATTTCCCAGATTAACATATGTGCAAACCCGTGTTAATGTGTAACCTGTGTTAATGTGCAAACCTGTGTTAATGTGTAAACCTGTGTTAATGTGTAAACCTGTGTTAATGTGTAAACCTGTGTTAATGTGTAAACCTGTGTTAATGTGCAAACCTGTGTTAATGTGTAAACCTGTGTTAATGTGCAAACCTGTGTTAATGTGTAAACCTGTGTTAATGTGTAAACCTGTGTTAATGTGCAAACCTGTGTTAATGTGTAAACCTGTGTTAATGTGTAAACCCTCATTCATGTGTATGTACCTATGCAGAATATCAGATAAGCACGTTCAAAATCATGTATTCATGTAAGCCATATCCCTGTCCGGTGGCGTATAGAAACATGAACACGCCCAACATGCACGCCCACCAAAGATACAGCAAAAACACTGGACTGTGGTAAGCTGGCCTAACAACTTGCGTTCTCCGTGCTCCGCTATAAAGTCTGAAAGGCCTGATGTGTGATGTGCAGTGAGTCCGAATGTGTTTGGAGAACAACGATATACAAGCATTATTCATGATATGGTAAGTGTACTGAAAATTGACAGCTGACGTGCTGATATCGATTCGATTTTTATACTAACGTGAAGAATGAAGCAACACAAATTCTAATCACGCATGTCAAAATGGTTCTACCCATAAAACAGGCTGCAATCTATCGAGGAATGGTTTGAGAAGTCGTGTCGAACATAGTAATCATTACTGTAATATACATAATTTCTGTTTTCTTTACTGTCGCCGATTTTCGAATAGTACCAGTCTGATAGCAGCAGGCATTTGACTTTCAAATGAAGGGCTGGCTTACTGTACTGATAGAGCCGTGGGCTCCAGAGCTTATGTCTCTACTTCAGTCTCACTCCATAATAACGACAGTTAGCTTGTTCGCTGTCCATCTGAATGCTACAAATCATTCTGCTGGTGTCACAGTTTCGTAGATCCCGCTCATACTCATTTCTTTTGTCACAGTGGACTTACAATGTGAAACTCGGGCTGCTTTTCCTCTTTGAGAGCGCGTCGCCGCAATGCAGCGCCACCCAATTTTGTCTTACCAAGATTTCAGAAAGGCCAGAATGTTAAATAGCTTTCAAGAGGAGGGACTTGGGAAATCAACCTTTCTCTCCAATTCTTTATACTAGACCAGCCACGAAAATGCCCTGCTTCTCACGATTTTCAACAGCATTCAAGAAGATGACGAGCATTCTTACCAACAAATGCCTATCAATTAACATCAGGAAGAGAGTTCTTGAATGTTATATAGAACCAATACTGTTGTACGGATGCCAGGCGTGGACAGTCAACAAACAAAGCCAGAACAAGATTGAGGCAGCCGGGATGTGGTTTCTAAAAAGAATGTTGAGGGTTTCATGGACAGCAAAGAAAACAAACGAGACAGTCTTGATGGAGGCAGACACAAGCAGATCACTCATAAGGAAGATTAGGAAAAGACAGGCAACATTTATAGGCCATTTTATGAAGAAGGGGGATTTGAAGCACCTAGTCACAACGGGAAAGCTGGAGGGAAAGAGAGCACCGGGTAGACCCAGGGAGAAAATGCTGGACGGACTTGCAGAGTGGCTGGGGACGAGGAGGATGGGGGAGATGCTAGGGGCAACGAGAGATAGAGACAGATGGAAGTCCATGATCGCCAACGCCATGCGGCAGGGCACCTGATGATGATGATAGATTGTTCAGTAAGCGCAGGATAGAAGGCACACGGGTCCGACTTGCTTTTCGTCCACTTCCGGAAGACAAGACATTCACTTCGACTTTCTGGTCAAACTTAGGAGAAAAGTCGAGGCTTCAACGGGTGAACAAACCCCGAAACTCGAGTTTAATTATAAGCAGGAGAAAGTCTGAACCATTCTGACACTCTTCTCCCCAAAACAGTTTCAAGACCTTGTTAGCGCAGAAGGTTTTGCGCAGGCTCAGAGAGTTGTCAGATAATCATTAACACAGGATGCAGTACATATAGAGTTGTCAGATAATCATTAACACAGGATGTAGTACATATAGAGTTGTCAGATAATCATTAACACAGGATACAGTACATATAGAGTTGTCAGATAATCATTAACACAGGATGTAGCACATATAGAGTTGTCAGATAATCATTAACACAGGATGCAGTACATATAGAGTTGTCAGATAATCATTAACACAGGATGTAGTACATATAGAGATGTCAGATATTCATTAACACATCAGGATGTAGCACATATAGAGTTGTCAGATAATCATTAACACAGGATGCAGTACATATAGAGTTGTCAGATAATCATTAACACAGGATGCAGTACACATATAGAGTTGTTAGATAATATTAACACACAGGATGCAGTACAAATATAGAGATGTCAGATAATTATTAACACAGGATGCAGTACACATAGAGTTGTCAGATAATTATTAACACAGGATGCAGTACATATAGAGTTGTCAGATAATTATTAACACAGGATGCAGTACATATAGAGTTGTCAGATAATTATTAACACAGGATGCAGTACATAGAGAGTTGTCAGATAATCATTAACACAGGATACAGTACATATAGAGTTGTCAGATAATCATTAACACAGGATGCAGTACATATAGAGTTGTCAGATAATTATTAACACAGGATGCAGTACATATAGAGTTGTCAGATAATTATTAACACAGGATGCAGTACACATAGAGTTGTCAGATAATTATTAACACAGGATGCAGTACATATAGAGTTGTCAGATAATTATTAACACAGGATGCAGTACATATAGAGTTGTCAGATAATTATTAACACAGGATGCAGTACATATAGAGATGTCAGATAATCATTAACACAGGATGCAGTACACATAGAGTTGTCAGATAATTATTAACACAGGATGCAGTACACATAGAGTTGTCAGATAATTATTAACACAGGATGCAGTACATATAGAGTTGTCAGATAATTATTAACACAGGATGCAGTACATATATAGAGATGTCAGATAATCATTAACACAGGATACAGTACACATAGAGTTGTCAGATAATTATTAACACAGGATGCAGTACACATATAGAGATGTCAGATAATTATTAACACAGGATGCAGTACATATAGAGTTGTCAGATAATTATTAACACAGGATGCAGTACATATAGAGTTGTCAGATAATTATTAACACAGGATGCAGTACATATAGAGTTGTCAGATAATCATTAACACAGGATGCAGTACACATAGAGTTGTCAGAAAATCATTAACACAGGATACAGTACATATAGAGATGTCAGATAATTATTAACACAGGATGCAGTACATATAGAGATATCAGATAATCATTAACACAGGATGCAGTACATATAGAGATGTCAGATAATCATTAACACAGGATGCAGTACATATAGAGTTGTCAGATAATCATTAACACAGGATACAGTACATATAGAGTTGTCAGATAATCATTAACACAGGATACAGTACACATAGAGTTGTCAGATAATCATTAACACAGGATGCAGTACATATAGAGTTGTTAGATAATTATTAACACAGGATACAGTACATATAGAGATGTCAGATAATTATTAACACAGGATGCAGTACACATAGAGTTGTCAGATAATTATTAACACAGGATGCAGTACACATAGAGTTGTCAGATAATTATTAACACAGGATGCAGTACATATAGAGTTGTCAGATAATCATTAACACAGGATACAGTATATATGAGAGTTGTCAGATAATCATTAACACAGGATGCAGTACATATAGAGATGTCAGATAATCATTAACACAGATGTAGTACATATAGAGTTGTCAGATAATTATTAACACAGGATGCAGTACACATATAGAGTTGTCAGATAATCATTAACACATCAGGATGCAGTACATATAGAGTTGTCAGATAATTATTAACACATGATGCAGTACATATAGAGATGTCAGATAATTATTAAACACATCAGGATGCAGTACACATAGAGTTGTCAGATAATTATTAACACAGGATGTAGTACATATAGAGTTGTCAGATAATCATTAACACAGGATGCAGTACATATAGAGTTGTCAGATAATTATTAAACACAGGATGCAGTACATATAGAGTTGTCAGATAATCATTAACACAGGATGCAGTACATATAGAGTTGTCAGAGAGCGAGTAAACTTACTCTTATACAAAGTCCTGTGAAAATGATGATAACTGTAGTACTTCTGCTGTTTGCTTAAAACATGCAACGGTTTGTTAGAAAAACAAAACAAAACAAAAATTGGGTGCAATGGAAACCAACCAACCAACCAACCAACCAACCAACCAACCAACCAACCAACCAACCAACCAACCAACCAACCAACCAATCAACCAACAAACCAACCAATCAACCAACCAACCAACCAACCAACCAACCAACCAATCAACCAACTAACCAAACAACCAACCAATCAACCAACCAACCAATCAACCAACCAACCAACCAACCACACAAGGAAACTGAAAACAAGACAGTCAAACCATGTTAACAATCTTCCTTTCCATACAAAACTCATTACATAACATCCACATTTTGTACTTTTCAAAGGTCACAGTAACTTTGACGAAACTTCAGTCGAAATAAAGCTTGACGTTCATGGAGAAACAAAGGCAGACAGTTACAACAGCAACATGACATTTAACATAGTGTGAGAAATTCACGAGAAAGTGTTGTTTGCACACCGTCCACAAAAAGTGCTGATTCTTATTTTTTGGGGTCCGTGTGAATTTCAGTTTTGACACCTTGACCTCCAAACTTATGCATTCTCGACTACCCAACATTCACCAGCTTTGATCAAACGTTGGTAAAAATTTGTCCAGAAACAACTAAGAAAATCTTGCTGAGACATTTTGATAACAAACAGACAGACGGACAGACAAGACAGACAGACAGACAGACAGACACAATCGTGCACACACACACACACACACACACACACACACACACACACACACACACACACACACACACACACCACACACACACACACAACACATACACTCACCTCACAAGTAACATGAAATGATGTCCATTTTTTTCTTAAAAAAAGAACACAAAAAATCCCAGTAAAATAAAAAAAAAGTGAGAAAAAAAAAATTCCATACTCTTTAAATGTAAAGATACATCATGAATATTTTCTTTTATGTGGTGGGGTGGGGTGGGGTGGGGGGTGGGGGGGGCTGGGGGAAGGGAGCAAATTGTGGATGGCCGTTGACCACGGTCTGGTAAGCAGGGGATAAGACTGGCTCCCTGTATATAAGAGATAACAGGGGAGGTAACAAATCACGACTGTAATGAGTCTCCGGCCACCTCAAGGGCACATACAGCTATGGTGGAATACTTGCTTTCTCAGTGTAAAACTCGCATTTTGCTGGAGAGTTTACCTGTGGGTATTGTTTTCAGAAATGTTTCATTATGATTTGAAGTAGTCTTGTGACATTTCTGGATCATAGTTATTTTTTTTTCTTTTCTTTTTCAAGAATTCTGTCAGTATTGTAAAACTCTCTTTTGTCGCATAACTTGCAATGTATGTGGGAGTGTGGTGAACATGAACATGTTTCTGAGATTATCTGTGAGATCTGTGTGTATGGTTATAGTGTTTTGTCTGTTTGTTGTTCTAAATAATGTCAGGAATGTAACAACAACAACAAAAAATGTCAGTTCTCAGCAGAAATTGAAAAGTGTTTAGAGCTGGTCAGAGACAATGTTTCTCTGCACGGCATATCTCGGCAGAGTATCGCGGTGCCGGTCTGAATGCAAATGATGGGCAAGTATTGTTTCTGCCATGCGACATCCTGACTTATTGGCAGCTACTTTATCTTGCCGGCCTTGTGTCTGTTACATGTTCTCCTTGCTCTCCTTGTTGTTGTTGTTGTTGTTGTTGTTGTTTCTTCTTCTTCTTCTTCTTCTCTCTCTCTCTCTCTTCTTTGTCTCTTCTCTCTGCCTCTCTCTCTCTGCTTCTCTCTCTATCTGCCCCCCTCTCTCTCTCTCTGCCTCTCTCTCTCTCCTCTCCTCTCTCTCTGCCTCTCTCTCTCTCTCTGCCTTCTCTCTCTCTCTCTCTTGTCTCTCTCTCTGCCTGTCTCTCTCTCTTGTCTCTCTCTGTGCCTGTCTCTCTCTCTCTCTCTGCCTGTCTCTCTCTCTCTCTCTCTCGCCTGTCTCTCTCTCTGCCTCTCTCTCTCTCTGCCCTCTCTCTCTCTCTCTGTGTCTGTCTCTCTCTTGGCAGCATCTTATCAGATACAGTATTTCGAGCTCACGCGTTGCTTATGTATCGGGATTTGCAGGTGTGCGTCTTAAAGTGTTCATTTTGAGGAAAAACTTGTTTCGCATTTCCAGACGGAGTTTGCGTTTGCGTTTGCGTTTGCGTTGCGCACTGCTGCGTACGCGGCTTAACTGTTTTTCCAGTTTAAATGACGTGTATCCAAACGTCTAAAACGTTACAAAAATTCATGCGATGAAAATTAAGCTGCTCTCTACTTTCTTGCATAAACAGTTCATCGTAAGCAGAACCCCCAATAAACGAGAAAAGGGCGGCACAGACATGAACAAATAAAAAAGACGGATCGGCACTCTGCCGAAATACGGGAAAGGACGACAAGGCCGACAACCCCCCCACCCACCCTACAGGAAATGTCAGGTAGTTATCTTCCCCTAATTGCTTCCAGATTAATTTACTGTGAAGGGCTGTAGGTGGTGAGATCGAGCGTGTGTGTGTGTGTGTGTGTGTGTATGTGTGTGTGTGTGTGTGTGTGTGTGTGTGTGTGTGTGTGTGTATGTTTGTGTGTATCTCTGTGTGTGTGTGTGTGTTTGTGTGTATCTGTGTGTGTGTGTGTGTGTGCCTGTGCCTCTGTGTGTGTGTGTGTGTATGTGTGTGTACCTGTGTGTGTGTGCCTATGTGTGTGTACCTGTGTGTGTGCCTATGTGTGTGTGTGTGTGCCTCTGTGTGTGTGTGTGTATGTGTGTGTGTGTGTGTGTGTGTGCCTCTGTGTGCGTGTGCGTGTGCGTGTGTGTGTGTGTGTGCATGGTGTGTGCGGGTATGTGTGCGTGTGTGTGCAGGTCTGTGCGCGTTCGTGTATGGGTATGTGCGTGCGTGCGTGTGCGTGCATGGTGCGTGTGCGTGTGTGTGTGCGCGCGCGCATGTGTGTTCGTGTGTGTATGTGTATGTGTTGTTAGTGTGTGAGGGTGTGTGCTTGTGTTTGTGTGAGTGACAAAGTTGCAATTATGTGAGTGTGTGTGATGTGTGTGTTGTGTGTGTGTGTGTGTGTGTGTGTGTGTGTGTGTGTGTGTGTGTGTGCAGGCATGTTTGTGTGTCTGTAAGAGAGAGAGAGAGTGAGATTGTGTGAGTGGCGCATGAGTGAAACAGAGACAGAGGGAGGCAGAGAGAGACAGAGAAAGACAGAGAGAGACAGAGGGGGCCATAGGTAGAGAGAGTGAGAGAAAGAAGAGAGAGAGAGAGACTGAAAGAGAGACAGACAGAGACAGAGACAGAAACAGAGAGACAGAGACAGAGACAGGAACAGGGACACACTTAGAGACAGAGACAGAGACAGAGAATATTCAACACATTTATTTCATGAGTCACATGTCATATGCTCACACAGGAATACATAAAATTAACATAGTATCATTTGATCTAGATCTAATACGTACAGCGAAGGAGAGTCTGCCATGTACAGTATCCCCTCTCCTCTCTTCTCCTCTCTCTCTCTCTCTCTCTCTTCTCTTTCTTCTCTCTCTCTCTCTCTCTCTCTCTCTCTCTCTCTTTCTTCTCTCTCTCCTCTCGTCTCTCTTGTCCCCTCTCTCTCCTCTCAAGTACTCTGTCTCTTCCCCAGATTAAAGCATTGAAACAAAAATGTACATCATAGCGTTCTACCTAGTTACCTGTCTAACGTCCCACCAAAGAAAATACTGCCTACCCTCTTTGGTCCCACCTAAACAGTCGACCCGAGAGTCGAACTCACAACCTCTGAGCTATCAGCATGCCGTTCTAATCAGCTGAACTAACGGAACCACTGAGTACTTCAGTGTGTATGTATACAAGTAATATCTGCAATGCATTAATAGCCGCGGCCCCAGTAGCTCAGTTGGTTTGAGCGTCGGATTCACAAGCTAAATTGTTGTGGGTTCGAATCCCTGGTCTAAATGCAAATGATTGGGCAAGTATTGTTTCTGCCATGCGACATCCTGACTTTGATGGCCACTACTTTATTTTTCTTTCTTCTTCCCGGCTTTGTGTCTGTTTCTTCTTCTTCTTCTTCTTCTTCTTCTTCTCTCCTCTCTTCTCTCTTTCTCTCTCTCTCTCTCTCTCTCTCTCTGCGCTACATTAAAACCGGCCTTCTCGCTGTCCCATCTTAACATCATTGTTATCCTGGTGGTGTCAGTTATAAGGATTAGAAATGTCCCCCTTCCCCAGTTCCCTGGGATGGTTATCCCCGTCGGCCATGAGGTGGGTGTCGACGTAAAACCCGAACCAAATCAATCAATTAAAAAAAATTAAAATAACAAAAAAACTTCTCACTTTAGCTACCTTCTTTTCTCTGTACATTATGTTTTGTCTCGCTGGTTGATACTTCACAAAGTTTGAAAAGTATGCTACTTAGGAAAAGAAC
>JAPXFY010000016.1:55668178-55670678 GCA_030674185.1 Monoplex corrugatus | reverse complement strand
GTTTTCGTTCATTTCTACTCTAAGCTTCCTCCTCCTGCTCCTTCTTCTTTCCTCTGATTCATTTTTCGCCTTCCTGTTTCTGCAAATTATTGCTGAATGAGTGTTGTACTCTTATCATACTACCGTTTTCTTCTTCAGTGCATTCTCTCTCTCTTCTCCCTTTCTCTTTCTCCTCCTCCCCCTCTCTCCTCTTTGTGGCTCTCACTCACTCTGTCTCTCTCTCTCTGCCTCTCTCTCCCCCTCTCTCTCTCCCTCTCTCTCTCTCCCTCTCTCTCTCACTCTCTCTCTCATTCTCTCTCCCTCCCTCCCTCTCTCTCTCCCTCCCTCTTTCTTCCTCTCTTTCTCTCTCTCTGTCCCTCTCTCTCCCTCCTTCCTTCCCTCTCTCTCCCCCTCTCTCTCTATTTGTCTCTTTCTCTCTCTCTCACGCACATTCTCCCACTCTCTCTCTCTCTCTCACTCTCTCCCTCCCTCCCCCCCTCTCTCTCTTTCCACTATCGTCTAAATCTTTTCAACAGAAGGGTGTTACCCTATTTCCAGCTCAAGGTAAGGTCATTTTCAACTTGCCCGGTCCAGAACCGTCATGTGTAAATGTAGTTATCATTCTGTGCTGCGTCGATTCGGAGTTCCCTCCCTCAGAGTGCCATAAACAAAACACACGTTCAAATACATTTCCTTTAAAGAAAATAGATTCAATTTACATCAATACTTTGAAATGATAGCAGTTCACTCAGCCATTTCAGGTTACAATCCAAGTTCATTTTCTGAACTTTGGTATATATCGATCTATGTGTGGATGAGTGTGCATGCTGTTGCTACTGGAAACATTATTCATTTTTGTATAATAACCATTACTTCAGTTATCAAATTATTCTTGTTAGTATAATAATAATCATTACTACAATCATTAAATGACTATTCCTGTATCGTTAACCACATTTTCTTCCCATTTGAGTGTGTGTGGTGTGTGTGTGTGTGTGTGTGTGTGTGTGTGTGCGTGTGTGTGCGTGGTGGTGTGTGTGTGTGTGGTGTGTGTGAATGCGTGCGTGCGTGTGTGTGTGTGTGTGTGTGTGTGTGTGTGTGTGTGTGTGTGTGTGTGTGTGTATATATATGTGTGTGTGTGTGTTGGTTTTTTCTTTTATCGTTTCAGAGTTTGATATAGTTATATGCGCGTATTTGATTCGGTTCCTTCATTAAATTCTCAAATTTGTCACATTCAGCTTACTTCCTACTGATGTTATTTGACAGGATTTGTCCATTTGTTATTTGCTTACTTGTTTATCTTTTTGTTTATATCAACATTTTCAATAAACGATTTTATTCGTCTTTTTACTCCCCAACAAAGGGACGTCAAACCCAAAATGTGGCAACGAAAAATGACAAAAACTTACACACATATGAAAAGACACTGTTGACATGAACTCCATATAGCATACAGAATAATATATACATAATGATATTTTGTACACTGAAAGTTTTAAAATGAACATTAAAATCTAAGCACATGCCAAAATTTCATGAATGTGTTTTTCAAACAACATCTTTGTGCTGTATAATAATCAAGCATCAACGAACAATGTGATAACATATTTTGATATCAATGTATACATGTAAAACAAGTATTGTGCACATACAAACAACCTTAACAAAAAACATGTATGACAATCAACAAACAGACAGAGAAGAGAGAGAGAGAGAGAGAGAGAGAGAGGAGAGAGAGAGAGAGAGAGAGAGAGAGAGAAGGGGGGGGGGGGAGGGAAAGAAGAAGAAGAGAAAAAGCGGAAACAACAGAAAAAGAAACCTGAGAAGACAAGAAAACAACACAAACAACAAAAAGAAAGAAAGAAGAAAAAAGAAGGGAAGAAAGAAGAAGAAAACAAGAGGACAACAACAACGAACAAAAAACAGAGAAACAACAAAACAGACAGAGAGAGCAGAGAGAGAGAGAAGAGAGCGAGGCAGATGAAGAAGAAGACAGAGAGAGAGGGGTGGGGGGGTGGAGCGAAATAGATCTTAGATCTCTCAGATCTTTTACTCGACAGAATAATTGTCTGGTCTAAAATACAACACTGAAATACATAACCTTTGAGCAAGACAACGCAAACACATACACAACAAAAATAAGAAAAAAATAAATAATAAATAAAGAAAGAAACAACAACAACAACAACAAAACCTCAACACAAAATCTGCGTTTTCTCTTCTTTCCCTGTCTCTCTCTCTCTCTCTCTCTCTCTCTCTCTCTCTCTCTTCTCTCTCTCTCTCTTCTCTTCTCTCTTCTCTCTCTCTTCTCTCTCTCTCTCTTCTCTCTCTCTTCTTCTCTCCTCTCTCGTTGTTGTTGTGTGTGTGTGTGTGTGTGTGTGTGTGTGTGTGTGTGTGTGTGTGTGTGTGTGTGTGTGTGTGTGTGTGTGTGTGTGTGTGTGTGTGTGTGTCTGCGAGTATGTAGTCATCCTCAAAGGTTTCTGTTGTGTTTCGTTTAGTACTTTAGACCAGATACTTTATT
>JAPXFY010000016.1:55653178-55663178 GCA_030674185.1 Monoplex corrugatus | reverse complement strand
AGGATGCGGGAGTCAAATGGTTTAAAGTAATCCGTGTTGAACCCGTCCGTACATGGACGGAAATTTTCCGGTCGTGCTTGCAGGGTTTTCGCCTTCCGTCCGGGTTAAGGGACTGGACTCTTCTCTTGATTTCACACTGAATTATCTTTCTTGCAAGAAAAACACGAATGACGAAAAGCTAATAGCTGCTGCGAAATCAAGGCTTTGCATTTACGAAAAGGGTGTTGTAATCACTAACAGAGACATAAGGGTGATGTAAATCACTAAGAGAGACATAAGGGTGATGTAAATCACTAACAGAGACATAAGGGTGATGCAAATCACTAATAGAGACATAAGAGTGATGTAAATCACTAACAGAGACATAAGGGTGATGTAAATCACTAACAGAGACATAAGGGTGATGTAAATCATAAAGAGAATAAGGGTATGTAAACACTAACAGAGACATAAGGGTGATGTAAATCACTAACAGAACATAAGGGTGAGACAATATAAAGGAGAATAAGGTGATGTAAATCACAACAGAGACATGAAGGGTGATGTAAACACTAACAGAGACTAGGGTGATGTAAATCACAACAGAGACAAAGGGTGTGTAAATCATAACAGAGACAAAGGGTGATATACAAAATAACAGAACATAAGATGATGTAAATCACTAACAGAGACATAAGGGTGATGTAAATCCTAACAGAGACATAAGGGTGATTAAATCACTAACAGAGAGATAAGGGTGATGTAAATCACTAACAGAGACAAAGGGTGATTAAATCACAACAGAGATAAGGGTGATGTAAATCAAACAGAGACATAAGGGTGATGTAAATCACTAACAGAGACATAAGGGTGATGTAAATCACTAACAGAGACTAAGGGGGATTAAACACTAAAGAGACATAAGGTGTGATGAAATCCAACAAGAATAAGGGTGATGTAAATCACTAACAGAGACTAAGGGTGATGTAAATCACTAACAGAGAATAAGGGTGAATGTAAATCACTAACAGAGGAATAAGGGTGATGTAAATCACTAACAGAGACAAAGGGTGATGTAAATCACTAACAGAGACAAAGGTGGAATCACTAACAAGACATAAGGGATGATAAGTATTAAAAACAGAGTGGACATAAGGGATGTAATCAACTAACAGAGACATAAGGGTGATGTAAATCACTAACAAGACATAAGGGTGATTAAATCCTAAAGAACTAAGGGTGATGAAATCATAAAGACATAAGGGTGATGAAATCACTAAAGAGACATAAGGGTGATTAAATCACTAACAGAGACATAAGGGTGATGTAAATCATAACAGAGACATAAGGGTGATGTAAATCATAACAGAGACAAAGGTGATGTAAATCACTAACAGAGATAAGGTGATGTAAATCAACAGAGACATGGGTGATGTAAATCACTAACAGAGACATAAGGGTGATGTAAATCACTAACAGAGACATAAGAGGTGATATAATCACTAACAGAGACATAAGGGTGATGAAATCACTAACAGAACATAAGGGTGATAACACTAACAGAGACATAAGGGTGATGTAAATCCTAACAGAGACATAAGGTGATGTAAATCATAACAACGAGACTAAGGGTGATGTAAATCACTAACAGAGAAAGTATGAAATCATAACAGAGACATAAGGGGATGTAAATCACTAACAGACTAAAGGAGTAAAATAAAAACTAAGGGAGTAAATCATAGGTGAGTATCATACGAGACTAGGGTGATGTAATCCTAAGAGATAGTGTGTAAATCACTACGAGTGGGATGTAAATCATACGCTAGGGTGTGTAATCCTACGAGATGGGTGATGTAATCACAACGAGATAGGGTGATGTAATCACTACAGAGACTAGGTGATGTAAATCACTAACAGAGAATAAGGGTGATGTAAATCACTAACAGAATAAGGGTGATGTAAATCACTAACAGAGAATAAGGGTGATGAAATCACTAACAGAGCATAGGTGATGTAAATCATACGAGACAAAGGGTGATGTAAATCATAACGAGATAGGGTGATGTAAATCAAACAGAGATAGGGTGATGAATCATAACAGACTAGGTGATTAAATCATACAGAGACAAGGTGATGTAAATCATACGAGCTAGGGTGATGTAAATCACTACGAGATAAGGTGTAAATCATACAGGACTAGGGTGATGTAATCACTAACAGGAATAGGGTGATGTAAATCCTAACAGAGAATAAGGGTGATGTAAATCATAACAGAGACTAGGGTGATGTAATCCTAACAGAGACATAAGGGTGATGTAAATCACTAACGAGAATAAGGGTGATGTAATCATAACAGAGCATAGGGTGATGTAAATAACAGAGAATAGGGTGATGTATCATAACAGAGACATAAGGGTGATGTAATCACTAACAGGACTAAGGGTGATGTAAACATAACAGAGACAAGGGTGAGTAATCATACAGAGAAAAGGGTGTGTACACTACAGAGACAGGTGATGTAAATCACTAAAGACATAGGGTGATGTAAACTACAGAGACTAGGTGATGTAATCCTAACAGAGACTAAGGGTGATGTAAATCACTAACAGACTAAGGTGATGTAAATCATAAGAGATGGGTGATGTAATCACTAACGAGATAAGGTGATGTAAATACTACAGGACAAGTGATGTAATCATACAGAGAATGGTTGAATCACTAACAGAGGGTGATGAACACTAAGAGCAAGGTGATGAATCATAACAGAGACATAGGATGTAATCATACGAGAAGTAGAAATCATAACAAGTAGGTGATGTAATCAACAGAGCATAGGTGATGTAAATACACGAGACATAGGGTGATGTAATCACTAACAGGATAAGGGTGATGAAATCATAGGACAGGGTGATGTAAATCATACAGAGAATAAGGTGTTAATCTAACAAGATAGTGATGTAATCACTACAAGACAAAGGGTGTTAATCCTACAGACAAGGGTGATGTATCATACGGATATGAGTGATGTAAATCACTAACAGAGACATAAGGGTGATGTAAATCACTAACAGAGACATAAGGGTGATGTAAATCACTAACAGAGACATAAGGGTGATGTAAATCACTAACAGAGACAGAAGGGTGATGTAAATCACTAACAGAGACATAAGGGTGATGTAAATCACTAACAGAGACATAAGGGTGATGTAAATCACTAACAGAGACATAAGGGTGATGTAAATCACTAACAGAGACATAAGGGTGATGTAAATCACTAACAGAGACAGAAGGGTGATGTAAATCACTAGCAGAGACATAAGGGTGATGTAAATCACTAACAGAGACATAAGGGTGATGTAAATCACTAACAGAGACAGAAGGTGATGTAAATCACTAACACAGACATAAGGGTGATGTAAATCACTAACAGAGACATAAGGGTGATGTAAATCACTAACAGAGACAGAAGGGTGATGTAAATCACTAACAGAGACATAAGGGTGATGTAAATCACTAACAGAGACATAAGGGTGATGTAAATCACTAACAGAGATTAGGGTGATGTAAATCACTAACAGAGACATAAGAGTGATGTAAATCACTAACAGAGACATAAGGGTGATGTAAATCACTAACAGAGACATAAGGGTGATGTAAATCACTAACAGAGACATAAGGGTGATGTAAATCACTAACAGAGACATAAGGGTGATGTAAATCACTAACAGAGACATAAGGGTGATGTAAATCACTAACGGAGACTTACTTGCAGGTGCATGGGAAAACATCTCCAGAGGTTGGGATAGATTGGATGTAGGCCTACAGAAAATCGGCGGGTTGGACGTACAATATTTCTTTTCTTCTTCCACCACCACCACCACAATATCAGCTTTTGTCGCTTCGTGCACACCATTTTATCATTGGTGGGCTTGTGCCAGAAGAGGAAAACAACAACAAGAACAAAAACAACAACAAAAACAACAACAACAACGCACAAACGAACAAAAAACAAAGCAAACAACAACAACAAAAAACAAACAAACAAACAAACAAAACAAAAACAAAAACAAAAACAAACCGTGGCCGTCCGGCTCCGTCGTCCTTGCTGTATGAACGATTTCACTGACATGGCCGACCAGCCAGCCGTCCGTTCGTCCGGGTTTACTATGATCTTACTTTCATACTCAAATCCCAGTGTCAACCAAGCCCGGAGTGACAGGTGACAGAGACACCGAAAGCATCGATTGTTTGTAGATTCAGCTGTGATCATGTTTCATGTCATGATTTGTGATTATTAATCAGTAATCTCCGGGGTGAAGGCTCGACGGACACGTCATCAGTGTTGGTTTGTTTGTTTGCTTGCTGGTTTGTTGTGACTTGATCGTGTTTTGTTTTAACGTGATTAATCAATAATCCAAACTGAGACATGCAGACTACGTCATTGCATGTTTTTCTTTTATGTTTATATCTCTGTTTGTTTTGTTTTTGTTTGTTTGTTTGATTTTTGTTTTGTTTTCATTCAAAGTGATTTTTTTTTTAACGATTCTGAGAGATACGCACGAGCTACGTCATCAGTGTTGTTTGCTGTTGTTTTGGGGTGTGTCTGTCTTCTGTTGTTGTTGTTGTAATCGTTGTTTTCACAAACGTGTACGGTTTCTTTTGACGTGGCTGGCTTTCTGGCCCATTCGCAGTCAACACAGGGAATGGGATGGTTTCGCCACATGGGAACCAATTCACGGTAATAACGTTATTGTAAATTGATACAGTGCCACCACAACATCGAAAGTATGACAAATAGAATGTCCTCAATCAGGTGGTTCAGCTCCTCCGAAGTTATCCAGCAAAACAGTGCAGAGCCTCATTTGGTGGGTAGCCTAAGGGCGATTATTTTACATCGCTGGCTCCCATGGGCTTCATGGTACTGGGACTTGCGACTGAATGAACTAGGGGGGTTGATGTGGTGTGTTGAGAAGCCGGAATAGGTGGCATGGGATCAATATCAATAGTGCGGAACAGAAGATGGAAAAGAAAAAAGGCAACAAACAACAAACAAACAAACAAACAAACAAACAAACAAACAGACGAACAAACAAACGAAAGAACTAACTAAGCAACCAACCAAACCAAACCACCAAACCAACCAACCAACCAACCAACCAACCCACCCACCAACCAACCAACCAACCAACTAACTAAGTCGCAAAAACATTCTCGGGTACAGATTTTGCGAAAGAATGATGATATAAGAGTAGGTTTACAATTACGCGTTAGGGTTAGGATTTAAATATAATATAAGGGCAAGAGTTGACAGTCAACCCTAATCCTAACCTTAACCACCAGAGAAGCCCAGTAAGAGTGTAAAATCCCCGGACAGTGAGCAGAACCCCCCCTCCCCCTTCCAAAAACAAAACAAACAAAACAAAATAAAACAAAACAAAACCACACACACACACACACACACGTACGCACACATACATGTACATACACACACACACAACATACACACACACACGTACACACACACGTACACAGACACACATACACACATACACGTACACAACACATACACACACACACACGTACACACACGTACACAGACACACATACACACACACGTACACACACACACGTACACACACACACACGTACACCACACACACACACACTACACACACACACACACACTACAACACACACACGTACACACACACACACACACGTACACACACACGTACACGTAACACACACACGTACACACACACACGTACACACACACACGTATACACACACACGTACACACACACACACACACACACGTACACACACACACACACTACACACACACAACACACACAACGTACACACACACACAACACACACACCACACACACACACACAACACACACACCAACCACACACTGAAACCGCCGCAATTGTCCATAGTCGCAATTATCTGCTGATTTCGATTAAGTGCAATTATGTTCTAGCTGTTTCATTCAATCCAACACGATTATCGATTAGTTTGTATAAGGACCCGCATGCAACCTCAGCACTTTTTTGGTTCTCTGCTTGCTTGCTAATTTGCTTGCTTGTTCATTTGTTTGTTTGACTGAAAAATGGTTGGTTTCTTTTGGTTTTTGTGTGTGTGTTATTTTCGTTGGGTCTTTGCGACTATGAGTAATTCAGGCATCCTGGGAGAGAAAGAGAGAGAGACACACACACACATATAGACAGACAGACAGACAGACAGACAGACAGACAGACAGAGACAGATTCAAACTCACATTCTGAGAGGGAGAGAGAGAGAGAGAGAGAGAGAGAGAGAGAGAAAGACAGAAGACAGAGACAGAGAGACAGAGACAGAGAGAGAGAGAGAGATAGACAGACAGAGAGAGACAGAGAGAGACAGAGAGAGAAGGTGCAGCTTTTATTCGGCGATACAGCCTCAATTTCACATGGTAAATCTACTGTGACAACATAAGAAATCAAATAACAGAAATACAATGCAAATATAATACAAATGCTTGGAAGTCAAGAGCGCAACAGAACAGCTGGAACATGGTATGAATATTTTACGGTGGGAACAAGTTTGTTTATTGTACTTTCGCTCATATTGTATCATTTTGTTGTAAATCAAACATGGGTGGTGGGGGTGGGGGTGGGGGTGGGGGTGGGGGCATGTTTCATAAAAACGATTACAGAACAACAACAACAACAAAAAACAGCAACAACAAAACCCCCAAAGAAACAACAACAACAACAAACAAAACAAAACAAAAACCTCTTTCAACTTCGTGACTATTCTAAGTAACTCATTCTATATTGGCCAACTGCTTTCATAATTATAGTCTCTATATTGCCCATTTAATAATTATCAAAATATTTTAGAAAAATAATACAACTCACAGACTTTAAAAAAATGAGGTGGCCATGGACAAAGAATTGGTGTAGTAATTCACAAAGTTTGAATGGATTCAATCTATTAATGACTGATTGATCCCATGTTGAAAAAATTTTTTTTTCACTACTGAGGCAATGGGGGGTAACTTAACCTCATATAACAGAAAATTGTGAACGTGTTCTTTTGTGTCCGTAGCAGTTCCAAACTGTATAAAATGGAATGACAAAATGTGTACGCACAGTGGATATTCATTGTCGAACCAGTATCAGTATCACTAGGCCACATATAAACTGTCACACGCAGAAACTCGCTCACACTCATGCACACGCTGTGCTGGCTATTAGTATAGTATAGTATAGTATAGAAGTATAGTATAGTATAGTATATGTATAGTATAGTAATAGTATAGTATAGTATAGTATAGTAAGTATAGTATAGTATAGTATAGTTAGTATTATAGTATGTATAGTATGTATAGTATAGTATATAGTAAGTATAGTGTAGTGTAGTAGTATAGTAGTATAGTATAGTATAGTATAGTAGTATAGTATAGTATAGTATAGTAGAGTAGAGTAGAGTAGAATAGAGTATAGTATAGTATAGGTCATCATCATCATGTGCCCTGCCGCATGGCGTTGGCGATCATGGCCTTCTATATGAGTCTATCCCTTGTCGCTACAAGAACACCTCCCACCGTCTCTGTCCACATGATCATGACATAAAGCGTAAGCCTGCGCATGATCATGCAAACAGATATGACTTGAAATTTTGAGGTGTCACTGACAATATAAAAGAATGGACTATTAACTGGCAAAGTTTGAATGCACTCACTCTGTTTATAATCTTTTCTAAATTGATTCCAAAATCATCATGACAAAAGCCTGAAATAAGTCTACACATGATTCCCAAATAATCGTGGCTCAAGCCAAAAATAAAGCTGCCACATGATTCCCAAATAATCGTGGCTCAAGCCAAAAATAAAGCTGCCACATGATTCCCAAATAATCGTGGCTCAAGCCAAAAATAAAGCTGCCACATGATTCCCAAATAATCGTGGCTCAAGCCAAAAATAAAGCTGCCACATGATTCCCAAATAATCGTGGCTCAAGCCAAAAATAAAGCTGCCACATGATTCCCAAATAATGATGGCTCAAGCCAACAATTATATAACTCTAACATGATTCCAAAAATCATCTGCAAAGCCAAAAATAAAGTCTGCCCCATGATTCCCAAATAACCGTGGCTCAAGCCAAAAATAAAGCTGCACATGATTCCGAAATAATCATGGCCAAGCCAAAAATAAAGCTGCCACATGATTCCCCAAATAATCGTGGCTCAAGCCAAAAGTAAAGCTGCCACATGATTCCAAATAATCATGGCACAAGCCAAAAATAAAGCTGCCACATGATTCCGAAATAATCGTGGCTCAAGCCAAAAATAAAGCTGCACATGATTCCGAAATAATCTGGCTCAAGCCAAAAATAAAGCTGCACATGATTCCGAAATAATCGTGGCTCAAGCCAAAAATAAAGCTGCACATGATTCCGAAATAATCGTGGCTCAAGCCAAAAATAAAGCTGCCATGATTCCCAAATAATCTGGCACAAGCCAAAAATAAAGCTGCACATGATTCCGAAATAATCATGCTCAAGCCAAAAATAAAGCGGCCACATGATTCCGAAATAATCGTGGCTCAAGCCAAAAATAAAGCTGCGCATGATTCCCAAATAATCGTGGCTCAAGTCAAAAATAAGGCTGCGCATGATTCCAAAAATGATCATGGCACAAGTCAAAAATAAGGCTGGATATGAATCCAAAATCATCAAGGCACAAGTCAAAAATAAGTCTGCATGTGAATCCAAAATTATCACAGCACAAGCCAAAAATAGGCTGCACAGGAATCCGAAATAATCATGGCACAAGCCAAAAATAAAGCAACACATGATTCTAAAATCAACATAGCATAAGGCAGATAAGGCTGCGCATGATTCCAAAACGATCATGGCACAAGCCAAAAATAAGGCTGCCCATGATTCCAGAATCATCATGGTATAAGCCAAAAATAAGGCTGCACGTGAACCAAAATGATCATAGCACAAGCCATAAGCCTGAGTATAAATCCTTACGCGCTATTAATAGGCTGTTGTTTCCTTGTCGGTAAAGTACATGAAAGTAAGACTGACCAAGATTTAGCGAAGGCTAATTTCAGAAATGTACGTCATAGAACAATACCAACCATTAATAAGTTCGTTCGTTAAACAATGGTTATAAATCAAACCATAAATTCGTTCGTTAAACAATGATCATAAATCAAAATATTAATAACTTCGTATGTTGAACAATGGTTATAAATCATAAATTGTTCTTGTACAGTGCGCTACTCTCCAAAAACTCATGTGGGCTCACTGCACATCAAATAAAATCAAACTTGCAAGTGGAGTACGAAAAACTCAAGCTATTAGGCGAGCTGGCCACATTAATTTTCCCTAAATTGTTGTACAATCTGCATCATTAGTAGCTTCCATAACTTTTCATGCTCTAGCTGTGTTGTTGGAAAGTGATGTATGGTGAGACTTACCGGTGTTCGTTTAAGCAAAATGTTTATTTCAGAGATTTTCGTCTTTAAATGTTCAATTCTTAGATTTTCGTCTTTCATGTTTATTTAAGAGATTTTCGTCTTTAATGTTCAATTCTTAGATTTTTGTGTTTCATGTTTATTTGAGAGATTTTCGTCTTTAAGTAAAAATACTGTAACAATTAATAAATTCTGGAAGTGTTTTCATAACAAAACAGTATGGGAAAGGATAGAAGAATTGTTGAGGTCCAAATGCTTCACTTGAACAAACATCAGATCAATTAACTGAAAACATAACCCTGTGTTTGATACTGATGATACTGTGCACACAGATCCAATATTTGATTCCATAGTCCCTCTAAGTAAAACGTATAATTACATGTAGAAACGCAAACTTGAAAACCCCAAACCGTTTCTTTTACAAGACGTTTTACCAAAATGCCAGATAGAGAAATATGCACAGTTTAGAGAAAAATGGCTACCATATCTATCCCCAGTTTCAGATGAAGTTTGTTATGACTCCTTGTTTGTTAAGGACATATGTA
>JAPXFY010000016.1:55615678-55618178 GCA_030674185.1 Monoplex corrugatus | reverse complement strand
ACAAGAAAAGAAAAGACAAGAAAAGACAAGAAAAGAAAAGACAAGAAAAGACAAGAAAAGAAAAGACAAGAAAAGAAAAGACAAGAAAAGACAAGAAAAGACAAGAAAAGAAAAGACAAGAAAAGACAAGAAAAGAAAAGACAAGAAAAGACAAGAAAAGACAAGAAAAGACAAGAAAAGACAAGAAAAGACAAGAAAAGAAAAAACAAGAAAAGACAAGAAAAGAAAAGACAAGAAAAGAAAAGACAAGAAAAGAAAAGACAAGAAAAGACAAGAAAAGAAAAGACAAGAAAAGAAAAGACAAGAAAAGACAAGAAAAGAAAAGACAAGAAAAGAAAAGAAAAGAAAAGACAAGAAAAGAAAAGAAAGAGAAGAAAAGAAAAGAAAAGAGAAGAAAAGACAAGAAAAGAAAAGAGAAGAAAAGACAAGAAAAGAAAAGACAAGAAAAGACAAGAAAAGAAAAGAAAAGAAAAGACAAGAAAGAAGAAAAGAGAAGAAAAGAAAAGAAAAGAAAAGAAAAGAAAAAAAAAGAAAAGAAAAGAAAAGAAAATTAAGTACACATATCAATGATTTAGCGTACGTAATCTAAAGACATGCCCCTTGGTGTTGACCACTCCGGCCAATTTAGGGATTTAAAAAAAAACATACCTGAATGCAAATTTAAACATCACACCTGAATGCAAATTTAAACATAACAAAGGACACTAAAACATATAAAGTCGAACCTAAATTACCTAAAATTGCTTTCCCATATCTCATTTCCCAAGAGCCAAAAAAAAAAAAAAAAAAAAAAGCATTAAATACATGTACCCAATTATCAATCGTAAGAGAAAGTACACAAAACTTTATCGAACACATAGGGGTGAATGGACCAGCAAGGCAGAAAACAGTGATAATAAATGACAGAAAGCAAAGGAGGAAGAAAGAAACAAAGAAAAACGACCGAACGAGTAAATTTCTAGCACAGAATTTCCAGTAGGTGGGGATACTATTTATACTAAAAGAGCCCCCGGCATTCCCACGAGATATGACGAATGCGTGAAAAAAAACAAACCACTGTGCAAATCGGTGTACGAATCATCAGATAAAAGAATGGTTAAGAGAAGGGAAGTAAGGAACAAAGGAAGAAGGCAAAGCGTCAGTGTATGTTTGAAGTTTCATCAGAACCACTGAGTCCATATGTATGTCTTTGAATAAATGCATTATCACACTGAATCGTTTGATGAACAGACGAAGGAAAGAAGGTGAGGAGAAACGTAGGCAGCAATGAAGAGCAGAAATTAAGAAAACCGACCATCCATCCATCTATCCATCTATCCATCCCTCCGTCCCTCCGACCATCCATCCATCCATCCATCCATCTATCCATCCCTCCGTCCCTCCGACCATCCATCCATCCATCCATCTATCCATCCCTCCGTCCCTCCGTCCATCCATCCATCTATTCATCTATCCGTTTGATCCTCCATCCGTCTGTTCATCCGTACATCAGCCCATTTTTCCATCTATCCATCCCGCCTGTACCTATCCATCCGTCTAATCATCAATCTAATCGTCCGTCCGTCCATCCATCCATCCATCCATCCATCCATCCATCCATCCATCCATCCATCTATCCATCCATCCACCCACCCATTTATCCACCCACCTATCCACCAATCCATCCACCCATCCACCCACCCATCCACCCACCCACCCGTCCGTCCGTTTGTCTGTCCGTCCATCCATCCATCTATCCATCCACACACCCACACACCCATCATCCACCCAACCATCCATCCATCCATCCACCCACCCACCCGTCCGTCCGTCCATCCATCCATCCATCCATCCACCCACACACCCACCCTCCCATCTATCCATCCGTCCGTCCGTCCATCCATCCATCCATCCATCCATCCATCCATCCATCCATCCACCCACCCATCCACCCACCCACCCACCCAACAATTCATCCATTCATTCATCCATCCATCCATCCATCCATCCATCCAAAATTATCTTTTTTGTATGATTGACATAGGTCAGTTGGTCGAACATTCGCGCCAGTTGTGTTTCGTCAATTTGCTCAAAATGCATCGTGTTTTTCTTGTCTTTTTCACGTGTTTCTGATTTTCTTCAACTTGAAAGTGGAGGGGAGGGGGGGGGGGGGAGGAGGAGAAAAACAAGACAAAAGAATGTTGTTGTTTTTTCCATGATAGTCACAAAAGCACAGAAATGCTTGTCTACAACCAGCCCTCGCTTCCAGACGGTCCACACAGGTGAATAGAAAACAAAACATGTCTATGATGACTGCTTTGTGTCATGTACAATCAAAAACAAAACATGTCTATGATGACTGCTTTGTGTCATGTACAATCAAAAACAAAACATGTCTATGATGACTGCTTTGTGTCATGTACAATCAAAAACAAAACATGTCCATGATGACTGCTTTGTGTCATGTACAATCAAAAACAAAACATGTCCATGATGACTGCTTTGTGTCATGTACAATCAA
>JAPXFY010000016.1:55588178-55595678 GCA_030674185.1 Monoplex corrugatus | reverse complement strand
ACATTTATACGACATTTTATGAGGAAATAGAAATTAGAGCGCCTGGTGACAACAGGAAAGCTGGAGGGAAAGAGAACACCAGGAAACACAGGGAGAAATATTGGACGGACTTGCAGGGTGGCTGAGGACGGAGAGGGTGGGAGATCTACTTGCAGCGACAAGGGACATATTCGCACAGAGGGGCATGATCGCCAACGCCATGCGGCAGGGCACATGATGGTGATGATCCTGGCGCCGACCAGGCCCGAGAGATACAGACACCTGCATGGCTGGTCAGAAGATTAGAGCAACACCTTGAATACGCATCCATGAAGTGGAGGAGACTCGACTGTGTGGTCCCACGTAACCACTGAGACTGTAGCACACTGAACTCTGGTAGGGCCGCTTGCTGCCGAAACATCCGCCAAAGAGTCTCACAGGTCTGATGGGATGCGAACCCACAACCTTCCAATCGGTAGTCCATTGAGCTAACCATGGTACCATGGGGACTGGTGCAGCTGCTTCTTCTGTTACCACGATTACTGCTACTACGGGGCCTACTATTTTAGAAATAAAAGTTTTCTTATTGCAATGCATTCGGTTGTGTTCAACTGTACTGTACTTGCATTGTATTGCAATGTATTCCATTGTGTTCTGTAATGTTTCGTATTCAATTGATTTTTATTACATGCATCATATTGTACTATTTACATTCTGTATTGTATTTCAGCGCAGTTGTTTTGTATTAAAAGAAATTGCATCATCTTCTATTGTAGTGTAATGCATTGTATGTTTATTATGTTACGTTATGTTATGTTGTTATGTTAAGGTATGGTATGGTATGGTATGGTATGGTAGGTATGGTATGGTAATGGTATGGTATGGTATGGTATGGTATGGTATGGTATGGTATGGATATGGTATGGTAATGGTATGGTATGGTATGGTATGGTATGGTATGGTATGGTATGGTATGGTATTATGGTATGGTATGGTATGGTATGGTCATGGTATGGCATGGTATGGTAATGGTATGGTATGGTATGGTATGGTATGGTAGGATGTATGGTATGGTATGGTATGTCATGGTAAGGCATGGTATGGTATGGTAATATTATGGTATGGTATGGTATGGTAGGGCATGGCATGGTGTGGTATGGTATGGTATGTCAGTGGTAGGGCATGGCATGGTATGGTATGGTATGTCATGGTAGGGCATGGTATGGTATGGTATGTCATGGTAGGGCATGGTATGGTAATGGTATGGTATGGTATGTCATGGTAGGGCATGGTATGGTATGGTATGGTAGGGATGATGTGGTATGGTATGGTATGTCATGGTATGATAGGGCATGGTATGGTATGGTATGGTATGTCATGGTTGGTATGGTATGGTATGTCATGGTAGGTTATGGTATGGTAATGGTCATGGTATGGTATGGTATGTCATGGTAAGGTATGGTATGTATGGTATGTCATGGTAAGGTATGCATGGTATGTCATGGTAGGGCATGGTATGTCATGGTAGGGCATGGTATGGTATGGTATGTCATAGTAGGGCATGGTATGGTATGGATGGTATGGATGGATGTCATGGTAGGGCATGGTATGGTATGGTATGGATGGTATGGATGATGTATGGTATGTCATGGGTAGGCATGGTATGAGTATGGTATGTCATGGTAGGGCATGGTATGGTATGGTCATGGTATGTTATGGTAGGGCAGTATGGTATGGATGGTATGTCATGGTAGGTATGGTATGTATGGTATGTATGGTAGGAGGCATGGTATGGATGGTTGTATGGTCATGGTATGGTCATGGTAGGGCATGGTAGGGCATGGTATGGTATGGTATGTCATGGTAGGGTATGGTATGGTAGGGCATGGTATGGTAGGTATGTATGGTAGGGCATGGTATGCTATGGTAGGGTATGGTATGGTAGGCATGGTATGGTATGGTAGGGTATGGTATGTTATGGTATGGATGGTATGTATGGTAGGCATGGTATAGCATGGTATGGTATGTCATGGTAGGGCATGGTACAAGATATGGTATGGTATGTCATGGTAGAGCATGGTATGGTATGGTATGGCATGGTATGGTATGGTATGGTATGGCATGGTATGTCATGGTAGGGCATGGTATGCATGGTAGTGCATGGTACGGTATGGTATGTTATGGAAGGGCATGGTATGGTATGGCATGGTATGGTATGGTATAGTATGGTATGGTATAGGTATGGTATGGTATGGTATGGTAAGGTATGGTAGGGCATGGTATGGTATTTTTTTAGAAACAAAAGGAATACAAAGAACATAACTTCAAAAGAAAGTACCACAGAACAAGAGAACAGAACGAAAGAAAAGCAAGGAAAGGGGGGGGGGGTTAGGATAAGACAGAGAGGCAGAAAGAAAGACAGAGAGGAAAGACAGAAAGGTAGAGAGGAAAGACAGAGAGGCAGAAAGAAAGACAGAGAGGCAGAAAGAACAGAGAGGAAGAAGAAGAGAGGCAGAAAGACAGAGAGGCAGAAAAAAGACAGAGAGGCAGAAGAAAGACAGAGAGGCAGAAAGACGAGAGCAGAGACAGAACAGAAAGACAGAGAGGCAGAAAGACAGAGAGGCAGAAAGAAAGAGAGCAGAAGGAGAAAGAAGACAGAAAGAAAGACAGAGAGAGCAGAAAGAAAGAGAGGCAGAAAGAAAGACAGAAGGCAGAAAGAAAGACAGAGAGGCAGAAAGACAGAAAGGCAGAAAGAAAGACAGAGAGGCAGAAAGACAGAGAGGCAGAAAGACAGAGAGGCAGAAAGAAAGACAGAAGCAGAAAGACAGAGAGGCAGAAAGAAAGACAGAGAGGCAGAAAGAGAAGAAGCAGAGAGGCAGAAAAAGAAAGACAGAGAGGCAGAAAGAAAGAAAGCAAAAGAGGCAGAAAGAAAGACAGACAGGCAGAAAGAAAGGAAAGCAGAGGCAGAAAGAAAGACAGAGAGAGAAAGAAAAAAAACCCAGAGAGGCAGAAAGAAAGCAGACAGGCAGAAAGAAAGACAGAGAGAGGCAGAAAGAAAGAGAGACAGGCAGAAAGAAAGACAGACAAGGCAGAAAAAAGACAGAGAGGCAGGGGGGGGGGGTAGATAAGAAGAGGGCAGAAAGAAAGACAGAGAGGCAGAAAGAAAGACAGAGAGGCAGAAAAGAAGACAGAGAGGCAGAAAGAAAGAAGAGAGGCAGAAAGAAAGAAGAGAGCAGAAAGAAAGGAGAGAGGCAGAAAGAAAGACTGACAGGCAGAAAGAAAGACAGACAGGCAGAAAGAAAAACAGAGAGGCAGAAAGAAAGACAGAGAAAGAAAGACAGAGAGGCAGAAAGAAAGACTGACAGGCAGAAAGAAAGACAGAGGCAGAAAGAAAGACAAAAAGAACAGAAATCATAGCAGGGGGAAGGGGGTGGGCAGGTATACGAACATGGCAGGAAAATATTACACAGGAAACGCCACCACACGCATACCAGACACATCAAACGTATCACGCCAGGTGCAGAAAGCCTGCAGACATACAAGAGTAGTAGTAGTACCCACCCCATAAACCACCACCCCCACCCCAACCACCCTAACCCCCATCCCCAACACCACGACACTACTATCCCGATTAGCACACTACCCAACATCAGAAGAGCAAGAACCCAGGAACATATTCCGACAAAAAAAAAAAAAAAAAAAGCCTGAATCTATGCGCACCGTCTTCGCGCATCCATTAATTTCCCATCATGCCAGGCGCAAGGGGTACAGGCGGAAATCACAGACAGGATGGCGACCAGGCGGAAAATCAATCATGGGCAGGTGAAAACTTGTTCACCTGCTTGATCCTGTCTTTCTTTTTTCTTTCAATTCCTTTTTTTTTTCTTCTTTTATAGCTACACACACCCTTCTCCCCTGTTGCCTCCCACCTACAGGAGTTTCACATCATCACTGGTGTTAATGATAAAAAAAAAAAATTCGCCGGTGATTCGAGTTCGGTTCTTAGTCAATGTGCATGGGTTGTTGCTTTTTTTGTTTTTTAGCGAACTGGCTGGTTCAGCTGGTTGGGGTTCATTTCTCATGATCATCATCATATCATCATCATCCGTCGACATCTATTATCATCGTCGTCGTCATCATCATGTCGTCGTGGTCCTCGTCGTCGTCGTCATCCGTCATGATCTTATCATCATGATCATCATTCCGTAGTCGTCGTCGTCGTCATCATCATCATCATCATCATCGTCGTCTTATCATCATCATCATCATCATCATCATCATCATCATCATCATCATCATCATCATCATCATCATCATTTAACATCATACATCATCCTCCCACCATTATCCATGATCATCATCACCATCATATCATAGTATTATCATCGTCACCCGTTTTCCTCTCCCCATCATCATCATCATCATCATCATCATTGTCGTCGTCGTCGTCGTAGTCATCGTTATCATCATCATCATGATAATCTATCATCCAATTATTGTAATTTCATTTAATATCTATTCAAACAACGTGCTTTCAGGCAAATGCTGTGTTGTACTGGTGTTGCAATGTTTTGTAGACAACACGGTCATGTTAACACTGTATTATATTATTTTTATGTCATGTGTGCACTGCATTCTATTATACTGTGTCATGTGTGGCATTGTATTCTATTATATTGTGTCAATGTGTACACTGTATTATATTATTTTATGTCATGTGTAGCACTGCATTCTATTATACAGTGTCATGTGTGGCATTGTATTCTATTATATTGTGTCATGTGTAACACTGTATTATATTATTTATGTCCATGTAGTACTGTATTCTATCACATTGTGTCATGTGTGGCATGTATTATATCACATTGTGTCATGTGTGGCATTGATTATCACATTGTTCATTGGCATTTATTTATCACATTGTGTCATGTGTGGCATTGTATTATATCACATTGTGTCATGTGTGGCATTGTATTATATCACATTGTGTCATGTGTGGCATTGTATTATATCACATTGTGTCATGTGTGGCATTGTATTATTATTCATTTGTGTCATCGTTGTGTGCATTGTATTATCTATTGTATTGTGTCATGTGTGCATTGTATTCTATTGTATTGTGTCATGTGTGATTGTATTCTATATATTGTGTCATGTGTGGCATTGTATTCTATTGTATTGTGTCATGTGTGGCATTGTATTATATCACATTGTGTCATGTGTGGCATTGTATTCTATTGTATTGTGTCATGTGTGGCATTGTATTATTCACATTGTGTCATGTGTGGCATTGTATTCTATTGTATT
Organism: Monoplex corrugatus; assembly: GCA_030674185.1. Lineage (NCBI taxonomy): Eukaryota > Metazoa > Mollusca > Gastropoda > Littorinimorpha > Ranellidae > Monoplex > Monoplex corrugatus. Next base: position 55,590,392 of record JAPXFY010000016.1, on the reverse strand, counting down.
GTGTCATGTGTGGCATTGTATTATATCAATTGTGTCATGTGTGGCATTGTATTCTATTGTATTGTGTCATGTGTGGCATTGTATTATATCACATTGTGTCATGTGTGGCATTGTATTCTATTGTATTGTGTCATGTGTGGCATTGTATTACTATCACATTGTGTCATGTGTGGCATTGTATTCTATTGTATTGTGTCATGTGTGGCATTGTATTTTATTCACTTGGTCATGTGTGGCATTGTATTTATGTATTGTGTCATGTGTGGCATTGTATTCTATTGTAATTGTGTCATGTGTGGCATTGTATTCTATTACATTGTGTCATGTGTGGCATTGTATTCTATTGTATTGTGTCATGTGTGGCATTGTATTCTATTACATTGTGTCATGTGTGGCATTGTATTCATATTATATGTGTCATGTGTGGCATTGTATTCTATTATTGTGTCATGTGTGGCACTGTATTCTATTACATTGTGTCATGTGTGGCATTGTATTCTATTGTATTGTGTCATGTGTGGCACTGTATTCTATTGTAATTGTGTCATGTGTGGCATTGTATTCTATTATATTGTGTCATGTGTGGCACTGTATTCTATTGTATTGTGTCATGTGTGGCATTGTATTCTATTATATTGTGTCATGTGTGGCACTGTATTCTATTGTATTGTGTCATGTGTGGCATTGTATTCTATTATATTGTGTCATATTACATTATACCGTTTCGTATTGTATTATTGTACTGCATTGCGTTGTACTGTTCTAGTCTCTGTAATAAATTCCACTGTATGCTGTATCTTTCTCTCCCATCTTCTGTTCCCATCGGTTCTTCCTAACAGCAAAATATTCACCAAATCTCCATAGAAATCGACTCGTAACTCAGTTACTGGAAATCGATGGATTTTCTCATTTCCTCTAATGAATATTCACCGAAATGGAAGCCCAGGCCAAACTCAATTAATGTCAAAATAGCCGAGCTGCACTGTTCCATATCTTGAGTCGTGCGTAATTGTTGTGTTGTGTTGCGTTGTATATTGATGTCTGTGTGTGTGTGTGTAAGTGTGTGTGTGTGTGTTTGTGTGTGTGTGTGTGTGTGTGTGTGTGTGTGTGTGTTTGTGTGTGTGTGTGTGTGTGAGAGAGAGAGGCAGACAGACAGAAGATATACAGGCAGCAGAGAGACAGAGAGAGAAGAGAGAAAGAGAGACAGAGGAGAGAGGGAGGGAGGGAAAATAAGAGAGAGAGAGAGAGAGGCAGAAAACAGACAGACAAACAGACAGACGGACAGACAGACAGACAGAGATTGCCCACTCGCTTGTGTGTAGCTGTGTGGATGTGTGTACGTGTGTACACAGACACACGCAGGCACAGACAGACAGACAGACAGATAGACAGACACACACATACACACACGCACACACACAGACACAGACACAGACAGACACACACACACACACACACACACACACACACACACACACACACACACACACACCACAACATCTAGGGGGGGGGGGTGTAGGGGAATATAACAACCCACAAATATCCACGAACACGATTTTTACATATTTGAATCAACAACGTGACAGATTGATTGAAAGGCCAAACATCCTAACAATAATTTTTTATATACAAATCCTGTAGAGGTTTCCGTGACTTTCGTGCAAGGCCACATCGATATTTCATTCACACATTGGATAATATAATAATGTTTGTTGAATATTCATTGGTTGGCCTATTGAACATTATTAGACTCAGTTATTTATGTCAGGTTGAAGAAAAAAAAACATGAACACAGTATCAAAAAGCGTATTTAATAGAACCAGACAAGACAGGCTCAAATTTTGGGCCCACTGGCTTTTATCAAGAGTAAACGTAAGATCACAAAACAGCAAACAACAATACAACAAACACAACAAATACAACAAACACAAAAACAACAAACACAACAAATACAACAAACACAACAAATACAACAAACACAACAAATACAACAAACACAACAAATACAACAAACACAACAATACAACAAATACAATAATTAGGAGAAAAAGACCAAAACTTTCCAGTTGCTTTCGTCCAGTAGGAGACACTGACTGAAAAATCATGATGTCATGTTGATTTGATTGTTCTGATTTTTTTTTATTCATGTATTCCATTTTTATGATTTTTTTGTCATTATCAAACAAACGAACAAATAAACGAACCAACGAACAA
>JAPXFY010000016.1:55555678-55578178 GCA_030674185.1 Monoplex corrugatus | reverse complement strand
ATTGCACACCTCACACTCACACGTACACACACACAAACATACACACATACTCACACAAACACACACACACACACACACGCACACACACACACACACACGCACACACACTCACACACACGTACACACACACACTTAGACTCACACATACACACACACACACACACACACACACATCACATATCGCACACCTCACACTCACACGTACACACACCTCACACTCATGCACTCATACAAAAACATCTCTCTGTCTCTCTCTCTACCTATCTATTTATCTGACTGTGCATCCATCTGTCTGTGTTTCTGTCTGTGTCTCTAGTGATCTATCTGTGTATCTGTCTGTGTCTCTAGTGATCTATCTGTCTGTGTATCTGTCTGCTTGTCTGTGTGTCTATATGTTTGTGTATCCCTTTATGTATCTGTCTGTTTGTGTATCTGTCTACGTGTCTGTGTGTCTATCTTTGGTCTGTGTGTCTGTGTATCTGCCTGTGTATCTATTTGCCTGTGCATCTGTCTATCGAACTGTCTGTGTATCTATCTGTTTGTGTATCTCTTTATCTATTCTTTTTGTGTGTCTGTCTATCTATCTACCTGTCTGTGTATCTATCTGTTTGTGTATCTCTTTATCTATTCTTTTTGTGTGTCTGTCTATCTATCTACCTGTCTGTGTATCTATCTGTTTGTGTATCTCTTTATCTATTCTTTTTGTGTGTCTGTCTATCTATCTACCTGTCTGTGTATCTATCTGTTTGTGTATCTCTTTATCTATTCTTTTTGTGTGTCTGTCTATCTATCTACCTGTCTGTGTATCTATCTGTCTGTGTGTCTATCTGTCTGTGTATCTGTCTATCTGTTTATCTGTCTGCGTGTCGATCTGCCTCACTGTCCATCTATTATTCGACCTCTATTGGAAAACATTCATGAGATGAAATGGCAGCTGTATTATGTTTTTGCTATAATGAATCTGAGATTTTTTCTGTACGTCTGTCTGCCGTCTCTTTGTCATCATCTTCGCCGTTGTCGTCATTGTCGTTATCACCATCCTCATCATCATTAACAACACCACAATAACACCACTATCACCATCAATCATCATCAATCACCATAAATCAGCATCAATCATCATCATGTATTATCATCATACATCATCATGTATCATCATCATCATCATCATCATCATCATCATCATCATCGTTGTTGTTATTACCATCACCACCACTACCACCACCACCACCATCATCAATCATCAATCATCATCATCAGAATCATCATCAGAATCATCATCAGCCGCAGCATAATCATTATCATCAATCCTGAATCATCATCATCATCATAATCATCATCACCAATCCTGAACCACCACCACCACCGTCACCGTCACCATCACACCACCACCACCACCACCACCACCACCACCACCATAATTATCAATCAATCATCATCATCATCATCATCATCATCAATCATCAATCATCATCAGGACCTGTTGAAGCCTTGGCAGCGGTAGTCTAGTCTTTGATTCAAAAGTCTGGCACCAAGCTACAGAGCCCATCACTGCTTTATCCGTCATCCATCATAGGCGGCCTTCACTCAAACAGGAAGACTGGGACGGGTTTAGTGAATTAAAAGAAAAAAAAAAGAATATCCTAGTTGGGGTTTCACAGCAATTTAATAAATGTGTGTATGTGTGTGTGTGTGTGTGTGTGTGTGTGTGTGTGTGTGTGTGTGTGTGTGTGTGTGTGTGTGTGTGTGTGAGTGTGTGTATGTGTGTGTGTGAATGTGTGTGTGCGCGCACGCCCGTGTGCGTGTGTGAGTGTGTGTGTGTGTGTGTGAGTGTTTGTGTGCGTGTATGTGCATGTGTGTATGTTCGTGCGCATGTGTGTGTACGTGCGTTTGTGTGCACGTGTGTGTACGTGAGTGTGTGTGTGTGTGTGTGTGTGTGTGTGTGCATGTGTGTGTACATGCATGTGCGCCTGTCTGAGAGTGAGGATGTGTGTGCGTACGCGCGTGAGTGCGTGCGTGCGCGTATGTGAATATGTATGAGTTTGTGAGAGGGGAGAAAGTATAGAGTAAAATGTGATAGAGATTCAGGGGGGGGGGGGTAATGAGACAGAGAGAGAGAGAAAGTATAGAGTAAAATGTGATAGAGAGCCAGGGGGGTAATGAGACAGAGAGAGGGAGAAGGTATAGAGTAAAATGTGATAGAGAATCAGGGGGGTAATGAGACAGAGAGAGGGAGGAAGTATAGAGTAAAATGTGATAGAGAGCCAGGGGGGTAATGAGACAGAGAGAGAGAGAAAGTATAGAGTAAAATGTGATAGAGAGCCAGGGGGGTAATGAGACAGAGAGAGGGAGAAAGTATAGAGTAAAATGTGATAGAGAGCCAGAGGGTGATGAGACAGAGAGAGGGAGAAAGTATAGAGTAAAATGTGATAGAGAATCAGAGGGGGGGGGGGTAATGAGAGAGAGAGAGGGAGAAAGTATAGAGTAAAATGTGATAGAGAATCAGGGGGGGTAATGAGACAGACAGAGGGAGAAAGTATAGAGTAAAATGTGATAGAGAATCAAGGGGGAGGGGGAGGGGTAATGAGACAGAGAGAGGGAGAAGGGGAAGGGCAACGGGTGGAGGGAGAGATGAAAGGAGAGTGGGGGTGAGAAAGAGAAAGAAAGAAGAGAGAGAGAGAGAGAGAAGACAGAGAGAGAGAGAGGAGAGAGAGAAAGAAGAGAGAGAGAAAGAGAGAGACAGAGAGAGAGAGAACGAACGAACGAACGAACGAAAAATTTTATTCAAAAGGCCTTGGCCACATTTGAAGGGGGAAACATAATCATAATTATATCAACACACAAGCTCAATTCTATTGATTTACAAATGTATCTCGAAGTTTAAATGCCTTGTATAAATAAATAGCAAACTGCTTTACTACAGATTCGTCTTTGGATGAGAGTAACATTACCAATCTAAACAAACATGGTCGTCTAAAAAAATTAATAGGTATAAATTTCGCTCTGAACTGAATCAAATTTTGACAAACCAAGGCAAAATGTAGTTCATCATCAACATCCATACCACAAAGGGGACATAATAAATCATTTTCAGCAACTTTCCTGTGATAAAAGTGATGTTTCTTCAAATCAGAAATTCCAAATCTAAACTTGGTCATAACCCTCTTAATATGCCTGTCTATTGGTAATGACAAATACAGTGGGAAGCAATGCGATGGATTAATCAAACGGTACATACTGTATCTATTACTGTCCTCCATATTTGAATGCCAGTTTTGCCATTGGTTATCAATTAATCTATCACGAAGAGAGCGTAAAAACACACCTTTACTTCCAACACCCTGATTAATCCAAGCATAACCAAATCCATTTTCAAATAACATCCGTCTGACTGTTGATACCCAGTTTGCCTTTCCTCTTTCATCTAATAAGCAAAGCATGTTATAAGCCTTTTTGGGTAACCTAGATCGGTTCATTTGAGTTAGTTTTATCCAATAGCGAATGCATCTAACTGCTGAAAGAATATGCAAGGGATATCTGTTAGTCTCAGCATAAACAAGATTATTTGGTGTTCTTAAAGATACTCCCAGAAATTTTTTGAGCGCAAATAAATGTATTTTTTCACAATGCGTAACTGCAGCATCTAGACCCCATATTTCTGCACCATACAATATTATCGGTTGGATTTGAGAATCAAAAAGTTTAATAAACAAGTGGAAAGAGCTATTGTTTAACCTCCTCAAATTCTGCATAATAGATAATAAACCTCTTTTACCCTTATCTGCAATATCTTTACAGGCAAAAGTGAAACTTAGACGAGTCGAAAAATAAATACCTAAATATTTGTACACATTAACAACAGACATCATAACACCACTGAAAAACCATCTTTCCCTTGCAGCCAGATATCCACCTTTTCTGAAGACAATGATGTTGCTTTTAGACATATCAACTTTTAACTGAAGCCGAGAAGCAGATCTGTCTAAGCTATCCAACTGTCGTTGAAGACCTATCACTGTTTCCGCTAATAGCACAATGTCGTCTGCAAAAAGCAAAATAAATAATTCTAAAGCATCATTCAAAAAACAGGCTCCATGACGACCGTTTTCAGTAACTTCTCTAGTAACCTCATTAATGAATAAAGAAAATAAAATAGGACTACATACATCCCCTTGCTTCACACACACAGAGAGAGAGAGACAGAGAGAGACAGAGAGAGAAAGAGAGAGAGAGAAAGAAAAGAGACAGAGAAAGATAGAGAGAAAGAGAGAGAGACAGAGAAAGAGAAAGAGAGAGAGAAAGAGAGAGAGAGAGAAAGAGAGAGAAAGAGAGAGAGACAGAGAGAGAAAGAGAGAGAGAGAAAGAGAGAGAGAGAAGACAGAGAGAGAGGAGAGAGAGGAAGAAGAGAGAGAGAAACAGAGAAAGAGAGAGAAAGAGAGAGAGAGAAAGAAGAGAGAGAGAGAGAGAGAGAGAGAGAGAAAGAAAGAAGAGAGAAAGAGAGGAAGACAGACAGACAGACATACAGACAGACAGACAGCAGACAGACATACAGGCAGACAGACAGACGGAGGGAGGGAGACAGATTTCATATTTTGAATGATTTGTTTATTTAGGCCATTGCCCCTTATGAAAGGGTGTGCGATAAAATCTAATTTTCAACCACATTGCGTGTTTGTAAGTATATATGTGTGTGTGTGGAGGGAGAGAGAGAGAGAGAGAGAGAGAGAGAGAGAGAGAGAGAGAGAGAGAGAGAAAATAGAGAGAGAGAAATAGAGAACGAGAAATAGAGAGAGAGACAACACACAGAGAAAGAGAGAGAGAGACAGAGAGACACAGGCAGACAGAGACAGAGACAGAAACAGAGACAATGAGGCGAAATTAAAGTACAGCCCTTTCAAGCGGCCTCAGTCCTAGATCGCATCATAGCTATCATCCCATCGTCATTACCATACTCGTGGCATTGTCAAAAACAACAAAACAACAACGAGCAAACAACAAACAAACAAACAAACAAACAAACAAACACGTCCAGACAGGCAGACAGACAAGCAGTCAGACTGGATCCACACCACAGAATGCAAAAAGAAAACTACAGAAACTTGGCCCTTCGTTGCCCAACACATCATCAGCCTAAGACGGACCTAGGTACACCAAGAAACCCCCAACTGGGTATTCCCTCGCCTGGTGGCTAGAGGGTAGTGATTTTTCCACGACCTCCCAGGTCAAGTGTATCATCAATCACCATCATCATCATCATCATCATCATCATCATCATCATCATCATCACAGTGCGTTGCCACATGGCGTTGGTGATCAGTGGCCCTCCGTCGCCTGGTGGCTAAAGGGTAGTGATTTTTCCACGACCCCCCAGGTCAACGTGTATCATCATCATCATCATCATCATCATCATCATCATCATCATCATCATCATCACATCATCATCATCATCATCATCATCATCAATGCTTTGCACATCTTTGCGATCAGCCCTCGTATGTATCTACCCTTTGTGCCGCAAGTACCATCTTCACCATCCTGTCTTCAGCCACTTGCAGTCGTCCAATATTCAATATTTTTTTCCTGGTCTACTTTGTCTCTCTTTCCCTCAGCTTCTGTTGGACCAGTGCTCCAATTCCCTTCCTCATCAAATGGCTATAATGTTGCCTTCTTTCCTAATCATCCTCATCATGATCAATGTCTATGCAGACCTGATATTGCCTGATCATCTTGCTGTGCATAATAACATGCAGACATCAATAAACATGTCATTAAAGACCCTGTGAGTCATGTCTGTGTTCAGTGTTTATGAAAGCATAAAACCACCCAGCATGTGCGCCAACCAAGCATGCAGCAACATACCCACCTGCCAAGTGTGGGAAAAACGCTATGCATGTACGCATCCCAGAAAATATGAACATTAAAAAGAACTGCTTTAAAAATTACGTTGTGAGTACAACCAACCAAGCAAGCGACCAAGCGACCAACCAACCGACCGACCGACCGACCGACCGACCGACCGACCGACCGACCGACCGACCGACCGACCGACCAACCAACCAACCAACCAACCAAATCAAATCCAGCCCAGACACAAAGACAGACAGACAGCTATACAAACAGATAGTAATACACAAAGAAAGACAGACAAACAGACAGATAGATAGACAGACAGAAAGACACAAAGACAGACAGACAGCCATACAAACAGATAGACAATAAGACACAAAGACAGACACAAAGACAGACACAAAGACAGACAGCCATACAAACAAACAGACAGAAAGACACATAGACAGACAGACAGACAGACAGACAGACAGGATTCAGACCACAGCATACAAAAACAACAAACCCCACAGAAACTTGGTCCTTCATTACCCCTCATATTATCACGCCCAGAGATAAATAACCTCGACACATTAAGATGTCTGACGATGATTGTCTGTCATGCGTCATGTCTTCCTTTCCCCTTACACTCTCTTTTTCAGAGCAGGCAGGTGGTCAAGGCACTGGTCTTCCAGTTACGAAGTCTGGGGTTCGAACTTGTTCGAGTATTGTTTGGCGGCTGAATGGCACAGACTTTGGCGATCTACCAGGCCAACATGTATTGAGATCTAATAGTACAGTACCTGAAACCTGGGCTATTGCCTTCAAAAACATACATACACACACAAACAAACAAACAAACAAATAGTCAAACAAACAAACAAACAAACAAACAAATATGCCTGTATGAATGTCATTTCTCTCTCTCTCTCTCTCTTTCTTTCTCTCTCTCTCTTTCTCTCTCTCCTTCTCTTTCTCTCTCTTTCTCTCTCTATCTGTCTGTCTGTCTGCCTCTCTCTCTCGATCTGTCTGTCTGTCTGCCTGTCTCTCTCTCTCTCTCTCTCTCTTCTCCCTCTCTCTCTCTCCCTTCTCTTTCTCTTTCGTCTCTCTCTCTGTCTGTCTGTCTGTCTGTCTGCCTGTCTCTCTCTCTCTATCTGTCTGTCTGCCTGTCTCTCTCTCTTTCTTTCTCTCTCTCTCTTTCTCTGTCTGTCTGTCTGTCTGTCTCTTTCTCTCTCTCATATTAGTGTGGACCCTCCATGGACGAGGACTGGATGTAAGAAAAGTGTTAATCAGCTTATGCTACCACTCTCGAGAAATAATGTTCTTTTTTTTCATGTTCGTCTCTCTCGATATTATAAAATACACGGAAAAACAAAACAAAACAAAACAAAAAAACCAGTTCACTATAAAACATTACACACAAGAACACGGAAGACTACATCATTATCACTGACCTACTTTGTTATCCCTGACTGCAAATTGCATCATTCCCCAAACCCCCCAACCCCCCCCCCTCCCACACACACACACCTCGTCTTCTACATCCCCCTGCCAATCCCCCCCCAGTCCCCCCCCCCACCTTTTCCCTATATCACCCTCGAGTCTTTGTCTGTAACTTAATACTCCTGCGACGGTACTGGTCCATTTTTTTTTCCACCATAGAAATGGCCCCACAGTGCGAACATCACGTCATCCGCGTCATCTCAGGTCACTGACTTGGCAAGCGGTCCCTATAGGGATTACAGATGCATGGTTAAGTTGCCAATAGTATTTAAGCGACTGGTGCGCTGTGCGTATTTCGTTGAACAAAACCTAGGGTCTAGTAACCTTACCAGCTAAAGAGTCTGGAGTTTGTCCCAGAAGGCAGTCACCACGTTCGGACAATCCCATAAGTGCTCCACCAACCCAGTCTGCCAAAATGTGTCCATAACTACAAATCTGGAATCAGCGTGTTTATAAGCATCAACAACAACAGACAGAAAATGAATAGATACGTATAATCGATTAAACAAACAAACAAACGAAAGAAGAAAGAAAGAAAGAAAGAAAGAAAGAAACAACAAACAAACAAAAACACCGTGAATACATAGTAAATATGTAAATATAACTTCGTCACAGAGGACCAAACAGAAAATAAATAAAATGAAATAAAATAATCTCTCTCTCTCTCTCTCTCTCTATCTATCTATCTATCTATCTATCTATCTATCTATCTATCTATCTATCTATCTGTCTGTCTGTCTGTCTGTCTGTCTGTCTATCTATCTATCTATCTATCTATCTACACACACACATACATATAATTATATACATATCTATATTCATCTACAACATTCATCGTGGAACTTGAGCTCTGTGGTACCCTTTAAATAAACTATGGGAGAAAAGGTCACACTGACATGATCTTACCGTCAATATTAATTAGTACAAGAAGACACAAGACTACAAGACTTCCCTTCTGAAGATCAAAAGGAAGCCCCAGCAGTTTTATCTCTCAGCGTGCATCCCCCGTCAGAGTCTTACCAGCCAGATGGACAAGATAAACGATGGGGGGGGGGGGGGGGGGGGGGGGGGGGGGGGGACGAACTTTGACGTAAGGAGTCTACCCAACAACAAGAACATGAACAAGAACAAGAACAAAAACAAGAAGAAGAAGAAGAAGAAGAAGAACAACAACAACAACAACCAACAACAACAAACAACAACCTACTTGTAGAGAATAGAAACTTTTTCGGGTGTCCACGTTTTCATCATGTACGACTGACGGCTGGTTTCAAGCGGTCGATTCAACGGACAAGACAAAAGGAAAGGTACGTCTGGGTATCGTCACACTTACTTGTAGTTTTAGCTGCAGTTCCAGTCTCTCAAGATGAAGTCTCCATGCTCAGAATGATTTCCATCCATATTCACTGACATCAAAGGTGCCATGTGATGGAGAAGATCTAAACCCGATCATGACACAAACCTCAAGCCTGCGCATAAGCCCCCATGAGTTGGCAAGAAAGTCCTGAGGTCATTCCTAGCGAATGGGTTTTGTATCTCATATAAATTTGTACCAAGTTTACAATTGGAACAATCTTGAATTTAATCTTCTATTACAACTACCAAGGACTCCCAAGATGACAAAATACACAGGAAGCAATGCTCCCGACGCTGTGCTCGCAAAAACCTTATCTAGATCATTTGGCATTTCCTGTTGGCTGCGGAGTGATTCCCCCTGTGGACTTGTTAATGCCAAACTGATGGGTGAGTGACCAGTAAAACAAAAATCAAATGAGGTCAGCCAGGGATGGTTGTGGGTGTGCGGTGTGGGTGTGGGTGTGGGTGGCTACATAAAAGTACTGCTACTAATTCTTGTTGGACCTAATCTGTCAAAGAGGAAAAGGATATACAGGGGGTTGCAAAAGTAGGTTATACAGTTATGAAAAAAGAAAACACGTACAATACACATTGCATAAACATATAATAACACGCACAGCATTAATCCCTCAGATACTCAAACTGCTTGCCGTCGGTATTCACACACTCCTCTAATCGAGTGCGGAATTAAGCGTTATAATAATGATGTGATACTTACTGTATACCTACTTTTGCACCCCCGCCTGTATATCTCTTCAAGTTCACTCTGTTGAGTTTGTCTGCAATAAATGTGGTCTAATAGTTTGGAATGGCAATCTCTCTTATTGCAAGAACTACTACTACTATACTACTACTACTATACTACTGATAATATTCAAGAATTACATTTTCAAAAATTACATTTTTCTTACAGTTTTTTAGAATCTTTTTTAATCATTGGACTCCCGCCCCTATCCACCATCTGCAAAAACGTATGCAAAAACTTAACCCTTTGACTCGCTTACTCTATCCACTGGCTTACTGCTTTGCTAGCATGGTTGACAACACATGATGCTGGTGGACAGGGTGCAGGAGTTAAATGGCTTTACAATAACTAAGCTAAATACAAATCTAACCATAACTAAGGACAATAAATGATATGCAAAAACAGGCCCAAATTACCTAAAATTGCTTCCGCATATCTCATTTCCTTACAGTCAAAAATGCACTTAATACATGTACCCAATTAACAATCTTAAGAGAAAGTACGTAATACTTTATTGAACACATACAGATGAATGGACCAGCAAGGCAGAAAATCATAGGAAAAAATGACAGAATGTAAAGGAGAAAGGAAGAAAAAGAGTGACAGAAAAGAGGAAATTTCCGGTACAGAATTTCCAGAAGGTGGGAATACTATTTGTACGGGGTATTCCCTGAGTTATGTGAGTATGAAACTCATCATGACACACAATACGTCCGTATGGTGTATAAGAACAGCACTGCCCATTCCTATTTCTCAACAAATGACAACAGATCTCCAACGGTAAATGTAACGTTTTATACTCAGCATCCATTTGTAAACCGGTAAAATCCCATCGTTCGAAACGTCTTGTGAATCCCTCACCTCCACTCTAATTTGCATCTCCAAAGGAAGCAACCACTTCCTGCTCCTGGTGGAGTGATTTCCCCTGTAGCTTGTAAAGGCTCTGCCTAATAAGCCTAGGCACTAAACTTTCCATTTATGCTCTACAGTCTACAGTCGCCATTTACCCTGAAAGGAAAGAAAGTAATAAGTACTATGGCACACTATTATGTAATAATCGAAAATTTTCAAAATACGTTATAATTTCTCAGCAATATTTAGAATGCTCTTGCAAAAAACCCCTGCAATTTACCTTCAATCTACACTTTAAAGCACTTTTTCTAAGAACTGAATTATCATAAGATAACATTCATCAGTTTTTGCCATTATTGATGTGAACTGCATAACAGGAATTGCACTGTGATTGCTCCTGCAGTCCCTCTCCAATATCCAATAACATAACTGACTGATAACATATGACTTCTCCAACCAATATCTCACAAACTTGCTCAGGTTCCAGCGAATCTGAAGTATTGCCAGTTTCGGATTCTAATTCCCCCCACCAACTCTCCAATGAGGCTACAAACTGATATCCCTTTCCCTCCACCCCCCCCTCCCCTCAAAAAAAAAAAAAAAGAAACTCCCACCAATATCCCCTAAGGTCGTCTTGGGGTCAGAGACTCTCTCAAATTGCCATACTCGTCGTCTACGTCCTCAGGAAAATGGGGGTTTTATGTGCAGAGACCACTCGTGCATCTTTAAATTGTTTGCCCTTGGTACAGGCGGTCGGTGGATCCACACGGGTGGCAGGTTTACTTTGTGGCTGGATCTGTTTGTAGTAGGTCAGAGCAAAGAGGGTAGACAGTATTCTCTTTGGTCAGAGCAAGAAAAGGCACAGAATACGTGGAAAAAGAGAGAGAAAGAGAGGGAAACAGACAGGTAGGCAGTCAGTCAGACAGACAAAGATGGATAGCAAAACATAAACAGTCAGAAATAGAACGAAAGACAGTGAGCACGCAGGCGAGCGCGCGCGCGAGACAGAGATGACTAGAGAGAGAGAGAGAGAGAGAGAGAGAGGAGAGAGAGAGAGAGAGGCAGATAGACAGCAAAGATAGAGAGACAGAGAGACACACAGAGAGAGAGAGACAGAGAGACAGAGAGAGACGGACAGATAGACAGAGACAGAGAGATACAAGGAGATAGACAGATCATACGGACAAACAGACAGACAGACAGACAAACAGACAGACAGATTCAGAGAAAAAAACCTAACCAGCCTGCATTGTTTACGCGCAGGCTTATGCCACGATCATTTCGTAACTTTCTGCATCACATGGTATTTGCGGTGTGGGAGCATAAGAGTTTATTCCAAGCGCAGGAACACTGATTGAGTAAATTGGAACTGAGCCACTACAAATGTATAAGAAAGCAAATGAAAGTATGAAACAACCCACTTTTATAAAAAAAAAAAGTGAGAATGAAAAAACAAAAGCAAAAGACATCCAGATATTTCAGATCATCATCATCAGGTGCCCTGCCGCATGACGTTGGCGACCATGGACTTCCATCTATCTCTATCTCTCGTTGCACCTAGCATCTCCCCCACCCTCCTCATCCCCAGCCACTCTGCAAGTCCGTCCAGAATTCTCTCCCTGGGTCTACCTGGTGCTTCTCTTTCCCTCCAGCTTTCCCGTTGTGACCAGGTGCTCCAAATCCCCCTTCCTCATAAAATGGCCTATAAATGTTGCCTGTCTTTTCCTAATCTTCCTTATGAGTGATCTACTTGTGTCTGCCTCCATAAAGACTGTCACGTTTGTTTTCTTTGCTGTCCATGGAACTCTCAACATTCTTCTTAGAAACCACATCTCGGCTGCCTCAATCTTGCTCTGGCTTTGCTTGCTGACTGTCCACGCCTCGGATCCGTACAACAGTATTGGTTCTATATAACATTCAAGGACTCTCTTTCTGATGTTAATTGATAAGCATTTGTTGGTAAGAATGCTTGTCATCTTCTTGAATGCTGTTTTGGCTTGGCCGATTCTGCCAGCTATTTCCGATGTGCATCTGCCGTCTGATGAAATGACCGTTCCCAGGTATTTGAACTTATTAACCTGTGTCAAGGTTGTGCCATTTGTTGTTATTTTGCATGAGGGGATTTCATGTTTTTTACTGATCACCATGGCTTCAGTCTTCCTGCTGTTTAGTTCCAACCCCTTACCTTTGCTTTCTATTTCTAGTATATTCACAAGGTTTTGTAGGCCCCTTTCATTTTCTGCAATTAGCACGGTGTCATCTGCGTACCGAATGTTGTTTATCATTTTCCCTCCAACCTTTAATACCAGGGTTTTCTTCTAGGTTTCTCATGATATTTTCGCTGTATAGTGAAAAGAGATCTGGTGACAAAACACAACCCGTCTGACTCCTCTTTTGATGTTTTGGAAAGAGCTTATATTGTTTGCTGTTCTCATTGCAGCTGTTTGTTCCCAGTACATATTCCTGATTATTCGTAGATCTTTTCCATCAACATTGAGTCTCTCCAGTTGGTTGATCAATTCTTCATGTCGTACCCGATCGAAAGCCTTGGTATAGTCAACAAAGCATAAATACAAATCCTTATTCATCTCAACTGACCTCTCTATGATAGTTCTTAGGATGTATATGGCATTAATAGTTCCTTTCCCTTCCACAAATCCACACTGTTCTTCTGCTATTTCTCTTTTGATTCTATTCCTTGTCCTCATCATGATTATTCTTAACAGGATTTTTGTTACATGACTCATCAAACTGATTGTGCGATGGAGTTTGCATTCTATAGTCCCTGTCTTCTTTGGGAGTGCAATGAAAATTGATTTTGACATATCTTTGGGGATATTTCCAGTGTCGTAAATTTCATTTAGGAGGACTGCTATTTTTTCTATGCCAAATTCCTCCAGGGCTTCAATCATCTCTAGTAATGTTGTCTGGTCCTGCGGCTTTTCCTGGTTTCATCTTTTTCAGTGCTGCTCTAACTTCATCTTTCATTATGGGTGGTCCTTCAAAGTTCGTTTTTATAATAAGTTCTTCGTTTCTGTCATCCTCAAAAAGGTCTTTAATGTACTCTCCCCATCAGTCCAGTATTTTGTCTTTTTCCATGATAAGCGTGCCATCTTTCGATTTTAAGCAACCAGTTGATGTGCATGTATTTTTCCTGTGGACAATTTCTTCAATTCGTCTGTACATACCCTGAGGATCCATTTTGTGTCGTTCAGATAGAGAAAAAAAATCAGATCAGACACATATCAGGGAACATCTCCTCAAGGCTCCTTTTATGGGGGGCATATTGTTGCAAGAACTGTTCTATGATCTAAATCTGAAAAAATGATCACTCATTCCTTCCCCTCTCTCCCTCCATCCTCCCCACATTCTGCCTTTATCTTCATATGATTCTTCTTATAGCTGCTTAAGGCACAGCCGACTGCGTAGAGCCATATCAGGGCTATAACCATTTCAATACATCCACAGCACTTAAATAGGAAAACAAAAAAGGAAAAGAAAATTAAGCACACACATCAATGCGTTCGCGCACACAATCCAAGGAGACGTCCCCGGCGCCGACCGCTCTGTCCAATCCGTCGCACAGGGGATTTAAAAAAACACACCTGAATACAAACTTAAACATAACTAAGGACATCAAAACATACATAAGAACGGGTCTAAATTACCTGAAATTGCTTCCGCATATCTCACTTCCCTAGAGCCAAAAATGCACTTAATACATGTTCTCATTATCAATCCTAAGAGAAAAGTACGTAAGACTTTACCGAAGACATACACGTGAATGGACCAGTAAGGCAGAAAATGACAGGAAGAAAAGACAAAACAAAGAAACAAGGTCGAAACAAAGAGAGTGACAGAAAAGAGGAAATTCCTAGCACAGAATTTCCAGAAGGTGGGGATACTATGTTTATCCTTTAATCGAGCCTCGCATTTCTCAGGAACTTGATATCAGAAAAAGCAAGTAGACAGCAACAAACAAACAAACAGATAAACCCAACAAATAACCTAATGTTTGAACAGAGGGGGGGGATCGATACGTATCGAAACTACCCATACTTCTTACTGTATCTATAGACTGTAAGTAGGCAACCCGTTCACCGATTCCAATCAGATTGTGGAATTATTTCACCTTTTCTCTGTCATAGATTGTGCGACCTATATCTCAGGTTACTGTTCCAGATTGGGATCGACTGTTCGACTCTTCCATCTCTTCCCTGTGACCATAGATGTGAAGAACAACGAAGATTGGCAACTCAGATTGGGATTGACTGTTCGACTCTTCCATCTCTTCCTGTGACCATAGGTGTGAAGAACAACGAAGATTGGCAACTCAGATTGGGATCGACTGTTCCACTTTCTTTCTTTACCTGTGACCATAGGTGTGAAGAACAACTCAGATTGGCAACTCAGATAGGGATTGACTGTTCGACTCTTCCATCTCTTCCCTGTGACCATAGGTGTGAAGAACAACGAAGATTGGCAACTCAGATTGGGATTGACTGTTCGACTCTTCCATCTCTTACCTGTGACCATAGGTGTGAAGAACAACGAAGATTAGCAACTCAGATTGGGATTGACTGTTCCACTGTTCTTTCTCTTACCTGTGACCATAGATGTAAAGAACAACGAAGATTGGCAACTCAGTAAAGTTAACGTACGGTCTCTGCCATCGACTTTGTCATCAAGTACTATTGGTATTTATTAATCGTTTTTATGAATCATTTATGTACAGCGTCATTTTCAAAGCTCATTTCGAATCAGTACGCATCACACACAATCAGACCTTTTGTTTTAAAATGGAAAAGGGAAACATCAAACTACTAAGCGAGCTAACCACATTCCACTAAGTTGTTGCATAGTCTGCACGTTAGGTGGGTGTGCATGCTGGGTAGGCGTTTTCTTGCTTCCATAAGCCAGCCACTGACATGACGTACACGCTCTTTGATAACGTGCGCTCTCACTATTCGATACACACATAATGGGGTTTAGGCTTGGTAGGCCTTCACATATGCCCATCAATCAACATCAAGAAGAGTTCTTGAATATCATATAGAACAGATAATGTTATACGGATGTGAGGCGTGGATAGTCAACAAGCAAAGCCAGAACAAGATTGAGGCAGCCGAGATGTGGTTTCTAAGAAGAATATCAAGAGTTCCATGGACTGCATAGAAAAAAAAAAACCAACACAAACAAACAAACAAACAAAAACCAAGACAGTCCTGATGGAAGCAGAGACAAGAAGTCATTCATAAGTAAGATTAGGAAAAGACAGGCAACATTTATAGGCCATTTTATGAGGAAAAGGGAATTAGAGCACCTGGTCACAACAGGAAGCTGGAGGAAAGAGAATACGGACGGACTTGCAGTGGAGGAGACAGACAGGTGTGGAAGATGTGCTAGCAGCAACAAGGAAAGATACATAGAGAGGGCCATGATCGCGAACGCCATGCGGCAGGGCACATGATGATGGTGATGAGGTCTTCACACTTGTTGACCTGGAAGACTGGAAAAAAAAATCTCCACCCTTTACCCACCTGGTAGAGGTCTAGGCGGATGGATCGATCCCATAGCTTTGTGGTTGGAAATCCCAACGTTCAGACATATTCGGTTACTGAGAACAAAGAATGGCAATTCAGCAAACTAATGACCTATGGTGTCGGCCTCAATATCGACTACCAGTGATACTCACGGGATGACGTCTTAATATCTTGATACAACCTAAAGATATGGTGCCGATTGTGGCTTGGGGAATAATACTGTATTTCTAAGGAAATGGTTTTTTTCTGTTTGTCAGTGTGTGGTGTGGTGTGGTGTAGTTTGGTGCGTGCTGTGTGTGTGTGTAAGTGTAAGTGTGTGTGTGTGTGTGTGTGTGTGGTGTGTGTGTGTGTGGTGTGTTGTTATGTGTGTGTTGTATGTAAGTGTGTGTATGTTGTAGTCGTGAAAGTGTAAGTGTGTGTGTTGTGTGTTGTGTGTGTTTGTGTGTTGGGTGTATATGTTTTGTGTTGTAAGTGTGTGTATGTGTGTGTTTTGTGTGTGGTGTGTGTGTGTTGTGTGTTGGTGTTTAGTGTTGTGTGTGTGTGTGTGTGTGTGTGTGTGTGTGTGTGTGTGTGTGTGTTTGTGCGTGTGTGCTTGTGCGTGTGTGTATATTTGATTGATTTGGTTCAGTTTTTACGTCGACACCCACCTCAGGTGATATGGCCAACGCGGATAACCATCCCAGGGAAGTGGCGGAAGGGGGACATATCTAATCCTATACTGACACCACCAGAACATCAATGATGTTAAGATGGGACAGTGAGATGGCCAGTTTTAATATGCGCACACCGGGATTCGAAGCCACAACCATTAGCATGTGAATCCGACACTCAAACCAACTGAGCTACTTGGGCCCACAAGTTTGCGTGTGTGTGTGTGTGTACTTATATCTGTGTGCGGTCGTGTGCGGGTACTCTCTCTGTCTGTCTGTCTTATCTTTGTCTATCTTTGTGTCTGTTGTTCTCTTTGTGTCTCTCTCTCTCTTATGTTTATCTATCTACTTCTCTATCTACCTCTCTATCTACTCTCTATCTATCTATCTTTCTCATCCTCTTCTATCTATCTATCTATCGCTCTCTTTCTCTATCTATCTATCTATCTATCTATTTATCTATTTTTTCTTTATTTATCTATCTATCTATCTGTTGTGTGTATGTACTGTATTATTATATGTGTGTGTATGTATGTATGTAGTTTTGTGTGTGTGTGTGTGTGTGTGGTGTGTGTGTGTGTGTGTGTGTGTGTGTGTGTGTGTTGTGTGTGTGAACGCGATGAGGACGTGGTTTGGTACAGGCCATACAGACGTCTGTGGTTGCCTGTCTCTCCATCCACGTCTATGGTTGGTTTATCCCCCCTGTTAGCTGTGGCTAATAAGCGAGAGGAAGGTATGCATGGAACTTGTTTGTAGGCTTCCAAGGTAACAAGATGGCAGAGAGGCCTCCGCCTTCATAAATCCCATGCTAGTCAGTTTGCAGCTGCCTCAGAATGGTGATGGCAATGGCTTGCAGGACTATAGCCAACAACTACTGGCATCAAGTGAGAGTTGATTCCAGACCTCGCGAGAGACACAGGAAAGTCTGTTGCCGTCAGTGAAAACGCTTGTGTGATTGTTGTGATAATTTTGCAGTCATTAGTTACTGTTACAATGGTGGTGAGGTCGGTACTGTTATAAATTCTTTTTCTTCAATTTCTTCTCTTGTTATTCACATTATTTTCATCATATCATTCATCATCATCATCATCTATCATCATCATCATCATCATCATCATCATCATCATCATCATCATCATCATCATAATCATCATCATCATTCTTCTTTTTTTCTTCTTCTCTTCTCTTCTTCTTTTCTCTCTCTTCTTCTTCTTCTCATTTTATCTTTTCTTCTTCTTCTTTCATTATTTATCTAATTATTCATTTATTTCTATTTATTATCATCGTTGTCATCATCAATTATCATCTTCATCATCATCATCATTGTTATTATCGTGATTGAAAAATAATAATAATAATATATTAATATAATTATCTATAGTAGTAGTAGTAGTAGTATGTAGCAGCAGTAGTAAGTAGCAGCAGTAAGAGTAGCAGCAGCAGCAGTTAGTAGTAGTAGTAGTAGCAGCAGCAGCAGCAGCAGTAGTCAGCAGTAGTAGTGCAGCAAGTAGTAGTAGTGCAGCAGCAGCAGAGTAGTAGTAGTAGTAGTACTAGTGCCAGCAGCAGTAGCAGTAGTAGAGTGCAGTAGTAGTAAATAGTAGTAGTAGTAGTAGCAGCAGCAGCAGCAGTAGTAGTAGTAGTAGTAGTAGTAGCGCAGCAGCAGCAGCAGTAGTAGTAGTAGTAGTAGGCAGTAGAGTCAGTGTAGTCAGCAGAGCAGCAGCAGTAGCAGTAGTAGTAGTAGTAGTGCCAGCAGCAGCAGCAGCAGTAGCAGTAAGTTTAGTAGTAGTTAGTAGTAGTAGTAACAGTAACAATTATAGTAGTAGTTATAGTAGTAGTAACCAGGTGCCGTGGTGCAGCGGTCAGCACAACAGACTACGACCAGAAGGTCGTGTGTCTGAATCCCCATCAGTCCATTCAAAAATCATTGTGGGATTTTTGGGCTTACCCAGAGTTGAGCGTGCTATGGGCTTATTGGAAAGACTGGGACCACACACAGTTGAGTCACCTCCAATTCGCGGATGCGTCAGGTGTCTGTATCTCTCGGGCTTGGTTGACACTCGGATATAGTATGATAATAAGCGTAGAGTACAGCTTGGCACGAATTCTCAATCTAGATGAAACTCCACAGCATCATGGTTACCATCCTCACCGTCATCATCCTCACCGTCACAATAATCATCACCATCATCGTAGCAGCAGCAGCGGCGGCACAGCAGCAGCAGCAGCGACAACAACAACAACAGCAGCAGCATTTTAGATATTATAATTAATACAACAATTGTTGTTATTATTATCATTGCAATAATCAATATCGTCCTGACATGACCAAGATGATGATCATCCTGACAATAAAGATGGTGACAAGGGTTTGTTTTTTTCAATCATGAAAAATAAGTTGTTAATACACATGTTTGTGACAGTAATGTCATTGATGATTACAGCACACTAGGTGTCCGATGGAACACCTGTGTCGGATATGACAGAACAGCTAATTTCCCTGATCAGGAAAAGTATAGCTTACTGGCATTGCATACTGACTGATCAACCCTGAATTTGGATTAGCAACGGCACTGTGGAAAAAAGAGAAAAAAAAAAAAAAAAAAAAAAAAAAAAAAAGCCAGTAATTTCTACCGCTCGAAAATAAAGTATTATTACTGTTGTCATTGTCATTCTAATCAAACTGATCATCACCTAGTTTTCTTTTCTTCCTCTTCTTCTGCTGCTCCTCCTTCTTTTTCCTTAAATCCGTAAAAAGTGCCACCGCACTACAGAACTGTACTTTAATTCTTCCAGCTCTGTCGGATGTGTGACAAAACCTGGGTCTCTGGAGATAGTCTCTCCTCTCCATTCCGCAATATCCTATATCATTAAGTACACAACACTATAAATGCTTAGAAATATACAGAAACAATGCCAGTGATAATGAGGAGCTGATAATGGTACCTGATGAGTCAGTTACAATTTTTCAAGAAATACTCTGTTTCTTTCTTTTAATGAGGTAGCTTTCCATACCTGAACGACATACCTGATGTACAGCAGGTGTCAAACGGAAGGTGAAACGGTCTGCTAGCACGGATCTCAATTAGCACCACGTGCTGGTCTGTCTGTCTACTTGTCATCTTATCATTGTATACTGACTTCAATTAGAGAGCAAGAGCGAGAGAGAGAACAAACAAAAAAAAAGAGAGAGAGAGACATACAGACAGAAAGAGAGAAAGAGAGAGAGAAAGAGAAAGAGAGAAAGAGACAGACAGGGACGGAGAGAGAAAAAAAAAGAGAGAGAGAGACAGACAGACAGGGACAGAGGGAGAGAGAGAAAAGAGGGAAAAGAGAGACAGAGACAGAGACAGAGAAACAGAGAGAGAGAGAGAAAAACAGAGAGAAAGAAAGAAAGAGAGAGAGAGAGACAGAGAAGAGAGAGACAGACAGACAGAAAGACAGAAAGACAGAGAGACAGAGAGAAACACAGAGAGAAAGAGAGTGAGACAGAGAGAGAGAGAGAGAGAGAGGAAAAAGAGATAGAGAGAGAGAGAGAATCAGCCAGACAAACAGACAAAGACAGAGACAGAGAGAGACAGAGACAGAGAGAGACAGACAGATAGACAAACGGACAGACACACTTGCAGAGAAGAGAGAGAGAGAGAGAGAGAGAGAGAGACTGACAGACAGACAGGGAGAGAGAAAGAGAGAGAGAGAGACAGAGACAGAGAGAGACAGAGACAGACAGACAGAGAGATAAACAGAAAGACGGATAGACAGACAGACAGACGGATAGACAGACAGACAGACAGACAGATGGACAGACAGACAGACACAGACAGACAGACACAGAGACAATAGACACAGACAGAGAGAGGAAGCTTGAAACTTGAACACAATGTATTATTCAAGGATCGAAGTATTAATTCTCACTGGACCTGTTTGACAGCTATTCCTCGCTACGTACCCGACACTTTTAACAAAGAGACAAAAAAGCAAGAGAGAGAAGGTGCGAACAGGACACACACACACACACACACATAGAGAGAGAGAGAGAGAGAGAGAGAGAGTAAATGAGAGAGAGAGCGAGAAAGAAGAGAGAGAGATGTAGAGAGGGGGATAGGGAGAGAGAGAGAGAGAGAGAGAGAGAGAGAGAGAGAGAGAGAGACAGACAGACAGACAGACAGAGACAGAGAGAGAAAGAAAGAGACAGAGACAGAGACATAGACAGAGAGAAGGTGAGGGGTAGAGAGATGGAGGATGGGCAGAGACAGAAAGACAGACAGACTGGAAAGTAGAAAGCAGACAGACAGACAGACAGATAGACAACAAACAAAACACGACAGAGACAGAAAAAGAAAAGAATTTTTCTTGAATTCGTACAAAGCGTTCCGGGTTAAAATCATGCAAATGCATGCTGAGTTGCTGAGCTATCAGCAGACTAAATCGATATTTTGGGAACATCCCACTCTGTCAAGCCCTCTTAAAGCCCTTCGCATGAATCCCAAACCAATTGTAGTGCGTTGACAATAACATTTTCAGAATGCTGCTGATAAGGTGCGCGGTAGTCAGGTGGGTAAACGTCCGACATCCATTCAGAAGGTTCTGGGTTCGATTCGCCTACACATCTCCGCCTGAGGGGTAAAGGGTGAAGATATTTTCGACCTCCCTGATTAACATGAGTGCAGACCTGTTAGTGTCGAAATCCCCACAGTGCGTATCATCATCATCATCATCATCATCATCATCATCATCACATCATCATCATCATCATCATCATCAAATCATCTAATCATCTAATCATCATCATCATCATCAATCATCAATCATCAAATCATCTAATCACATCATCATCATCATCATCAAATCATCTAATCATCATCATCATCATCATCATCATCATCATCATCATCATCTAATCATCATCATCATCATCATCATCATCACCACGACGTGCCCTGCAGCATGGCATTGGCGATCAAGGCCCTATTCACGAATCTATCCCCTGTCGCTGCAAGTACATCTCCCACCCTCTCTGTCTTCAGCCACCCTGCGAGTCCGTCCAATATTTTCTCCCTGGGTCTACCTGGTGTTCTCTTTCCCTCCAGCTTTCCTGTTGCCAGCAGGTGTTCTAATTCCCCTTTCCTCATAATATGTCCTATAAATGTTGCTTGTCCTTTTTCCTAATCTTCTTTATTGATGATCTTCTTGTGTCTGCCTCCTTCAAGACGGTCTCGTTTGTCTTCTTTGCTGTCCATGGAACTCTCATCAATTTTCATAGAAACCACATTTCAGTTGCCTAAATTTAGTTCTGGCTTAGCGTGTTGACTGTCCACGCCTCATAACCATACAACAATATCAGTTCTATATAACATTCAAGAACTCTCT
Source organism: Monoplex corrugatus (assembly GCA_030674185.1). Classification (NCBI taxonomy): domain Eukaryota; kingdom Metazoa; phylum Mollusca; class Gastropoda; order Littorinimorpha; family Ranellidae; genus Monoplex; species Monoplex corrugatus. The sequence continues at coordinate 55,556,336 of JAPXFY010000016.1, read as the reverse complement.
TCCTGATGATAACTGATAGGCATTTATTGATAAGAACGCTTTTCATCTTTTGAATGCTGTTTTGGTTTGGACGATTCTGCTGGCTATTTCTGATGAGCATCGTGCGTATACGCATACAGATTATCAAAGCATGCACGTTGAACATTGTATAAGTTATGTCAGTGGCTGATGTATGGAAACACGAAAACACCAAGCCAGCAGACCAGCAGAGACAGAGGCTGTGCAGCAACATAGCGGAATATGCTCAGCTCACCTAGCAGTTTAACTCGTTTCCATCAAGCGACTTCCCGTACGACCGCCATGGTCGCATTTGTGCGACTTGAAGGGTCATGCTAAACGATAACTTTTCACGCGGGTACAAAGCTTCTGCCAGCTCCACTGGTGAATGCAGGCGACTGTGCTATTATGAAACTTTACCCAGCCACCTAGTTTTTCAGCAGTAAGGCCGAAGTGTGGCTTAGTTAACTGTCGGAATTTACGTCACGTTTTCTCCAAACCGTTTTCCTCCAAAATGGCTGCAAATTGACACGCATTGTCTACCACTCCGAGTAGAAAAAGCAGACAGCTGGCTTTGTGTGTGATTTTTCATTGCTTTTCCTCATTTATTTTTAATATCTGGCGCACAGCTCACGAAATAAGGTCAGTAGTACAACTAAAA
>JAPXFY010000016.1:55548178-55550678 GCA_030674185.1 Monoplex corrugatus | reverse complement strand
ACAGACAGACAGACAGACAGACAGAAGGAGACAGAGACAGAGAGACAGACAAAGTGACGGACAGAGAGATAGAGAAAGAGAGAGAGGGAGAGAGAGAGAGAGTGAGAGACAGAGACAGAGAGAGAGACAGAGAGAAGGAGAGAGGGAGGGAGGAGACAGAGAGGGAGGGAGGGGGAAGAGAGATTAAGTGGGGGGGGGGGGGGGTTATATGAAGAAGAAAAAGAAGAGAGAAAAGTGAGCAGCGCGGGAGGTCTGGAAAGTCATTCCACTAGTTGACAGCAGTTACCTTTCCTTTTCCAGTTCGAGTTTTTAAGTGAGAGCAAAACAATACTGGAACCAGACTTCCGGTTCAACCGCCGACTGCCAAGCTGGAGTTGTCTCTCTTGATCGCCGTGTGTACAGGAGGGCGTGGAGACAGCGAGCGGGGCAGGAGGAGGAAGGAATGGGGTGGGTGGGGGATAGTTTACGAAGGGAGATTCAATTCACTTCATATTGCTTATAGCCCAGCCGACCACTATAGCCATATCAGGGCTAACACCACGTCAAAAAGAAAAGAACAACCCGTTAAGTAAAAAACAAAAAAAACAGATAAAACCATGCTCACCGTCAACATTGCAAATCTAATATGCCATTAAAGAAAAACACGTAAAATTACATCAAGTGAAATCTATTGATCTCTTGTAAAAACATGGAATATTGCATCAGGAGGGACGTCTCGGAAGAGTCCTTTAAGGAATCTGCCGTGTAGTGCTTTTGTCTCACATCGTACAAGTCCCAGCAATCGAGGAGGAGGTGTCGGATGCTTAACGGCTCATCACACGGTATACACCATGGTGCTTCATTTTCAAAAGGTACGAGTGAGTGTAGGATGTGTGAATCGTGTGTAACCTACATAACACTGTCTCTTTCTTACAGTTTCCTGCAGCAGATGGGAGAATTTCTGTCAGGTTAGGGCGGATTTGGAAGAGTTTGTTATCTGTCTGTTTATTCCAATTCTCCTGCCACAGATTTCTTACGTAACTGTGTACTTTCGATTTGACATCTGTGCAAGGGATCACAGACTTAGACATCTTTGCCATGTAGCCTTCTTGGCCAGGTAATCAGCCTTTTCATTGCCTCCAATACCAATATGGCCAGAAATCCAGGCAAAAACAATCTCGTAACCGTCATTTGCTAGAGTAGAATACAGTTCAAAGAACTACGAAGGGAGAGAGGGACGGTGGGGGAAGAGGGACGATAGGAGTATGCCATTTATTTGAGTGTCAACTCATCGACGACATAACTACTATGACATGGTAAACTCAAGATCTTCAGCTTCTTGTGGTTGACAAAACATCAAGCAGCTATATACAGGAACCACTCACTGGCTTGACTATCGAAGCCAAAAAGACCAAGAACATGTCATGTTGAACTGGGGAACTCAAGTGCCAAAAGATGTCTTCGTTGACCAGAAAAGGTTGAGGAAGTAGAAAGTCTCTGTCTCTGTCTCTGTATTTGTCTCTGTCTCTGTCTCTCTCTATCTTTCTCTCCCCCCCCCCCCCCCAAAAAAAAAAAAAAAAAGATGTTACAAACAACCCTTAGTATTTATATTTCGTCTAGTTATGAATTTAAGCAAGAATATCACGTCAAACAAGTCAGCATTTATTTCCAGAAAACTTTGAAAATTTGCAGTATTTGTTATTTCTGCTCTTTGTTAATAACGATAATGTCTACTGTTGTGTATTGTAATCAAATTGAAACATTTCTTGTTTCTACAATGCATATTCAGTGAACTCTCTGTGAGGGGTCATGGTATTTATTAAATGAAGCAGCTACAAGCGCATCCGCATCCGTGTTATTGTCTGTCTGTGTCTGTCTATCTGTCTGCCTGCCTGCCTGCCTGTCTGTCTGTCTGTCTGTCTGTCTGTTTGTCTCTCCCTCTCTTTCTGTGCAAACGTCTAGCTGAAATTTTGTATTTCACATCCTTTCATGAAGGCCTATTGCCTAAATGAATAAATCATCTCGTCTGTCTGTCTCTTTCTCTCCATCTCTGTCTTTTTGTCCTTTCTCTCTCTCTCTCTCTCTCTGTCTGTCTCTCTGTCTCTGTATCTCTGTCTCTCTGTGCCTCTCTGTCTGTCTGTCTCTTTCTCTTCTCTCTCCTCCTTGTCTGTCTGTCTGTCTGTGTCTGTGTCTCTCTGTCTATCTGTCTCTTTCACTCTCTCTAACTCTCCCTCCCCCCCCCCTCTCTCTCTCTTTCGCTCTCTCAAACATATTTATTGCTTCTTTCCTTCCTGCCTTCTTTTCTCACTCCTTCCATTGTTTGATTTGCTTTTTGTTTCCTCTTTCTTTTCTTTCTTTCTTTCTTTTTTTCAAAATCTAATTTCATTTCTAAAGTCTTTATTCTCTCTCCTCCCCCCCCCTTCTCCACACCCACACCTCTTTCTTACTGATTTATGTTGGTGGGATTTCCCACGCACATGTTGGAACCATCACAAGGCTGGCTTCTGTGACTAGCAGAAAA
>JAPXFY010000016.1:55540678-55543178 GCA_030674185.1 Monoplex corrugatus | reverse complement strand
TTTAAGATTAGAAGCTTCGGTTAAAATAAAACTGATTATGCATCGAGGATAATGGAAGATTTGTCATAACAATGAAAACAAATTTAAACATTGACAGAACTTACTCGAAACATGGTACTTTACATACCTTCCTCAAGCCATGCTGACTTTTGGTAACTTTTTTTTTTTTCGTTTTGTTTGTGCTTGACCTTAACGCCGTTTCTCCATGATCCACCCCTTAAATTACAAAATTCGATTAATACCCATCCACAAACAGGAAGCTGGTGGATAGTGTGACGGAATCAAAGGTTAAGTTTTTGATTTCCAAGCATGGTTGACAATGCAGGATGCTGGTGAACAGGGTGCAGGAGTCAAATGGTTAAGTTTTTGATTTCCAAGCATGGTTGACAATGCAGGATGCTGGTGGACAGGGTGCGGGAGTCAAAGGGTTAAGTGAAAGTGTCTTGCACAATTATGTTAAGTTTAAGTGAAAGTGTCTTGCACAATTATGTTCACTTTAAGTGAAAGTGTCTTGCACAATTATGTTAAGTGAAAGTGTCTTGCACAATTATGTTGAGTTTAAGTGAAAGTGTCTTGCACAGTTACGTTAAGTATTAGTGAGAGTGTCTTGCACAGTATAGTACCGTAAAGTTTAAATGAAAATAGGTTAAATTTAAATGAAAGTGTCATGCACAGTTACGTTAAGTTTAAGTAAAAGTGCCATGCACAGTTACGTTAAGTTTAAGTAAAAGTGTCTTGCACAGTTACGTTAAGTTTAAGTAAAAGTGTCTTGCACAGTTACGTTAAGTTTAACTAAAAGTGTCTTGCACAGTTACGTTAAGTTTAAGTAAAAGTGTCTTGCACAGTTACGTTAAGTTTAAGTAAAAGTGTCTTGCACAGTTACGTTAAGTTTAAGTAAAAGTGTCTTGCACAGTTACGTTAAGTTTAAGTAAAAGTGTCTTGCACAGTTACGTTAAGTTTAACTAAAAGTGTCTTGCACAGTTTAGTTAAGTTTAAGTGAAAGTGTCTCGCACAGTTCTGCAAAGTTTAATTGAAAGTGTCTTACACAATTATGTTAAGCTTAAGTAAAAGTGTCCTGCACAGTTATGTCAAGTTTAACTGAAAGTGTCCTGCACAGTTACTTTAAGTTTAAGTAAAAGTGTCTTGCACAGTTACGTTAAGTTTAAGTAAAGGTATCTTGTACAGTTACGTTAAGTTTAAGTAAAGTGTCTTGCACAGTTACGTTAAGTATAACTAAAAGTGTCTTGCACAGTTTAGTTAAGTTTAAGTGAAAGTGTCTCGCACAGTTACGTTAAGTTTAAGTAAAAGTGTCCTGCACAGTTTAGTTAAGTTTAAGTGAAAGTGTCTTGCACAGTTACGTTAAGTTTAAGTAAAAGTGTCTTGCACAGTTACGTTAAGTTTAACTAAAAGTGTCTTGCACAGTTACGTTAAGTTTAACTAAAAGTGTCTTGCACAGTTACGTTAAGTTTAAGTAAAAGTGTCTTGCACAGTTACGTTAAGTTTAAGTAAAAGTGTCTTGCACAGTTACGTTAAGTTTAACTAAAAGTGTCTTGCACAGTTACGTTAAGTTTAACTAAAAGTGTCTTGCACAGTTTAGTTAAGTTTAAGTGAAAGTGTCTCGCACAGTTACGTTAAGTTTAAGTAAAAGTGTCTTGCACAGTTACTTTAAGCTTAAGTAAAAGTGCCATGCACAGTTACGTTAAGTTTAAGTAAAAGTGTCCTGCACAGTTACGTTAAGTTTAAGTAAAGGTGTCTTGCACAATTATGTTAAGTTTAACTGAAAGTGTCTTGCACAGTTTAGTTAAGTTTAAGTAAAAGTGCCATGCACAGTTACGTTAAGTTTAAGTAAAAGTGCCATGCACAGTTACGTTAAGTTTAAGTAAAAGTGTCTTGCACAGATACGTTAAGTTTAAGTAAAGGTGTCTTGCACAGATACGTTAAGTTTAAGTAAAAGTGTCCTGCACAGTTTAGTTAAGTTTAAGTAAAAGTGTCTTGCACAGTTACGTTACGTTTAAGTAAAAGTGTCTTGCACAGTTACGTTAAGTTTAAGTAAAAGTGTCTTGCACAGTTACGTTAAGTTTAAGTAAAAGTGTCTTGCACAGTTACTTTAAGCTTAAGTAAAAGTGTCTTGCACAGTTACGTTAAGTTTGAGTAGAAGTGTTCTGCACAGTTACTTTAAGCTTAAATGAAAGTGTCTTGCACAGTTACGTTAAGTTTAAATGAAAGTGTCTTGCACAGTTACGTTAAGTTTAAATGAAAGTGTCCTGCACAGTTACGTTAAGTTTAAATGAAAGTGTCTTGCACAGTTACGTTAAGTTTAAATGAAAGTGTCTTGCACAGTTACGTTAAGTTTAAATGAAAGTGTCTTGCACAGTTACGTCAAGTTTAAATGAAAGTGTCTTGCACAGTTACGTTAAGTTCAAATGAAAGTGTCTTGCACAGCGGCAAAATTATTCTCTGCCTCAGCAGCTGGATTCCTAGAATTACAGAACTATGTAAC
>JAPXFY010000016.1:55523178-55538178 GCA_030674185.1 Monoplex corrugatus | reverse complement strand
AAAACCCAGCAGCAAAACAAATCAGCAAGCAGCAAAAATGCCTGAAAAGAAAATAAAAAACAAGAAAGAACAACGGCATGACGTCACACAAGCTAAAGACGTCATTTTACATCCGAACCATACAGCATCACGCTCTGAAAATAGGTCTATTCCAAAACAACATAAAAAGCACCATGATCTTCCGTATGTTATCACTGTCCACGACTCTGTGTTGAGGGGTGTCAACTCGAGAAGACTGGGACGATCTTACGGCTTCGAAGGAGACTCGTGCCCTGTGACCACCCATCATGACATTCAAAGCTCATTAGACATGGCCCTTTCCAAATGTGACGATACTGCAGACTGTATTGTTTTTCACTGTGGTGTGCATGATTTGAATAGTAAAGATCTCGCTACAACAACTAAACATCTCGCTTCAGGCATAAAACAAATAGCACAAGAACATCCTAATTCAAAATTAGTCGTTAGTAAGGTTGCCCCTGTACGGCAGGCACGAATGGAGGTTCAACGAAATCTGTTCAACGCTTTACTATCTGCTGAACTTGTTGATATGAAAAATATTTCTTTTGTATCGCATGAAAACCTTCGTACCACTCAACAATTTCTAAAAGATGACATACACCCCACCACCAGAGGAAGCAGCACCATTGCAGGAAATCTTGGAAGACACATTCGAGACCTCTTTTGGGAGACTCCAAGGAGAACAGCAAGATCAAGATCAGCACAGCTACACCCTTCCAGATTCTCCAGAGAACGGTACCACCTTTTCGACAACTACGTACCATGGTGGCCATATAATGTTTTGATATAACAGTATTATATATACAATTCTTGACGTTCATGTCACAGGACTTTTTCCTCGTCATCTCTGACATTTCTTCTGCTGAAAGTATACAATAACTAGGTTTTAGTCCGACTATCAAGACTCAGACTATACACTCTGTTCATTTGAAGACGTGTATGCTATTATTTTGTTTATTGGTTATTTGTTATCCATTGTAATCTAATATCTCTTCAATAAGTTATTTCTACGTTGTGTAATTTTCTTTTCATCGTTTTGCTACAATTTTGTTATCTTTACTTCGTAGTCTAAGTAATTGCGTAATTTTCTTTCTGCCCATCTCTCCTGTACACAGAAAATCAAAGTATTCATTATTATCGACCATAAATAACAGTCAATAGAAAGTTGTAGATAATTGGAGATAAACCAGTATCAGTAATGCGACAACAATCCCAAGTCAAGTTTTTGCAATGGAATTGTAGATCCCTTTCCACCAATTCGGCATACTTGGAGCATTTCCTGACATCAAATAGATGTGAAGTTTTGATTCTGCAGTCGATGAATGTTGTTGCAACCAAGCTTCCCAATTTCCCCAATTATTACTATCCTCCAGTCTATGAATGTGGGAATCACGGGAAGAAGGTATCCACCGCGATATACATACTCAAAGAGTTACAATACTGCTTACTTACTTCCCCGGTTTTGAAATCAAGCGACGATTTGCACGCTTGTGCTGCCACTGTCCAATTAAGCAATTCTTTAAACATCAACGTTTTATCAGTCTACCTGCCAACAGGTCCAAATGACCGCAACACAGAATGGCTGCGCACGATCCAAGATCAGCAGCGTGGTAAATGGCTAATAGGTGGAGACTTTAATTCCCACTCCCCATTTTGGGAAAAGAACTGTTCTACTGTTACGAGCAATCGTTTGGTAGAAAATATCGTTGATAGTTCGCTTTACCTTCTAAATGATGGTAGTGTCACTAGGATCCCTGATGTCTCCAAACACAGGGCGACAGCCATCGATTTGTCTCTGATATCACCAGAATTAGCACCATCCTGTACCTGGGAAACTCACAGAGACACTTTGGGAAGCGATCATCTACCTATCATCATAACCATAACTGACAAAAACATCAGGATGAAAGACAGCTCTCCTGATATTATTCCAAAATATAATTACAAGCGTGCAGACTGGTCCTTATTTCGAACTGCTCTTGCTAATCAGGATTACAGACATTATGAAAGTGAAAATGTAGACATTATGTTTTCTAAATTCCAAGAGTCAATTCTAGCCGCTGCAGACGTATCAATTCCGAAACTCAAAACTTCTAAATCGAATAATCGATTGGGTAATGTTTGGTGGACAGAGGCATGTGAGAAAGCAGTTCAATATAAAAGGGAGAAATTCAAAATCTACATCAAAAGCCGGAAACCTGAAGATCATGTGGAAATGAAAAAAGCTAACATCCAATGTAACAAAATCATTGCTGAAGCAAAGAAAGATTATTGGGCATCATTCTGCAAAAAAAGAAATTTCAGATTTCAAAGATTTCCATAAAGTCTGGACGAAAATGAATCAAATGAAGAATGGAACCAACTTACCTAGGTGTCCGATAATGATAGAAACATGTAACACATTTCCTTCAGACATGGACAAAGCAGAAACCTTTGTGGACTTATTTGCTAAAAACAGTAAAGTTGAAGGTTTATCTCCAGACTGCAAACATCACAGAGAAATGGAAGATAACAACTCAATCTACACTGATCCAATATCTCAGAATGATCTCTGGTTTAATTCTCCAATCACCTTAGAAGAGCTAAAAAACACAATACTGTTTCTACACAACAAAACGAGTTCGGTAGGTATTGATGCAGTTTCGACTGAAATGATTAAACATCTCCCTGAAAACTATCTTATTTTCCTACACAAAATTTTGCAGAAATGCTGGGTTAGCGGAACTGTACCACAAATCTGGCAAAAGTCTATAGTTATACCGATATTAAAAGCAGGAAAATCGAAAACTGATAAAAACAGTTACAGACCCATTGCTTTGACGTCCCACACGAGCAAACTAATGGAAAGATTGATCTTAAACAGACTTTTACACTACTGTGATAAAAATAATGTTATTCCGGTAAACCAGGCGGGTTTTAGAAAAGGGAGATCCGCAGTTGAACACCTAGTTAAACTTACGACTCAGATCAAACAACAGTTTGCCCGCAGAAAAAGTGTTTTAGCTACTTTCTTTGATGTAAAAAAAGCTTACGATCAAGTTTGGCATAAACGTTTATTGTTCAAGCTAAAATCTGTTGGTTTATCTGGCAATATGTACAATTACATTAAATCTTTTTTAGCTAATAGAACAATACAGGCTAGAGTGGGAGCTAGTTATTCTACTTCACGGCACCTCGACATGGGGATTCCACAAGGTTCAGTGATAGCACCTATTTTATTTAATATCCTTATACAGGATCTTCCTAAAGCTTTTTCAAATCGTGTTGTTTTAGTACAGTATGCTGATGATATATGCACTTGGATGAATATCACTTTAAAAAAGACAACTCCACAGAGAACACGGAATTACATCAGGAAATTGTATCAAATTGATCTTGATAATCTTGGAAACTATATGTTAGAAAATGGTCTGTCGTTGTCAGCAGAAAAGACTAACATGATGCTGTTTGATCCTGGTGGTAACTCAAATAACTTGCCTACTTTCAAATTGCTTGGTGAAGTGTTAAATTACAAACAGGTTGTAAAATTTCTGGGAGTTTACATCACTTCGAAATTAAGCTGGAATGTTCATTTTGATTATATTTTAACAAAAGCACGAAAAACCTTAAATTTTCTAAAGATAATAAGCAAATTACCCTGGGGAATGGATACAAATATACTGATTCATCTGTCAACAGCGCTGGTCAGGTCTAAATTATCCTACGCGCAAGAAGTTTTTTTCAATGCACCTAAATATTTACTAAAAAAGATTCAGAACTTGGACTGCAAAAGTCTTAAAATTGCACTAGGTGTACCAACTCATGCTTCTACTCTGGAAACGTACAAAGTTGCTGGAATTCTACCTCTAAACAACCATCGTGAGCTAGCTACAGCAAAGTTTACAATTAGAACTACTTCACAAGCGAATAATTTTGTGAACAAAGAAATTAAAATCAGGTCTGATATTGACTTTCCAAAACGAGCAAAAAACATTTCATCACAAATTACAACCGCAACTTACATATCTGACCTGATCAAACAATCAAGCATAACTATGGATGAAATAGCCGAAAAACCAATGTTAACGCCTATCCCTACATGGGAAATGCTAAAGGCCACGTTTGATCTCGATTATGCAGACGTTAAAAAAGATGATAATGTCAACATTACGCTATCCACAGCTTGTGAACACATCGATGAAAAGTACCGTACCCACCTCCACATTTTTACTGATGGGTCAGTCTTAGAAAATCAGAGCGCTGGAGCAGCGTTTTATGTTCCAAAATTTAACATTAAAAAGTCTTTTTTCATTGGGGCAAATGTATCTATATATACAGCAGAATTGGTCGCTGTTGTTCAAGCGTTGCATTATTTAATAAGCCTTCGGCCTGTGCCTTTCAAAGTAGTTCTGTTTGTTGATTCAAAATCTGTATTATATGCCTTACAGTCTTTTGATACAGACACAAGACCTGATTTAATAATTGAGGCAAATCATCTAATACACTGTTTAAAGATAAATGGCTCGGAAATCATTTTATGCTGGGTGCCTTCTCACGTTGGTCTTCACGGCAACAACGTAGTTGACAGAGCAGCTAAATCCGGTGCACTCCGTTTTGAAAATTCCATAGAATTACATGTTAACACCTCGGTAAAAGAAGCTTACAACTCGCTAGAATTAGCATCATGGATTCGATTTCATGAACATTTAAATGAAAAATTTGTGTCTCAAAAAAAAATCAAACTTTCAGTTCAAAATATCTGTAAAAAAATGCAGTATTCTTCGATATATCATTTGAGATTAATTGTTACCATATATTTTCGTATTCAACTGAACGCTTTGAAAACAAAATATTGTAAAAACGTTTTATGTATTTGCGGTGAACAATTCACATTGTATCACTGTTTGTTTTACTGCAGAAAGCTTCGTTATTTTTTACCAAAGATGTTTACACAAGGAAACTATCTTGAAAAGCATTTTAAAGAAGTGATATCAGATCAAGTTCTGTTAGTTAAAATTTCAGAATCATTGGTTCACAGTCCTGTTAATGCGTTACTTTAAGGTTATTATTTTAATTATCATTATCTTATTTTGTTTTGTTTTGCTTTTTATGACGATTTTTCTTTTACATTTGATGTTAGCGTTGTTCTAGTTTCATTTCTCTGTTCATCCATATCATTTTTCTAAAGACCTTGCCGATTCCTTTTAATTTTTTTTCCGTCTCTTACTCTGTTCCCTTCTTTCCCCTCCTCCCCCCCCCCCCCCCCAAATCATCCTCCATGCCATTTTTATCCGTCTAATATCACTTATAGTGAAAAGACGTTAAATCAAGGAACGAACACACACACACACACACACACAGAAACACATACACACACACACAAACACACACACACACACACACACACACACACACACACACACACACACACACACACACACACACGCCCAGAAACACACACACGCACACTCATATACACACAACACACACTCATACACACAAACACACACTCATACACACACACACGCACACACACGCGCACACACACACACACACACACACACACACACACACACACACACACACACACACACACACAAACATCGCGCGTGCACAGACACACGAGCCGTCTGCACTCAGCTGAAGCTATTTATCCTTCCTGCCCTTCCATGACTGTCCAAATATCAACTCAGATAAGGTCCTGGAAACAAACCGTCTTTTCCTGTGTCTTGATAGCACAAACTTCCCAAATATACCTTTTAAATCGCTTAGTCATTCAAACACCTTATATTTTGTCTTTATAACAAAACCTCACCAAAAATATACATGTTAAGATGCTTGCTCGTGTAGACAAACCGTATGTGCTTTAGTGATTAAACTGCAAGCTGAGCAAACAGCCTTTCTATTTAAAAAGAACAGTTAGAAAATAAAGTGTAAACTATTTCTTGAATGTCTGGTCAAATAAATAAATAGACAATACACAAATAAACTCTATTCATTCAACACCTTAACAGATGAATAAACGAATAAATAAAATGAAAGGGGACAGAAAATTTTTGAGTGGGCAGAAGTAATAAATGAGACAACCCTGAAAGAGGCAAACGCAAAAAGGGTATTAATGAAGATTAGGAAAGACAAGCCACATATCTAGGAACAGTTAATGAAGCGAGAGAAACTAGAGCACCTAGTCACAACAGGAAAGCTGGAGGGAAAAATCAGCACTAGTTAGACCCAGGGAGTCAGAGAAAATATTCGACAGATTTGCAGAGCGGATGAAGACAGAGAGGGTGGAAGATGCACTTGCAGCTTCAAAAGAGAGATCTGTATGGAGGGCCACGATCACCAACACCAACCGGCAGGGCACATGATGATGATAATGATGATGAGACATAGAGTACAAGCTTTATCACGCAGTCTCACTTCAAGTTGGAAATCCAGAGCATCATGATTATCATTCCCATCGTTATTATCGTCATAGCAAGCCAAGCCAAAACAGCATTCAAGAAGATGAGAAGCATTCTTACCAACGAATGCCTATCAATTAACATCAGGAAGAGAGTTATTGAATGTTATATAGAACCAATACTGTTGTACGGATGTGAGGCGTGGACAGTCAACAAGCAAAGCCAGAACAAGATTGAGGCAGCCGTGATGTGGTTTCTAATAAGAATGATGAGAGTTCCATGAACAGCAAAGAAAACAAACGAGACAGTCTTGATGGAGGCAGACACAAGTAGATCACTCATAAGGAAGATTAGGAAAAGACAGGCAACATTTATAGGCCATTGTATGAGGAAGGGGAATTTGGAGCGCCTGGTCACAACGGGAAAGCTGGAGGGAAAGAGAGCACCAGGTAGACCCAGGGAGAAAATGCTAGATGGACTTGCAGAGTGGCTGAAGACGAGGAGGGTGGAGGATATGCTAGGGGCAACAAGAGATAGCGACAGATGGAAGTCCATGATCGCCAACGCCATGCGGCAGGGCACCTGATGATGATGATGATTGTAAAACAGCTTCCATGGCTCTTAATCCTTTAACTCTCGCATCCTGTCCATCAGCATCCTGCACTGTCAACCACGCTAGCAAACTAAAAACCTAACTCTTCGATTCCCTTACCCTATCCAACAGCTTCCTGCAGGAAGTGGTGGACAGGGTGAGGGAGTCAAAGGGTGAAGGTTTTTTTTTGTTTTTTTTTTGTAGTTGGTAGATGGGGTGCGGGAGTCAAAGGGTTAAACTGGCATAGGATATGGGAAACAAAAACAAAAATATAAAAAAAAATGACAGTGAGCACAAATGATATAGGCGCGATGATCTTAAACAAAACAAAAGAAAGCAAAGCAAAACAAACAAAACAAAAACGAAACAAAACAAAGCACACAAAAAAACCATCACCGCCCCCCTTCCCCCCCCCCCCCCCCCCACAGAGATGCCAGATGATAGATAGTGGCACATGCTGTGTTGATATGAAATGTGCACCAAGGTGTAACCTCCATGTTGATTTGCTAATCATCTTTCTGACACGCTCCCTCTCCTGTATTCAAATATTGACTGTTATGTTTGTGGTTTGGGTGCTGATGCTGGGATGTTTATGAGGTGTGTATGTGTGTGTGTGTGTGTGTGTGTGTGTGTGTGTGTGTGTATCTGTGTGTGTGTGTGTCTGTGTCTCTGTGCGTATGTGTGAGTGTTTCTGTGTATGTTGTGTGTGTGTTGTGTGTTGTGTGTGTGTGTGTGTGTGTTGTGTGTGTGTGTGTGCGTGTGTGTGTGTGTTGTGTGTGTGTGTGTCTGTGTGTGTGTGTGCGTGTGTCTGTGTGTGTGTGCGTGTGTGTGTTCGTTCGTTCTTTGATTTAACGTCTGTTCACTATGAGTGATATTAGACGACGTGTGTGTGTGTGTGTGTGTGTGTGTGTGTGTGTGTGTGTGTGTGGTGTGTGTGTGTGTGTGTGTGTGTGTGTATGTTGTGTGTGTGTGTGTGTGTGTGTGTATGTTGTGTGTGTGTGTGAGTGTGTCTGTGTGTGTATGTTGTGTGTGTGTGTGTGTGTGTGTGTGTGTGAGTGTGTGTCTGTGTGTGTATGTTTCGTGTGTGAGTGTGTGTGTCTTTGTGTGTATGTGTATGTATGTGTGTGTGCGTGCGTGCATATCTGTGAGTGCGTATGTATATGCGTGTGTGTTTGTGTGTGTGGAGGGGGGGAGGTAAATGCGTGCATCCTCAAGCATGCGTGTGTACGTGTGCATGTGTGTACGTGCGTGCGTGCGTGCGTGCGTGCGTGCGTGCGAGCGTTTGTGTGCGCAAGCTTGCGTGTATTGTGTGTGTGTGTGTGTGTGTGTGTGTGTGTGTGTGTGTGTGCACGCGCACGCCTGTATATTTGTGTGTTTTTGTCTAGAACCAGAAACATGCTGTGCTGATATGAATGGCGCACCAAAACGCAACTCCATCAGTTTTGCTGCTCATCATATATCATACACACATTTCCCCCCTCCTGCCGAGTCCGTGGTCGTAGCTATTTTGGCGGTTACTTGGTGCGTTGTTGAAATTGGGTGTTGCTAAAATCTACATTTTCCTTCCGCCCAACCCCCCCACGCCCCTCGATATCTCACGTTTCTTCAACGTGTCGGTATTTAGGCCTATTTTGGTGCTTCCCTTTCTCGGTTGGTAAATGATAATAAGCTTGAGAAGCTGTGGCACAATAAATTTGATCCATTAGATTAATTCTCTCGAACCCAACTCCCTTCCCCCTTTCTCTCTTCCCCCCCCCCCCCTCTAATCTCCTGTCTCTTTTCCCTGCCCCTTCCCCCCTCCTCCCCCTCCCCTCCCTCTCTCTCTCTTTCTTTTTTCTTTCATTCTCTCGTTCACTCTTTTTTTTTTGTGGTCTCTTTCAATTCGAATCATCTGAGTTTCTCTCTCTGTCTCTGTCTGTCTGTCTGTCTCTGTCTGTCTGTCTGTCTGTCTCTGTCTCTGTTTCTGTCTCTCTGTCTTTCTGTCTTTCTGTCTGTGTCTGTCTGTCTCTGTCTCTGTCTGTCTGTCTCTGTCTCTCTGTCTTTCTGTCTGTCTGTCTATCTGTCTGTCTGTCTGTCTCTCTCTCTCTCTCTCTGTGAGCACAGTAGGCTGGATGACTCTGTCTCTGTCTCTGTCTGTCTGTCTCTCTCTCTCTCTCTGTGAGCACAGTAGGCTGGATGACTCTGTCTCTGTCTCTGTCTGTCTCTCTCTCTCTCTCTCTGTGAGCACAGTAGGCTGGATGACTCTGTCTCTGTCTCTGTCTGTCTGTCTCTCTCTCTCTCTCTCTGTGAGCACAGTAGGCTGGATGACTCTGTCTCTGTCTCTGTCTGTCTCTCTCTCTCTCTCTCTCTCTCTCTGTGAGCACAGTAGGCTGGATGACTCTGTCTCTGTCTCTGTCTGTCTGTCTCTCTCTCTCTCTCTGTGAGCACAGTAGGCTGGATGACTCTGTCTCTGTCTCTGTCTGTCTCTCTCTCTCTCTCTCTGTGAGCACAGTAGGCTGGATGACTCTGTCTCTGTCTCTGTCTGTCTGTCTCTCTCTCTCTGTGAGCACAGTAGGCTGGATGACTCTGTCTCTGTCTCTGTCTGTCTGTCTCTCTCTCTCTCTCTGTGAGCACAGTAGGCTGGATGACTCTGTCTCTGTCTCTGTCTGTCTCTCTCTCTCTCTCTCTGTGAGCACAGTAGGCTGGATGACTCTGTCTCTGTCTCTGTCTGTCTGTCTCTCTCTCTCTGTGAGCACAGTAGGCTGGATGACTCTGTCTCTGTCTCTGTCTGTCTGTCTCTCTCTCTCTGTGAGCACAGTGGTCAGGATGACATGTGTTGTTTTCATCATGTCCTATTTGTTGCCTCCAGAGTTGCTCTTGCACAGCTGCCCTGTCTGATCACTGCTTGTTTCTTTTTATTTCCGGGCAGTGATGAAATTTCAAACAAACAAACAAACAAACAAACAAATAAACAAACAAACAAACAAACAAACAAACAAAAACAAGAAAAACACTGTAGAACATGCTTTGCAGATTGCGGTCCTGTCTGGCGTGGACATCCATCCATACAGGATGCAATAGGCGGCAGTATCCAGTTCTCAGTCCAAAGATTTGTGAGTTGCTGTTGCGGCTCAAGGCAATGGATAGGGGGATCATTTCCGTTATGTCCAATACGGTAGTCTCTTTTTATGATGGTTTTTCGTCTTCTCTGAAGGAGATGGGGTGTTGATGTTGCTTAGTAGTTTATTTTTATGATGGTTTTTGCCTTCTCTGAAGAAGATGGGGTGTTGATGTTGTTGTTTGGTAGTTTCGTTTTTATGATGATTTACGTCTTCTCTGAAGAAGATAGGGTGTTGATGTTGTTGTAGTCTGCTTCGTGTTTTCATCAGCAAGACTGCCTGCTCGTTTCTCCAGATGCCACAGCGGGTAGGAATCCACATCACCGTTTCAGTTTCAGTTTCAGTTTCAGTTTCTCAAGATGACGTCTCCGCGCTCGGAACTAAATTCCATACTCACTAACATCACAGGTGCCAAGTGTATGGTGATCATATCATGGCACAAGCCTTAATTAAGCCTGCACATAAACCCACGAGCTGGCCAGTAAAGGTTGCCAACAGCACGCGGTGTTTCCAGGCGGTCACTCATCCAAGTACTAACCGGGCCCGACGTTGCTTAAAATTTAACTTCAGTGATCTGGACGAGAAACGAAGTTTTCAACGTGGTATGACCGTTGCTGCACCGATACTGGCACAGTGAGAGCTGGTTCTGTTAGTCCTGTCAGCGTTTTAAAAAAAGATATCCTGATGTATACAGAGGGCAGGAGTCTGGATACAGATATAGAAGTTGGTAAGATGTCAGCTTTTTTTTTTTTTTTTTTTCAAAAACCCACCATGGTACGTATGTAAAGACATGTCGATGTTGAGCGTGCTGTGAAAGACATCTGCCGGATCTTCTTCTTATCTTGTTATTCTGATCATACCTCTGCTGAACTGGCTCCTTCGTTTCTGGAGAAAGGGAGGTTTGGGTGTGTTTAGGTTCTTATGTATGTGTGTATGTACGCGTGCGTGTGTGCGTGTTTGCGCACGTGCGTGCGCTGTGATGTGTGAGTGATGTTGTGTTGTTGCGTGTGTGCGTGTATGGTAGATGTGTCTGTGTATATGTTTGGTGTATGTGATGTGTGTGTGTGTGTGGTGTGTGTATGTGTGTCGGTGCTGTGTGTGTGTGGTGTTGTGGCGTGTTGTGTGTATGTTTTGCGCGTGTGTGTGTGTGTGTGTGCATGTTTGTATGTATGTGTGTGGTGTGTGTGTAGTGTGATGTTATGTGTGTGTCTCTGTATGAGTATGTGTGTGTGTGTGTCTCTGTATGAGTATGTGTGTGTGTTGTGTGTGGTGTGTGTGTGTGTGTGTGCATGTTAGTGTGTGTGTGTGTGATTGTGCATTTGCTGCCCCATCTTTTTCACCGCTTCCGTGCCACTAACCCTATGCCCGCTTATTTCTAGTTCTCCTAAACATCTCCAAACTAACCGCAGGACACGGCAGGCCACAGAATCTGGAGCACCATTTTTTTTTTCACAGTGATAAGACGATGGGAATGCGGATGATAGCGATAACGCCACGGAGTTCCATCAAGGACTGAGACTCCGAGACAGGGCTCTGAAAACGGAGTAAGCAGACTGTGCTGTGATACACAGCCTCCTGCACTTCATCATCATCATCATCATCATCATCATCATCATCATCATCATCATCATCATCATCATCATCATCACCATCATCATCATCATCATCATCATCGTCGTCGTCGTCATAATCATCATGTGCCTTACCACATGGCGTTGGCGATCTTGGCCCTCCATATGCATCTATCCCTTGTTGCCGCAAGCAACTCTTCCACCATCTCTGTCCTCAGCCACTCTGCGAGTCCGTCCAATATTTTTTCCCTTGTCTACCTGGTGCTCTCTTTCCCTCCAGCTTTTCCGTTGTGACCAGGTGCTCTAATTCCCCTTTTCCTCATAAAATGGCCTATAAATGTTGCCTGTCTTTTCCTAATCTTCCTTATCAACGATCTTCTTGTGTCTGCCTCCATCAAGACTGTCTCGTTTGTTTTCTTTGCTGTCCATAGAACTCTCAACATTCTTCTTAGAAACCACATCTCGGCTGCCTCAATCTTGTTCTGGCTTTGCTTGTTGCCTGTCAACGCCTCACAACCGTATAACATTATCCGTTCTATATAACATCCAAGAACTCTCTTCCTGATGTAATTGATAGGCATTTGTTGGTAATAATGCTTTTCATCATCTTGAATACGTTTGTCTTGGCCGATTCTGCTGGCTATTTCTGATGTGCATCTGCCGTCTGGTGAGATGATCGTTCCTCTTGCACAGCGTGGACAAAAACAGCGTGCATATGTACTGGATCCGAATGGGTCATGCAACGTATGGACAGCCCCCCTTTGCTTGATGAAATGATTATCGAGTTGCGTCGGGAGCTTTGGAGGTGCCTGTGCGGAGAATGTCAGGGCACTGCCCTCGTGGTGGGTTTTTGTTGTTGTTGTTGTTGTAGTTGTTGTTGTTGTAGTTGTTAGTGTTGTTGTTGTTGTAGTAGTAGTAGTTGTTGTTGTTAGTGTTGTAGTTGTTAGTGTTGTTGTTGTTGTAGTAGTAGTTGTTGTTGTTGCTGTTGTTGTAGTTGTTGTTGTTTTGCTGTTGTTGTTGTTGTTGTTGTAGTATGTGTTGTTGTAGTTGTTGTTGTTGTTGTCGTTGTTGTTGTTGCTGTTGTTTATTGTGTTGTTGTTCTGTCATTGTTGTTGTTTTGTAGTTGTTGTTGTTGTAGTTAGTGTTGTTATTGTTGTAGTTGAGGGTTGTTGTTGTTGTCGTTGTTGTTGTTGTAGTTGTTGTTTTTTTTTTTTTGTTGTTGTTGTTGTTGTTGTTGTGTTGTTGTTGTTGTAGTTGTTGTTGTTGTGTTGTTGTTGTTGTTTGTAGTTTTGTTGTTGTATGTTGTTGTGTTGTTGTTGTTGTTGTAGTTGTTGTTGTTTAGTTTGTTGTTGTAGTGTTGTTGTAGTTGTTGTTTTAGTTGTTGTTTGTTGGTTGTAGTTGTTTGTTTTGTAGTGTTGTTGTTGTTGTTGACTTACCACCTGCATGGTGTGGGCAAAACCATGATCATCCACATTTCCTAGAATGTACATCGGAACATTCGAAGAAACAAACAAACAAACAAACAAAAACCAGAAAATAATTAAGATGAGCTTAAGACAACTTACTGTAGGGGAAGTCCTAAAATATCCATTACCATTCTGATCCCAAAGTGCACTTGTCTCTCACGGTATCTCGAAGTGACAGGAAGTTATATAGTATGTCCTGAAAAGGGAGAAGAATGGCAAGAATGGTTCAGACATTTGCCTGCCAATAACTAAACTCGAGGTTCCAAAGTTCGTTTCCTGTTGAGGCCTCGACGTTTTTTCCATTCATTTGACCGGATAATCGAACTGAACGTGTAGTCCTTTGGAAGGGGACGATAAACGAGTCGGACCCGTGTGCCCTCTGGCTTACGCACGCTAAAAATCCCACGACAGTTAAAAATCGTGAAGATTAGGGCTTTCGCCCAGTTGCCCAGGTATAACATATTAAAGACATAGGTTCATTTCCCAGGTCCCTGCCCTGAAAGGCCAATTAACCTTCTTGTCTTTCTGAAGTCTTGGTAATAAAAACCTACCAACCAAACAAACACACAACAAAAAAAAAAACCACCCACCAACAACCAACCAAACAAACAAGCAAAACCCAACAAAAACAACACCAACAGTAACAACAAAAAACTTTGTGCTTACTATATTCAAATCAAACACACATAAAAACAACATTCATAGCTCAAAATCCATGTGCGGTGTGTGTGTACGTTTTGTGTGTGCGTGTGTGTTGTGTGTGTGTGCGTGTGTGTCTGTGTGTCTGCGTGTGTCTGTTCTGTTGTGTGTTTTTGTGTGTGTGTGTGTGTGTGTGCGCGCGCGCTCGCCGTCTGTTGTGTGTTTTGAGAGAGACACAGGATGACAACTTGGGTCAAGGGTCACACGCCTAGGATATGGAGCGATTCCCAGTTCACATCCTCTATGTGCGTGCGTTCGCGCATTGTTCGTTCTTTTCCTGTAAAGTGAAACAAGCATGCTTTTGACATGGACTGTTATGGAAGTGAAATGATAATCATTATCATGATTATGATGATGAGACGACGACGACGACGACGATGACGATGATGATAATGATTATATCAGTTTGTTCACAATGGAATCACCGCACTCAGAAACTTCCATATACGCTCCACTCAAATTTGCTAAGCAGTTATCCAGCAGACTCTCTGTCCATCTCGACTGTGCAAGGCCCTATGCACTAACAAGATCTTGAAAATGGCGAAAGAAGAAAGGTGTGTGTATGTGTGTGTGGGGGGGTGGGGGTGGGGGTGGGTGGGGGGAACCTATGGCATACTGACACCACCAGAATTACTGGAGTGTTATCAAGATGAGCGGCGAACAAGCCAACTTTTAATGAAGTTGTGGGATGGGATCAGACTTGAAACATGAGATCTTGAGTCTCTCAGAAGGGACAGCCAGCCTTTGGCAAAAATACACTGTCTCTTTTCTCCCTCTCTCTGTCTCTGTCTATTTCTCCCTCTCTCTGTCTCTGTCTATTTCTCCCTCTATTTGTCTCTGTCTGTGTCTCTCTCTCTCGCGCGCGCCGCACACACACACACACACACACACACACACGCTTTCTCTCTTTCACTCTCACTCTCTTACTCTTTCACTCACTGTTACACGCTCTCTCACTCTCCCTCACTCTCTCTTTGTCTCTGCCTATCTGTCTCTCTGTCTCTCTGTCAGTCTGTCTGTCTGTCTCTCTCTCTCTTCTCTCTCTTACACGCTCTCTCATTCTCCGTCTCTCCCCCTATCTTTCTCTCTCTCTCTCTCACACACACACACATACAAAAACGCTTCTCTCTCTCTCTGTGACTGTCTCTGTCTCTGTGTCTCTGTCTCTCT
>JAPXFY010000016.1:55503178-55508178 GCA_030674185.1 Monoplex corrugatus | reverse complement strand
GTACCTGGTGTTGTACATACGTATAACATATAAAGGAAGTTTAGGCACTAAATATTTTAACCTGCTTACCTGGTGTTGTACATACGTATAACACATGAAGGAAGTTTAGGCACTAAATATTTTAACCTGCATACTTGATGTTCTGCATGTGTATAACACATGATGGAGGTTTAGGCACTAAGGATTTTAACCTACATACTTGATGTTCTGCATGTGTATAACACGTCAAGGAGGTTTAGGCACTAAATATTTTAACCTGCATACTTGATGTTCTGCATGTGTACAACACATGATGGAGGTTTAGGCACTAAATATTTTAACCTGCATACTTGATGTTCTGCATGTGTATAACACATGATGGAGGTTTAGGCACTAAGGATTTTAACCTGCATACTTGATGTTCTGCATGCTTATAACACATCAAGGAGGTTTAGGCACTAAAGATTTTAACCTACATAGTTGATGTTTTACATGCTTATAACACATGATGGAGGTTTAGGCACTAAGGATTTTAACCTACATACTTGATGTTCTGCATGTGTATAACACGTCAAGGAGGTTTAGGCACTAAAGATTTTAACCTGCATACTTGATGTTCTGCATGCTTATAACACATCAAGGAGGTTTAGGCACTAAAGATTTTAACCTGCATACTTGATGTTTTACATGCTTATAACACATGATGGAGGTTTAGGCACTAAGGATTTTAACCTACATACTTGATGTTCTGCATGTGTATAACACGTCAAGGAGGTTTAGGCACTAAAGATTTTAACCTGCATACTTGATGTTCTGCATGCTTATAACACATCAAGGAGGTTTAGGCACTAAAGATTTTAACCTGCATACTTGATGTTCTGCATGTGTATAACACATCAAGGAGGTTTAGGCACTAAAGATTTTAACCTGCATACTTGATGTTCTGCATGTGTATAACACGTCAAGGAGGTTTAGGCACTAAATATTTTAACCTGCATACTTGATGTTCTGCATGTGTATAACACACGATGGAGGTTTAGGCACTAAATATTTTAACCTGCATACTTGATGTTCTGCATGTGTATAACACATGATGGAGGTTTAGGCACTAAGGATTTTAACCTACATACTTGATGTTCTGCATGTGTATAACACGTCAAGGAGGTTTAGGCACTAAATATTTTAACCTGCATACTTGATGTTCTGCATGTGTATAACACATGATGGAGGTTTAGGCACTAAGGATTTTAAACTACATACTTGATGTTCTGCATGTGTATAACACATCAAGGAGGTTTAGGCACTAAATATTTTAACCTGCATACTTGATGTTCTGCATGCTTATAACACATCAAGGAGGTTTAGGCACTAAAGATTTTAACCTACATACTTGATGTTCTGCATGTGTATAACACATCAAGGAGGTTTAGGCACTAAAGATTTTAACCTGCATACTTGATGTTCTGCATGCTTATAACACATGAAGGAGGTTTAGGCACTAAAGATTTTAACCTGCATACTTGATGTTCTACATGCTTATAACACATGAAGGAGGTTTAGACAGTAAATATTTTAACCTGCATACTTGATGTTCTACATGCTTATAACACATGAAGGAGGTTTAGACAGTAAATATTTTAACCTGCATACTTGATGTTCTGCATGCTTATAACACATCAAGGAGGTTTAGACAGTAAATATTTTAACCTGCATAATTGATGTTCTACATGCTTATAACACATCAAGGAGGTTTAGACAGTAAATATTTTAACCTGCATACTTGATGTTCTACATGCTTATAACACATGAAGGAGGTTTAGACAGTAAATATTTTAACCTGCATACTTGATGTTCTACATGCTTATAACACATCAAGGAGGTTTAGACAGTAAATATTTTAACCTGCATACTTGATGTTCTACATGCTTATAACACATGAAGGAGGTTTAGACAGTAAATATTTTAACCTGCATACTTGATGTTCTACATGCTTATAACACATGAAGGAGGTTTAGACAGTAAATATTTTAACCTGCATACTTGATGTTCTACATGCTTATAACACATGAAGGAGGTTTAGACAGTAAATATTTTAACCTGCATACTTGATGTTCTGCATGCTTATAACACATGAAGGAGGTTTAGACATTAAAGATTTTAACCTGCATACTTGATGTTCTGCATGCTTATAACACATGAAGGAGGTTTAGACATTAAAGATTTTAACCTGCATACTTGATGTTCTGCATGCTTATAACACATGAAGGAGGTTTAGACAGTAAATATTTTAACCTGCATACTTGATGTTCTGCAAGCTTATACCACATGAAGGAGGTTTAGACAGTAAATATTTTAACCTGCATACTTGATGTTCTGCATGCTTATAACACATGAAGGAGGTTTAGACACTAAAGATTTTAACCTGCATACTTGATGTTCTGCATGCTTATAACACATGAAGGAGGTTTAGACAGTAAATATTTTAACCTGCATACTTGATGTTCTGCATGCTTATAACACATGAAGGAGGTTTAGACAGTAAATATTTTAACCTGCATACTTGATGTTCTGCAAGCTTATACCACATGAAGGAGGTTTAGACAGTAAATATTTTAACCTGCATACTTGATGTTCTACATGCTTATAACACATGAAGGAGGTTTAGACACTAAAGATTTTAACCTGCATACTTGATGTTCTGCATGCTTATAACACATGAAGGAGGTTTAGACACTAAAGATTTTAACCTGCATACTTGATGTTCTACATGCTTATACCACATGAAGGAGGTTTAGACACTAAAGATTTTAACCTGCATACTTGATGTTCTACATGCTTATAACACATGAAGGAGGTTTAGACAGTAAATATTTTAACCTGCGTACTTGATGTTCTACATGCTTATAACACATGAAGGAGGTTTAGACAGTAAATATTTTAACCTGCATACTTGATGTTCTACATGCTTATAACACATGAAGGAGGTTTAGACAGTAAAATTTTAACCTGCATACTTGATGTTCTACATGCTTATAACACATGAAGGAGGTTTAGACAGTAAATATTTTAACCTGCATACTTGATGTTCTACATGCTTATAACACATGAAGGAGGTTTAGACAGTAAATATTTTAACCTGCATACTTGATGTTCTCATGCTTATAACACATGAAGGAGGTTTAGACAGTAAATATTTTAACCTGCATACTTGATGTTCTGCATGCTTATAACACATGAAGGAGGTTTAGACAGTAAATATTTTAACCTGCATACTTGATGTTCTGCATGCTTATAACACATGAAGGAGGTTTAGACAGTAAATATTTTAACCTGCATACTTGATGTTCTGCATGCTTATAACACATGAAGGAGGTTTAGACAGTAAAATACTGCAGATCGAAAAATCTTCATCTTTACCCCACTAGGCAGACAGTACATGGTGAGAATCGAACCTTGGACCTTCGACTGGAAGTCGGACGTCTTATCACTTGACGGTTACCGCGCCCGACACTTTCCACCACAATTCCACTTTCTTCGTTTAACCCTTTGACTCCTGCACCATGTCACTAGCATCATGCATTGTCAACCATGCTAGCAAAGCAATTACTTTAACCCTTTGACTCTTGCACCATGTCCACTAGCATCCTGCATTGTCAACCATGCTAGCAAAGCAATAACTTAACCCTTTGACTCCTGCACCTTGCCCACTAACATCCTGCATTGTCAACCATGCTTGCAAAGCAATAACTTAACCCCTTGACTCCTGCACCATGTCCACTAGCATCCTGCATTGTCAACCATGCTTGCAAAGCAATAACTGAACCCTTTGACTCTTGCACCTTGTCCACTAACATCCTTGCAATTGGATCTTAACCATGCTTGCACCAAAGCAATAACCATGCTTGAACAACTACCTTTGACTCCTGCACCTGTCCACTAGCATCCTGCATTGTAACCATGCTTGCAAAGCAATAATTAACCTTTGACTCCTGCACCATGTCCCTAGAAATCCTGCATTGTCAACCATGCTTGCAAGGCAATGACTTAACCCTTTGACTCCTGCACCTTGTCTACTAGCATCCTGCATTGTCAACCATGCTTGCAAAGCAATAACATAACCCTTTGACTCCTGCACCATGTCCACTAACATCCTGAAAGCAAAACTCTTAATCTTTTGATTCTCTCACCCTATCCACCAGTATGCCGCGGTAAGAAGCTGATGGATTCGGTAAGGGAATCAAAGGGTTAAGTTTTCGCTGCTGGTGGACAGAGTGTGGACGTCAAAGGGTTAAACCAGCTTATCATCGCAAAGGAAGAGACTGACTCAGAGAAGGGACTAAAACAAGATTGTACAGCGTGCCTTATGTGGCTATGTCCCGGGGTTTGTCATATCCCCCATCTTGCTATTCGATTTGTGAACAAGGTTACTGATGACTGGGTCCGAATGTGTCATGCAGCGCATGGATCTTTGCTTGGAGAAATGGCTACCGTGTGGCGTCGAGAGCTGGGAGGTGATTGTTTAGCCAGTGGTGAGGCACTGTTCCTCTGGGTCCCATCTAACACCTTCGGGTGTTCCTTGTTAATCATAAGGGATTATCTAGAATGCCTATCATCTATCATCAGGAAGAGAGTTCTTGAATGTTTTATAGAACCGTTAATGTCATACGGTTGTGAGGTGTGGACAGTCAACAAGCAAAGCCAGAACAAGATTGAGGCAGCCGAGATGTGGTTTCTAAGAAGAATGTTGAGAGTTCCATGGACAGCAAAGAAAACAAATGACACAGCCTTGATGGAGGCATGCACAAGAAGATCATTCATAAGGAAGATTAGGAAAAGACAGGCATCATTTATAGGTCATTTTCTGAGGAAAGGGGAATTGGAGCACCTGGTCGCAACAGGAAAGCTGGAAGGAAAGAGAGCACCAGGTAGACCCAAGGAGAAGATATTAGACGGACTAGCAGAGTGGCTGAAGAAAGAGAGGGCGGAAGATGTGCCTAAGGCAGCAAGGGAGAGAAACAGAT
>JAPXFY010000016.1:55485678-55488178 GCA_030674185.1 Monoplex corrugatus | reverse complement strand
TGTTGCTTAAATTTGACTGTCTGAAAGGAGGGGTGGGTGGGGGAGAAGCTCAACAAAATGGCGTGACCATCTGAGATTGATACAGTGACTTGAATCTCTTGAATCTGGTAAATAAAAGTCACCCCAGACAGGCAGACATACACACACAGACACACACACACAAAACACACACAACACACACACAAACACACACGCACACACACACACACACCACACACACACACACACACACACGTACACACACACATACACACACATACACACACACACGTACACACACACTACACACACACACACACACACACACACACACACACACACACACACACACACACACACACACGTCTAGTCGACAAGAAACAATAAATTTAAGAAGAAGAAAAAAAAGAGTAGAGAGAAGATTAAACTAACAAAAGCAGTAATGACTAAACAAACACTGGACACGAAACTACACTGAAGATTGTTCTTCGCCTTCAAAAAGAAAAACAACCCAAAACTCCCTTCATAGCAAGGACACTCATACACGGGGTGGGGTGATGGCGGTGGGGTGATGGGGTGGGGGTGGGGGTTACGGGGGTGGGGGAACTTGCCACCTGTCAGGCAAAAAGAATCCTTAGAAGTGCTGGTGCCAATCAATTAGCGTGTACAGGTGTGGAAGACTGAATGTTCGAGCTGTGCGGGCGCTCATTTTCTCTCCTTGTGTAAGGTTTCTGGCACGGCCGGCGCGCAGCGCGCCCGTAGTTTCTGGCACCTTGTGCTTTTCTTTGAAAGGAACACCTGGAACTGCTGGTCGTGACTCCCTAGATCTTGCACAACTGGTTGCTATAAGTTAAAGGTGTGACGAAGGCGCGTGCACGCGTACACGCTGACACGCAGATAAGCAGACAGACACACACGCATGTGCACATGAACACACACACACGCACACGCAACACGCGTGCAGACATACGTGACCTGTATTATATATTTATTCATGTTAGTTCAACCTCTATGTTATCCTTACAAATGGATTACGACAATTTGAGACACACACACACACACACACACACACACACACACACACACACACACACACACACACACCCCACACACACACACACACACACACACACACATGTCACAGACAACTCCAGGAATTTCAGCAAGAATATGTGTCATCTCACGATGAAACACTTGTGGACCCGAACTGATTCCAAATGGTAAACACTTGAAGCAATATCTTCCAAATGTTGTAATAAATGTCGTCAACTCTCGGGATTCTTCATGGAATGGTATTTGGAAAAAGCCCGCTGTTGCAATCAAGCCTGCTAAACACAGTGGCCCCAGAGAGTTGAGCAAGAAGCTGGTCTGTTGATGGGAGTGGACAATTTTCCCGACGAACACTTTCATTGAGTTTGGTCAGGTCAACCCATATTCTCACTTTCCCATTCGACTTAAGGTACAACCACAATTGGTGCACACCAATCTGTTGGCTTTGTGGCTGGGCAAATCAAGTCCTGCTCTTCCATGTTATGGAGTTCCTCTTCTACTTGCTTTCTCATAGGTATTGCCAAGCGTCAGGGTATAGCAATGGAAAACAGTTTTGCATCATCCTTCAGTCGGATTTTGTATTCTTTCTTCATTTTGCCAAGACCTGTGAATCACTCTGGAAATTCTTTCCGAGGTCCGCTTTCTTGCTTGATGGCATTTACTCTTTCCAGCGAGTGAAGAGCTCCGATGGCTGGCCTTCCTAACAGAGGTCCTTTAAGTTGGAAATGATGTACAGATCTTGATCTGAGGAAGTCCTTTGTTGACGATGTTGTATGTACTACTCCAACAACATTCAGCTGACTCCGTCCAGGACCGAATAATTTCTTGCCAGTCTTCTTTATCTGTGGATAATTTTTCTTGAAATATCTCTCTGGTATCACAGTAACATCGGCTCCAGTGTCCACTCTGTAGTTGACAAGCTTTCCATTGGTCATGATTCTGGCATGCCGTGGTCTTCTTCAACAGCACCAACAGAACTGGAGCTCTCCCTCTCAATTTCAATGGAGCCTAACAGTATGTTAGTGTCAATGCCATCTTCATCTAGTTGTCTGACTACCTTCTTTGACTTGCAAATTGCAGCATAGTGACCCCTTTTAGAACATTGTCTACATTCTGCTTCTCTGGCAGGGCAATCATTACGTCCATGTATTGGGCATTTTCCACATCGAGTACATCTCTTGAAGTTTTTGTCTTCTTTGGCATTGTATTTCTTTTTCTGATACTTCTGCTCTTTTGTTGGCCGTAGTCTATTGACTTGCATGAGAGATCCCTCTTGACCAGCACTTACGGAGTGAGACTGTTGTCTTGAGGTTTCACACGCTCGGCCAATGTCCAAATATCTTGAGAGACTAAGCTTTTTATCTTCAAGAAGTTTTTCTCGAACTGCCTCTTCCCTAATTCCTACAACTACTTGGTCCCTAATTAGGCGATCTTCCAACTGAGCATTGCCAAAATTGCAGGTTTTGCCAGC
>JAPXFY010000016.1:55475678-55480678 GCA_030674185.1 Monoplex corrugatus | reverse complement strand
AACCAACCAACCACCACCAACCAACCAACCAACCAACCAACCAACCAACCAACCGACCAAGCAACTAACCAACCAACCAATCAACCAATCAACCATCCATCCAACCAACCAACCAACTACCAACCAACCAACCAACCAACCAATCAACCAACCAACCAACCAGCCAACCAATCGACCAAGCAACTAACCAACCAACCAACCAACCATCCATCCAACCAATCAACCAACCAACCAACCAAATAACCAACCAATCAACCAACCAACCTACCAACCAGCCAACCAACCATCCATCCAACCAACCAACCAACCAAATAACCAACCAACCTACCAACCAACCAACCTACCAACCAACAACAACCAACCAACCTACCACCAACCAACCAACCAACCAACCAACCAACCAACCAACTACTCAACTAACCAACCAACCAATCAACCAACTACCCAACCAACCAACCAACTAACTAACCAACCATCCATCCATCCAACCAACCTACCAACCAACCAACCAACCAGCCAACCAACCAGCCAACCATCCAACCAACCAACCAACCAACGAAAAACTAGAGTGGTTTGACAGGAATGAAGGGATCCGAGCCCCAAAACCCTCCAGTCGCCAGTCCGTTGCCGTAACCACTACACCACAGCGAGCGACTTTTAACGCTACGAAATTCAACTCTCTCTCTCTCTCTCCCACCCATCCACTCTGTCTGATCCTCACCCTTCTTCCCTTCATTATTTTTTCACAAACTCTCTTGACCACAACTCTCTTTCTCTCCTTTGTCTCCTTGTGACCTGTGTATAAATATCCTGTGTCATGTCTGCCTCTTTCTGTGTCTGCCTCTCTGTCTGTGTCTGTCTCTAGCTGTCTGTCTCTGTCTCTAACTGTCTGTCTGTATGTTTGTCTCTGTCTTTCTGTCTCTGTTTGTCTCTGTCTCTCTTTCTCTCCGTCTTCCGCTCTCCTCTCTCTCTCTGCTTACACGCTCTCTCATTCTCCCCGCTCTCACTCTTTGTCTGTCTCTTTATCTGTCTGTCTGTCTGTCTCTTTCTCTCTTACACGCTCTCTCATTCTCCCTCTTCCTCTCTTCGTCTCTGTCTGCCTGTCTGTCTCTCTTTCTCTCACACACGCGCACGCGCGCGCGCGCACACCACACACACACACACCACACACACACACACACACACACACACACACACACATACACACAAACACTACTGCAAAATGCTACGTTCCTTTTTACCAAAAATGTTTACTCAAGAAAAGTATTCTGAAACTCATTTCCAAAAAGTTACATCAGATCAATCTTTATTAGTTAAAATTTCAGAATAATTAGTTCACAGTCCTGTTAACGCATTAATTTAACTTTATGCGGTTTGTGTATTAGTGTTACAATTTCCCTTCATATTGTTGAAGTTAATTGTTAGAGTTAAGTTTTCGTTCCATTTTCCTGTTCTCCCACCTATTTATGTCTTTTTACTCTATCTCCCCTCTGCCCCAATCCAACCCGTCCAACTATCGTTCTACATTTCATTTTATTTTATTTATTCCTTTTTGATTCACCCCTCCCCCGTCTAATATCACTTATAGTGAAAAGACGTTAAATCAAAGAACGAACGAACACACACACACACACACACACACACACACACACACACACACACACACACACACACACACACACACACACACACACACACACACACACACACTCTCTCTCTCTCTCTCTCTCTCTCTCTCTTTAGTTAACTCCTCCGGGAATTGTAGTCTTGTGGATGAATGTCAGACTTCCACCCGGGTTTAATCCTCCTTGGGTACCTCTTGCTTGATGGCTGTAAAAGGTAACAAAAAAAAAAAGAAAAAAAAAGAAAGATTTTTTTCCGTCCTAGGTCAACATGTACCCAAACCTTTTAACGCCTAACCCCCTTCGTCTGTACCGCAGTCTTCCTCAAAGGTTTCTGTTTCGTTTTGTATTTTATACCACAAAATGTATTTTGCCGAATAGAAGGTCTGTATTTCGCCTGCTTGTTTTTGTCTGGTCGTGCCATTACCAAAAAAGACAAGTCTATCTTTCCCTCTCTTGGGCTTATGGAAGTCTATCCTACACCTGCTTTAGCAACTACTTATATATCTTAAACCAGTCACCGTGGTGTCGTGGTTAACGCACCGGGCTACCGACTGGAAGGTTGCGGGTTCGAATCCCCATCAGTTCCTTCAAAACTATATTTTCGGCTCTAACCGGCTCCTACCCAGAGTAGGGCGTGCTATGGGGCTGATTGGGAAGACTGGGACCACACAGTCGAGTCTCATCCAATTCACGGATGCGTCATTGAGGGTGCTGCTCAAATCTCCTGATCACTACCGCAGGTGTCTGTATCTCTCAGGCCTGGTTGACGCCAGGATATATTATGATAGTAAGCCAGAACAAGATTGAGGCAGCCGAGATGTTGTTTCTGAGAAGAATATTGAGAGTTCCATGGACAGCAAAGGAAACAAACGAGACAGTTTTGATGGAGGCAGACACATGAAGATCATTCATAAGGAAGATTAGGGAAACACAGGCAACATTTATAGGCAATTTCAGAAGGAAAGGGGAATTGGAGCACCTGGTCACAACAGTAGAGCTGGAGGGAAAGAGAGCACCAAGTAGACCTAGGGAAAAATATTGGACGGACTTGTAGAGTGGCTGAAGACACCATGTCCACCAGCATCATACATTGCTAACCATGCTAGCAGAGCAAAAAATTAACCCTTTGATTCCCTCACCATATCCACCAGTATCATGTATTGCCAACCATGCAAGCAGAGCAAAAACTTAACCCCTTGATTCCCTCACCATGTCCACCAGCATCCTGTATTGCCAACCAAGCTAGCACAGCTAAGACTGAACCCTTTATTCCCTCACCCTGTCCACCAGCATCCTGCATTGCCAACCATGCTAGGAGAGCAAAAACTTAACCCTTTGATTCCCTCACCCTGTCCACCAGCTTCCTGCATTGCCAACCATGCTAGCAGAGCAAAGACTGAGCCCTTTAGATTCCCTCACCCTGTCCACCAGCATCCTGCATTGCCAACCACGCTAGCAAACCAAAAACTTAACCGTTTGATTCACTCACCCTGTCCACCAGCACCCTGCATCGCAAGTCATGCTAGCAGAGAAAACACTTCACCCTTTGATTTCCTCACCCTGTCCACCAGCATCCTGCATTGCCAACCATGCTACCAAAGTAAAAACTTAACCCTTTGATTCCTCACCCTGTCCACCAGCATCCTGCTGCAGGAAGCCGATGGATAGGATGAGAGAGTCAAAGGGTTAAGATTTTGCAGTTAGCAGCTAGGGCCAGGGAGTCAAAGGGTTAAGTTTTTACAGTTACCACGTAGGGTGAAGGTGTCAAAGTTTTTGTTTTCTTTTTTTGCAGTTGGTGGACAGGGTGCAGGAGCCAAAGGGTTCATCAATCAATGCTCTAATAACTGTTGTCAGTATTTCATGGCTCCCGTTCCTTCTCTCAGTTTCCAAAGCTTGCCAGCGTACAGTTTTCCGTGGGATCAAGGCGTTCTGCCAGGTAATTGCTGGTGGCAGATTTGGAAGGAGCGCCAATGGAATCGTCCAAGTGGCGATGAAACCCTTTAGGAACAAACTCCACAGTCTAGAGTCCTTCTCATTCTTCTACTCCTTCCCTTCTTCCTTTTCCCACTTCAATGAGTCATTTCTAAGGCGTTTGTCTGTCTGTCTCTCTGTCTGTATATGTCTGTCTGTCTGTCTGTATATGTCTGTCTGTCTGTATGGTTGCCTGTCTGAGAATGTGACCTTCAAGATTTTTCAAAGTTGTCTGACATCAGCGTTGAGGGAGTAGTTTTTCTTTTCTTTCTCTTTCTTTCTTTTTTTTATTTTCAATTATTTTTCGGGAGTTACAACTCCGTTTGTGTTTAAAACTTGAGTAAACTTTTAGGTACTCTTACACAGCCGGATTTTGTTCATGGTCATTTATTCATTGATCTATTTATTTACTTATTTATTTATTTATTTATCTACTTATTCATTTATTCATTTATTTATTATCTATTCATTTATTTATATATTCATATATTCTATATCCTGCCATTTAGGCGATTTATTTCGTGTTCAGGATATGCGCATACTGATTGCGTTCGTGTTTCCATAAGTTCCGAGCATTCGCATGATCTTTGGGTTTTTTGTTGTGTTGTTGTTATTGTTATTTTGCTTTGTTGGTTTGTTCACATGATCTTTGGGGTTTTGTTGTTGTTGTTGTTTTCTTTTTGTTGGTTTGTTTGATTTTTTAACATTCCGATTGTTCTCGGATGCATGCATGCACGTTGTTATGCTCAAACTGTGCAGGCAGCATGCTGATACACAGTCTGCATACTTTCACTTCGGTGGGCGTGTATGCTGGGTGTATTCATGTTTCCATAAGCCATCAGACACGTGACATGACTTAGGAGAATCTTTAACGCGCCGTAGCCAAAACAACATTCAAGAAGATGAAAAGCATTCTTACCAACAAATGCCTATCAATTAACATCAAGAAGAGAGTTCTTGAATGTTATATAGAACCAATACTGTTGTACGGTTGCCAGGCGTGGACAGTCAACAAGCAAAGCCAGAACAAGATTGAGGCAGCCGAGATGTGGTTTCTAAGAAGGGTGTTGAGAGTTCCATGGACAGCAAAGAAAACAAACAAGACAGTCTCGATGGAGGCAGACACAAGCAGATCATTCATAAAAAAAGATTAAGAAAAGACAGGCAACATTTATAGGCCATTTTATGAGGAAAGAGGAATTGGAACACCTGGTCACAACGGGAAAGCTGGAGGGAAAGAGAGCACTAGGTAGACCCAGGGAGAAGATACTAGACGGGCTTTCAGAGTGGCTGGGGACAAGGAGGGTGGAAAAGATGCTTGAGGCAACAAGAGATAGAGACAGATGGAAGTCCATAATCGCCGACGCCATGCGGCAAGGCACCTGATGATGATGAGATGATGTT
>JAPXFY010000016.1:55455678-55460678 GCA_030674185.1 Monoplex corrugatus | reverse complement strand
TCTTTCTTTCTCTCTCGCTCACTACCCCTCACTTCACTCACTCACTCACTCACTCACTCACTCACTCACTCACTTCGCTCTCTGTCCTTCTTTCTTTCCTTCCTTCTTTCTTTCTATTTTTCTTTTCTTCCTTCTTTCTTTTTTTCTTTGATGCTGTCTTTTTTTCTTTCCTTCCTTCCTTCCTTCTTTCTTTCCTTCTTTCTTATTTTCTTTGTTGCTTTCTTTTTTCTTTCCTTCCTTACTTCCCTTTTTTCTTTCTTTCTTTTTTTTTTCTTTCTTTCCTTCCTTGCTTTTTTTCTCTTCTTTCTTTCTTTCTTTCTTCTTTTCTTCTTTGTTCCTTTTTTTGTTTCTTTCTTCTTTTCTTTCTTTGTTCCTTTCCTCCTTCCTTCTTTGTTCCTTTCCTTCCTTCCTTCTTTCTTTCTTTCTATCTATATATCTTTCTTTCTCTCTTTCTTTCTTTCTTACTCTCTCTCTCTCTCTCTCTGTTTGTCTGTCTGTCTCTTCTCTCTCTCTCTCTCTCTCTCTCTCTCTCTCTCTCTCTCTCTCTCTCAGTCTCTCTCTCTCTTACAGCCAGGTTGGGGAAGGGAAGAAAAAAAAAAAAACGACTAAATTAATGAACCCATGTTCCCCAGGTATTTTGCCCTCCCTCTTCCCTCCCCAGCCTTTTTTGTGTGATCTGTTTCTTTTCCAATTTCAGATATTCATAAAGCGAACACATGCCTTACCCCCTACCGCTATCATGAAAACAGTATTGTGAACTATACGTAATACATATGAATTATGATAGAATATCTACTTCTACAATGTCAACATGTATGTGGGCATACTGTGTGTATACATCTGTATACGTGTATACATAGGAGTGAGACATATGTACGTGTGTGTGTGTGCTGGTGTGTGTGTGTGTGTGTGTGTGTGTGTACGTGTAGTGTGTGTATGTGTTGTGTGTGTGGGGGGGGGGGCTGGTGTGTGTGTGTGTGTGTGTGTGTGTGTGTTGTCTGTCTGTCTGTTTGTCTGTCTGTGACGCAAATGTGTTAAACATTTATTATTCTTTCTCATGTTCTTCTGGAGTTTTCCCCTTGTTTTAAACTGAAGGTAATGCTATGGTTTGACTACGTACATATTCGGATAACATTTCAAAAGTATTTGCCAAAGTTACCGTTTCCCTAATATTTAAGCACCAGTTATCATAGTAGAATCCTTTGCTATCTCAGAATGTTCATGACATAAATGCATCTATTTGTATATTTTGGTAGCACAAAACTATGACAGCTGCTGCAAAAGACATGCAAAGTGTGTATAAAATGTATTACAATGATATTAAGCTGCATAAAAACATGGACACGCACTTCTGTATATAAATGAAACATCAACACACTACCACAGCACTACAGTAACATACACACACACACACACATAAGACAACTGACACACAGACAACACTGTACAGACTAAGATACACAGGTACCCACAGCACATGTTTAAATCGAATTAGATAATTTACTACATAAAAAAATGGCCAAATCACCTATTGTCACCAGCCCACTAATGTCAACACCGCTCGTCACCAGCCCACTATCAACATCCCCTTGTCACCACCCACAATGTCACCAGCCCATTCACCACCCACTATCAACACCCGCTATGTCACCAGCCGCTATGTCACCACCCACAGTCACCACCGCAGTCACCACCCACTATGTCACCACCTGCATGTCACAGCTGCTATGTCACCAGCCTGCTAAATCACCACCCACATGTCAACATCCGCTATGTACACCCTTTCACAGTCCCACAAATGTCACCAATCCCCTATGTCACCAGCCCACTATGTCACCACCGCTATGTCACAGCCACTATGTCACCACCCACTATGTCACAGCCCCTATGTCACCAGCCCACTATGTCACCACACACTATGTTACCACCCGCTATGTCACCATCCCGCTGTCACCAGCCCACTATGTCACCAGCCGCTATGTCACCAGCCCCTTGTCAACCAGCCCACTATGTCACCAGCCCACTATGTCACCAGCCCACTATGTCACCAGCCCACTATGTCACCAGCCCACTATGTCACCACCGCTATGTCACCAGCCCACTATGTCACCAGCCCACTATGTCACCACCACAGCCCACTATGTCACCAGCCCACTATGTCACCAGCCCACTATGTCACCAGCCCACTATGTCACCAGCCCACTATGTCACCATCCCGCTATGTCAACATCCCGCTATGTCAACATCCCGCTATGTCACCAGCCTGATATGTCAACATCCCGCTATGTCAACATCCCGCTATGTCACCAACCCGCTATGTCAACATCCCGCTATGTCAACATCCTGCTATGTCAACATCCCGCTATGTCACCATCCCACTATGTCAACATCCCGCTATGTCACCATCCCACTATGTCAACATCCCGCTATGTCACCATCCCGCTATGTCACCAACCCGCTATGTCACCAGCCTGATATGTCACCAGCCTGATATGTCACCAGCCTGCTATGTCACCAACCTGATATGTCACCAGCCTGATATGTCACCAGCCTGATATGTCACCAGCCTGATATGTCACAAGCTGCTATGTTACCAGCCTGATATGTCACCAGCCTGCTATGTCACCAGCCTGCTATGTCACCAGCCTGATATGTCACTAGCCTGCTATGTCACCAGCCCGCTATGTCACTAGCCTGCTATGTCACCATCCCACTATGTCACCAGCCTGCTATGTCACCAGCCCACTATGTCACCAGCCCACTATGTCACAGCCCACTATGTCACCAGCCTGCTATGTCACCAGCCCACTATGTCACTATCTCTCCAGCCCACTATGTCACTAGCCTGCTATGTCACCAGCCCATTATGTCACCAGCCCACTATGTCACAGTCCACTATGTCACCAGCCCGCTATGTCGCAAGCCAACTATGTCACTATGTCACCAGCCCACTATGTCACCAGCCCACTATGTCACCAGACAGCCCACTATGTCGACAGCCCACTATGTCACCAGCCCACGATGTCACCAGCCCACGATGTCACCAGCCCACTATGTCACCATCCCACTATGTCACCAGCCCACGATGTCACCAGCCCACTATGTCACCAGCCCACGATGTCACCAGCCCACTATGTCACCAGCCCACGATGTCACCAGCCCACTATATCACCAGCCCACTATCTCACCAGCCCACTATGTCACCAGCCCACTATGTTACCAGCCCACTATGTCACCAGCCCACGATGTCACCAGCCCACAATGTCACCAGCCCACTATGTCACCAGCCCACTATGTCACCAGCACACTATGTCACCAACAGGCTATGTCACCAGCCCACTATGTCACCAGCCCGCTATGTCACCAGCCCACTATGTCACCAGCCCGCTATGTCACCAGCCCACTATGTCACCAGCCCACTATGTCACCAGCCCACTATGTCACCAGCCCGCTATGTCATCTGCCTTCAAGGTCACAAGTCTACTATGTCATCTGCCTACAAGGTCACAAGTCTACTATGTCATCTGCCTACAAGGTCACCAGTCTACTATGTCATCTGCCTTCAAGGTCACAAGTCTACTATGTCATCTGCCTACAAGGTCACCAGTCTACTATGTCATCTGCCTACATGGTCACCAGTCTACTATGTCATCTGCCTTCAAGGTCACAAGTCTACTATGTCATCTGCCTTCAAGGTCACAAGTCTACTATGTCATCTGCCTACAAGGTCACCAGTCTACTATGTCATCTGCCTACATGGTCACCAGTCTACTATGTCATCTGCCTACAAGGTCACCAGTCTACTATGTCATCTGCCTACAAGGTCACCAGTCTACTATGTCATCTGCCTACATGGTCACCAGTCTACTATGTCATCTGCCTACAAGGTCACAAGTCTACTATGTCATCTGCCTTCAAGGTCACAAGTCTACTATGTCATCTGCCTACAAGGTCACCAGTCTACTATGTCATCTGCCTACATGGTCACCAGTCTACTATGTCATCTGCCTACAAGGTCACCAGTCTACTATGTCATCTGCCTACAAGGTCACCAGTCTACTATGTCATCTGCCTACATGGTCACCAGTCTACTATGTCATCTGCCTTCAAGGTCACCAGTCTACTATGTCATCTGCCTACAAGGTCACCAGTCTACTATGTCATCTGCCTACATGGTCACCAGTCTACTATGTCATCTGCCTACAAGGTCACCAGTCTACTATGTCATCTGCCTTCAAGGTCACCAGTCTACTATGTCACCTGCCTTCAAGGTCACCAGTCTACTATGTCATCTGCCTACATGGTCACCAGTCTACTATGTCATCTGCCTACAAGGTCACCAGTCTACTATGTCATCTGCCTTCAAGGTCACCAGTCTACTATGTCACCTGCCTTCAAGGTCACCAGTCTACTATGTCATCTGCCTACAAGGTCACCAGTCTACTATGTCACCTGACTATTAGGTCACCAGTCTACTATGTCATCTGCCTGCTAGGTCACCAGTCTGCTATGTTATCTGTCTACTAGGTCACCAGTCTACTATGTCACCTGCTTACAAGGTCACCAGACTACTATGTCACCAGCCCGCTATGTCACTGTTCTCGTTCATCTGGCTTTTCCCCTTTCCTTCTTACTCGCTTTATTCCTTGCTTTTCAATAATTATTACATCTTCTAATGATATTTTACGTATCCGCGGCCAATGCTTAATGTTGCGGGCTGGGACTGAACTCAAGATATCAGTTCCTGAGTCTACGGCACTATCACAACAACCAACCCGCCCGCACCGATAATACTGTTAAGTCTGCGGGGTGCATTTACTGAAGGTGTTAAGCGGGTTACAGCAGTAACAATTATTCTGGCGCCCCCCTATTCCCTAAAGAATATTGCTAGACATGTTAAGAGGTGATTAGCTAAATAGTTCAAGGCTATAGTATTTCTCCGCACGTGAGCCTTGACACTGACATTTGAGTTCCTAAACCTGTCCCAACTAGACATTTCC
>JAPXFY010000016.1:55440678-55450678 GCA_030674185.1 Monoplex corrugatus | reverse complement strand
ACACACACACACACACAACACACACACACACATACACACACACACACACACACACACACACACACTACACACAACATACACACACACACACACACACACACACACACACACAACACACACACACACACACCACACACACACAACACACACACACACACACACATCGTTAACATAGAACGTTTTGGTCAACCTCAGTAACAGAACGTACGACTGTCGTGAAGCCTGTCAAAAAGAGAATAAAAAGTCCAACTTGTAAGTAATTTATTTACAACTCTTTGTAACTTATGTGCTAACTACTAATTCCAGTGTAGGAGTTCAGGGCTGAAACAATTGCTTGAGAGGAGCTCTTCCTACTGTCCAGCACTCCCTAAAGTTTCTTGCCACTGTTTAGCTGGTTTATTGTTTAGTTAATTATTTTGTTCTAGTTAGTTACTTCACTCGTTTGTTTTTCCCCTTCACTTGTTCCAGTTGCATTTTCATTCCTTCTTAATCAATATTTTCATATTATGCATACACGCATTTCATTCCTTCTTAATCCATATTTTCATATATATGTATCACACGTATTTTCATTCCGTCTTAATCAATATTTTCAAATATGTATACACGCATTTTCATTCCGTCTTAATCAATATTTTCAAATATGTATACACGTATTTTCATTCCTTCTTAATCAATATTTTCATACATATGTACACACGCATTTTCATTTCTTCTTAATCAATATTTTCATATACGTATACAAGCATTTTCATTCCGTCTAAATCAATATTTTCAAATCTGTGTACATGCATTTTCATTCCGTCTTAATCCATATTTTCAAATATACATTTATACGCGCATCCTTCTTCGCCCCTGATCTCAATTACTGTTTCTTTCTGCCTTTTGTCTGAAATCCGTTTTAAGTGAACAGTTGTTAAATCAATGACAACTACACGACCTCTCCTCCTCCTCCTCCTCCTCCACCACCATCTCCTCCTCCTACCACTACTACAACTACAACTACTCCTCCACTTCTCCTACTCTCCTACCACTACTACAACTACAACAACTCCGATTCCTCCATCTTCTCCTCCTCCTAACACTAACACTACTGCAACTTCTCCTATTCTTCCACCTTCTCTTTCTCTATCTACCACTACCACAACTACTCCTATTTCTCCACCTTCTCCACCTCTCCTACGACTACTCAACTACTCCTTATTCCTCCATCTTCTTCTCCTCCACCTTCTTCCACTACTACAACTACAACTACTTCTATTCCTCCATCTTCTCCTGCTTCTACCACTACTACAACAACTACTACTCCTATACCTCCACTTTCTTCTCCTCCTTTTCCTCCTACTATTACTACAACAACTACTACTTCTATTCCTCCATCTTCTCCTACTTTCCTACCACTACTAAAACTACTACTCCTCCACCTTCTCCTTCTCTTCCTACCACGTGCACGACTTCAACTACAACTACTCCTGTCCCTCCATTTTCTCGTCCTCTCCTACCACTAATGCAAAACTTCCTATTCTTCCACCTTCTCCTCCTCCTGCTACCACTACTACAACTACTCCTATTCCTCTACCTTCTCTTCCTCCTCGTATCACTACTACAACTACTACTACTACTCCACATTCTCCTCCTTCTACAACTTCTCAGCTACTCCTACTCCTTCACCTCCTCCTCCTACAATTCCTCCTCCTCCTCCTTCTCCTACAACTACTACAACTCCTCCTCCTTCACCTTCTCCTCCTACAACTACAACTACTACTCCACCTTCTCCTACTCCTACAATTACTACAACTACTCCTACTCTTCTATCTTCTTCTCCTCCTCCAATCACTACTATAACTACTCATATTCCTCCACTTTCTCCTCCTCTCCTAACACTACTACAACTCCTCCTCCTGCTTCACCTTCTCCTCCTCCTCCTCCTACAACTACTACTACTACTCCACCTTCTCCTACTCCTACCACTACTACAACTACTCCTATTCCTCCACTTTCTCCTCCTCCTCCTATCACTTTTACAACTCCTCCTCCTCCATCTTCTCCTTTTCTTCCTACCACTACTGTAACTACTCCTATTCCTCCACTTTATCCTCCTCCTCCTACACTACTACAATCTACTCCTATTCCTCCACCTTCTCCTCCTTCAACTACTACAAACTACTCATATTCCTCCATCTTCTCCTCCTTCAACTACTACAAACTACTCCTATTCCTCCACCTTCTCCTCCTCCTCCTTCAACTACTACAAACTACTCCTATTCCTCCACCTCCTCCTCCCACAACTACTCCTATTCCTCCACCTTCTCTTCCTCCTTCCACAACTACTACAGCTACTCCTATTCCTCCACCTTCTCCTCCTCCTTCTACAACTACCACAACTACTCCTATTCCTCCACCTTCTCCTCCTCCTTCTACAACTACCACAACTGCTCCTATTCCTCCACCTTCTCCTCCTCCTTCTACAACTACCACAACTACTCCTATTCCTCCACCTTCTCCTCCTCCTTCTACAACTACCACAACTACTCCTATTCCTCCACCTTCTCCTCCTCCTACAACAACTACAACTACTCCTATTCCTCCACCTTCTCCTCCTCCTACAACTACTACAAACTACTCCTATTCCTCCACCTTCTCCTCCTCCTACAACTACTAC
Organism: Monoplex corrugatus; assembly: GCA_030674185.1. Taxonomy (NCBI): domain Eukaryota; kingdom Metazoa; phylum Mollusca; class Gastropoda; order Littorinimorpha; family Ranellidae; genus Monoplex; species Monoplex corrugatus. The sequence goes on along the minus strand of JAPXFY010000016.1, from coordinate 55,448,016 downwards.
AAATACTACTATTCCTCCACCTTCTCCTTCTCCTCTTTCAACTACTACAAACTACTCCTATTCTTTCACCTTCTCCTCCTCCTCCCACAACTACCACAACTACTCCTATTCCTTCACCTTCTCCTCCTTCTTCTACAACTACCACAACTACTCCTATTCCTCCACCTTCTCCTCCTCCTACAATTACCACACTACTCCTATTCCTCCACCTTCTCCTCCTACTCCTACAACTACTACAAACTACTCCTATTCCTCCACCTTCCCCTCCTCCTACAACTACTACAAACTACTCCTATTCCTCCACCTTCTCCTCCTCTTCTACAACTACCACAACTACTCCTATTCCTCCACCTTCTCCTCCTCCAACTACTACAAACTACTCCTATTCCTTCACCTTCTCCTCCTCCTACAACTACTACAAACTACTCCTATTCCTCCACCTTCTCCTCCTCCTTCTACAACTACTACAAACTACTCATATTCCTCCACCTTCTCCTCCTCCTCCTACAACTACTACAAACTACTCCTATTCCTTCACATTCTCCTCCTCCTACAACTACTACAAACTACTCCTATTCCTCCACCTTCTCCTCCTCCTCCTACAACTACTACAAACTACTCCTATTCCTTCACTTTCTCCTCCTCCTACAACTACTACAAACTACTCCTATTCCTTCACCTTCTCCTCCTCCTTCTACAACTACTACAAACTACTACTATTCCTCCACCTTCTCCTCCTCCTACAACTACCACACTACTCCTATTCCTCCACCTTCTCCTCCTACTCCTACAACTACTGCAAACTACTCCTATTCCTCCACCTTCCCCTCCTCCTACAACTACTACAGACTACTCCTATTCCTCCACCTTCTCCTCCTCCTTCTACAACTACCAAAACTACTCCTATTCCTCCACCTTCTACTCCTCCTCCTACAACAACTACTACAAACTACTACTATTCCTTCACCTTCTCCTCCTCCCACAACTACTACAAACTACTCCTATTCCTCCACCTTCTCCTCCTCCTTCTACAACTACTACAAACTACTCCATTTTCCTCCACCTTCTCCTCCTCCTCCTACAACTACTCCTATTCCTTCACCTTCTCCTCCTCCTACAACTACTACAAACTACTCCTATTCCTCCACCTTCTCCTCCTCCTCCTACAACTACTACAAACTACTCCTATTCCTTCACTTTCTCCTCCTCCTACAACTACTACAAACTACTCCTATTCCTTCACCTTCTCCTCCTCCTTCTACAACTACTACAAACTACTACTATTCCTCCACCTTCTCCTCCTCCTTCTACAACTACCACAACTACTCCTATTCCTCCACCTTCTCCTCCTCCTTCTACAACTACCACAACTACTCCTATTCCTCCACCTTCTCCTCCTCCTTCTACAACTACCACAACTGCTCCTATTCCTTCACCTTCTGCTCCTCCTCCTACCACTACTATAACTGCCATTGCTTACTAGTTCTGCTACACTCTTGTGTAACCTTTGAAAAGAGCCAGTTGAAATAAATCTCGCCGTGAATCGAGAACAATGGTAAGCTGTTACAAAAGTGAAAACAGATTGGACATATTTATTGCCAGAAGTTCCTGAGAGAAAGTTGTTATCACAAAAAAAAAAAAGCTGACTTGAGGAACTTTTCTTTTTTTTTGGGGGGGGGGGGAGGGGGGGGGGGTCTGTTTGACCTTGACATTCACACCACATCCTCCCAACGAGTCTAAGTACACTCCGTTTTTTTTTATGTCTACGTGAGATTTAAAACAGAAAAAAATAGGTGGGAGACAAGGGGAAGGGGAAAGAGAGAGAGAGAGAGACGGGGAGAAAGAGAGAGAGAGAGACAGGCAGACAGACAGAAATACATACATACAGACAGAGACAGAAACAAAGACAGACAGAGACAGACAGACAAACAGAGGGGAGGGAGAGAGAGAGAGAGAGAGAGAGAGAAAGAGAGAGAGAGAGAGAGAGACAGGCAGACAGACAGACAGAGAGACAGGCAGACAGTCAGACAGACAGACAGAACAGAGAGAGAAAGATGGACGAACACACACACACACACACACACACACACACACACACACACACACACACACACACACACACACATATGTACATGTATATATACAGTATATATATGTATATGTGTATATATATACATACATATATATATACATATATGTATGTATATATATATATATGCATATATATGTATATATATATATATATATATATATCACATATATATGTATGTGTGTGTACACCAACAAATTTACCCACAAACAAAAAATGTGTGCGTGTATGTGTGTGTGTATGTGTGTGTGTGTGTGTGTGTGTTTTGTGTGTGTGTGTGTGTGTGTGTTGTGTGTGTGTGTGTGTGTGTGTGTGTGTGTGTGTGTGTGTGTGTGTGTGTGTGTGTACAGATGTATATGTATGTGTGTGTGACTGTTTGTCCAGTTGTCTGGTTGTTTCCGTTCCTCCCTCCTTCTCTCTCTCTCTCTCTCTCTCTCTCTCTCTCCTCTCTCTCTCTCTCTAGTTTCAGTTTCAGTTTCAGTCTCTCTCTCTCTCTCCTTAGATTCACACACAAACACGCTTACACAAAGACAAAGAGAGATGGAAAGAGACACAGAGAGAGACAGAGACAGAGAGAGTGACAGAGAAAAAGAGAGAGAATGAAGGGGAAAGGGAGACATCCAAACAAAGGGACAAATAGTGACACACACGCATACACACACATATGTACGCACACGTACACACACACACACACACACACACACACACACACACACACACACACACACACACACAGACTTACAGAGAGAAAAGGGGAGAGAAAGGGGTTGGCCGTACAGATACAATCCACAACGTACCTACACATTTGCGTACACACACTCACACACACAAAGCATAAACACGCACACACATATACGCACACGCGCACATACACTTACACACCCACCCACCCACCCCCCCACACACACACAGACAGAGAGACAGAGACAGAGACAGAAACAGAGGGGGGTGGGGGGAGAACAACACATCAAGGAGAGAGAAACGTGGACAGACTGACTTAACACTGAGGGAAAGAGACACAGACGGAACCCAGAAAACAAAAGCTCTAAAAACAGAATCAGAACGTTTGTTCAATATAACAATACGAAACAGACGCAGATTTGTGGCTAAGTCGCCTTTGTCAAACGTATACAATAAACAACGAATAAATGCACAACTCTCAGTGGAGAACAAACAAACACACAAACAAACAAAAACAAATAAACAAACAACAACAAGAACAAAAAAACAAAAACTAAAAACAAACAAACAAACAAAACAACAACAACAACAGCAACGAAACACCAGAAAAAGACTTCTTTGACGAGTCGCTAAACAGGAGAAAAAAAATGAAGCACTCAAATCAACGAAACAATCAAACGGATCAAACGGGACAAACGAATGCAACAAAGAATCCAGCTCACCTGACAGAATCTTTCGTCTCACGTAGTAACGACTTCCCGTTGATCTCGATCACCTCATCGTTCAGCTTCACCCTCCCGTCCCTCTTGGCCTCTCCCCCCTCTCGTACCTCCACCACCCTCATCACGCAGCCACCCCCGGGGCTGCTGGGAGGGAGGGTACCGAACCTGGAAGCAGAGCCTGGGGTGTGGTGCTGGTAGGGGTAAGGGTGGGGGTTCTGGGAGAGGGGTGAAGGCGACGGTGACGAAGAAGATGACACGTTGTTCATGGAACCTCCCCAACCGTTCTCTCTCACACGGTCTCGACTGCCGCTGCGATCTCGAGAAGTGATGGGAACGGCGTCCACTTCCAGTCCTAGATTGTTAGAAGAAGTCATCACGATCTCCACCGAGAACACCTGGTCCTTTCGGGGTGGTTTAGAAGGTGGGGGAGTCCTGGTAGTTTCCCTACCCAAAGTCCTGCTTCCCAGGTGGAAGAGACTGCTGTGGTTGGACGCGGTTGTCGAGTCGCTGATGGATTTAGGTTTGGGTCCTTTGTCGAAGGAGGAGAAAGAGGCGAGCGGTTCTGGAGGGAGGTAATAGCTGTCGTCTACTAATCCACTGCTGTCCAGGTCCATCTGGGATGTGGAAGCGGAGCGCAGAGGGCCGTCCCCGAACCCTCGAATTCCTCCTCCGGCCCCTCCTCCAGTTCCTCCTCCGCCTCCTCGGCGATCTTTGTGGCGGTTGCCTTTCCATCGACCGCTGCCTTTGCGGGTGTGGGGACTGTGGTGATGGTTGGGAAGAATTCGGCTAAAGTAAGATTTGAGGGTATCCATAGTTGTCGACGTGAAGAGAACAACGGCTATACAGAAAGTCAGAAGATTCTGACGGATGTCATTTCTCGCTTTGAATCAGCTGATTCAGACACTTCTGAATCACTAGGATTTTACAAGCTGATACAGCCGCTTCTGGATCACAAGGATTTTACAAGCTGATACAGCCGCTTCTGGATCACAAGGATTTTACAAGCTGATTCAGACACTTCTGGATCACAAGGATTTTACAAGCTGATTCAGACACTTCTGGATCACAAGGATTTTACAAGCTGATTCAGACACTTCTGGATCACAAGGATTTTACAAGCTGATGAGGACACTTATGAATCACAAGGATTTTACAAGCTGATGAGGACACTTATGAATCAAAAGGATTTTTCACAAGCTGATTCAGACACTTCTGAATCACAAGGATTTTAAAGCTGTCACAGAATTCATCTTGCTTCAAACCTTCATCTGTTGTGTTCCTGAAGTTCGAAGACGGTTTTTTTCATGTTTAAGTACAAAGTTTATGTACTTTTTAAGTTTAATCCACTAATGGCGAGTCTTTTCTTTCCTTAGGGTGTGACTAAGAGTAACCAAAACCCAAGGAGTGAACAAGGTGCGAGTTCTAAGATCAGTGGATGAACATCCGAGTAGATCCAGTGAGCGGCTCGTCTTGTACCCACCTGGAAATCAAGAACATAACGTCTACATAAATACATAAGAATGGCGCATTTTTTGTTATCTAAAACGAGTATGACTGCCAGAGTTCAAGCAAACAGGAACCAGAAAAAAAAAAACACGAAAAAAGAATCAGAACGCGTATTTAGTACAAGAATCAGAACGCGTATTTAGTACAAGAATCAGAACGCGTATTTAGTACAAGAAACAGAACGCGTATTTAATACAACCAGACAAGACAGGCGCAAATTTTCGGCCAATTCTTTGTCAAGCGTAAGATCACAAGAAACTTCCCTGCTGCTTCTTCCAGTTTCAGAAAAGGACTAAACATGTTTTATCGTTATGGACAAAACCTAATACGCATCAGACACCGTGTTGCAGTGGTTAGCGCAACCGACTTAAAACTGTAAGTTAGTATGTTCGAACCCCATCAGTCCTCTCAAAATCTTTGTGAGATTTTTCGGCCCCAACGGGTTCCTATCCAGAGTTGACTGTGCTACGGGCTGATAAGGAAGACTGGGACCACAGTGTCGAGTCTCATCCACTTCACGGATGCGTTACTGGTGAGTGTTGTTAAAATGTCCTGACCAATACGACAGGTGTCTGTACCTCTCGGGCCTGGTTGACTCCAGGGTATCTTAAGAGAGAAGCCTTGTCATACAGAATGGAACTCCAAAGTACCATGATAATGATGATGATGATCATCATCATCATGTGCCCTGCCGCATGGCGTTGGCGATCATGGCCCTCCACATGTATCTTTCCCTTGTTGTCGCAAGCACATCTTCCACCCTCTCTGTCCTCAACTACCCTGCAAGTCCGTCCAATATTTTATCCCTGGGTCTGCCTGGTGCTCTCTTTCCCTTCAGCTTTCCTGCTGTGACCAGGTGTTCTAATTCCCCTTTCCTCATAAAACAGCCTAAAATGATTCCTGTCCTTTCCCAGTCTTCCTTACCAATGATCTTCTTGTGTCGTACCATGATCACCATCCCGATTATCGTGCAATAGTCACTGCACTGTGACCAACTGGTCCACACTCTATGGCCACTGAGGGGACTCAGGAGATATTAATATTCATATTCCATATTCATATTCATATTCACATCTTTTAGTCAGGATCTATTTGACATGTAAAACTCGGGCTGCTCTTCCCTTTGAGATCGCGTTGCCACAGTGCAGCGCCACCCAGTTTTTTAACCAAGAATTTAGAAAGGCAAGATGGCTAATTGGTTTTCAAGGGGAGGGATCTGGGAAATGAACCTCTCTCTTCAATGTTCTATAGCAGGCCAGCCAAGCGAATGCCCTGCTTTTCCCGATTTTCAACTGCCGTGGGATATTTAGCGTGCGCAGCAGGAGACACAGGGGTCCGACGTTCAGTTTGATTTTCTGGTCAAACTGAGGAGAAAAGTCGAGGTCTCAACGGGGAACGAATCCTGGAACCTCGAGTTTATTTACTGGCAGGCGAATGTCTGAACCATTCTGCCACTATCCTCCCCAGAGATAAGTTAGCAAACAGAAAAAATAAAAAGAAAGAAAAACACAAAACAAACACACAAACTAACACGTCTGATTGTTGTTATTACTATTGCTTAAATCCCAGCCGATTGCGCAGAACCATCATCATCATCATCATCATCATCATCATCAGTCCCGTAGTCTGGTTGACCGTTGGGGCACCACTGAAGATTTTGCAACCAACTTCCTCCACTCCTCACGGTCCTCAGCTTTCCGCAGAATGATATTCCATTCAAGGCCAGTCCACCCTCTGATATTGTCTTCCCATCTTTTTCTCTGTCTGCCTCTTCGTCTCCCTCCTTGAACTGTTCCCTCAGTTTGCGTCTTTTCACTGAGGTCAGGAGGTTTTCATACGGCCCGTTGGCGGTTTCGATTCGGGTTTTCACTTCCTTATTGGTTATATGATCTTTGTACGAGATACCAAGGAGTTTGCGGAAGCATCTCATCTCCATTGCCTGTATCCTTCTTTCAATGTCTGCTGTTATGGTCCATGTTTCGCATGCATACAAAAATATTGACATGACCAGGGAACGATGATGATGATAATGAAAGCCAGCCGATTGCGCAGAACCATACCAGGGCTATAAACATTTCGAAAAGTACACCATACCTCACTGAGGGGAAAAAAAAGGAAAAGAAAATTAAGTATATATATTTTTATATATCAATCCATTCGCGCACACAATCCAAAGACATTCCTCTGGCGTAGACTACTCCGTCCAAATCATCACCAGGGGATTTGAAAAAAAAAACAACTGAATACAAATGTGAATATAACTAAAGACACTTAAAACATGCACATAAAAACGGGCTAAATTATCTGAAATTACTTCTGTACATCACATTTGAGATGTGG
>JAPXFY010000016.1:55430678-55435678 GCA_030674185.1 Monoplex corrugatus | reverse complement strand
CAAACCGTCTTACGGGTCTAAGACTGTTAACAGAAAGTTCAATTATGTTCCATGTTCATGATTCATCATCATCATCATCAGGTGCCTTGCCGCATGGCGTTGGCGATTATGGACTTCCGTCTGTCTCTATCACCTTTTGCCTCAAGCATCTCTTCCACTCTCCTTGTCCCCAGCCACTCTGCAAGTCCGTCTAGTTTCTTCTCCCTGGGTCTACCCGGTGCTCTCCTTCCCTCCAGCTTTCCCGTTGTGACCAGGTGCTCCACTTCCCCTTTCCTCATAAAATGGCCTATAAATGTTGCCTGTCTTTTCCTAATCTTCCTTATGAATGATCTACTTGTGTCTGCCTCCATCAAGACTGTCTCGTTTGTTTCCTTTGCTGTCCATGGAACTCTCAACATTCTTCTTAGAAACCACATCTCGGCTGCCTCAATCTTGCTCTGGCTTTGCTTGTTGACATGTTCATGATTGTAATCCAAAACAATCCAGTTTATCTTATGGATCTTCATTACTTATGGGTCTATAATCCTTATCTAGATTCCCAATTATCCTATCGATCTATATCATTATCTAGACTCCATTATCTTTGAGTCTATAATCGTTATCTAGAACTCCCATTATCTTATGGGTCTATAATCGTTATTTAGATTCTAGGGTCTATAATCGTTATCTAGATTCCCAATTACCTTACTGGTCTATAATCTTCAATTATCTTATAGATCCATAATCGTTATATAGAACTCCTATTATCTTATGAGTCTATAATCGTGTTCGAGAACTTCAATTCTCTTATGGATCTATCACCGTTATCTGGAACTCCAATTATCTTATGGATCTATAATCGATATCGAGAACTTCAATTATCTTATGGGCCTATAACCGTTATCTAGAACTCCTCTTATCTTATGGGTCTATATTCGTTATCCAGAACTTTAATTATCTTATGGGTCTATAATCGTTATCCAGAACTTCATTTATCTTATGGATCCATAATTATCATTCAAATCCCCACTAACAGTATACGTTAATAATCGTGATCAGGAATAGCAATTATTTCATGGGTCTAAAATTATTACGCAAATTTCTAATTCTCTATGAGTCTACATTGGTTGCACAAAAGCCCAGTTGTTATACAGGCCTGAAATCGCTATCTGAACTTCCAGTTATCCTATAAACCAAAATCTATTATCCAGATCCCTAAACCAATGAAATGAATGTTTGCCACTGAAAATAAAGTTTATCAAGTATACAGCATAACGTTAAAGATAAACAGTCTCATAAAAATATACATCGGAATGATTGTAGTCAATTACTGAACTAAGTTCAAATAAAAGATAGTTGCATTAAAGCAAAATCAGCGAGCAGCTCAGTAATGGATCACATTCAGTATAACTTTTAAAACTACCACTGTCTTCTTGACAGCAAAATGGGAGACAATACTGCTGATTCATTCTTTGCCAATGCTGATCTCCCAACTAAAAAGTCTGGCTTTGGAGACAAAGCCATCAGTGGCATGGCATGATCCAAGAAGATCCAGAATCCACTTTCTTCTGTTAACTCTTTTCCCGCCATGGTCGCATTCAAGCGACTTCCCGTACGACCGCCATGGTCGCATTTGTGCGACTTGGACGGGTCATACTAAACAATGATTTTCACGCGGGTACAAAGCTTCTGTCAGCTCCACTGGCGAATGCAGGCGACTTGCTATTTTTAAACTTTACCCAGCGACATAGTTTTTCTGCAGTAAGGCCGAAGTAAGGCTCTGTTAACTGTCAGAATTTACGTCACATTTTCTCCGAAGCGTTTTCTAAAAATGGCTACAAATCGACACGCATTGTCTACCACTCCGAGTAGAATAAGCAGACAGCTGACTTTGTGTGTAGATTTTCCATTGCTTTTCCTCATTTATTATAATGATATCTGGCGCACAACTCACGAAATAAGGTCAGTAGTACAACTAAACAACCGTATGAAAAAAAATTCTTTATAATAAGATTATCTGTGGAATAATCAATCAAGTGGATAAACATAAGCAATCAACCATATATACTACAACATCTGCCCTTTACACAGCAAAAAAAACGTAAGTGAAAATCTTTAATAGTCTTTGAGATATAAGCTTTTAAAAATGAATACTGCGATGCAAAATTGGCTGCCCAAAATATACTTGGCACTGAGGAGTGCCGTTTCTGGGGAAACTTGGCGGTGAAAGAGTTAATGTCTCAATTCTAGCGCATTTTTATTTCAACCATATCTTCTTCTTATTCTGCATCTTCTTCCCTTCTTCTGCTTCTCTTCTGCTTCTTCTTCTGCTTCTTCTTCTGCTTCTTCTTCTGCTTCTTCTTCTTCTGCTTCTTCTTCTGCTTCTTCTTCTCTTCTTCTTCTTCTTCTTCTTCTTCTTCTTCTTCTTCTTCTTCTTCTTCTTCTTCTTCTTCTTCTTCTTCTTCTTCTTCTTGTTCTTCTTCTTCTGATTCTTCTTCTGATTCTTCTGATTCTTCTGATTCTTCTTCTTCTTCTTCTTCTTTTGATTCTTCTTCTTCTTCTTTTGATTCTTCTTCTTCTTCTTCTGATTCTTCTTCTTCTTCTTCTTCTTCTTTTTGTTGTTGTTCTTCTTCTTCTTTTTTTTGTTCTTCTTCTTTTTTGTTGTTGTTGTTGTTCTTCTTCTTCTTCTTCTGATTCGTCTGTTTCTTCTTCTGATTCTTCTTCTTCTTTTTTGTTCTTCTTCTGCTTGTTCTGCTTCTTTTTCTTGCTATCTGAAGTCCTGTGTATTTTGGTGTCAAACGTTTCATCTTTCCAGCTGTTGTCTCGACCAAAGCGCACTCGTAATTCCCAACACGAAAACATCCAATTTGTCAATTTTCTTCTGCTATTGTCTCGATTTTAGTGTATTTCCATAGAGATGAGATGTTATGGCTATCAGGCCTGAAGTGGGTGGCCACAACAGATAGAGGCAGACAATCGGGGCAAGCTGTTTTTGTGATGAACATATCGATTATGTCTGGGTCTGCATGGCGAGAGGTGGTCTGGAGACAATGGTTGTCTGCAGATGATGAAGCGGTCGGAATGAATCTAGAGCCATCTGGCTCCAACACCCATCATCTCACAGGTCTATAAATGTCTGTCTGGAAATCCAATCATTTCGCTGGTTCACAGATGTTTTTAAGCTCTACAATACATGTATTGTGTTTAAGATTCAACTATCACTCACGATTATAAATGTCCACTTTCTGTTTAATTCATATTATTATGAATAGTTCTTTATATATATATATATATATATATATATATATATATATATATATATATTGTACATATATTGTATATATATATATATATATATAAACATATATATATATATACATATATTATATTTTTGTGTGGTGTGTGTGTGTGTATCTATCTGTTTTATCTATCTATCTATCTATATGTATATATATATATATATATATAATATATATACTATATATATATATAACTGTTTCCAAACTCACTTGAACTCACTGCCCATTACACACGATCAAATGTGTTATAGTAGCGTGGAGAACTCAAGCTGTTAGGCGAAGTGACCACATTCCACAATAATATTGCACAGTCTGCTTCTTCGGTGGAGGTGCACGCTGGGTGTTTTCATGCTTCAATAAGCCAGCTTACAAATGTATGGTCTGTTGGGATGGCTTACAAAATCATTTGATGTGCATGTATGATATTCTGCATGCACAGACAAACGAAGAGAGTTCAGGTCATTGGCAGATCTGTACACACACACGTTGAAATGAGAGGTCCAATGTTTATCCACTTAACTATCGTGCTCAAGTCTAACAATTTCACACCGTGCTCAAGTCCAACAATTTCACATCGTCTATGGCGCAGTCAAGAAGCAGCCTGTATGCTCTGAAACAACGTTCTAGTAGAAAAACATCTTTCACGATTTCGACAACATTTCCGTTGAACCGGACCACATCGACAAAACCTTTTAGTTTCCACACCCCAAAGCCACACATGAATTATTTGTTCACATTTAATTTAATGGAAAGAAATCAAGAAAGAAAACAATACTTCTCGATTTAACCGTATCAACGGTTTTGGCTAAATTTGACTGAAACCGAAGATGCATTGCAGTTGCTTTTGGCTTAATCTGCAGACATTAAACTCTCTTTTCAATTAACGTAATTCCCGTTGGTTATAAGCACAGACATTTTAGAGTTATTGCTACACTTCACCAAACTGAACACTCTTTTATGTATGTAGTGTATGTATGTATGTATGTATGTATGTATGTATAGTATGTATGTATGTATGTATGTATGTATGTATGCATGTATGTATGTATGTATGTATGCATGTATGTATGTATGCATGTAATGTAATGTATGTATGTATGTATGTATGTATGCATGCATGTATGTAATATTATGTATGTATGTATGTATGTATGTATGTATGTATGTATGTATGCATGTATGTATGTATGTAAGTATGTTATGTATTCATTTGTTTGTTTGTTTTTTTATTGATTGATTCATCCCAACAGAGCATACAACTATTTTGCATCCAATTAGTAAAGGAACACAAGTACTATCTATGAACAACAACAGTACTACATTTATAACAACAACAGTACTACATTTATAACATTTCGCGAATATCGTCTTTGTACACAATGCCTCACAAATCGCACGATAGAACACATACAACGAACACGGCATACTTACTGCAGGCATGTCAAATTGATCGTATTAATTTGTATGTTGTGAGTTTCGCTCGCAGCTCTTGGACACAGATGTTCCATTTGCCACACAGTAATTGGCATGAAACAGAATCCCTGGTCACATCTGCTCTGTGCATTATTCTAACAGTCCAAACACGACCCAGTAAATACAACAACAAAAAAGCGTATATCATGGCTAAGAACAACAACAGTGCAGTGCAGTGCAGTGCTTTGCTCTGTTCCCAACACACACACACACACACACACACACACACACACTCACACACACACACAC
>JAPXFY010000016.1:55408178-55420678 GCA_030674185.1 Monoplex corrugatus | reverse complement strand
TTTTTCTCTCTCTCTCTCTCTCTCTCTCACACACACACACACACATACATACATACATACATACATACACACATAAATACATACATACATACATGCATACTTGCATACATATATACATATAATTACATATATATATTATATATATATATACATGTATATACACACATATATAATTATACACATATATATTTGTACACACATATATATATGTATACATATACATATATATATATATATATATATACATGTATATATATATACATACATATATATGTGTCCAAGGTTGTCATAGCCGAGGGGTGGCAATGGGGACAAGCTCCCATTGTCTATAAAATGCCCGTCACGGCGCGCATCTCCAACAGCCTCTGACAACTAAGTCCAGCTCCTAGCCTGCTCGTGTGACTTAGATATAAGCCCGGCGGAACTGCTACTACTGATAGGAGAAGGGGTGAAGGCGGGTTACTGGCGCCTGAAAACCAGTGCTTTGGGTAGATGGGGCTCATCAGTCTGGGAAGACAGCTCATCTAAGAGAAGGAAAACTCTGATTTCAAACCTCCGCTGCCTTGCGGCCATACCCACTCATAGGAAAGGCTTCGGGAGTCAACCCTGAGGAAAAATCCGGAGTCGGAGTCCCTAGGGCAGTTCGCCGTTGCCTACAACCTCGTTCTGGCAACTCCTGCGTCGCCCTGGTACCAGGTGTACAGGCCTCCGTCTTTCCCCTGGATTCTAATAGTGGCGAGGAGAGGGGGATCTGCTGCATGGGCAACAGCTCGTCCTCCATATTCACTTGCCCAGGTCTGTACCTGGAGAGATCACTCCAGCTTCGCTGGTAACACAGCATCGACACAACACGGAGAGTAGCAGATACCGGTTTTAAGCCTAGGCTTTTTTGGCGTAGAGCCGGGCGCCAGGGGTTACTCTCGACGGTGGGAGGAATCTTCGCATTCCATTGGGTAGCTACCGCCCGCCTCAAGCTGGGCAGCCCCCAGTCAGTAAGGTGTTACCCCGCCACAACCTGTTTGCTCCAATGGGTGCTTGGGGCTTAGAGGAAACTCGACAGGCAGGTTGTAAATACCAGGCACCAGGCAACACAAAGAAGAAAAAGAAGATGCCAGCTCTTCTGATATCAAGCTGGAATGTAAGGACAATGTGTCCTGGATTTGACAGCGACCTACAGCTGTTAGACGACACACGGAAGACGGCTGGGATAGACAGGGAGCTTCAGCGACTCAACATCGACATCGCTGCATTACAGGAGACAAGGCTACCTGGGGACGGATCACTGCGTGAGAAGAACTACACGTTCTACTGGTAGGGGAAGAACCCAGAGGAGCCACGTATTCATGGTGTGGGCTTCGCTGTAAAGAACTCCCTCCTAGCAACCGTAGAGCTCCCCACAGGAGGTACGGAGAGACTGCTCACTCTGAAAATGACGACCGTTCAGGCACAGTCAACTTCATCTGTGTCTATGCCCCAACATTAAGCTCCTCACCCGACGTCAAGGACCAGTTCTATGAGGCCCTGGATGTTGTTGTCAGAGGAGTTCCCAGCAAGGAAGGTCTCTTCATATTGGGAGACCTGAACGCATGCGTAGGTGCTGATTTTGAGGCCTGGCCAACCAGCATTGGACATCATGGTGTTGGGAAGCAAAATTAAAACGGTCAAAGACTCCTGGAACTTTGCTCTTACCACAAGCTGGCCATCACCAACACATTCTTCAACAATAAGGAAAGCACAAGGTGTCATGGCGCCACCCCAGATCCCACCACTGGCATCAGCTCGACCTCGTCTTAACAAGAAGGTCGGACCTTAACAATGTCCTCAACACGAGGAGTTTCCACAACGCTGATTGCGACACAGACCACACCCTGGTACGCGGCAAGATCAAGCTTCTACCCAGAAGACTGCACCACTCAAAGAAGAAAGGTCACCCAAGGATTAATGCCTGTCGCACGTCCGATCCGACCAAGGCCAGGGAGTTTGTAGAAACCCTGAATGTAGCGCACAAGAGTGGCTCAGAGATCCAAAACGCTGAGGAAAAGTGGAATCACGTGAGGGACACAATCTATCAGTCTGCCCTGAGTATATTTGGGAAAAAAGAACGAAAGATTCCCGACTGGTTTGAGGCAAACTGGCAGGAAATGGAACCAGTGGTGGAAGCGAAACGCAAGGCTTTACTTGCGTATAAAAACAACAATACCCAAACTACTCGTGACGCTTACAGAGCTGCCCGCAGCAAAGCCCAACAAACTGCTCGGCGATGCGCCAACGACTATTGGCTACAGTTGAGCGCAAGTATTCAGCAGTCTGCAGATTCAGGCAAACTGGCAGCACGTACGCTGGCATCAAACAAGCGACTGGTCCAGCAGCCTCCAAGTCAGCTCCCTTAAGTCCAAAGCAGGAGAAAGCATCACAGACTCAGCAAAGCTGATGGAGAGATGGGTAGAGCACTACCTGGAGCTGTACTCCACGCAGAACTTTGTCACCGATGCTGCCCTGAATGCCATTGAGGACCTGCCTGTCATAGAGGAGTTGGATGCTGAGCCAAGCCTTGAAGAACTAAGCAAGGCGACTGACGGTTTGGCGACGGGAAAAGCCCCTGGTGAAGACGGAATTCCTCCAGAGGTCATCAAGTGCGGGAAGCCTGCTCTTCTCAACGAGTTGCATGAACTTTTGTGCTTATGCTGGAAGGAAGGCTTCATTCCGAGAGACATGAGAGACGCCAGGATAGTGACTCTATATAAGAACAAGGGCGACCGCAGCGACTGTAATAATTATCGCGGAATCTCTCTCCTCAGCATTGTTGGGAAAGCATTCGCAAGAGTCATCTTAACCCGTCTTCAGAGGCTGGCAGCTCGCATCTACCCTGAGTCCCAGTGCGGCTTTAGGGCCGGAAGATCGACCATCGACATGATCTTCTCTGTCCGGCAACTACAGGAAAAGTGCCGCGAGCAGCACATGCCCCTTTGCCTCGCCTTCATTGATCTCACGAAAGCGTTCGACCTGGTCAGTCGGAGTGGTCTTTTCAAGCTTTTGAAGAAAATTGGCTGCCCCCCAAGACTATCAGCTGTCATCGAGTCTTTTCACGAGGATATGCATAGCACTGTGTGCTATAATGGTGCCACTTCAGAGCCTTTTAGAATCAGCAGCGGAGTGAAACAGGGATGTTTTTTGGCCCCAACTCTGTTCGGGATCTTCTTCTCGATGTTGCTGACCTATGCCTTCTGCAGATCTGAAGAAGGGGTATATCTTCATACAAGGACCGATGGAAAGCTCTTCAACATTGCCAGGCTTCGTTCCAAAACCAAGGTGGAAAAGAAGACCATCAGAGAAGCTCTCTTCGCAGATGCTGCTGCGCTGGCTTCCCACAGTGAACAAAATCTCCAGAGGCTCGTTGATCGCTTCGCCCACGCTTGCAGAGAGTTTGGTCTCACAATCAGCTTGAAGAAATCTGAGATCTTAGGCCAAGGCTGTGAAGAACCACCATCTCTACACATTGGAGACTACGACCTCAATACTGTCCACCAAGTTCAGTACTTGGGGTCCACCATAAGTGACAACCTCTCTCTGGATGCCGAAATTGGCGCCAGAATTGGGAAGGCCTCATCTGTTATAGCTAAACTGAACACGCGGGTCTGGTCCAACAGCAGTCTCACTGCGAACACCAAAATGCAGGTGTACAGAGCATGTGTGTTGAGCACACTACTCTACTCAAGTGAAGCCTGGACCACATACGCCAGCCAAGAAAAGAGGCTCAACATTTTCCATCTCCGCTGCTTGCGACGCATCCTCGGCATCCAATGGCAAGACAAGATGACCAACACAGAGGTCCTCCGTCGTGCGGGCCTACAGACCATCTTTGCCCTTCTAAGCCAACGCCGACTACGCTGGCTTGGCCATGTGCGTCGAATGGAGGATGGACGCATACCTAAAGACGTTCTCTACGGCGAACTGGCAAACCGGAAGCGAACTCCAGGACGCCAACAGCTACGCTTTGTAGACGCATGCAAAAGGGACCTTAGAAGCTCAGGGATTGACCCAGGCTCTTGGGAAACTCTGGCGGAAGACAGGGCAGCGTGGCGGACAGCCGTTCAGCAAGGCGTTGTGAATGCGGAGAGGAGGAGAGCAGAAAGCGCAGATGAGAAAAGGGCTCTTCGCAAGCAACGTTCCAGAAACCAGACAATAGCGACTCAATTTGTATGTGGCAGATGTGACAGAGATTGCCACTCAAGAATCGGCCTGCACAGCCACAGCAGAAAGTGCACGTCATGACCACAACGCCTCCTGGTGCAGACTATCATCTCCTGAGATGTAAAGAGGCCGCCGAGGACTATATATATATATATATATATAATATATATAAATATAATATATATATAAATATATACATGTGTGTGTGTTAGTGTGTGTGTGTGTCTGTGTGTGTGTGTGTGCGTGCGTGTGTGTGTGTGTGTGTGTGAGAGTGAGTGAGTGTGTGTGTGTGTGCGTGTGTGTGTGTGTGTGTGTGTGAGTGTGTGTGTGTGACTGTCTGTCTGTCTGCATAACAACAAAAGCGATGCTGGTTATTTTTTCTATGACCGTCTACATGATCAGGCCACATCTGGCGATGAATATGGCGGTTTTTTTCCCCAAGTATCTGCCCGCTGCTATGGCTCTCAGTGGTCACAAAAAAAATAGAATAATTAAAAAAAAAACCCGATGCTAATAATAATGATAATAATATTCCAATCGCTATCGCCCTCGTATCCACCGCTGTGGGCAAGTCAAGCGTGCTTAACGCACGTTTTTAGACTGGTTGTAAAAAAAATCGTTCAACGTGCCCTTCCATTACACACACACACACACACACACACACACACACACACACACACACACACACACACACACACACGCACACAAACACACGCACGCACGCACGCACGCACACTCATACACACACACACACACACACACACACACACACACACACGCACACACACACTCACTCACATCGTCTAATATCACATTATGTGGATAGACATTAAATGAAATTGAACACACACACACACACATACACACACACACATACACGCATACACACACACACACACACACACACACACATACGCACACACACATACGCACACATATACACAGACACACACATATTTAACATACATCTGTCTCTTTCTGTCTCTCTTTATATCTATCTATCTATCTATCTATATATATATATATATATAATACACTCACACCTACACTCACACACACACATTAACACACTAACACTTAAAAAGAAACTCTCATACACTCACTTTGACATACATGCACTAACACAAACACACACACACACTGACACACACATTAACTCATACACACACGCGCGCGCGCGCGCACACACATACACTCACACACACACACACACACACACACACACACATACACACACACACGCGCGCGCGCGCACACACACACACACACATATACATACACACACAGACATTCGCTCTATCTTTCCCTCTAACGCTCGCACGCGCAAACACACACACATACACACACACACACCACGCGCGCGCGCGCGCACGCGCACATACACACACGCACACACACACACACACACAAACACACACAAACACACACAAACACACACAAACACACACAAACACACACACCCACTTGCACATGCAAACAAGTATGAATCCATAAGCACACTTATTGTTTTAAATCTTTCTGCTGCTTTTGACACCACTGACCACCAGATCATCCTCTCTCACTGGAACAGACACTCATAATCCAAGGTACATGTACTGCCCTTTCTTGGTTTTTGACATACTTGTCCTACCACGTTTAGTCAGTCGTGGTACATGAGTCCAAGTCCCAGCCGGTAAAACTCGCATTTGGAGTCCCCAGGGCTCTGTACTTGGGCCAGTCCTCTTTACACTCTACATCTCACCATCTGTCAGTGTCATCAGTCAGCACAACATTAAATGCCATTTCTATGCGATGACTCCCAGTTCTACAACAATGCTTCCACTGACAATCTTTCAATTCTTCTTCCCGAAACCTCTGTCTGTTATTCCTTTTCTTACACTGGACGCAGCAGAAGGGAAGTTTCAGTCTTTTTCTCAAAAGATTTGTATCTGGTGTTTGTTTGTTTGTAATCCTACGCTTAACAAAGGCCAGTTGGCCGAAAATTTGCACCTGCCTTGTCTTGTTGTATTAAATACGCGTTCGTATTCTTCTTTCGTGTTTTTTCTAGTTCCTGTTTGCTTGAACGCGGGCAGTCACACTTGTTTTGGATTCTGTCTGTTATGTTGAGATACAAAACCAGATGACACAAAATACGCTACAGTTGAATGGAGACAAAACTGAAAAGAATTACTTATTGGTACCAAACGTTACACTGTAAAAAATTATTCTATCCAATTACATGACTACTCTGTTGTATTTTCTGATTTCAGTCAAAAACCTTGTCTTGTTCTTGATCCTCGACTCTCTTTGCAGAAATTAATCACCCAAAACTGTCAGTCTTGTTTTTTTCTGTCAACTGCCTCGTTTCAGTTCTGGTCGCATTTATCTTTCAATTTTAGCATCACCTACACCCGCGGCTTATCTTATCTTCTCTCCTATCGATTGTTGTAACTCTCTGCTCTTTGGCTTGCCTGCTTCTTCCACTGCATGCCTGCAGTGTTTTCAGAATTCCACGGCGAGCCTTGCCCTTCATAAAATGAAGCATGATCAGTCACTCCCTTGATTCACTTTCTCCACTGTTTGCCCGTTTGTCAAAGAATTTCACATACACAATACACAAATACACACACACACAACACACCACACACACACACACACACACACACACACACACACACACACACACATATATATATATATATATATATATATATATATATATATCATCACCATCATCAGGTGCCCTGCCGCACGGCGTTGGCGATCATGGATTTCCATCTGTCTCTATCCCTTGGTTGCCATTTTATGAAGAAGGGGGATTTGTAGCACCTGGTCACAACGGAAAAGCTGGAGGGAAAGAGAGCACCAGGTAGACCCAGGGGGAAATGCTCGACGGACTTGCAGAGTGGCTGGGGGCGAGATGGGTGGGGGAGATGCTAGGGGCAACGAGAGATAGAGACAGATGGAAGTCCATGATCGCCAACGCCATGCGGCAGGGCACCTGATGATGATGATGATGGTTGAATGCTTTAGTGAATGATGAGAGCGCACACTTTGATTTTTATATCAAGATTTGGCACTTTCTAAATGCCATTATAATCATTATAATACACAGACGTATACATGCATGCATAATCCTTCTTCCAAACAACCTCCCCACCTAACACAACCTTACACACACACACACACAACACACACACCCCACACACACACACACACACACTTATACACACGCACACACATACATTCATACACACAAACACACACACATACGCGCGCGCGCAGATTGCAAGCACGGGGACACATGCGCATGGACAGACATCGTCTAAAAGAGTATCACGAACACAAACACCACACGCCATTGCATGCATGGACCTACGCGCGCTCGCACACACACACACACACACACACACACACACACACACACACACACACACACACACACACACACATCACCAAAAGCACATTATGAACACATACATAAATACTTCTCTCTCTCTCCCTCTCTCTCCCTCTCTCTCTCTCTCTCTCTCACGACGTTTGATTATATTTGACATTAAGTTCTTTTATGCATGTACAGTGCCTAGCCTCCCTATGAACCTAACCAAAGAGGGTGCGAGCTCTTTTTGCTTCAATTATTTCGGCTTAGCTCTCTCTCTCTCTCTCTCTCTCTCTCTCTCTCTCTCTCTCTCTCTCTCTCTCTCTCTCTCTCTCTCTCTCTCTGTACCTCTGTCCTCTTTTCGCTTTCTCTCCCTTTCTCTTTCTCTCTCTAACTCTGCCCCTTTCTCTCTCTTTCCCTTTCGTTTCTTGCCTGTCTCTGTCCTTACATATATCTCTCTCTTTCTGTTTTTCTCTGCGAGTTTCTCTTTGTCTCGGTCAGTCTCCCTTCCTCTGCCTCTGCCCCCCGCCCCCTGCCCTGCCCTCTCTCTCTCTGCCTCTGTCTGTCTGTCTGTCTGTCTATCTATCTATCTATCTATCTGTCTGTCTGTCTGTCTGTCTATCTATCTATCTATCTAGTCTATCTTCCTATCCATCCATCATCCATCCATCCATCATTATCCATCATCATCTATCTATCTATCTATCTATCTATCCATCTATCCATCCATCCATCCATCTATCTATCTATCTATCTATCTCATCATCCATCCATCTCTCATCTATCTATCTATCTAATCTATCTATCTATCTATCTATCTCTCTGTCTATCTATCTATCTATCTACGTCTATCTTCTATCTATCCCCAATCTATCTATCTATCTATCTATTCTATCTATCTATTCTTCACTGTCTTTCCACTGTTCCTCTCAGTTACCTAACGAGCCACCCTTCTCTCACTCTCGTTCTGGCGGGAGACGAGACGACGCCAAAGACTGAAAGAATTCGTTTTGATTTCGAAAGTAAATGATATAAATCTATTTTACCGTGGCCTGATCTTTTTGATTTCGACAGTAAATAAAAAAAAATCTATTTTGCTGTAACCTGTGCTGTTCGTCTTCTCTGTCGAACGTTTCAGTTTTCTTTTGTATTGTTATCTTTCTCTGTCTGTCTACCTGTCGGTCTCTGTGTCGTCTGTCTTCTCATCATCTGTGTCTGTCTTTCTTCTTATTATAACCACCTTCAGCATCAGCAGCCGTACCTGTGTGCACCAGACGTACCCGCAGCGCAATTCTTGTGAAATCTTAATTAAGGAACCCCTTTATCTTTTCTAAGGTGACATTCCATACCTTCACCTTTCTCTCCCTTTGCATCTCTCTGTTTCTCCCTGTCTCTGTCTCGTCATAGTTCAGCTGGTTTCTTTTTAATGGGCAACAAGCAGCAATTCCAGCAACAACATCATCATCATCAATCGCCCTGCCACATGGCGTTGGCGATCATGGCCTTCCATCTGTTTCTATCCCTTGTTGCCTCAAGCATCTCTTCCACTCTCTTTGTCTTCAGCCACACTGCAAGTCCGTCCAATATTTTCTCCCTGGGTCTACCTGGTGTTCTCTTTCCCTCCAGTTTTCCTGTTGTGACCAGGTGCTCTAATTCCCCTTTCCTCATAAAATGGCCTATAAACGTTGCCCATCTTTTCCCAATCTTCCTTATGAACGATCTTCTTGTGTCTGCCTCCATCAAGACTGTCTCGTTTGTTTTCTTTGCTGTCCATGGAACTCTCAACATTCTTCTTAGAAACCACATCTCGGCTGCCTCAATCGTGTTTTGGCTTTGCTTGTTGACTGTCCACGCCTCACAACCGTATAACATTATCGGTTCTATATAACATTCAAGAACTCTCTTCCTGATGTTAATTGATAGGCATTTGTTGGCAAGAATGCTTGTCATCTTCTTGAATGCTGTTTTGGCTTGGCCGATTCTGCTGGCTATTTCTGATGTGCATCTGCCGTCTGGTGAAATGATCGTTCCCAGGTACTTAAACTTTTCAACCTGTCTCAAGGGGTTGTGCCGTTTGTTGTTATTTTGCATGACGCCTATGTCAAAAGTACGGAGGACAGAAGTGAACGGAGGAGCATGATCAGCTACATCCTGAAGAAGAATCATGATGCTAAAGAGTTCCATTCAGGACTGAGACTGCTTGTTAGAGATGAACTTTATACCTTCTTTCATAATATATCTTAGAGCCAACCAGGACCGAGATATACAGAATTCTGCGGTACTGATCAGAGAATTTGACCAACACCCTCAGTGAAGCATCTGTGAAATAAGAGAGAATGCACTGCATGATTCCTAGGATGCTCAACTATGGATATATATAGATTGATTGAGGCCGAAAAATCCTGCAATGATTTCAACAGAACTGATGAGAGCCGAATCCACAAACTCCCAGTCGTCAGCCCGTTACCACAGCGAATGACCATGTGCACCAATCTTCCCTCCAACCATCTAGAGCTAATATAAGTGACATAAATTCCCTTTACCTTTTGAAGACTAAGAGTCCCTTCACATTTTGTGTGAATAGTCTCAAGCTTAGTAATGTTTTATTACCTACCATGTAGCTTTTAAAGACATACTCTGAAAGAGAGAGAGAGAGAGAGAGAGAGAGAGAGAAGAGAGAGAGAGACAGAGACAGAGATAGAGACAGAGACAGAAAGAGACAGAGAGACAAAGAGAGTGAGAGAAAGAGAGACAGACAGACAGACAGAGAGAACACACACACACACACCAGACAGAGACAGAGAGACAGAGACAGAGAGAGACAGAGAGACAAAGAGAGTGAGAGAGAGACAGAGAGACAGAGAGAGACAGAGAGAGAGAGATGGGGGGGGTTACTGTGGTTGACACGAGTCCATGGGATGAGGAATGCTACACGAAGCAATCAACACAGTATAAGCACGATCAATTAACGGAAAATTACTCCGTGCTACGGACACCAATTTGAGAAAGGAAAGGAGAGAAAGAGAGACAGAGAGAGAGAAAAAGAAAGAGAGAGACAGAGAGAGAGCAGAGAGAGAGACATTGAGACAGAGAGAGACACAGAGAGACACACAGACAGACAGAGCGAGAGAGAGAGAGAAACAGAGAGAGACACACAGAGAGAGACAGAGATAGACAGACAGACAGACAGAGAGAAGAACAGAGAGACAGAGACAGAGAGAGACAGAGACAGAGAGAGACAGAAACAGAGAGAGAGAGAGAGAGACAGAGACACAGAGACAGAGAGAGAAACAGAGAGAGACAGAGAGACAGACAGACAGAGACAGAAAGAGAGAGAGACAGAAAGAGACAGAAACAGAGAGAGACAGAAACAGGGAAAGAGAAACAGAGAGAGGCAGAGAGACAGAGACAGAGAGAGAGAGCACGCAGACAGTGTATACACACAAACACACACACTCACACACACACACACACTCTCTCTCTCTCTCTCTCTCTCTCTCTCACACACACACACACACACACACACACACACACACACACACACACACACACACACACACACACACACCATAAATCCGAAGAGACCCGCCTATTTTCTTGACAGATGACCGGTCACTCTTAGCGACATCAGACAAAATCTCGGACACGACAGCTTCACAAGCAATCCGTCTAATTTTCTGAAGCGACGATACCTACACACGCAGCAAACAGCTGTGGCAATGCCGCGCCACTTTCGATTGGCTCATACTGTCAGCCGACCATCACTATTGTCATCATTTCACATCGTTGTTTGAAGTTTTAAGGGAATATTAGTGAGATTTTATCAATAAACCGTTCTTGTACAGCCACTTCGGATTTACTCCGAATTACACATGATCAAATTTGATTTTTTAACCAGTCGCCGTGGTGTAGTGGTTAGCGCAACGGACTACCGATTGGAAGGTTGTGGGTTCGATTCCCCATCAGTCCCTTCAAAAATCATTGTGGGATTTTTCGGCTCTAACTGGCTCCTACCCACAGTTGGGCGTGCTATGGGCTCATTGGGAAGACTGGGACCACACAGTCGAGTCTCATCCAATTCACGGATGTGTCATTGAGAGTGTTGCCTAAATATTCTGACCAACACTGCATGTGTCTGTATCTCTCGGACCTGGTTGACACTAGGATGTATTATAGTAAGCGTAGAGTACAGCCCTGTCACGCAGTCTCAATCCTAGATGGAACTCCAAAGCATCATGATTATCATCCTCATCGACATCATCATCATCGCATTGTAAAAAAAAAACAGAGCAGCTTCTGTGGCCATTAAGGTGGCGTAGAAAATGGAACGAAAACAAAAAGATGACCACAAAGGTAACCTTCCTGAAATTGATGATCATTTAAAAAATTGATTATTTCATTTCTTGGGGAACGGAGAACTCAAGATGTTTGGCAAGCGGACCACACTCAACTATGTTGTTGCACATTCTGCATCTTCGGTAGGCGTGCATGCTGGGTGTTCTCATTATGTGATAAGCCAGCCACTGATAGGGCTTACATGATATTTAACCCTTTGACTCCCGCACCCTGTCTACCAGCATCCTGCGTTGTCAACCATGCTAGCAAAGCAAAAACTTAACCCTTTGATTCCTTCACCCTATTCACCAGCTTCCTGCAGGGTGCAGGAGTCAAAGGGTTTGAACGTGCATACTTGATACTCCGCATGCGTGTAACACATGAAGAGGGTTTAGACACTGGCAGGTCAGCATATATGTTGAGCTGGGAGATGGAAAAAAATCTCCATCCTTTAACCACCAGACTTGGTGGGGCGGAGGGGGGGGGGGGGGGGATCAAACCTAGGACCTTCAAATTGGAAGTTCGACGTTTAATCACTTCACCCCCTGCGTCCGACATTACTTCATTTTCATTGTGAGCGCAAGTGCAATTTAGAACTAAGGGATAACATCGGTTG
>JAPXFY010000016.1:55375678-55395678 GCA_030674185.1 Monoplex corrugatus | reverse complement strand
CTGTGACTGATAAGCTCTTTAGTCCCTTTGACCCCCCCCCCTGCCCCCCCCCACTCTCTCTCTCTCCACCCTTCTCTCTTCTCCCCCCCCCCCCAACTGGCCATATGCTATTTATTTTGGTTTGTACTCTTCTCATGATGATAATCTTGTCTGCATTCTCAGGTCTGCTTGACGCCACACAGACACTCGGTATGAAAGTGTGGAATGCAGAGCCAGGTCAAGTGGCCTAGAAACCTTCGTGAAACGCAGCACTGTCATCGATCATTGCTGTAAACAGTCATCACTTAGACTGTACTGTCCTTTTGTTGTGTGTGTGTCTGTTTGTTTGTCTGTTTGTCTGTTTGCTGTTTCCGTCCCACTCTATTCAAATAACAGCAGACACTTTTTTTCTTTCTCTTTTTTCCCCCTTTTTCTTAAGAATTGGGATCATTTTGAACCTGATTCAAATAACAGCTGACCGTTTTTCCTTTTTGCCTTTTTTTTAAGAATTGGGATCTTATGTAATAACAATAATAACAATTACAATATTTATTACAGCGCAAAATCTGGATAGAAATCAAATCTAAGCGCTGAACAGACACATACGCACGCACGCACACACACGCACGCACGCACACACAAAACACATACACACACACACACAGACACACACACAAACACACACACACATGGCTTTAAATGGGGAAAAAGTAGAAAAGCAATGGAAAATTATAGAGAGCATATTATATACAAATATATATTACAATGTGATTCCACTCCGAGCAGAGACAGGCTGCAGAGGGGGTTGAGTGAGGTCAGGATTTTATGCAGAGGAGAAAAGGTGAGTTTTGAGAGCGGACTTGAAGGAGACAAAAGTAGGTTGCTGACGGACTGAGAGAAATGTGCTCCGAATGTACCTACTTTGCAAAATAGGCCTATGATATATTATCAATACCATCGGAAAAATAAAGTTTCATTTCATTTCTTGTTATTTCATCTCTCTCTCTCTCTCTCTCTCTCTCTCTCTCTCTCTCTCTCTCTCTCTCTCTCTCTCTCTCTCTCTCTCTCACCCACCCACACACACACACACAAACAACACACACACACACACACACGTACACACACACACACTTTTTCTCTCTATCTGTCTCTCTCTTCCTCTCTGTCTGTTTCTCCGTCTCTCCTTCGCATACTCTCTCTCTTTCTGTTTCTCTCACTCTCTCTCTGTGTCTGTCTCTCTGTCTCTCACTCTCTCTCTCTGTCTCTCTCTCCTTCTCATACTCTCTCTCTCTTTCTCTCTCTCTCTCCTCTCATACTCTCTCTCTCTCCCTCTCATCTACTCTCTCTCTCTCTTCATACTCTCTCTCTTTGTTTCTCCTTATCATACTCTCTCTCTCTTTCTGTGTCTCTCCCTCTCTCTCACACACACTCTCTCTCTATCTCTATCTCTCTCTCTCCTCTCATACTCTCTAGATAGAAAAACAACACCTCATTTATTCCCTTTTCTCTCTCTCTCTCCCCCCCCTCTCTCTCTCTCTCTCTTACTGAACCACTTATACCATCTGAAGTATCGCGGGGAAAGAGACAGCTGACTGTCAGCAGCGAACTGGAAAGCCTGAAGTAATGCCGTGTGATGTCAGTCTCCTTCACACCATCGACCTGATCTGTCCTGGTTTTCATAATCTTCTCTCTCTCTCTCTCCTTCCCTCCCTCCCTCCTTCTGTCTCTGTTAACAGACACGGTTTACTACCACCACCCCATTCACAATCTCTCTCTCTCTCTCTCTCTCTCTCTCTCTCCTCTCTTCTCTCTCTCTCTTTATCTCTTGCTCCTTCCCTCCCTCCCTCCCTCTGTCTCTGTTAACATACACAGTTTACTACTACCCACCCCTTCATAATCTCTCTCTCTCTTCATCTCTCTCTTTCTCTCTCTCTCTCTCTCTCGTTCCTTCCCTCCCTCCCTCTGTCTCTGTTAACATACACAGTTTACTGCCACCACTACCCCCTTCACAATCTCTCTCTCGCTCCTTCCCTCCCTCCCTCTGTCTCTGTTAACGTACACAGTTTACTACCACCACTACCCCCTTCACAATCTCTCTCTGTCGCTCCTTCCCTCCCTCCCTCTGTCTCTGTTAACATACACAGTTTACTACCACCACTACCCCCTTCACAATCTCTCTCTCGCTCCTTCCCTCCCTCCCTCTGTCTCTGTTAACATACACAGTTTACTACCACCACTACCCCCTTCACAATCTCTCTCTCTCGCTCCTTTCCTCCCTCCCTCTGTCTCTGTTAACGTACACAGTTTACTACCACCACTACCCCCTTCACAATCTCTCTCTGTCGCTCCTTCCCTCCCTCCCTCTGTCTCTGTTAACATACACAGTTTACTACCACCACTACCCCCTTCACATTCTCTCTCTCTCTTCGTTCCTTCCTCCCTCTGTCTCTGTTAACATACACAGTTTGCTGCCACCACCACCCCCTTCATAATCTCTCTCTGTCGCTCCTTCCCTCCCTCCCTCTGTCTCTGTTAACATACACAGTTTGCTGCCACCACCACCCCCTTCATAATCTCTCTCTGTCGCTCCTTCCCTCCCTCCCTCTGTCTCTGTTAACATACACAGTTTGCTGCCACCACCACCCCCTTCATAATCTCTCTCTGTCGCTCCTTCCCTCCCTCCCTCTGTCTCTGTTAACATACACAGTTTACCACCACCACCCCCTTCATAATCTCTCTCGCTCCTTTCCTCCCTCCCTCCCTCCCTCTGTCTCTGTTAACATTCACAGTTTACCACCACCACCACCCGCTTCATAATCTCTCTCTGTCGCTCCTTCCCTCCCTCCCTCCCTCCCTCTGTCTCTGTTAACATACACAGTTTACCACCACCACTACCCCCTTCATAATCTCTCTGTCTCTCGTTCCTTCCCTCCCTCCCTCTGTCTCTGTTAACATACACAGTTTACCACCACCATCCCCTTCACAATCTCTCTCTCTCTCGTTCCTTCCCTCCCTCCCTCTGTCTCTGTTAACATACACAGTTTACCACCACCACCACCCCCTTCATAATCTCTCTCTCTCGTTCCTTCCCTCCCTCCCTCTGTCTCTGTTAACATACACAGTTTACTACCACCACTACCCCCTTCACAATCTCTCTCTCTCTCGTTCCTTCCCTCCCTCCCTCTGTCTCTGTTAACATACACAGTTTACTGCCACCACTACCCCCGTCACAATCTCTCTCTCGCTCCTTCCCTCCCTCCCTCTGTCTCTGTTAACATACACAGTTTACCACCACCACTACCCCCTTCACAATCTCTCTCTGTCGCTCCTTTCTTCCCTCCCTCTGTCTCTGTTAACATGCACAGTTTACCACCACCACTACCCCCTTCACAATCTCTCTCTCTCTCGTTCCTTCCCTCCCTCCCTCTGTCTCTGTTAACATACACAGTTTACTGCCACCACCACCCCCTTCATAATCTCTCTCTGTCGCTCCTTCCCTTCCTCCCTCTGTCTCTGTTAACATACACAGTTTACTACCACCACTACCCTTCTATCTCTCTCTCTTCTCGTTCCTTCCCTCCCTCCCTCTGTCTCTGTTAACATACACAGTTTACCACCACCACTACCCCTTCACAATCTCTCTCTGTCGCTCCTTCCCTCCCTCCCTCTGTCTCTGTTAACATACACAGTTTACTGCCGCCACCACCCCCTTCACAATCTTTCTCTTTCTCTCTCTCTCTCTCTCTCCTTCCTTCCCTCCATCCCCGTCTCTGTTAACACACAGTTTACCACCCCCCATCTCCACCTTCTGTCACACACTCCCAAACGCCTACCCACCTACCCACCAAGTTTCTCGCTCTTTCTCTCTCAAGCGACAAACTAATCATATTACTTTTTTTTTTTTTTTTACTTTTCTTGTGTATCATGCAGATGCTTTGTGTCTGTGGATGAGTACTCCATGTCTATTTGAGGTAAGTACTCCATGTCTATTTGAGGGTAAGTACTCCATGTCTATTTGAGGGTAAGTACTCCATGTCTATTTGAGGGTAAGTACTCCATGTCTATTTGAGGGTAAGTACTCCATGTCTATTTGAGGGTAAGTACTCCATGTCTATTTGAGGGTAAGTACTCCATATGTATTTGCGGGTCAGTACTCCATGTCTCTCCATGGGTAAGTACTCCATGTTATTTGCGGGTCAGTACTCCATGTCTCTCCATGGGTAAGTACTCACATGGATACTCATGTCATTGGGTAAGTACTCCATGTCTCTCCATGGGTAAGTACTCCTTGTCTCTCCTCTGGGTAAGTACTCCTGTCTCTCCATGGTAAGTACTCCATGTCTATTTGCGGGTAAGTACTCCTTGTCTCTCCATGGTAAGTACTCCATGTCTCTCCATGGGTAAGTACTCCTTTTCTCCATGGGTAAGTACTCCATGTCTATTTGCGGGTAAGTACTCCTTGTCTCTCCATGGGTAAGTACTCCATGTCTATTTGCAGGTAAGTACTCCTTGTCTCTCCATGGGTAAGTACTCCTGTCTTCCATGGGTAAGTACTCCTTGTCTCTCCATGGTAAGTACTCCATGTCTCTCCATAAGTACTCCTTGTCTCTCCATGGGTAAGTACTCCATGTCTCTCCATGGGTAAGTACTCCATGTCTCTCTATAGGTAAGTACTCCTTGTCTCTCCATGGTAAGTACTCCTTGTCTCTCCGTGAGTAAGTACTCCATGTCTCTCCGTAAGTACTCCATGTCTCTCCATGGTAAGTACTCCATGTCTCTCCATGGGTAAGTACTCCATGTCTCTCCATGGGTAAGTACTTCAAGTCTCTCCATGAATAAGTTGCTTCAAGTCTGCTCCATGGGTAAGTACTGCTGTGTCCTCTCCATGGTAAGTACTCAATTGTCTCTCCGTGGGTAAGTACTCTTGTCTCTCCATGGGTAAGTACTCCATATCTATTTGGGGTAAGTACTCCATGTCTCTCCATGGGTAAGTACTCCATGTCTCTCCATGGGTAAGTACTCCTTGTCTATTTGAGGGTAAGTACTCCTTGTCTCTCCATGGGTAAGTACTCCATGTCTATTTGAGGGTAAGTACTCCATGTCTCTCCATGGGTAAGTACTCCATGTCTATTTGCGGGTAAGTACTCCATGTCTCTCCATGAGTAAGTACTCCTTGTCTCTCCATGGGTAAGTACTCCATATCTCTCCATGGGTCAGTACTCCTTGTCTCTCCGTGGGTCAGTACTCCATGTCTCTCCATAAGTACTCCATGTCTCTCTATAGGTAAGTACTCCATGTCTCTCCATGGGTCAGTACTCCATGTCTCTCCATGGGTAAGTACTCCATGTCTCTCCATGGGTAAGTACTCCATGTCTCTCCATGGGTCAGTACTCCATGTCTCTCCATGGGTCAGTACTCCATGTCTTTCCATGGGTAAGTACTCCATGTCTCCATGGGTAAGTACACCTTGTCTCTCCGTGGATAAGTACTCCATGTCTCTCCGTGGGTCAATACTCCTTGTCTCTCCGTGGGTCAGTTCTCCATGTCTCTATATAGGTAAGTACTCCATGCCTGTCTCTGTGTCTGCCTGTGGGTAAGCGCTTCATGTCTCTCTGTAAGTACTGCATGCCTGTCTGTGGGTAAGTACTCCATATCCGTGTGTGCGTGTGTCTGTCTGTCTGTCTGTGTCTCTGTGGATAAGTACTCCATTTCTGTCTGTCTGCCTGCCTGTACGTTTGATGGTGGCTAAGTATTTCATATTTGTCTGTCTGTACGGTTATGGGTAGGTACTCCGTGTCGGTCTATCCGTTTGCTGGTAAGCTATTCACGTGTGTATGTCTGTGTGTCCGCCTGCTTATAAGTACTCCATATCTATTTGTCTGCCTATGGGAAATACCACTGTAGTGCAGGAAATGGCACGTAAAATCATCTACAAATTATCGAAGTGGCAGTCAGTGACGGGAAATGACATAGAGAGAGAGAGAGAGAGAGAGAGAGAGAGAGAGAGAGACAGAGACAGAGAGACAGAGACGACTGAGAGAGAGAGAGACAGAGAGGGAGAGAGAGAGACAGAGACAAGAGACAGCGAGACAGAGAAACAGAGAGACAGAGAGACAGAGAGTGATAGACAGAGAAAGAGAGAGAAAATAAGAAAGTGAGAAAGAGAGTGAGAGAGAGACAGAAAGACAGAAATACAGAAAGAGAGAGACAGAGATAGATAGAGAGAGAGAAAGTGAAAGAGTGAGAGAAAAGAGAGAGAGAGAGAAAGGGGAGAGAGAGGAGAGACAGAGAGAGAGAGAGACAGAGAACAGAGAGAGAGAGAGAGAAGAGAGAGAGAGGAGAGAGAGAGAAGAGAGAGAGAGAGACAGAGAGAGGCGAGCCGGAAATGAGCCAGATAAGGAGGAAGGTTTCGGATGATGAAATTTCTACCACAGAACTGGACGTGTTGAAATACGAATACACACGTTGTATCTCTGGTTGAAATGGGGACGAGTGGTTGGTGTCGGGACTGAGCTCTCGCCTTCACATTTATCTGCATAAGTTCGAATCTGGCTTCAGAAGAAGAAGAAAAAAAAAAACCCAGCCCTTTACGCGTACAAAATTTATTCCATTCAGCAGAGAATGGGTGTCTGACCCTCTTCAGGGTTGGGGAAGATAAAGCAGCGGGGGAGAGGATAATGGGCAGCGCCCCCCCCCCCTACCCTACTATTCCCACTAATGCTGGCCACGAAAAAAAGTTTCAATCCCTTATGACCTTGCCTGTCAAGATCTTGCCAGCGTACAGCCGCAAGAAGTCTGCCAGAAAATTGCTGGAAGATTTTGGTGAAGCGCATACGGAATCCCTCTTCAACAAACTCCAAAGTCCTTTACAAGCTCAGGGTGATGGGGAAAACATTTAGGTTTCCCTTTTGCCTCTGCTCGTTGTTCTATCGTCTCTCGCTCTGAGTTTTTAAGAGCAAGTACTGATGAAGGCATTTACCT
Organism: Monoplex corrugatus; assembly: GCA_030674185.1. Lineage (NCBI taxonomy): Eukaryota > Metazoa > Mollusca > Gastropoda > Littorinimorpha > Ranellidae > Monoplex > Monoplex corrugatus. The sequence continues at coordinate 55,388,718 of JAPXFY010000016.1, read as the reverse complement.
CTCGTGTATTTGCCTGTCTGTCTGTGTGTAAATAATTTTACGTCCCAAAGATGCTCATGTGCCGAGAACTGAAACAAAGATATCCTGACCAAGGAAGACCTCTAAAGCGATACAATGATACTCGGAAATCAAAACTCGTCAGCTGGAAAAAGCATTCCCGTACATCAAAGTAAGCTGGTGACAGCAGCATACTCAGGGCATTGTCACATCTGAACAGCGTAGAAAAGAGCTCTGCTAATCAACAGAAGAGGAACTGACAGAAGCCGAATTCAGGGCTAGAATGTTGAGAGTTCTATGGACAGCAAAGAAAACACACGAGACAGTCTTGAAGAAGGCACACACAAGAAGATCATTGATAAAGAAGATAAGGAAAAGACAAGCAGCGCTTACAGGCCATTTTATAAAGAAAAAGGAATTAGAGCACGTGAACACAACAGGAAAATTGGGAGAAAGAGAACACCAGGTAGACCTAGGGAGAAAATATTGGACGGACTTGCAGGGTGGCTGAAGACAGAGAGGGTGGGAGATGTACTTGCAGCGACAAGGGACAGATTCATGTGGAGGGCCATGATCGCCAACGCCATGCGGCAAGGCACATGATGATGATGATGATGATGATGATGATGATGATGACTCATTTCTTAAGTGTCTGCGGAAGAACATAAACATGTGACTGCAGGGTTGGTTTCCTTATCCCACATAAAGATCCACACCACGCGTTGCAGACCTATGTATCTACTCATTCATTGTGTCGAAGGGAGACAAATCCGTAGGATCGAAAGGAAGTTTCTCATCATCGTAGTACGCCTACAACTACAGCGGGAAATTAATGTCAAAGGATCGCCTGACATCAAAAGTTGTCTTCTAATCAGACGGCATATCCTTGAGAGAGGATCTACAGTCGCCTGCTGAGAGTCTTACCAGACCTACATTGAAAGAACTAGCAGAACCAGCACGCCTTGTGCCACTAACGATGCAGTGTGAAAAAAACTGGAAAAAAAAATGATGTACACATAAGAATCCAATCGCGTACATAATCCAAGAATATATGCCTCTGGCGTTGACTACTCCGTCTTATTTATCACCAGGGGACTAAAAAGAAACTGAATACAAATTTAGATATAGCTAAAGACATCAAAACATATGGGTCTGAATTATGTAAACTTGTTTCTGCGCATCATACTGCCTAAGAGCGAAAAAATGCATTTAATACAATAACGAAAATATCAATCCAAAGAGAACATACGTAAGGCTTTATGGAAAACTATACAGGTGAATGGACCATAACGACATAAAACAATGAAAAAAAAAACCCGACAGAAAGCAAAAGAGTAAGGCAGAAACAAAGAGAATGACAGAAAAGAGGAAATTTCTAGAACATAATTTCCTGAGAAGGTGGGGATACTATTTTGACTGACAAAGCCCCCGGGGATTCCCACAGAGGCACACATACAGGCAATGGACCAACAATGGCAGACAATGACAGGACGTGACTATGACGACAAATGAGAGGAAACATAATTTGTAAATACGAGAGCAAACGGAAATGAGTCTGATAACGAGATCTGTTTCGGAAGCAGAAATCTCTCCTCTTCCTTTTCCTGGCTTATGCGGGCCGCAGCTCCCATGTACAGTCGAATATATTTATATACACGAAGGGCGTTTCTATGTATTTACCGTTTTCACCCCGTCAGTTACTAACCCTTTGACTCCCGCACAATGTCTACCAGCATCCTGCATTGTCAACCATGCTAGCAAAAAAAAAAAGAATAAGAACGTGTATTTAACACAACTAGACAAGTTGTATTGCATATGCATTCTTATTCTTTTTTTCGTGTTTTTTTTTCCATCTTCTTCTGGTTCCTGTTTGCTTCAACGTTTGTGTTGGATTTCATGCTAGCAAAGCAAAAACTTAACTCTTTGACTCCCTCACTCTATTCACCAGCTTCCCGCAGGGAGCTAGTGGATAGGGCAAGGGATTCAAAGAGTGGAGTTTTTGCAGTTGGTGGATAGGGGTGCAGAAGACAAAGGGTTAAAACAGTCACACTCCCGTTATCATGAAGCGTGCACTCTGGGTGTTTCCAAACTCCACGGAACTATCGCAAGAAGGGATTTGCGATGTGTATCTAGAATTGAGGATGATTATGAAGAATTGTTTCTCTACTTGGTAATTATGCACTTAATAAGGGAGGAGAGTGTGACGAGAGGAAACGCACTAACCACACTAGACAAGGATTCTCAAAGGTAGTCCACACATGGAATGATAAATACAACACATTTATTTAATTGATCAACTTCAACGTAAAACATAATTCACCGTTCTACTGGCCTAAGTCCCAATGGCCCTAAATCCTAAAATGCACAACGAATCTTCACCAGCTTACATGTTACTAGCATACTGCACATTTCCAGCTCTATTCTTTCTGTTTCCTGGAAAGTAAAACATGCCTCTAACTTCTAACCCTAACCTTAACACCTAACAAGAGTACAAATTGAAACGGTCACATACCTGTGAGGTAGCTTGGAAGCTGGTTCCCCCAAAAGAGCTCTCGAGGACTGACTGACTATTCCTTTTATAGAAGGGGGATTGAGGTCAGGACGCTTTCCCTCCCTGACCATCAATAGGACCGCCTGTGATTAGCTGACCGCGTCTCTAAAGCCTGACTTCAAGGTTGAATGATTCGAATTTTAATCCTGACATTGTGGTGGCTACATCTAACGTTACCTTCGGCCAATTAATACGCCATTTACAAAAGTCCGTTTCGGACGGTGACTTTTACTGCTAAGCGTCACCCCTTAGAATCTGTCCAACTCCCCAACGTGGAGAATAATGGCGTTATTTCTTGATATTTGCTTCTGGTCTTTGGTGCGGTCACTTCACAGGTCTAGGGTATTGATCCATCCAGAAATCCATCCAGTCTAATACCTGTTTATTTCCTCTTGCCCTCATTACAGCCTTATTCCGTTTCTGTGCCCAACTGCGAAAGGTTTTAGTACTGGACAATGGCGACTGACCATTACTTTTCAAATTGCGATACCTGCTAGTGGCCTGTGGTGTTTGCCTTTAATTTACCGATCCATTCTACTGGGACATCAAATGGTGTCTCAATGCATCTGCCGCCCTAAGGAATTCCTGTGATAATATGTCCCCTCCCCCATAAAAAATGTCCTCATTTTTTTAAAGAGAATATGGGGAATAACGAACATAAAGATATAACATATGATTCAGTAGACAAGACTCTCGTACATGATTGACAGGCGATAGGAAGGTTTGGGAATAGGGAATTTTATCAGTCAATTATATGAAAAGGAATGAATCTGAACACTTGTGTGCATGCTGAAGAAGATACCGTAGAGGTTGGGATCGATGGGTCAGCTCCAAGAAGATCGCGTGCGTCACCTGTGGTAGGCAGAGTTCTGTCAGCATACTCATGAAAACTGTCAGACTTCCACACATGCAGATATGTTGTGTTTGCACTACGAGAACACCATTCAGGCTGAGTTCATGTCCATGTGACGTATGCAGGAGAACGTCAAAGAAAGCACTGAAGATGGAGATAACGTGGCGTGTCACCAAATAGGAAGACTGAAGACAAGGAAGAACTGCACACTACATGATGACCATGGAGATAAAGGTGGTGTTGCATGTGGCACAGTTCATTGCAGAATTTATGCCAACATGTATTGTCTGTTTCATCCTTGAAACAGTAGTGTCAATGGGCATGTGTGTTGAGGATGTCTCGTATGCAGTTTGTGACGAAATAGGTGAATAGCACAATGAAGACGATTGTATTTGAAAGCAGTCCATAAAACATCTGAGCCAGAGTAGAGAATGACTCAGGAGCGAAGCTGAGCTGAGATGACTGGAGCTGAGACGAGCTGCTGCAGGCACTGGGATGAAGAACAGTTAGTAGCGTAGAATCGCCCCGATGATGAAGAGCAGTAACTTCTTGCACAACGTGTTCGGATTCATGGGACTTTGACTTGGAGGGTAAGGGATTGGAAAATACAGCATTTAAATGGAGCAATCGCTTGTCATCCATGTCAAGAATAAGCAAGGTATACACTGTATATAAGTCAAATGGCATCCATGTCAAGCTTAATTAGGCTATGCAACGTAGGTCAAATAGAAACATAATTGGAATAAGAATAAAGTTGTCTGTAATACCATACAAGGTCACACTACATCATAGAATAAAGACATGTAAGGCATAAAAAAGGCAAGGACATAAGCATGTGAATAATACATTAGCAATCAACAAACATAATGGGTATTAGGAAAAGTCTGCTGAAAAACACACTTCGTACATGTAAACAACCAATGCCTGAAAGCATCATCATCACACTTGTAAAAACTACAACAATCATATGAGAAGTAGAACCACATGAAATAACATCATTGACAGAACGATACTTGATATCCTCACAAGATTGCAAGACATACAGTGTAAAGCTGCACTGTATACTGAAGCCATAGGACAGTTTGACATCACTGTCAGGAAGTGAAATGGATTCATCAAAGAGGAACGCCACTTGAAATATCATCAAAAGCACTAATACACATTCTCATAGTCCCAGAAGTAAGCAAAAGTGAAGACAACACTATATTTGTAGCACATTGAGTCCAAGGCTGACCTGACCGAATGTTCGTTACGGAAGTGGGTAAGCGATTCGACAAGTTCGTCCCATACGACGTACAGACAGTAATTAATTTATAGGACTGGAGCATACACATGTTCGAAGCAAGCTGAAAATGTTCATGAAATAATACAAAGTGACATATCTCCTTGGTACGGGAGAGGGATCTCAGCAGAAGTCTTGCAAACTTGTAACAGATCTCAAGTAAGATTTCATCATACCAAGACGAACGTTTCTTGTTTCACACGTATGACAATCATTTCATCAGCTGATAGGTAAGAACAAAAAGAAACATATTTGTCTCATGACCAACTGGCTTACAATAGTATTGTTAGTATGGTCAGTATGATTACGTGAAACATTTGACCAGTATACGATAGACACGAAGATTGTATTCAAAGAATGACACAAGACATGTATTGACTAGGAAGTGCGTATGTTAACTTCCAAGATGTCAACTGAGTGATAAAAACATTAAACAAAAACAGGCGGATGACGATAACAACGAGCATGAAATCAAGGAAATAAGGAAACAGCAGAAAACAGGAACTGCATGATGTGATGTGACACCAGACATGTATGAACTCGATGAGGTAAATGGTATGGTATGATGCACATATAGATATTATCAAATGATACAACAGGATACAAGATGATACCAGATGATAGGAAATGATATAAAATGACACAAGATGATAACGTATGCTGTGAAATGATACCAGAGGATGAAAGAACAACATACGACACGCAATGATATACAATGATACGGAATGATACACGATGATATACATTGATACCCCGGGGTTGCATTAAAATAAGTGAGGAGAAGAATAATGTGGTGAACAAGTAATGAACGCAGATATAAAATAACTGATGAATGTTTTATGAAGGCGGTTTGAAAATGAACGCAGAGTATGCACGTGAGCAGGTGAACGCGTAAGGAACATAGGAATGAAATGACGCGCAGGAATGCTAAAGTAGTGCAGGGATTGCATACAACAAATGAGCTCCAGAGCGCGAGCAATCATCAAGAACGTGTGGCTATAGTACCGACTGTATACCGTGATGAATGAAGACGAACGCAAGGGGAAAAGATAGGGTCGCGCGGTACTGACCCTTGCAACGGATTTCCATTGCGATAATGTTCAGAAGAGTGTGGAAACTTTGAACATGCTGTGTAACGGTTGATTAAGTATGTCGGAATATATATCACGAACGATTGACGGTCCTGCTTTAAAGCGGGCAAGAACGACAGGATCTGTGAAATAATCGTAAGCCATCATACAACCGAATATAAAATTGAATCATGATGGTTCCTGTATTGTGAAGAATATTTGCCTGCAACAAACCAACACGTTAGTACCAAAAATATACGCAATATAAAGAAACATTGAGTCATCTTGAAAATGCAATGCTCGTTAACAATCCAAACATTTAGAGCTATCTTGATAGCTGTGAAGACTGTGGCCACAGACGATAGAAGCAAAAGTATAACAGACATCATCGAGTACATTCAATAATATTAGTCTCAAGAGGAGGAAATGTCTGCTGACATAAAATGCATTGTCTATGTATTGAATAGGCCTTATTACATCCAATAAACATAACATATTTACAAGTCTCTGACGTGTGTGTCACACAACGTGAATTGATAAGTCCGGAAGGACGAACACATACAGGTGCGTACACTGTTAGGTCCTTCAGCGTGGTAGAATGTGAGGAGTAGTGTACCAAGAAAACAGTTTTAACAGACAATATTGAGGTAGCCATCACCTCACCCTGTCGTGTGCGACACGCAACACACATTCTGTGGTACAAGAGTACAAGAAGTAATATGAGGCCGACAACGCGTGACCCCAAGACGTGTGCAAAATAACATGAAGCCAAAAGTAGTATGAAGAGTACGCAGTATGTGGCATTGAGACATAATATTATTGCATACAAACCATAGAAAATATGAACTATGTGCAATTAATTATCAATGAATAACTACTGAGACAAGAAAACAACATAGCCATTGTAACACATCAATTATGAACGTAAGTGGACAACACGATCAACAGGGAGAACTATGACGTGATAATTGAGCTGCAAATGGATAGGGGGACTACCATAGTTAAGCCTCTGTGTTGACCTCGTGAATTTATGATTAATATACCCATGCCGTAGGAGATGAGAAGAAAAAAAATGATTCCCCTGGCAACATGTGCACCTGTTACCAATAGTCCAAGTGTACCGTCCACAGAAGTGGATTCCAATGTAAACTACACGGACTACATGGGGATACTTTCTCTCTACCATGCCCAATACAGCTGTCCACCATTCCAACCAAGGAGTAGAAGTGCTATGACTGACCATCAGTGTAGCTCAGTGAGACGTGAAAATAATCCAAACGAACGTCACTCAGCAGCGATAAGGTACACGGGTCGATCGGAAGTCCCCCACAATGGAATCAGTATGTACAAAGAGAACGTGGTATTCGTAATAAACAGTCAAGGGGCCATACCAAGCAGACCGAAACTTTTTGTAATTGCTTTACATGATATGTGATCAGTAGCAGTAGAATCTAAAGAGAAATACGAGTGAAGACAACAAATAGTACACCTAAAAATAGTGTGGCGTCATTGACCAGGTAGACTATCGTTGGCGTCTTCGGCCTTTGATAGTATTATTGACGTGAAAATCGCGAACGAGTTCCGCCGGTATATGTGACTCTGGTTCCCACGTTGTGGCTTTGTAACCCTGCCACTTGATTCTGTAGTGGCGGACTTTGTTAATGACCTTGCTAGCGAGGATCCTTTCTACAAAGTACATATCCTTATCTGACTGATTCTCACGTTGTTCCACAGAAGTGGAAGGGCTAGCGGCAGCAGGTTCTGTGTGACTGAGATGGTCTGGCCCAGGCTGTGAAACAGTGGTAGGCTCTGTACCAGCAGTCTGTCCCAGGCTGAGTGGACCCAGTGTTGTCCGTGTCCCCTGTCTGCCCTGGCTCATGCAGTGGGTTAGTTGGTCTGTCTTCAGGGGAATGATAGGGTCGCAAGCGCATCGCATTGATGGGCGATTTGAGCAGCTTGTTGTTCTGGCAGTGACGGAGCACATACACATTGTTAGGCAGGATTTTGGTAATGTAATATGGTCCGTCATATTTTTGCTGCAGTTTTTCCGAGTATTCCTGGAATCCTGTGTGAGCACTGCACCAGAACACGTTGACCTTCTTTATATGAGGGGGGCGGGCTTTCCCATCATACGGTTTTGTAGCGCTGCTGGGCTCTCTGAATGTTTTCGCTGACCAGCGTTTTAGTAAGCTCTGCATTCTGAATGATGTCTTCCATACAGGTTGGGCAGATGCGGAAGATCATCAGAGCGTAAACGCTGTGTCAATGGGAAGACACACTCTTGTTTTGTAGAGAAATGAAGAAGGCGAGAAGAGTGTAGACTCGGTGGATGGCACTGTGCGAAGTGCAGCAGCAATACCAGGCAGCAGAGAAGGCCAGTTATGTGGGGTTGTTAGCACAGTGTGCCCTGATAGACTGAGCGATAGTGGAATTTGTTCGCTCACATGTGGCATTTGTTTGGGGATGGTAGCTGCTGGTTGCAAACGAGTGATTGAAAGATTTGCACACCTCAGTGACCACTTTGGACAAAAAGTTTTGTCCCCTGTCTGACAGTAAGTGGTCAGGAGCACCATAACGACAGATGATGGTCTCGTACAAATGCCAGGCAATGGTAGAGGCTGTTGATCCTTCAATGGAATCAGTTCCACCCACTTACTGAACGAACAAACAAACAGCAGAATGTACTTGTAGCCTTCTTTGCCTGGTGAAAGTGGACCCAAGATGTCACAATGCCACCTGGAAAACAGCTTGTTTGGGGCTACAGGCAAGGGTCGTAGTTCCGGGTTTTGAGGATGGATAACCCGTTTTGCTTTTTGACAAGCCTCACACGACTTGACATACTCCAGATGTCAGAGTACATACCGATCCAGAAATACCTCAGCCTGACTGACTGGTAGGTACGTTCAGTGGCAAAGTGACCGCCCAACAGAGAATCATGAAACGACAGCAGGATATCGTTTCTCAGTTCAAAGGGAACCACTAACTGTCTGACTATTCGTTCAGTTCTATGACCATGACCACGAGGATAATACAGATGGTACAAAATGCCATTAGACATCAGTAGTCTTGACTCTCCAGGATGAGACGACGAGCAATCTTATCATCCTGGGAAAGCTGACCGTTTTCCAAGTAGTCAATAAAAGGACGACACTGGGGGTCAGCCAACTGCATTTGTCGTAAGTCTGTATCATCGACCTTATCTACCTGACAGACAACCATCTCTCTCTCACTCACCGTATTGCTCCATCCAGGCGTGGTGGCGGGGAGAGGTGAGGTGGGGTCAACGGTGGTAGGTGAATGAGTCAGTGTGCTTACGACTGGTTCCCGGACCAGGGGTGGGGTGTAGGGAGAGACTGACCCGCCGGTGAAGTCACCTGTGTCGCTGACTCGCCCTTCAAGGTCGGTGTGGGCGGGTCATAGTCAGGCGGTGGCCTGTCACTGACAGCGTGAGGCATACGACTGAGTGCATCAGCGTTATTATGCACCCTGCCTGGTTTGTGCACAATGTCATAGTCATATCCCTGTAGAAAAAGAGCCCAACGTCCCAAACGACCCGTGGGATCTTTAACATTCTGCAAGAATTTTGTGGCAGAATGGTCAGTGTACACAAGAAATTTGGCATGGCAGAGATACACCTTGAAGTGGCGAATACCATCTACGAGAGCCAGAGTCTCTTTTTCCGTAATTCCGTAACGGAGTTCTGCGCCTCGCAGTGCACGACCACCATAAGCGATGACTCGTTCTCTGCCATGTTCATCTCTCTGGCCGAGCACATAGCCAATGGCTTGTTTGCTTGCGTCAGTGTACAGAATGAACTGACGAGAGAAATCCGGGTAGGCCAGAATTGGAGTAGTAGTGAGGGCAGTTTTCAGAGTCTGAAAAGCTTGTTCTGCTTTGTCATTCCATTCAAATTTTGAATCATTTTTCAGAAGTGCATTGAGTGGGGAAGCTATAGCTGAGAAGTTCTTGACAAAGCGTCTGTAGTAATTCGCTAAACCCAAAAATGAACGAACGTCATGCTGCGACTGGGGAGTGGGAAAATTCTTAACTAGTTCCACTTTGGTTGGATCCACTGAAACGCCCTCTTTTGAGACAATGTGGCCTAGATAGTTGACTTTGGCTGCTGCGAAATGACATTTGCTAGGCTTCAGTTTGAGGCCTGCTTTCCTGATCCTATCAAAGATACATGATAGATGAGACAGGTGCTCCTCAAAGTTCGTTGACAAACAAAGGATGTCATCAATGAATACCAGACAGGTTTTGAAGGTGAGTCCTGCAAGGACTGTGTTCATTAATGACTGAAAAGATCCTGGGCACCTTGTAATCCAAAGGCCATTCTGTTCCAAGCAAACGACCAAAGTGTGTGGTAAAGGTCGACTTCTCTTGTGACTGTTTATCAAGAGGAATCTGCCAAAATCCAGAGAACAAGTCTAGAGTGGAAAATATTGTGGACTGGCCCATGATGTCAAGAGCGTCCTCCAGTCTGGGCAGTGGGAAATGAATTGGCTTTGTGACCTTGTTCAGTTTACGGTAGTCTACCGCAAAACGGTAGGTACCGTCCTTCTTTTTCACCAATACTACTGGGGAGGACCATGGTGAAGTGGATGGCCTGATAACACCATGGTCAAGCATTTCATTCACTTGTCTCTCTATCTCAGCATTGAGGGCAGGGGCTGTCCTATAGGGTCTCTGTTTAATGGGTGCAGCATCCCCTGTATCTATGGTATGGGACATAAGATGTGTTTCCCCTAATTCTGACATGTCGGCAGCGAATATGTCTCTGTTTTGCGCCAGAAAAAGGGTCAAGTTTTCCTTTTGTTCAGCTGTCAGAGCAGCATCTGCGAGGTTAACCCCTAACTCATTAAGCATGGCCTGTACCTGGGGAAGCTGATGGGAGTTGGAGTCGGTGGTGGCGGACATGATCTGAGCTGATTGGTCGGACAGTTCACCTAGTTCGTCTGAAATGTCTTCAAAATGCCCTAGAATATCCTGAGGTCTGAGTTTGACTGGGGAGGAGAAGGTATTACGCACGGTGCACATAGTCTGGCTATTCTGAAGCGTAACCAAGGTCCTTGCAGCAATCACTTTCTTGTCGGACAATAGCGCGTGTGAGGGCTCAATAATACCAGTGGTGTGAACGCTATTTGACACAACTCGCACAGGTAGCAGTACTTCAGAGTGGGGGGCAATAACTGTCGTCTTGAGCACCTGTACAGGTGAGCTGTCTGGCCTGTCTTTGAGCAGTGGAATGGAAGTAAATCCATTATACAGCTGCAGCTGGTGATTAGCAAAGTTCAAGGAAGCTTGATGAGAGGTCAGAAAATCAATCCCTAATATGAGGGGACATGTTAGTTGTTCGATCACAATGAAAGGCTGTGACACCTGTAAACCTGAAACTTTAAAGGAGAGGTCAATTTTGCCTGTTACTCTAACAGGAACACCACCAATACCTTTGATCAAAGGAAGAGAACACGCCTGCATAGAAACAACACGTTGATCAACGAGGACATCAGCTAATTGTTTGCTAATATACAGGACACATCAGCACCAGTGTCTATCAGAGCTACATATGACCGATTTTTAAGGCACAGCCTGATCTTACTGCCGTTGGCAAAGGAACGGATATGAGGGATGGAGAGGAATTCTGTGACTTTGGTCTTTTGCCTTTCCTTGTCCTGTTAGTTTTACGAGATGTAAAAGTACGGGGAATCCCCTGTTTAGCACGACGGAAACAATGACGCGCTAAGTGCCCATCTTTACGGCAGTACTGACATCGTGCATGACGAAACCTACATGTGTGGCGGGGATGATCACCCCCACATGATTTACATGGGCGCTGTGGACGAGGGAAGTAACGATCTGGAGTATAGGAACCTGACTGGTGCTGTTTGGTTATTCGTCCGTAACAGCCGCCGCCTAAAGAGCGAGCCATGTTTGCTCTGTTTTCTGAAGGTGGGCGGTGCCACCTTTGCTTACCTGAAAGACAGTCTTGTGACTGCGGTTGGCGCCGGGGCTGTGTTTGTCCGAGTGACATACTAGTAATTTCATCTTGCAGTTTATCTAGCTGAGTCTCCAGGGTTGCAACAGCTATCTCTACCTGGTCATCAACATTATCAGTAAAGGTAGCAGCCGTACGGGCGAGGTCGAACGCATCTTCAAAGGTGTGAGGATTGTGTGACATAACAAATTTAGAGACTGACGGCCGGAGACCATTGACAATTGTTTCCATTATATCTTTTGAGTCTTTACCTAGGTTTTGGCCCTGGTAGCGCATAGAATCAAAATATTCTTCGACTGACTCATGTGGGAGTTGCTTTCTCCCCCGGAGCTGCTTGGCACGAATCCATATTGTGGAGTCATGAGGCCTGTATCTCTTTGAAAGAGTATCAGTAATAGTGCGGTAAGAAGAAACCTGCTCTGAACTTAAACTGTAGAACCAGATTTGGGCTTGATCCTTAAGGAAAAGAGGTAGGAGATGGGCTTTCTGATCATCTGTCAACCCGTGGAGGAGGGCGTAGGACTCGAACGTTTTGAGCCATAGATCGATATCTTGAGAAGGTCGGCCTGTGAATGGTTGAGGAATAAACTGATTGGGAATGTGGAAGGTTGCGGCCTTATGTGACCCAGGGACAAAAATGCTATCTGTATCCATTATTGAGCCCTTATGACTGAATGAAATACATATGCAACCCTCAAAGCCTGTGACTATCTTTGTCACTTGTCACTAGATACGCATGTAAGGTCAAGCAATCATTTGAAAAAAAACAACTCAGAACAAGAATTCATCATCAAAAGTGCAGATATGGAAGTAGCATGAGACTAGTACCATCATAGCCAATTATAGAACATCCTTGCCCAACAATCATCTGTAACTTGTCTCAACACTCTATCCGGGCAGAATGGCTTAATCAATGAACAAAATAGGAAGAACACTGTGCGAAGACCGAGTCGTCAAAAGCCGTATTTACAAACCACACGGTTGAGTGACCACAATGGACAACAAATGATCAATGAATCTGAGAGGGTGGGAGGGTGGGACTGAAGGAGGGAGGGAGAGACTAGGCGTGACCACAATGCTGTCGTAGCTGGCCCAAGCTTTGCGACAACTGTCACGCGCTGGACGCTAGTTCGCTGAAGAAATCATAGACATCGTATCAGAGACAGGCAAGTAGCCCTGTGGCTGTCTGTGACATGGTTGCTTCGTTTTACGTATGAAATATGATCCAGGAAACATCTGTTAACTTGCCTAGATATTATATCGAGATATAAAGACGTCACCCAATCTAC
>JAPXFY010000016.1:55330678-55368178 GCA_030674185.1 Monoplex corrugatus | reverse complement strand
AAACACAGAGAGAGAGAGAGAGAGAGAGAGAGAGAGAGAGAGAGAGAGAGAGAGAGAGAGAGATTAATGTAAAACGTCTTTGGAAAAACTTTTCATTCGTAATAATTATACGCTAATCAAGCAAAATGTGGAGAAATGGTTAGCTCATCAAACAGAATATGACTCGGTGATAAACACATGCACTATATTTGACCAAATGCTACAAAAGACAGAAAGAAGAAAGTTAAACACACACACACACACACACACATACACAGAGACACACACACACACAGACACACACACACACAGACACACACACACACACACACACACACACACACACACATACACACACACACACACACACCACACACGCATACAATATCACACGAAAAGAAAACACGTAAGAAGAAGAAAAATGAGAAAGCGAAAACACACGATACAAACGAACAAAAACAAAAAACGGACAGACACGAAAGCATTGAACGGAAGAAGAAGAAGAACAACAACAACAAATTGTAACGAAACAAAACAGAACGAAAACCGAATGCCCTGGAAAAATAAAAAGCAGGAAGGTAACATTCATCAAATGTCTTGACCTGTTTTGCTCCGATTAGCGTTGGTTCAACAAGCCGACTTCACGCGTGGCTGTGACTGTGAAGCAGAGTGTACACTTGTGTGTTGTGTTAGGGTAGGAGGGAGTGGCTGACGTTCTGTCAGCAGCAATGGACAGAGGAAATGGAAATGGAAGGCACTACACTACACTACAATACAATACAATACAGTACAATACAATACAACACAACACAATTGCAACACAAATGCAATACAATGCAACGCAATGCAATACAATACAATACAATACCATACCATACAATACAATACAACACAATACCATACCATCATACCATACAATACAATACAATACGATACGATATGATACGAACAATACGATACGATACGATACGATACGATACGATACAATACAATGCAATGCACTACAATACAATACAATGCAACGCAACGCAGTACAATACAATGCAATACAATACAATGCAATACAATACAATACAATACAAACACAATACAATACAAACAAATGCAACATAAATGCAATACAATGACAACGCAATACAATACAATACAATACAATAGATACAATACAATACAACAATACAATACAATACAACACAACAGAATACAATACAACAGAATACAACAACAGAATACAAATACAATGCAATACAACACAATACAATGCAATGCAATACAATACAATCCAATGCAATACGTTACAAGGCAATACAATAAACATAACATACAATGCAAGGCAACACAATACAATACAGCAGTATATACACAATACAATGCAACGCATGCAATACAATGGAAACATGATACAATGACGATGACCAATACATCACACGTATACACACGCATGAAATACACACATTAACACAACGAAAATACAACATTAAACAGCGGACAATGAATACGTTACCAACACAGTAACAACGTAAACACACATCCACTATACAACGTCATAAACGCATCGTATATCAAACAATATGCTATTTGTACAACAACAAAATGATAAGTGATGACTATTTGCACACCACACATCTTCACGAGCCTTAAGTACTTTCCAAAAGCGTCAGTGACAGAAGCAGACACAGCAGTAATAGTAATAGCAGGCCTCTGTCAGTCGGCATCGACTATGGATGATGTGCCCTAGTGTCGTGTCGAGTTGAGTTGACACCCCTGGAGCAGCGTCGGCTGTGGCTGGTAAGGCCGATGCGGGAAAGACAGTCTCTGCGACATTGTATGCATGCATGGGTAGTGGCCATTGGGTTGCCTTCACAGAAACTTGCCTTCCGCCTGACTCTCTTTTCCTCAGCTAAGGTGTGGATCTTCTTTTCCCCCAACCTGAGTTGATTCCGGAACACACAACGCCATATGTTGCGGCTATGTCTTCCAAACTCTCTGTCTTGATGTCCAGAGCTTTCATATCGAGCTTGCAGACGTCTTTCGTATCGTAGCTGGGGGCGGCCCACAGATCTCTTGCCGGAGCCTAGTTCACTGTAAAAGATATCCTTCGGGATTACGTCCACCTTCCCTCCAGGGCACATGGCCACGCTAGCGCAGCCTGCGTTGAATAAGCAGCGTGCGCATGGTGGGGAGACCAGTGCAGATACATACATGTCCAGCAAATACACGTCAACAGACCTACAATTATGACGAAAGGGACGGACCACAAATCATACCATGCTGAAATACAATACAACTGCCTACTGCCTGGTTCCCATGGGTTTCCTCGCACTGGAATTTGACTGACTCAACTTGGTGGTGTGTTCATGCCTTATCTGTATACATAGCCGTATCGGTATAGTTCGTTGAAAACAGCATACACAACAATATCTACGAAATCTAACGCTTCACGTTTCAACACGTTGCTTGGAAGGATTATAAATATGTACTTATTGAAAAGTAAAAGTCACGATTAAGCTATACATGCACTGTTTGAACATTTCTTGGTACAATTTGGCCTGCCTATCTCCATTCACTTTTGGGTTTCGTCCTCTTTTACAGAACACGATGATACTTTTTTTTTTCTTTTCTGCACCACACCAACTTACCTGCAGCCATTACATATCATTTCGGTAGACAGTCCTATCACAATCTAATGTGCATTTAAGAAATAAAATATCATTCAACCATTCTATATGAATGAGTTTGTGATGTTTCTAAACTGGAATGAACGTACATGAAGTATCACGTATCATAGTGTTTGCATGGCTATAGCTATACGCGCTGGCTGACCACCTGTTACCAGTGATGAAATGCCTGTAACACATCCGGTTTGCACTCTTCATACTTTCATCTCTCCTTGTCAAGAATGCACACATGCGGCTTAAGGAATGCACTAGGCCAATGCTAAGTGCTCCTGGGGAGAAGTTGTCAGTCGGGATGTGTGGGTTGGAAAAACACTACCTTCCGTACCGATACGGCTAAGGATACCGATAAGGCGTTAGTTAACAATGGTGTGTTGAGGACTGAACTGGAATGAGCGGGCGAGAGATCAGATTTACAGAGGCGGGCGCAGAAGCTGAAACAGCAAACAAAACAAAACAAAACAAAACAACAAAACAACGGGACAACAGCAACAACAACAAGAAAACCAGAAGACACGGTTAATTAAGTCTTACAGTTAACGGTCATTTATAACAGTTTCCACGGTTCGGCGATGTTGGCAAGCAAGGCCCCTAACTCACACAAAATACTGAGCATACACTGACTGGCGAGCACTTGAAATGTCAGTGTACGGGATAAGAGGCCAGATTCCATTCTCATTGTTAAGCTGACATCAGCCTTCCCCTCACCCCCACCCCAACCAGAATGATTAGCCCATTGAGGTATTGAACAGACCAGATTTTCAGTTTGTTTCTTCTTCTGATATGTTTTTTCGGTGGTGGTGGTGGTGGTGGTGGTGGAAGAATTGGGTGGAGGGGTCTTGACAGTGTCAGTCATTTCATGTGTCATTTCTTCTTATCTCTTTGATTCCCTCAGCCTGTCCATTGGCACCCTGTTTTGTCAACCATGACAGCAAAAAACAAACAAATTTAACCCTTTGACACCCTCAGCCTATCCGCCAGCTGGTGAACAGGCTGAGGGAGTCAAGAGGGTTAACGTTGCTGGTGGCCGACAGGCTTTGGGAGTCAAGGGTTACCTTTTGATGGTGGTGGACAGGCTGAGGGAGCCAAGAGGTAACTTTGCTGGGGCCGACAGGCTGTGGGAGTCAAAGGGTTACCTTTTTGATGGTGGTGGATAGGCTGTGGGAGGCAAAGGGTTAACTGCGCGATGCTGGGATATAAACAACGAAAAATCGTACGAATTTTCTGGCCCAGCATCATCTCCAACCAACAATTAGGGCCTTTTCTCTCGAGGCAGTCATGAAAGTAATGAACACGTACACCCATCCTTATGAACGATGAATGTGGATTGGGCACATCAACCGAAGACAGCAGGATAACATCATCCGGATTGCCCTTCACTAGACACCAGAAAGAAGACGTAAAAGAGGAAGACTTGGCATACAATACCAGAACACCTGGCGACGAACAGCGGTGAAAAAAAACAACAACAAACAACGACAACAACAACAACAACAACAACAACAAAAACTCAAGGTCCTCAGACACACCTGGCTACCAGCACCATACAGAGGCTAGCCCCAAAACAGACTAGAATCGCAAATCTTCGTTGCTGCCCTAAATGTCAATAGTACAACAGGCAATAAAAAAAAAACATACAAGATTATTAGCCCAAAACAGACTAGAATGGCAAATCTTCGTTGCTGACCTTCATGTCAATGGCATTATAGACAGTAAATAAGTAAGTAAACAAGTGGGATTACTAGCCCCAAAACAGACTAGAATCGCAAATCTTCGTTGCTGCCCTAAATGTCAAAAGTACAACAGGCAATAAATAAACATATAAGGTTATTAACCCAAAACAGATTAGAATGGCAAATCTTGTTGCCGACCTTCATATCAATGGCATAACAGGCACTGAATAAGCAAATAAGTAAGGAAATACGTGGGATTCATCATCATCATCATCATCATCATCATCATCATCATCATCATCATCATTATCATTCAATGGCCCTGCCGCATGGCGCTGGCGATCACGGCCCTCCATACGAATCTATCCCTTGTCGCTGCAAGTATATCTTCCACCCTCTCCGTCTTCAGCCATCCTGCCAGTCTGTCCAATATTTTCTCCCTGGGTCTACCTGGTGTTCTCTTTCCCTCCAGACTTCCTGTTGTGACCAGGTGCTCTAATTTCTCTTTCCTCATAACATGTCATATAAATGTTGCTTCTTTTTTTCAATCTTCTTTATTAATGATCTTCTTGTGTCTGCTAATCAAGACTGCCTCTTTTGTTTTCTTTGCTGTCCATGGAACTCTCACCATTCTTCTTAGAAACCACATTTCAGTTGCTTCAATCTTGTTCTAACTTTGCGTGTTGACTGTCCACGCCTCACAACCATACTACAGAATCGGTCCTATATAACACTCAAAAACTCTCTTCCTGGTGTTACTTGATAGGCATTTGTTGGAAAGAACGCTTTTCATCTTCTTGAATGCTGTTTTGGCTTGGCCGATTCTGCTGGCTATTTCTGATGTGCATTTTGGCTGGCCATGGCAATCTTGGGAATATACGATGATGGTTACTAGCTAATCGTGGGATTACTAGCTCCAAAACAGACAGGGTTGGCAAATCTTCGTTGCTGCCCTTTATATCAATGGCATAGTGGGCGGTAAATAAGTATGAGATTACTAACCCAAAACGCGCAAGGCTGGCAAATCTTCGGCGCTGCCTTCATGCTAATTTATGTCAGTGGGATTAAACTCAAAATACCAGATCTTGTACTCGCGACCTCATCAACGGAACCAGCCCGACCCAGTAAAACGTCGCCGAAATGTCTGGGTCGTATGCACTGGCAAAAGCAGGGCAGTTTGAGATCTTGGAAAGAATAATGCTTCTGTGTGTTCTAAAAACTAAAAGGAAACTGTTATGATATAGGATTTCCGTCAGATCTTGCACCGATATCTGTCCATCTTGGTAAAGCGGTATGACAGTGTTTCCTTTTGTTAATGAGACGTGCTTAAGAATGAAGCTCTGTTTATGTATAAAAACGCTCGTATCTACACTGTAAGCAGTTTCATGTAATCTTACGGATAATGTTATATAAATCTTGACGTAATCTACGTCTATGTGCGTGTGTGCTTACTCTGCACGCGCGTATGAATGTATCGTCTGTCTGTCTGTCTGTTTGTCTGTCTCTGTCTGTCAGACTTCTCTCTCTCTCTCTCTCTTTATCACTTTCTTTATCTATCTACTTATTCACTATCCATCCACTTCACTTTGCTCGTTGTCGTATTGGAGTTTGTCTGAGGGTTTGTAGTTCTGGTCAAGATGGATTCATCGCACTCAAGATAATTCCATAATGCGCTTCACCCAAAATCTACCAACAATTATCAGGCAAATTCCTCGAGCCTGCGCAAAACTCTATGCACTGGCAAGGTCATAGAATCGGTAAGGGAGAGGGGAGGAAGAAGGACCTATGAAACACCAAGCTGACATTACCCGAGTGGTGGAAACATGAAGATGGGCAGCAAAGAGGCCAGTTTTTCTTTTAATGGTTAAGGTTGGGATATAACAGGACACATCAGGTCTTTTGAGTCCACGGCTCTATCGAAAGAACAAACCAGGACTTGAACCAATCAAACCAAACCAAATCAAACCAAACCGAACCAAAGCAAAACCAACCCAATCCAAACCAAACCAAACCAAAACCAAACACAAAAGACCAAACCAAACCAAACCAAACCAATCCAAACCAAACTAAAACCAAACACAAAAGACCAAACCAAACCAAACACAAACCAATCCAAACCAAACCAAACCAAACCAAACCAAACTAAAACCAAACACAAAAGACCAAACCAAACCAAACCAAACCAAACCAAACCAAACAACCAAACCAAACCAAACCAAACCAAACCAATACAACACACACACAAACTGTTGCCTTATATGCATTCGTTGTTGTTCTGTTCGATTGTTTTTGTTGTTGTTTGTGTGTGTTTTGTGTGTGTGTGTGTGTGTGTGTGTGTGTGTGTGTGTGTGTGTGTGTGTGTGTGTGTGTGTGTGTGTGTGTGTGTGTGAACATCTCACTAAAACAATTTCTGTTTTAAACCATGCCATGAGAACTACGAACAGAGACAATCTGACCTTAAAATAATCTTCTCGTGTTCTCACCATTAAATCTGAAGACGAAATCAAATATGTTCCAAAGCTCGATATCAGTACTAGATATTTGTTTGCCATTCTCGTTTCAACAACGACAAAGTTAAATCAGACCCTGACACACCCACTGAACAAGTAACACGTGACGAGACGGAGAGCGAAACACACACACACCACACACACACACACACACACACACACACACACACACACACACACACACACACACACAAAACAGAAAGAGAGAGAGAGAGACAGAGACAGCAGACACAAAGAGAGAGACAGAGAGAGAGAGACAGAGAGAGAAGACAGAGAGAGAGCGTGAGAGACAGACAGAGACAGAGAAAGGAGAGCAGAGCAGAGAGGAGGAGAGAGAGAGAAGAGAGGAAGAGAGAGAGAGAGAGAGAGAGAGAGCGTGAGAGACAGTAAGACAGAGACACACAGAGAGAGAGAGAGAGAGAGAGAGAGAGAGAGAGAGAGATTTACTGGTATGGCATTATGATTTTTACCGTGCACATTTGGTATTCTGCATCATTTTCACTCGAAGGGGGTTCAGGCACTGGCAGTACACATGTACACATGATGACCTAGGAGATCTATCAACAACAACAAAATCCCCACCTTTTACCCACAAGACCAAGATGTCTAGATCCAGGCGAATAAAAAGAGAGGGAGAGAGAGAGGGAGACAGACAGAGAGAAGAGAGATAGAGAGAGAGAAGAGTGAGAGAGTGAGAGAGAGAGCAGATGTCTAGATCCAGGCGAATAAAAAAGAGAGGGAGAGAGAGAGGGAGACAGAGAGAGAGAGAGAAGAGAGAGAGAGAGAGAGAGAAGAGTGAGAGAATGAGAGAGAGAGCTGGAGAGAGAGAGAGGGAGAGAGAGAGAGAGAGTGAGTGAGTGAGGGAGAGACAGAGACAATGAATGAATAGTTTATGGTTTAGTATATTTTGAATGGTTTAATAATAACGTTAAGTTATGGTATTGGCTGTGTAAGCCCAATAAGAAGCGAGGACAGGCAGAAGGTGTGTGGGCGTGGATAACGAGGATAACAAATAGATAGATAGATAGATAGATAGATAGATAGATAGATATATAGATAGATAGACAGACAGATAGATAGAGAGATAGATACACACAGATAGACAGACAGATAGAGAGATAGATACCCAGACAGATAGACAGATAGATAGATAGATAGATAGATATATAGATAGATAGACAGATAGATCGATAGATAGATAGATAGATAGATAGATAGATAGATAGATAGATAGATAGATAGATAGATAGATAGACATATGGGTTTTTTGTTTTGTTCTGTTTGTTTGTTTGTTTTTTGCACTTGGAAGAAACACTTCAGATCAATTTACTAATTTTTCATTTCATACGTTGAGAGTTCTGAGATCAATCATATAACCGAATTCCCAACCAGGTCAGTGTTGCTCTGAAACTTTCGTTGACGAAATGTTCAACACGGACAGTTCAACACTGACGTCAAGGGCTTTGGTCACGAAAACCCATACACGCAAGGATAATGTCATTGTCAGTAAAGACAATCAGTTAAGCGGTCGTAAACTGAGGTCCCCCCATCAGGATGAACCAGCAGAGGGTCCTGTGCCTGAACAGAATTCACCCTCAGTTACTGCAGGTCCCTCCCGTCTAAATCGTTGCCCCAAATGTCCCGGAGGGGGGGGGGGAGGGGGGAGCTAATGGCTACTGTTGTTATTGTTGTTTAAAGCCCAACCGACTGCGTAGATCCATATCAGGGCTATTACCGCTTTTAAAACACACGCAACGTTTCAGTAGGGGGGAAAAAAAAAAAGAAAAGAAAATCAAGTACACATTCCAATACATTCTCGCACATAATCTATGGAAATGCACCTGACGTTGACCACGCCATCCAGTTTACCCACACACAAGTGATTTAAAAAAAAACACCTGAATACAAACTGAAACATAACTAAGGACACTAAAACATATATATATATATATATATATATATATATATATATATATATATATATAAACAGGCCTGAATTACTGTACCTAAAATTGTTTCCCCTCAACACATTTACAGGAGCCAAAAATGCGCTTAAATCTGTCTGTTCCCAATGATCAATCCTAAAAGAAAGTACGTAAGACTTTATCGAACACATACAGGTGAATGGACCAACAAGGCAAAAAAAAAAAAAATGATAGGAAGAAATGACAGAATGCAAAAGAACAAGGCAGAAACAAAGAGAGTGACAGAAAAGAGGACATTTCTAGCACAGAATTTCCAGAAGATGGGGATACTGTTTACATTAAAAGACACCCCCCCCCCCCCCCCCCACCTACCGGCATCTCCACGGGGAGAGTACTGGCTACAACTAAAACTACAAGTTCTCTAGAGACATCAAGCTCCGCGCGGCAGCGGGCAGGAACTGGTAAAAATGAAACGGTCACACTCATCGCCAGATATGACCTGACGAGGTAAAATCAACAATAACAAAACAAAACAACCTATGATAAAGGTCTGTCAGCTTGGTCTGATATCAAATGTAGGACGCAATGTACAATGATGTTACTAGTTCAGCAAAGGGATATATATATCTCCGATACTGCTCGGAGTTTTTCTTAACGATTATTTATCTATTTATTTATGTATTCTATTTATTTATCTAGTTGCTTATTTAATTTAGTTATTTCTCTATTTGGAATGAACGGTGCTTTACAGCAGGTGTGGCGGGGAGGGGGGGGGATCTAAGATAGAGAGAAAGAGAAAGAGACAGACAGACAGACAGAGACAGAGATAGACAAAACACAGAGAGAGGGGGGGGGGAGAGAACGAGAGAGAGAGAGAGAGAGAGAGAGAGAGAGAGGGGAGAACTGAACTCGAGACATCAAATCTTGAGCCCACAGATCTATCAAAAGACCGAGAGAGAGAGAGAGAGAGAGAGAGAGAGAGAGAGAGAGGAGAGAGAGGCAAGACAGAGAGAGAGAGAGAGCGAGAGAGACAGAGAGACAGAGAGTGAGAGAGAGAGAGGGGGTAGAGAGAGAGAGCAAGACAGAGAGAGAGAGAGCGAGAGAGAGACAAAGACAGAGAGACAGTCAGACAGACAAAGAGAGAGAGAGACACAGAGAGAGAAGAGAGACAGACACAGAGACAGACAGACGGACAGTAGAGAGAGAGAGAGAGAAAGAGAGAGAAAGAGACAGAAAAAGACAGAGAGACAGACAGAGAGACAGAGACAGAGACAGAGAGAGACAGAGACATAGACAGATAGAGAGAGACAGACAGACAGAGACAGAGAGAGAAAGAAAGAAAGAGACAGACAGACAGACACAGAGAAAGACACAAATAGAGAGAGATAGAAAGACACAGAGAGACAGAGACAGACACAGCGAGAGACAGAGAGACAGACAGAGACAGAGACAGAGAGACAGACAAACAGACAGAGAGACACAGAGACAGAGAGACAGAATCGGAAACGGGGGATTAATTAAAGAGAGCCCAGTACGCTTTAACTTCTTCCAAAGCTAACAAGTGTTTTGTTGACATGTCTTTCCTGTTCTTCCAGACCTACCTACTACCCATTGACCCTACGATCTATGCCATCGGTATGAAGGGCAGGAACGCAGATCCTCAACTCATGTCCTTACTGGCCGTACTGGACCAGTCGCTTAATGGTGCCCTAGATGTGTTTCGGGGACCTATTGGTTCAGTTTTTGTTGTTGTTATTTGTATTTAAGGCTCAGCCGACTGCGTAAACCCACATAAGCGTTATAACCATTTTGAAACAAACACAAAACTTCAAGTTCAACAGAGGAGAAAAAAAGGTGGTGGGGGGGGGGGGGGGGGGTGGAGAAAATTAAGTACACATATCAATGCATTTGCTCACATAATCTAAGGTCTGGACCGAGCAGCAGGGAAGTTTCAGTCTTTTTCTCGTAATTTTTGTGTCTGGTGTTTGTTTGTTTGTAATCTTACGCTTGACAAAGGCCAGTTGACCGAAAATTTACGCCTGTATTGTCTTGTTGTATTAAATACGTATTAAATACGCGTGCTTATTCTTCTTTTGTGTTTGTTGTTGTTGTTGTTGTTGTTTTTCTTTCTGGTTCCTGCTTGCTTGAACGCCGACTGTCACACTTGTTTTGGATAAACGAAGAAACTGATAAGAAGAAACGACAGAAAGCAAGGCAGAAACACAGTGAGTGACAGAAAAAGAGGACATTTCTAGCACATAATTTCTGAGGAGATACTGTTTACACTGAAATAGCCCCCGGCATCCCCGGGGGGCGGGGGGGGGGGAGGGAGGATTCGTCCAATGTAGTCAAAAACAGAAGTCAGGCCGCAGAATAAAAGGGGACATGAAGGAACAGCCTGTAAAACCGATAGAGGAATGGGAACGGAAAGGACACTGACGACGATGAGAACGACTACAATAAGAACTTTGAAGAAAGGATGAACAAAACAAAACAAAAAAACAAAAAAAAACACCACCATCACCATTATCATTAGGAGTACAATAGAGACAGAAAAAAAATGGACAGCTTAAAAGTAAAAAAAAAAAGTCTCACTTACCCGTATCAACCTCACCACAGTGCGGTTTTCACCTCACGCATCATAATCCACATGGTAATTCCCTTGACACCAAGACACATGCGAACACGGACAATTGTTTTTAAAGAAAAGAAAGTATACCAGCCAAGCAATAAAAACGTAGTACAGCTGGGCGAAGCCAGTGACAGTTAAAATCCAATAGGCCTACCACACACTTGAGCGTAAACGTTTTACTTCCTGGCAAACGTGTGTGTGTGTGTGTAGTGTGTGTGTGTGTGTGTGTGTGTGTGTGCGTGTGAGAGAGAGAGAGACAGAACGAGAGAGCCAGAGAGTGCCGCTATGTCTCTGCGCGCGTTCTGCGTTTGCTGCTGTGCTGCAACTACTGATGATCTCTCTCTCTCTCTCTTCTGCTCTCTCTCTCTCCACTGCTACCCACAGTCAGAGCCGCTCATCCAAGCAGCAAAGCATTCGTTTCGCGCCTTCACCACTGCGCAAATGCGTCCGTATACAGCTCGTCAGCCAGGATACTCGCACTCCCGTTTTTTTCTTTTTGTTTTTGGTGCGTTTTTTGTTTGTTTGTTTTTGTTTTCGGGCGAATATGATGATGTATTGCCGTGGACGCAATAATTGATGTAGATTGAGTTGAATTCCAGCCCGCAACATAGAAAACAAGTTTTGCTGTACATCTTGAGGCTCCTATCATTCTGGTGATGTTAAGTAATGTTTCATGTAATCCAACACGTCATATTGGACTGGCTCAAAGAAGGCGCCAAATAATGATTGACGGATTTAGGCACAGGGCATATGGAATTGTCAGGGTACTATAAATTTCGTTTATTTATTCATTGCTTTATCTATTTTACTTTTTTTCATTCATTGATTTATTCTTCTTAAGAGTTCAAAATTTCTTCTCCGATGCATGCATGAAAATATTTTGCCCATGCTGTGCAGGCGATGTGTCGCCGTACAAGTTTGCTGGTTGTTTTCACGTTTTTATGAGTCAGCCATTTACAGGATCTTAAATGTGCATATCTGACGTTCTGCATGGTATCATATACGAACGAGTTTTTAGGCACTGGCATGTCTGCACACATGTTCACCTGGGAGATGGTAAAATGTCTTTAGTTTACACGCCAGGAATAGGTGTCCAGGCGATTCGAACTCAGGATTTTCTAAATGGAAATACGACGTTTACACACTTGATCACTCATATCTCTCTTTGCATCGCATTAGCTTTTGCAGAAGTTTTAATAATCTGTCAGATGATTGTTGGCAGATTTGGGTGGTGCACTTAAGGAATTTTTCGAGTCTGTTGAACAGCTCATGACCAAATTGATCAGACTTTACCAAAATAGTGCACTGTGAATGATAACAACACGATTTCAGGGTGCTTATTCCCAAAGTCACGCATCAGTGTAGCTAGTTTCAGACTATTTCAAAATGAATAAGCTGTAAATAAACTGCCTGGTTACACAGAAACAGGGAGGACTGAATTACACAATTAAACGTTGTAATGAAAGTTTCATGGATTTGCTTCATTCGTTCTATCGCTTCAGGTTCCTGGATTTAAACTCTTAACTGTTGGCCTTCTATTGTTTCAAGACCGTCTACCTGGAATAGATTTCTACTCCACCCACCCCACCCCCTCTTGTTACGACAACGAATTATACAACTCCCTATTTACCTCCATTTTTGTAGGCCTCTTTTTGTATATTTTATGTAGTCTCCATTGATCGCATGTGTATGCTTAATGCGTGATGGAGCTTTGATTTGAATTATCAAGATTTGGCGCCATGTAAAGTATTGTAATTATTAATGAAATAATATTCTTTGCAAACAGTACCTAACTTATAGGCTTATTGCCTGATAACATTATCTATCTTCTTGTTCTGGTGATGTAGCTCTAGAAATACTGAGGCCAAATCGTTTTATGATGTAGGGTGAGTTTTTCGTATTTATTGTGGGAACTGTACAATTCGTATACAACGAAAAGAAACAGAATCTTTATACCGAAGGCAGAAAAGGAACGAAAAAGATAACTAGGAAAATTGGCTTGCCAGTAGTCCAAGCTGCTGACGTGCTGCATACATCCGCACGTAGACCGCGCGGGTGCCTAATCTGACTGTAGCCGAGCACTCCTGAACGAGAGAGAGAGAGAGAGAGAGGTACGTTTAAATGTCAAAGTCTTCTTGCTTCAAGGCTAGGCACCGCCACCAGGTCGGAGCAGGATTTCAGAAGGAGGTGGGGGTTTTGGGAGGGTCATACACCGTTAAGACAGGCACTCGAATAAGCACACGGTTGTATCTATTTAACTTCATTACGTTATAAATATATATATATATATATATATATATATATATATATATATATATATGTATGTATATCTGTCTATCTATCTATCTATAAATCTATATATGTATACATATAAGGAAAAAACATGATATTTGTTTATAACGTAATGATATTATATATATATATATATATATATATATATATATAAGAGAGAGAGAGAGAGAGAGAGAGAGAGACAGTGACACAGACAGACAGACAGACATATAGACAGAGACAGACAGAGACAGAGAGACAGACAGAGACAGAGGCAGAGATTAGAAGATAAAGTATTTTGTTAAGATAAGATTTTTGTTCAAAGAAGGAGGCCTTACTTTTGATTTTAAATGCGTGTTAAAATTATAGAGAGAGACCAAAAGCAAGGGAATGCCCATCAAGAGTTTGGAATTTGGAGTTTATTCAAGAACTATTCATAACTTTAAGACATTTTTAGTACACTGCACGCATATCTGCCAGTAAATATCCTGCAAACTTTTGAAATCTGTATTCAACCGTATGTGCTGAAAAGGTCTTGAAATGTTTTGTACCGATTACCATGACTTCAGTCTTCTTGCTATTAAGCTCCAGTCCATTATTTCTGCTTTCTATTTCTATTATATTCATGCGATTTTGTAGGTAATTTTTACATTTTCTGCAATTAGAACTGTATCATCTACATAACCAAAGCTGTTTATTATTTTTCCTACAATCTTGATCACGATAATGATAATTTATTTTCCAATGATAATGATATTTTATTTTGCAATGATAATCATACTTTACTTTCCAATCACATACTTTACTTTCCAATCACAATCATACTTTATTTTCCAATGACAATGATACTTCATTCTCCAACGATAATGATGCTTCATTCTCCAATGGTAATCATACTTTATTTTCCAATGATAATCATACTTTCATCATCATCATCAAGTGCCTTGCCACATGGCGTTGACGATCATGGCCTTCGATCTCTTTCTATCCCTTGTTGCCTCGAGCGCCTCTTCCACCCTCTTTGTCTTCAACCACTCTGTAAGTCCGCCCACTATTTTCTTCCTGGGTCTACCTGGTGTTCTCTTTCCCTCCAACTTTCCCGTTGTGACCAAGTGCTCCAATTCTCCTTTCCTCATAAACTGCCTATAAATGTTGCCTATCTTTTCCTAATCTTCCTTATGAATGATCTTCTTGTGTCTGCCTCCATCAAAACTGTCTCGTTTGTTTTCTTTGCTGTCCATGGAACTCTCAACATTCTTCTTAGAAACCACACCTTAGCCGCCTCAATCTTGTTCTGGCTTTGCTTGTTGACTGTCCACGCCTCACAGCCATATAACATTATCGGTTCTATATAACATTCAAGAACTCTCATCCTGATGTTAATTGATAAGTATTTGTTGGTAAGAATGCTTTTCATCTTCTTGAATGCTGTTTTGGCTTGGCCGATTCTGCTGGCTATTTCCGATGTGCATCTGCCTTCTGGTGAAATGATCGTTCCCAGGTACTTAAACTTATCAACCTGTGTCAAGGTTGTGCCGTTTGCTGTTATTTTGCATGATGGGATTTCATGTTTTCTTTACAAGACTGAGTCTTCTTGCTGTTTAGTCCCAACCCCATATCTTTGCTTTCTATTTCTAGTATATTCACAAGGTTTTGTAGGTCCTTTTCATTTTGTGCAATTAGCACGGTGTCATCTGCGTATCGAATGTTGTTTATCATGTTTACTCCAACCTTTAATCCAGGGTCTTCCTCTAGGTTTCTCATGACGTTTTCACTGTAAATTGAAAACATCTGGTGACAAACCACAGCCTTGTCTGACTCCTCTTTTGATTTTTAGGAAAGAGCTTATATCGTTTTCTATTCTCATTGCAGCTGTTTGTTCCCAATTATGTTTCTGCTTATTCTTAGATCTTTTCCATCAATATTGAGTCTTTCAAGTTGGTTGATCAATTCATCATATCTTACCCGATCGAAAGCCTTGGTATAATCAACAAAGCATAATATGAATCCTTATTCATTTCTATTGACCTATCTATGATAGTTCTTAGGATGTATATGACATTAATAGTTCCTTTCCCTTCCACAAATCCACACTGTTCTTCTGCTATTTCTCTTTTGATTTTATTCCTTGTCCTCATCATGATTATTCTTAACAGGGGTTTTGTTACATGACTCATCAGGCTGATTGTGCGATGGAGTTCGCATTCTATGGTTCCTGTCTTCTTTGGAAGTGCAATGAGAATTGATTTTGACATATCTTTGAGGATTTTTCCAGTGTCAAACATTTCATTTAGGAGGACTGTTATTCTTTTTAATACCAAATTCCTCCAGGGCTTCAATCATCTCTGCAGTATTATCTGGTCCTGGGGCTTTTCCTGGTTTCATCTTTTTCAGTTCTGCTCTAACTTCATCTTTCATTGTGGGTAGTCCTTCAACGTTCTTTTTTATAATGCGTTCTTCGTTTCTGTCATCTTCAAAAAGGTCTTTAATGTACTCTCCCCATCTGTCTAATATTTTGTCTTTTTCCATGAGAAGCGTACCATCTTTCGATTTTAAGCAACCAGTTGATGTGCATGTCTTTTTCCTGTGGACACTCTGAGGATCCGTTTTGTGTCGATCTTCTATTTCTTTGTATTTTGTGTTCAGCCAAGCTTCCTTAGCTTCATTGCACCTATTCCTGATTTCTTTGTTTATCTTCCTGTATATCTCCGCGTTTCTCTTTGCCTTCCTCCGTTCCTCCATCAAGCCTGACATTTCTTTTGTCATCCACTTCTTTTGTGCTTTCCTGTCTACTTCAGGGATTTCTTCACAAGCTTCATTTATCGAATTTCTCAACTTTGTCCATCGTTCCTCACTGTCACCAACGTCGTCCAGAGCACCGAATTTGTTTTGAACATGTACGTTAATTTTTTTAAGTGTTACTTCATCTGTCTTTAAGAGTCCAAGATTTAATTTGATGTTGCTTTTGGTCTGTTTTCTTTTCCTTAATTTCAGCCTAAATCTTCCCTTTATAGGATTGTGGTCACCGTTTCAGTCTGCGCCCGGTAAGATTTTGCTGACAGTAAAGAATTTCTAAATCTTTTATTAATTAGGATGTAGTCAATCTGATTTTTGGTATTATCCCCTGGACTCATCCAAATCCATTTTCTTCTATTAGGCTGCTCAAACCAGGTGTTTCCTACTATGAACTCATTCATGTGTCCCATTCTACAAGTTTCCCTCCTCTTTCATTTTGTGTTCCAAGGCCATGAGGTCCAACTATATCCTCCACCCTATCTTGTCCCACTTTAGCATTAAAATCTCCCATTATGACTGTAACTTCCTGTGATTTACATTTGGGCCTTGGCCATCTCTAACACCTCGTAGAAGTTGTCAATGTCTTCCTGAATACTTGTGGATGTTGGTGCATACACCTGAATGATGCTAATATCAAATGGTCTGTCACCCAGTTTAACCAGCAAAACTCTGTCGGACACAGCCCAGTACCCCCTAACTGCTTTTGATTTGTCCCTGTCCATTACGATGCCTGTTTCTATTTCATGTGAGTTTCCACCAGAATATATGACTGTATATCTCCTGATGTTATCATGCCTACCCCCTTCCATCTCATTTCCCCTAGTCCTAAAATACTAATGTTAAGCCTTTCCATTTCCATTTTGATATTGTCTAATTTACCTTTTTGCAACTATGTTCTAACGTTCCATGTTGTGATTAGTTTGTTTTTTTCTGAAGTTGAACGTAGTAGCTTGCTGACGCTGGTGTCACCTTTTCAGCATGACGGTCCCTACCGGACGAAGGTGCTTCATAGGAGCCCCTATTTACGTCGTTACACTTATTTTGGCCATGATGTCTTGGGAAGGTACAGTGGTGGTTTCCCGTTGCCTTCCATTGGTTTGTTTATGGTCTCTCCGCTAACCTTCGTCGTTCCCACGACAACCTACAAGGCAATAGGGTGATTTTGTTTTCAGGGTTTACTCCCTTAGCTTAATTCTCTCCGAATTGTCCACAAGACAGTGAACCTATTTACCCATACCAATGATAGTCATACTATACTTTCCAATGGTATAAGTTCTTAGCTCAAAGGCCTTTTCTTCGAATTTGTCGTTGCTTGCATGTGGGTATTTTCGTGTTTCCATAAGCCAGCCTCTGACATAACTTAACAGATCTTTCAACGTGCATTTTTGATATTGTGCATTTGTATGCACACAAAGGGGACTTAATTTCTAGCAGGTCTGCACACATATTGACTGGAAGATTGGAAATATCTCCCCGTTTACCAACCAAGAGGAGGTATCTAGGAAGAGTGGGTACAAGACCTTCTGATTGAAACCCAATGGTTACCCACTTGATATCGTGTCCATCAAGGAAGCCAAGGGGAGTCAGAGATGCCACCTATTTTTTCTTGTGATAGGTGTTGCATATGATGATGATGATGATGACTTTGAGAAAAGAAGAAATGACTTTATGGGTGAGTGAAAAACAAACAAGCAAACAGACAAACAAACAAACAAACAAACAAACAAATAAACAAACAAACAAACATACAGTCGAAGCATACACACCTGGAAGGAAACACTGTGATTTTGTTTGTTTGTTTCTATTACTATGTTTGATAGACAGAGAAGTAAGAATAGAAATTTTAGTAACCCAAAGGCAGGAGAAAGACGTATTCACATAGGCACACACAAAGTCAGCAAAAATGGTTTCTTAATTATATATAGGGTACATTTCAAGAAGATATCCACGAAGAAGGAACATCCATAGTAGACAACATAGTCAACGGAAAAGAAGAAGACACGATAATCTTTGTAGAAGGCAGTGACACAAATAAAGGCAGCAGTAAGTTTATGATCACTGTTGGGCCATCAAAATTATATCTATTTGTTATTTGTTTGTGTGTTTACCGCGGCAATTACCTTTTTCACTGTAGGCGCGAGGGGTCAATTTTCAAATGATTTAAATCTGACTGGCCCTGATCAGTTCAACAACAAACATATGGTTCGTTTGGAGATTAAATCTACTACTACTACTACTTCTACTACTACTACTACTTCTACTACTACCACTACTACTACTACTGCTTCAGCTGTTTGAGGGTGGATCCTATTCTTATGCAGGACATAAACAATCCATCCATCCATCCATCCAGCCAGCCATCCATCCATCCATCCATCCATCTATCCATCCATCCATCCATCCATCATTTGAATACGAGCATTGTATTTCTGCATTGACTAACTGTATCTTAAGGAGATGACACACGAGCTGTTTTGCCTGTATGGTTGAGGAGAACCATTTGAACCTGTGGCAGTCAGACCTGTCAGTGTGGAATGGACAGAGTGCTACAACGATCCTGTTGTCACTGGTGTGAGGTGAAGGTCATTGCGAGTGTCTCTGATTTCCATATCAGGCATTGGAAGTAAAGGCGAAGAAAGCACATAACTGCCTTCTCCCCATAATGATTGGTTTCTTCAATTTTTGCATTGCTATTCCAAACACCATTATTAACTTGATTCAACTCTATCAAACACTTCGTCTCCTACTCGGTGAGTTTCACGGCTTTTTTAGAAAACGCCATCCGTTCGAAATAGATCACAATCTGTTCAGAACATTCAGGTTGAACCCGATGCCTGGAGTTGTTTGAGACATATGTTTACTATAATAGACAGTTCGTTTAGGGTCCACTTTAGCCTGTCCTCTCGAAAAAACACGGTTGAAACGGTTCATTTATCAGTACCTTTAGCGTTTCCAAGCCTGAAAATCTTCGAAACTTTCTCCAGTGATGTCTTCGAGCTTTGTCTGAATTTCATCAATGGCGTTGTTCAGGGTCCTCTTCTGGTTTTCTGTGAACACAGCAAGGTTTTTCTGCCAGTCATGACTGGGCCTGTGTTTCCAACCTTCTGAGTAACGCAGGGCGCAGTGAATCCTAGGAGTGATAATGGACTCGTTCAAGAAGCGGAAGACGAGGTCTAGTTCATGGCCCAGATTTTCCATCATGCGACTGTACACCAACACATGCAGGTTGGGAGGCTTGCAATCCGATATCCATCCTCTGTTGAAACTTAGCCATCCGCCTATACGTTCTGAGAGGAACTTGGGCCACTCTGGAAAACAGCAAAGTAAGTAAGTTAGTTGGTTAATGAGATCTTCAGATTCCCACACCCAATTTCTATTCCAAAGACAGCACGTTTATTTCTCCTTGCCTGTGTCTATGTAAATTGACTTTTCAGTTCTCTTCAGATCTGCTAATTTGTATTTTATCAAATAACTACTCTTGATTAAATGTGGAATCCTTGCTGGGAAAGGCAGAAAATTGGGTTCAGAAAAGAAGGGCATGCACAGACTCCATCATTTCTTAAAACACAATTTTGCCAAAAGACAACTGGACACACAAACTAACACAAAAACGATCAAACATCCAAATTAAACTTTGCAGACCAAGGACAACCTTCCAAAGGGTAAGCAGAAATGAGCTGTGGAAAGTGCTAGAATATGAGAGGCTAGGTTTTGGACACATCAGAGTTATCTATACAAACAACACGAGTTCAGCCCATAAACCTGAAGGACCCACTCATTAGTTTTAAGTTCAATCCAGAGTGAGGCAGGACTGTCTTCTGTCACGCTATTGTTTTTTGTTACATGGACGTAACTAAACATGAAGCACATTCTGATGCACAAACTTTGATCGAAGCATAGTCTGCATATGATCAGAGCCTAGCACACGAAGGGGAAAAAGAAAAACGGCATGGAACACTACATCAGTCTGAATACCACTTGTGGAAACTACATAATGAAAATCAGCATCACCGAAATCGACGGAATGAAGACTAACAAGTCCTACTGTCAACATTAATGCCACTTAACGGATACAAGTAAATCAAATCATGTATCTTGGTAACATTTTTCGGAAAACGTAAGTCTGAAAAAGGAGTGAAAGCGGAAAGCAAACAATGTCACTTATCAACTTGCCACACAGTCTTGAGACACCAGAATATTTCTATTCGGAAAAAAAGCCAAAGTCATCATTTACATTTCTTTCCTGCCTTGACATATGAATGTCAGACATAAATTCTGACTAGGATCTTTCAGCACAGAATCACCTTCTGTGATTTGGGAAGGGCTGACAACATGATTAGATGTAACATGATTAAATGTGCCAAGATCAGAGAAAAGCCAGGAGCAACAGCAATTGCACAATGATAGTCATCAGCAGAAAAGTAAATGGGCAAGTCACTTAATCAGAATTCAACTCCATAAGCTGGCTCACCAAATATATAACAAAAGGCGACTTGGGGTTAAGGTGACAGGAAGATCATAGAAGACAGCCTTCGAGGACACCTCTTCTTCAGGCTTTTTACCCTGCTGTGGACTGTCATCTCTCTCTCTCTCTCTCTCTCTCTCTCTCTCTCTCTCTTTCTCCCTCCCTCCCTCCCTCCCTCCCTATCTATCTATCTATCTATCTATCTATATTCTATCTATCTATCTATATGTCTATCTATCTATCTATCTATCTCACTCTCTCTCTCCTTTTCCCCCTCTCTCTCTCCCTCTCTCTTTCGCTCAAATCTTTCTCTCTCTCTCCCTCTCTCTCTCTCTCTCCCCCCCTCTCTCTCTGTCCCCTCTCTCTCCGTCTCTCTCTCTACCCCCTCTTTCTCTATCTCCACCACCCAGTTGTACACAATATGCCACAAATAGACAAATTTGGAAAGAAAAATGGGAGAAAAAAAATAACGAAGCAGAAGAAGAAGAGAAAGTGACGATTGTATAGAAAGTAATACAACAGAAGAGCAGATAGGCTTGGATATCAAACCATAGTTTCTTGATTACCCAGCAGTTACACCTATAGCAAACTATTGAACAGGCAGATCAGGATGTCACATAGCGTAAATCAAGCCCAAACAAACACAAATACAGAATACTCCTTGGCACACATCTATACATCCCTGTGAGCAATAGTGATCGCACAACAGCAAACAAAACAATTTTTTCACCCTGAATTGTCTACGAGTCTACACATTCAGTGATTTTGCATTAATTTTAGGAAGTTTCTGAGATACTATGACTGAAAACTGCATCAAAGTCCTGCGCTGCTACATCATGATTTGAAAAGAAATGCAGTTCTACCTGTCTCCTCATTCCTACCCCTCCCTGCCTTATGAGCTGCTTTAATACCGTTTCAATAAAAGACACAAAATCTCTGTACAGGTCCTGTTTGTATAAACCAAAGTCAAGGAAAATAACTCACGTGTTTTGAAATCTTTTGCAGGTCTGATAGTATGGTGAACTGTGTAGCTGTCCCTGTTTTTTTTCCCCAGTCGATTGAAGTCGGCCAGATAAGCCTCGTATGGGTTACGTATCAAGAGAAGGCAGCGATCAAAGGGAAATTGACTGCGGGTTTCCTGTAGCATCACAACATGACAGTTCATAAAAACATGTAGGTTATTGTTTCAACGACAGTGTTTCCTCCATAAAAAAAAATCATACACTACATTGACATTCTATATACTAGGCTCTATTACATGCTTGTATACAAATGCACGTCTACGTTGTTGTCCATTATAAGGATCTTGCTATCTACCAATCCGTCATCGTTTATGTCAGTGTTTGGCCCAGTGTCCGAGCTGCTGTAACGGTGACGAACGTGCGGAGTAAGTACGGCTGGGGGGGTGTTTCTGCTGCAGCTTCCCGTCTTTCTTGTTGACTCTCTGCTCCTGAGACGGTCCCAAAGGAGTGAGGGTGGCGAGTCGGACTACAGGCATGCTGCAGCCCTTGGGTCTCTTCAGTCTCCAGTGCCCGCCGATCCATCGCCATCACCGGTCTTCAGCAACCCTGGTTGATGGGCGCTTCCAACAGCAAGTTCCTACAGGATTCAGCAATTAAGTGCTGGCTTGTTGCCCCTGCGATGGCCTCCAGGGCGTGGGGTGGCGAGCCAGTACTCACCACGCTACGAGCCTTCTGCTCAGCTGTTTTCGTCTCGGCTCATTCCTCATCATCGTCTTGCTCGGGGTTTCATCGTTCTACTGACTCGTGAGTCTTCTGTCTACATTCATTGATCATTCAATCAACACTTGTTCGCCATTTATTCGTCTTGAGTCCCAAGTAAAACTTTAAATCAAAGTATCGGAACGTTTATGTGAGACAGCGAGCGTCACCCTTAGTGGGTCCATGTTACGAATGTGTTTTCTCCTCATGAGGGTTGATACACAGTGAGGCAGTGGACAGGAACAGTTGAAGACATTTACGTTGTTAAACGCGTTTATTCATCGTTTACGTTGAACTGGTTTTTTTTTTCTTTCTTGTGTTTTGTGTTTATTCCAAGGGCATCTTGAGGCTGTTTTTTTTTGTGTAATGCAATTTCAGTTTCCTTGGTGCCATCTCCAGTGGTGCTATATCTATGTTTATGATATGTATGCATGGTGTGTCATGTTGTATTGTTTGTGATTAAACAAAATTATTTGTGAATGTATTTGTTCAAAGTTTTCCTTATTTTAGTTAGTGAAAGGGGGTGTTAGAGCTAATAGGTCTGTTTCTGTCTTTCTACTCTAGTTCAAGCCTTAGCGAGCTTGACAGAAGCTAAGGAAGCTTGGCTGAAAACAAAGTGCAAAGAAATAGAAGGCCGACAGAAAACGGATCCTCAGGATATGTACAGAAGGAATTGAAGAAATTGTCCACAGGAAAAATACATACACATTACTGGTTCCTTAAAATCGAACGATGGCACGCTTATCATGGAAAAAGACCAAATATTAGACAGATGGGGAGAGTACATTAAAGACCATTTTTGAAGATGACAGAAATGAAGAACACATTATAAGAGAGAACTTTAAAGGACCACCCATAATGAAAGATGACGTTAGAGCAGCACTGAAAAAGATGAAACCAGGAAAAGCCCCAGGACCAGACAATATTACTACAGAGATGATTGAGGCCCTGGAGGAACTTAATATTGAAAAAAATAACAGTCCTCCTAAATGAAATTTACGACACTAGAAAAATCCCTAAAGGTCTATCAAAATCAATTTTCATTGCACTTCCAAAGAAGACAGGGGCTATAGAATGCAAACTCCATCGCACAATCAGTTTGATGAGTCATGTAACAAAACTATTAAGAATAATCATGATGTGGACAAGGAATAGAATCAAAAGAGAAATAGCAGAAGAACAGTGTGGATTTGTGGAGGGGAAAGGAACTATTAATGCTATATACATCCTAAGAACTATCACAGAGAGGACAATCGAGATGAATGAGGATTTGTATGTATGCTTTGTAGATTATAGCAAGGCTTTCGATCGGGTAAGACATGAAGAATTGATCAACCAACTAGAAAGACTCAGTACTGATGGAAAATATCTACGAGAAATCAGAAATATATATTGGGAACAAACTGCTGCAATGAGAATAGAAAACGATATAAGCTCTTTCCAAAACACCAAAGAAGAGTCAGACAGGGTTGTGTTTTGTCACCAGATCTGTTTTCACTTACAGCGAAAACATCATGAGAAACCTAGAGGAAGACCCTGAATTAAGGGTTGGAGGAAAAATGATAAACAACATTCAATACGCAGGTACCACCATGCTAATTGCACAAAATGAAAGGGACCTACAAAACTTTGTTAATATACTAGAAATAAAAAGCAAAGGTAAGGGCTTGGAACAGCAGGAAGACTGAAGTTATGGTGATCAGTAAAAAACATAAAATCCCCTCATGCAAAATAAGAGCAAACGGCACAGCCTTGAGACAGGTTGATAAGTTTAAATACCTTGGAACGATCATTTCACCAGAAGGCAGATGCACATCAGAAATAGCCAGCAGATTCGGCCACGCCAAAACAGCATTCAAGAAGATGAAAAGCATTCTTACCAACAAATGCCTATCAATTAACATCAGAATGAGAGTTCTTGAACGTTATATAGAACCAATACTGTTGTACGGTTGTGAGGCGTGGACAATCAACAAGCAAGGCCAGAACAAGATTGAGGCAGCCGAGATGTGGTTTCTAAGAGGAATATTGAGAGGTCCATGGACTACAAAGAAAACAAATGAGACAGTCTTGATGGAAGCAGACACAAGTAGATCATTTATAAGGAAGTTTAGGAAAAGACAGGTAACATTTATACGCACTTTAATGAGGAAATGGGATTTGGAGAACCTGGTCATGACAGGAAAGCTGGAGGGAAAGAGAGCACAAGGTAGACCCAGGGAGAAGATACTAGATGGGCTTGCAGAGTGGCTGAATACAAGGAGGGTAGAATAGATGCTTGAAGCAACAAGAGATAGAGACAGATAGAAGTCCATGATCGCCAACGCCATGCAACAAGACACCTGATGAGGATGATGAGTAGTAGTAGTAGTGGTGGTAGTAGTGGTAGTAGTAGTAGTAGTAGTAGTAGTAGTACTAGTAGTAGTAGCAGTAGTAGTAAGCATCTCTGGTGAGAGCTGGACAGCACAAGGACCTCAGAGGAAAACCCCATCAAGTAAATGTTTTGGCCCGTAACTCCCGACACTCTAAGGGGGCTGGGCTGCATCGAGGTCATGACTCTTGGATTAGTTTACATGCTTTTTGATTTAACATTTAATAATATTTATCAATATTATTTTGTACATAATGACATGTACACAAATGGTACGGTTCTTTTTTTTAATTCAATATTTGTGTGATGTGTTGTCAATACAGTTTGCATGAAATAACACATGTAAAAATAAAATATTTTTGCATCTAGTCTTTTATATTAGACATTTTAGTTTCCTGTACGTGAGGCAATGGATGGACGAAAAAAGTATAGTGCTTGTTTATTACCGGAGGAAATATAACAAAGAAAGGCTAGTTTAATAACCAAATAACTAAAACTAGTCAAATATACAACTATAACAACGACAGCAACACACCCTTTATCAGATTATTATGCATGTAAGTGTGTAAGACGGAAAGCTAACCATCTAGCCAGCCGTCCCCCCCCCCCCCCCCGCGTCATGTGGAGATGTCGGGGGCTCTTTCGATATAAATAGTATCTCCACCTTCTGGAAATTCTGCTCTATAAATTGCTTGGCAGATTCGGTCAAATTCATGGTAGCCAACCAAGCCATCCCCACTGTCACAGAAGAACCAGTAAAAAGTCTCGGAAGATGGTATGATGACTCCCTGAAAGACACACAATAATAATAATAATTAATAATAATTACAATATTTATATAGCGCAAAATCTTGATAAAATCAAATCTAAGCGCTGAAGCAGACACACACGCAAGCACGCACGCACGCACGCACGCACACACACGCACGCACGCACACACACACACACACACACACACACACACACGCATGGCTATAAATGGGGAGAAAGAATAAAAGCAATAAAAGCAAGAATAAAACCAATGGAAAATTATAGAGAGCATAGCATATACAATTATATATTATAACCATGTGATTCCCTCCGAGCGGAGACAGGCTGCGAGGGGGGGGGGGGGGGGGGTTGAGTGAGGTTAGGATTTTATGCGGAGGAGAAAAGGTGAGTTTTGAGAGCGGACTTGAAGGAGACAAAAGTAGGTTGCTGACGGACTGAGAGAGGAAGTTTGTTCCAGGAGAGTGGACCAGAAACAGAGAAGGCTCGTGGACCATAGGTATTGAGCTTAGTGCGTGGAAAGCGAAAAGTCAGAGGATCGGAGGCAGAGCGGAGGGTACGTGAGGGAACATAGATCTCAAGTAGGCTTGACAGGTAATCGGGGGCTGCGTTATTGAGGCTTTTGTAGCACATGGTGTCTAGTTTGTACTGTATGCGCTTTGATACAGGGAGCCAGTGAAGTTGTGCCAGGAGAGGAGATATGTGGTCAGCTTTTTTCTTTTTGAGTACAAGGCGTACAGCATTGTTTTGAATGCGCTGTAGGATGTGAATGGTGGAGGCAGGAAGACCAGACAGGAGTGAATTGCAATAGTCAATGCGAGACATTATGAAGGAGAGAACGAGTTTTGCAGTTGTTTCGACAGAGAGATACTTCCTGATCAGCCTTATACGATGGAGATGATAGTAGCAGGATCTGGCAGTTTGAGAAACAAAGTTGTTCATGGAGAGGGTAGAGTCAATGCAGACACCAAGGTTTTTAGCTGAATCAGAAATTGGGACTGATGTGTTACATAATGGGAGAGAAAGAGGAGGCAGCTGAGAAAGTTTCTGACGGGTGCCAATGAGGATAGCTTCTGTTTTGTCGTCATTAAGCTGAAGTCTATTGTGTGTCATCCAGTTCTTAATGTCCGAGTAACACTCAGTGGTGCGAGTCAACAGGCGCTGTATATTATCAGGTGAGTCACTGTCTTGAAGTTGGGTGTCATCAGCATAGAAGTGGTGTTTTATAGAATGGGAGTTGATGATGGTGGACAGGGGGGAGGTGTAAAGAGTGAAAAGAACAGGGCCAAGGACAGATCCTTGTGGAACACCACAGGTCAGGTATGCAGGTTGAGAGTAAGTGCCATTGATGAGAACGGTTTGTTTTCTGTTGGATAGGTATGAAGTGAACCAAGACAGAGCAATGTCAGAGATGCCAAAAGTATGATGAAGTCTAGAAAGGAGAATACCATGATCAATGGTATCAAAGGCTGCAGACAGATCAAGGAGTGTGAGGACAGAGACTTTGCCAGTATCAGTTGCAAGGAGGAGATTGTTGAGAATGTGTAGTAGGGCAGTTTCAGTGCTATGGCACTGGCGGTAGGCTGACTGGAAAGGATTGAGGAGATTGTTGGCAGACAGGTGAGAGTTCAGCTGGTTGAGGACGACTTTTTCAAGGAGTTTTGACAAGAAAGAGAGATTAGAGATAGGCCGGTAATTTTTCAGTTCATTTGGATCTAAATTGTGTTTCTTGAGGAGAGGGTGAACAATAGCAGACTTGAAAGAATCAGGGACAGTTCCAGTTTGAAGAGAAGTGTTGATGATGTCAGTGATGAATGGGAGGAGAGTAGGGAGACAGTCGGCGTAGAGAGAACCTGGAAGAGGATCCAGTTCGCAGGTTTTGAACGACATGGATCTGATTGTGTTGAGAATTTCTTCTTGTGAGACTGGGTTAAAAGTAGTAAGAGGTGTGCCAGAGAAGGAAGGGTCAGGTGGGCATGGTTGACAGGGTGTCCTGTCAAGCCTGTCACGGAGAGTTTGTATTTTGGTGGTGAAATAGTTGGAGAATACAGATGGGAGTTCTTCATTTGTATGTTTTGTTGGGAGAGGTAAATCTTTTCGTGTGCCAAGGAGATGATTCATGGTTGTAAAGAGTTCTTTTGAAGAAGAGGCATTCAGAATTTTGGTTTGGAAATAGCTTGTTTTTGCTGATGCAATGAGGGTGGATACTTTTGTTTTAGAGGCTTGGAAAAGTTGTCTGTGTACAGTGAGTTTGGATTTGCGCCAGCGGCGCTCTGCTCTGCGGCGGGCACGTTTTGCACAGGCGATCTCATGAGTGAGCCAGGGGGTAGGGGGGCGGTCAGGTAAAGGACGGGTTGTGGCTGGAGCATG
Source organism: Monoplex corrugatus (assembly GCA_030674185.1). NCBI lineage: Eukaryota > Metazoa > Mollusca > Gastropoda > Littorinimorpha > Ranellidae > Monoplex > Monoplex corrugatus. The sequence goes on along the minus strand of JAPXFY010000016.1, from coordinate 55,340,022 downwards.
AGTGTCCAGAAGATGGTGGAGAGTAGTATAGAATTCATCGGCAAGGTTATGTGACTTTTCAGAAAGGAGACGGGAGGCATCAGATGAAAATGTGGAGAGGTCGATAGATTTGAGATTGCGTCGAGTCACTGTGCGCATGGTACGGGAAGGAGGAGAAATGTCGAGAGAACAGAGAATTGCAGAGTGGTCAGATGGAAGGGCTGAAGTTAGACGGGTAGAAAGAACTAAGCAGTTGTCAGTAGCGGAATTGTGGTGATCACGAGAAATGATCCAGTCAAGAATGTGACCTTTTTGATGGGTTGGTTCAGAAATGTGTTGAGTCATATTGTGATTGGACAGAGAGTTGATGATATGTCTTGTGTCATAACGGTGAGTGTTGTCATAGTGGACATTGATGTCACCTAGAATGATGAGATTTCCAGGTAAGAGACAGTAGTAATCAAGAAGTTGATCAAAGTCAGAGAGAAACATGGATGTGGTGAGCTTGTTGGCAGAGCTAGGTGGAGGTCGATAGACACAGGAGAAGGTGATGGGGTGAGGGGATGTGAAACCAAGCAAACAGCAGAAGAAGGCCTGAAGAAAATAGATAACTGCAGACTGCCAGGCAAATACAAAGTCTGGTGTCTACAGTTCATACTGATGCCAAAGCTGCTGTGGCCACTGCTAATTTATGACATTTGCACCAGCACAGTGGAAGCAATGGAAGCCAAAATCAACAAATACACAAGAAAATGGCTCGGTTTCCCACCTGGTCTCACTGATGTTGCATTCTACTGTCGTCAAGCAATGTTGAAGCTACCTCTCAAATCCATAGTGGAGGAATACAAAGTTGGAAAAGCAAGACTGTTGAGCATGCTGGAGGAATCGGAAGACAATATCGTGAGATCAGTTCAGCCAAAGCTGAGAACTGGCAAAAACTGAAAAGTCCAAGAGACTGTAAACAATGCCAAGAGAAACCTCAGCATCAAAGAAATAATTGGACACACGCAAACCAACAGACAGGGACTGGGAGCAACGAAAATGCAGTGGTGGTCCAAAGCCAAACGGAAGGAAAAAAGAGACATGATCATACAGGAGTTGAAGAAAGAAGAAGATAATAATAATAATTAATAATAATTACAATATTTATATAGCGCAAAATCTTGATAAAATCAAATCTAAGCGCTGAAGCAGACACACACGCACGCACGCACGCACGCACACACACGCACGCACGCGCACGCACACACACACACACACACGCATGGCTATAAATGGGGAGAACGAATAAAAGCAATAAAAGCAAGAATAAAAGCAATGGAAAATTATAGAGAGCATATCATATACAATTATATATTATAACCATGTGATTCCCCTCCGATCGGAGACAGGCTGCAGATGGGGGGGGGGGGGGGGTGGTTGAGTGAGGTTATGATTTTATGCGGAGGAGAAAAGGTGAGTTTTGAGAGCGGACTTGAAGGAGACAAAAGTAGGTTGCTGACGGACTGAGAGAGGAAGTTTGTTCCAGGAGAGTGGACCAGAAACAGAGAAGGCTCGTGGACCATAGGTATTGAGCTTAGTGCGTGGAAAGCGAAAAGTCAGAGGATCGGAGGCAGAGCGGAGGGTACGTGAGGGAACATAGATCTCAAGTAGGCTTGACAGGTAATCGGGGGCTGCGTTATTGAGGCTTTTGTAGCACATGGTGTGAAAAGAGTGCAGAAGGCAGTCCAGCAAGGTCAACAGGGGCAATGGACAACATGGGACAGTGCACTCCAAAGAAGTCTCAGCTGGAACGATATGTGGCACATGACTCCTCTAAGGATAAGCTTCCTCCTCAGATCTGTATATGACCTGCTCCCCTCGAATGCAAACTTAGTGAAATGGGGGCAATCAGATGACCCAGCATGTCCGCTCTGTCAGAAGAAACAAACAGTGGAACATGTCCTAAGCTCTTGCAAAGTAGCGCTAGCCCAAGGAAGGTATACATGGAGGCACAACCAAGTTCTGAAAGTGATCACAGACGTGGTTAGCGAAAAAACCATGACCCCAAACGCACCAATTGCTATGACAACGTTCTACAAAGCAGGAGGGAAACATGTCTGGCCCGAAATTGCTATGACAACCAGCACATTGCCAAAGGGTCTTCTGGATGGAGCAGTCGACTGGGAGTGTACAGCAGTCCTCCCAGAGTGGAGAAATTACCCAGATGTCATCAGCAAGACAGGCATGAGACCAGACATCGCTCTCCACTCTGACTCCTCGAAGTAAGTGATTCTGATAGAACTCACTGTGCCATACGAAAACAGAACGGAGGAAGCACATATCTACAAGACCGAAAAATACGCCGGTCTTGACAGCACCCTGAAGAAAGCAGGTCTGCGGGTCAAAATCTTCGCCATTGAGGTCGGGGCAAGAGGGTTTGTGGGCACCTCCGCTTATGATCTCATCAAAACAACTCGCCATTTCTGGGAAGAAGAGGACTAGAGCCCTTAAAGCGATGGCAGAGGCAGCAGAAAGGAGCTCAAGCTGGATCTGGGCAAGGAGGAACCAAAGTGAACTTCATAAGGATTAAATTCCCAACAGATGATGTGTGCCCCGTTAGCACATTGGTAAAACCGCGTACCGCAGTTCTGAAGCGCAGAATCGCCCAGGTTTACTCCCCGGCGTGGGGGAAAAAAATAGACAACAGCAGAAGGGCATCCAGGAGTCATGACCTGGATGTGGCCCGGCCCCCCGAGAGTGTAAGGAGTTCAGGGCCGAAACACTTGTCTAAAGGGGGTTACTTCTCTGAAGACCTTCTGTTGTCTAGCTCTCCCTAGAGTTTCTTTCTACTTGCTTCTTTTCTGTCACTGTCTTTGTTTCTGCCTAGTTCCTTTGCTCTCCGTCATTTCTGCCTTGTTGGTCCATTCCCCTTGTATGTTTTCGATAAAAGTTTACCTACTTTCTCTTTAGGAGTAGTAACTGGGTACATGTATTAAGTGCATTTTTGGCTCTAGTGAAATGAAATATGTGGAAGCAATTTCAGATAACTTAGGCTCGTTTTTATGTATGTTTTAGAGTCCTCAGTTATGTTTAAATGTATATTCAGGTTTGTTTTTAAACTCCCAGTGCGATGAATTGGACGGAGTGATCAACGTCAGAGGCATCTCCTTAGATTATGTAGGCAAATGCATTGATATGTGTACTTAATTTTCTTTTCCTTTTTTCCTGTTGAAGTGTGGGGCATGTTTTGAAACTGTTATAGCCATGACATGGCTCTATGCAATTGGCTGGGCTTTAAACAAAAATACCAATAACACCATCAACATTAACAACACTAACGAAAAGCCAGCCACCCAGCCAGCCAGAGAAACATATAAAAACAAAATGCACGTATATTATATGTTGTAAGGGTTCCCGCTGTATAAATTCACTCAATAACGAAAAGATTCTCCCAACAGCGAAGGGATTCAATAAATAAGTAGGGATTTGTTTAGAAGGATAAGCTTAAAAGGAATTTGTTTGGTAGGGATTCACTCAGTGAAATCTTTCAGTAAGGATTAATTCTGTAGGGATTCACTCAGTGAGGTCTTTCAGTAAGGATTCATTCAATACGAATTTATTCACTATGGTGTCGCTCATCAGGCATTCATTTAGTAGAAATTTACTCAGTAGGAATTTATTCAGTAGGGATTCACTCAGTAGTGATTCATTCACTAGGATTCATTCAGTAGGGTGTTGGTCAGTAGAGATTCATTCAGTATGGAGTCATTCAATAGACATTCACTCAGTAGGGATTCACTCAGTAGCGTGTCGCTCAGTAGGGATTCATTTAGTAGGGATTCACTCAGTAAGGATTCATTCAGTAGGGTGTCATTCAATAGGGATTTATTTAGTAGGGATTCACTCAGTAGGGATTCAGTCAGCAGGGATTCACCTAGTAGGATGTTGCTCAGTAGTGATTTACATAGTAGGGATTCACTCAGTAGGGATTCGTTCAGTAGGGTGTCGTTCAGTTACGTTGAAACAATAGGGATTTGCTCAGAAGCATGTGCTCAGTAGGGTTCAATATGTCAGGATTCACTCTGTAGTGCAGCAAAACCCATTTACTTACGCTAAACGTTGCGTGGGTCTTGACTGCAATCACTCTGTACACCTTTCCCTCGGGATAAATGTTGACTGTTACCTCTATGTTATATAGCGAAGCTGTCAATAAACCTGTGAAAAACCAACCAATCAATCAATTAAGCAAACAATCATAAACTAAGATGGCCAAGGCATTCCTTTTTATATATTTCACAAAACATTATCACGTACGAAATAGATTTTGTTGTTCTCCAGTCTCTGTGACCTTGACAAAATTTTTAGCTGGCATAAAACTTGACGTGTATCGAGGACGATGGTGGGCTCCCATCACAAAAGTGGAAAGAGTTTTTTGTTGTTGTCTTGTCAGAAGTTCTGGAGCATGTCCTGGTTACGCATTTTCTTCATCAAGTGCCGATTTTAGGCACTTAGATTATGTTTATTTATTGTTTTAATTTTTATTTACTTTCTGTTTTTTCCCTGGGACTTACTCCGGTGCCTATCCTTCCAAACCTACACATTGACGAGTTCTAAATAGTCCACACCTGTGACTAAATTTTGATGAAGATCCATTCTTAAAGAGCTGACAAGTCTTGCTAACACGATTTTTTTCTCTTAGAAAGACTCACACACAAAAAAAAACCCCTCTCCGTTCGATATGAAATAATCTCCCTTTAAAAATACCACTGTTTACTACTACTACTACTACGAGTACTACTACTACTACAACAACTACTACTACTGCTACTACTAGTACCTTGACAACTTCTTCTTTGTCTACTTCTTCTATTACTAATAATCAGATGCATGAAGGGATTGGTAGGTTTTCATTCAGTAGGTTGTCGCTCAATAGGGATTCATTCAGTAGGTTCTCGCTCAGTAGGGTCTTCTTCTTCTTCTGCTTCTTCTTCTTCTTCTTCTTCTTCCTCTTCTTCTTCTTCTTCTTCTTCTTTTTCTTCGTTTTCTTCTTCTTCTTTTTCTTCTTTTTCTTCTTCTTCTTTTGATTCTGATTCTGATTCTGATTCTTTTTTCTTCTTCTTCTTCTTCTTTCTTCTTCTTCTTCTTCTTCTTTCTTCTTCTTCTTCTTCTTCTTCTTCTTCTTCTTCTTCTTCTTCTTCTTTCTTTCTTCTCTTCTTCTCCTTCTTCTTCTTCTTCTTCTTCTTCTTGTTCTTCTTGTTCTTGTTCTTTTCTTCTTCTTCTTCTTCTTCTTCTTCTTCTTCTTCTTCTTCTTCTTCTTCTTCTTCTTCTTCTTCTTCTTCTTCTTCTTCTTCTTCTTCTTTCTTCTTCTTCTTCTTTCTTCTTCTTCACATTATTATTATTCTTCTTCGCATTCTTCTTCTACGTTGCTGTCCATGGAACTTCTTGTTATTCTCATTACTCTTCTTTCTCTTCTTCTTCTTCCTTGCATTCTTCTTTTTCTTGTTCGTTTTCTTCAACACGCAAAGCCAATAAAAAAGATTGAGGCAGCCGAAGTGTGGTTTCTAAGAAGAATGTTGAAAGTTCCATGGACAGCAAAGAAAACAACCAAGACAGTCTTGATGTTGGCAGACACAAGAAGATCATCCATAAAGAAGGCAAGAAAACGTCAAGCCACATTTATAGGATATTTTATGAGGAAAGGAGAATTAGAGCACCTGATCACAACAAGAAAGCTGAAAAGAAAGCGAACACCAGATAGACCCAGGGAGAAAATATTGGACGGACTTGCAGGGTGGCTGAGGACAGAGAGGGTGGAAGATATACTTGCAGTGACAAGGGATAGATTCTCATGGAGGGCTATGATCATCAACGCCATGTGGCAGGGCATGTGATGATGATGATGATGATGATGATGATGACGACGGTGATGATGATGATGATGATGATGATGATGATGATGATGACGATGTACTGGAACGTACCAAGAAGCAAGCTCAGAAGAAGAAGAAGAAGAAAAAGACGAATTGAAGGAGGAGGAGCAGCAGCAGAAGAAGAAGCAGAAGAAGCAGAAGAAGAAGAAGAAGAAGAAGAAGAATGCAAAGAAGAAGAATGCAAAGAAGAATGCAAAGAATGCAAAGAATGCAAAGAAGAAGAAGAAGAAGAAGAAGAAGAAGAAGAAGAAGAAGAAGAAGAAGAAAGAAGAAGAAGAAGAAGAAGAAGAAGAAGAAGAAGAAGAAGAAGAAGAAGAAGAAGAAGAAGAAGAAGAAGAAGAAGAAGAAGAACAAGAAGAACAAGAAGAACAAGAAGAACAAGAAGAACAAGAAGAACAAGAATGCAAAGAAGAATGCAAAGAAGAAGAAGAAGAAGAAGAGGAAGAGAAGAAAGAAAAGAAGAAGAAGAGAAGAAGAAGAAGAAGAAGAGGAAGAGGAAGAGAGAAGAAGAAGAAGAAGAAGAAGAAGAAGAAGAAGAAGAAGAAGAAGAAGAAGAAGAAGAAGAAGAAGAAGAAGAAGAAGAAGAGAAGAAGAAGAAGAAGAAGAAGAAGAAGAAGAAGAAGAAGAAGAAGAAGAAGAAGAAGAAGAAAGATGAAGAAAAGAGAGAAGAAGATGAAGAACAAGGAGACAGACAGACAGAGGGACACACAAACAGACTAACACACAGACAGACTAACACACAGACAGACACACAGATTGACAGACAAACCTGAGGCAGTAGTCAGGAGATATCTAGTCCAGGTATTTCCAGACCCTGGGAAACTGGCAAGGGCAGTGCTGCGTATTCTCCTCAGCGTGAACCCCCCAGTGCCTGGTAGTGGGCAGAGACTTTCTTGCTTTTCGAATGTGTTCATACTCAGTGGCCTTGAAACATCTTGGTTTGTGCTGATGCTGAACACGAAATTAACTGTTCAGATGACAATGTAAGTTCTTTACTCTCACGCATACATTTCAAAGAAAAAACACAGGCCTATATCGTCAGCAAAGCATCTTACAATGGCATCACACGATATCAACTACAACGTACATGTAAGTTATAAATAACATTTATACTGTAGCCGTTTGAGTGACAGAAGAACCAGCCTGCAGCTAATATGTTCAATTCCAAACCTGCTCAGCCATCTACTGATGTACGATATCAGCAGTACAATAATGGAATCGATGGAGGCCAAAAATCAAGAAACACATAATGAAAAGGTTTTGTGTTCCACCTTGTCTCACTGGCGTTGAGCTCTATTATCGCCAAAGAAAGTTGAAGCTACTCCTAAAGGCCATCGTTGAAAGGCACAAAGGCAGAGGCCAGGCTTCTAAGAAGATTGAAAACTCGGAAGGACATGGTCATAAGATCAATCCAGCTCAAACTGAAAACAGAAAAAAAGGGAGAGTTGAGGAAGCAATAGATGCAGTGAAGGAAAGTCTTGAGGTCAGAGAAATTCTACGACACACACAAACCAACAGACAAAGTCTAGGATCAACAAAAATGAAACGGTGGTCAAACGCCAGGGTAAAAACAACACACGGTAATACAATATAACAACAACAACAAAAAAAGATGAGGTTGCCAAAAATTCAGAAGGCAGTCCAGCAAAGCCAACAGGAGCAATGGACAGTGTGAGAAAGCGCACCACAAAGAAGTTTTATTCAGAGCAACATATATCATATGGCCCAACTCAGGTTCAGTTTAATACTCAACTCTGTATACAAACTCTTGTCCCCAAATGGAAATCTGGTGAACTGGGAGAATTTGGATTACCCTGCGTGTCCACTGTGCCAGGGCAACCTAGTGGAACATGTCCTGAGCTCATGAAAAGTAGTGCTAAAGAAGAAAAGTAGACATCGAGGCACAGTTCAGGCAATCGGTACAGGCAGAGGAAAAACGACCCCTCAAGCTCTTTTACAGGTGACAGCAAGTTGTGAGTTGAAAAGGTATCAACAGTTTCAACCAGCACGAAAGCGGGATCCATAGGATTGAGTGGATGACTAGGAGTGCTCAGCAAATATTTCAGAATGAAAATACCACAACAACAACAACAAAAAAGAACAAAAAACAAAAAAGAAGAAAGAAAGAAAGAAAAAGGTCGTCAACAATAGTGGCGTTAAGGCCGGATATAGTGTTTTACACCCTTCTCCCAGTCATCAAAATAAAATGATTCTGATCTAATTCACTGTGCCGTATAAAGGTAGAATGTGGGAAGTCTGTTTCTAAATAACTGAAAAGTATGCGAGTTTAGCCAGTTATTTGAGAAAAATCCCGCTTCCAAGACAAAGCCCTTGCCGCAGAGATTGATGCAAACAGTTGGTATGTACATCTGCCCACGAGCTCTGAAAACAACTCTCGGTTTTTGAGAAGGAAAGGGCCAATGCCTTAAAGGCAATGGCTGAAGCAGCTGTAAAGAATTGATCTTTTGAAATAAATATGAACTTGATAAGGCTTAAAGTGACCCTATGTACAGCAAGTGTCTGATATATAAGTGGTTAAGACATATGTCACAATGGTGACTTGGCCTTAAGGCGCCTGACCACACTGGGAAGGTATGGGTTCGAACCAGCATGGAGGAAAGCTAATTAACGACTGCAGACGGGTATCCAAGGATCATGACCTGGATGTAGCCTGGCCTAATTAAAGTGTAAGGTCTGGACTAAGACTTGAAATACATACTCATTGTGTTCTTCTCCTTTGAGGATCTTCAGCTGCCCAGCTCTCATAACAATTTCTTGTCACTATATAGAATCAAGCACATTATTCAATCAATTTAAAATGTTACTATGTATACATCAAATTTCAAAAAAGCTAGAAATGTTATCCCTCCAAAATCAACTTCAACACAACAAAGGCGCTCAAATGTAGTTTTTTCACAAATTCGAATCCAGATATTGAAATTGTTGATGTATCCTTTTGCCTGTTAAATGGTTTGCTGCAGTAAGTTTGCTTCTTGGTTGTTACCGATCTGTGTATTTTGTTTTATTATGCATTCTGTGTACATTTCATTAACTTTCATGTGTCTGCCAGATAGATATTCCATTACACTTAGCAGGATCGTAATACGTCAGTGTATTTTGATCGTCGTCTTCGTAGGATTAAAATGAAAAATAGTGCGTTTTTTTATTTCATTTCTGATACTCATTATGATTATCATAGTTTAAAGCCCAAATGACTGGGCAAAGGAAATGAATGAGACTTTGTGCAGCTAAAAAGGCCATGGTTGCTGTCGGTCAGTTTCGATGTATATATACATTCGTGACTGTTTCTGATGTATTCGAATAACTACGATTAAGAAGTAATTCTAAAATAATTTCATACTCGTCCTTTTCTTATTTTAGTTGGTTTTTACCACAGAGAGAGAGAGAGAGAGAGAGAGAGAGAGAGAGAGAGAGAGAGAGAGAAAGAGAGAG
>JAPXFY010000016.1:55283178-55328178 GCA_030674185.1 Monoplex corrugatus | reverse complement strand
AACGACGTATAGCGCAAAAAATGTAGACTGCTGAATATAAATTTACCATAGAGCGCAGCCAAAGTCTGGATCTATGGCTTTGTTCTTTGTGCGAGAAACAATCGATGACAATCTCAAGACATTTTACTTACTTATGACCGATTTTTCCTGATTTGTGTCCGGAGACGACACAGTGGAGTACTGCAGATACAGCAAGGAAGATTCTCCTCTTTTGGAGCACTGGAACTACATAGTTTTTTTTTTAAGTAGTTTGGGTTTCCTCTTTCCTGTTATTTTTTTCCCTCACAAGACTCTTTCTTGAGTCTGCTTTCCGGATTATTCACCTGCATTTCTTCCAAATTTTCCTCTTAGCTCCGCAAAGATAAGGAACAGTCATAACACAAAATCTGCTCCCTCTGCTTGGCAGGCCGGTTCGTATGAATTTATATGCTTAGTAAAGAAAATGTGAACATGAATATAAATTTGAATTGAGTGAGAGGCTAAAAAAAATGTGAACATGAATATGAATTTGAATCGACGGAGAGGGTTGGGCTCCGTCCTCGTGGTGCTGGTCCTCACTCCCCAACGATCACAGGGTTATGGAACTATCTAGATAGGACCTCGTGACCTGGCTAGCTCGTGGGTTTATATGCAGCTTAAGGCTTGTGTCGTGATCATTCTGTATCTTCTCCATCACATGACACCTGCTCAGATATGCTTAGATAAGGAGGGGTAATATGAACCCAAATCTGCATTAAAAAAGAGAAGTAGGCACACGTCCAATTGGCTGGATTCGAGAGCAACATTTGGTGAGTCAACACACACCTTTCACATCACATATGGATTCCTCGGGCTGATGGTAGTTTAGGAATAATTGTTAGAAGGCCCACTTGATTGTTGTATATGTAAGTAAATTCACTTACTCTCACTGAAAAAAACATCGGAAATTATTCTACACAAAATATTTGATACCACTAATCAGACGAATGAAAAACGACATACCTTAGCTACACAAGGAAACACACACCCGCACATATTGCAGAATACACGCAAATGAGGTGTCTGCCGTTCTGGTTCACACAGAGAGTGAGAGAGGAGGGCGAAAGAGAGAGAGAGAGAGAGAGAGAGAGAGAGAGAGAGAGAGAGAGAAGAGAGAGAGAGAACACACACACATTCTCTCTCTCTCTCTCTCTCTCACACACACACACACACACACACACACACACACACACACACACACACACACACACACACACACACACACACGTCCTAAAACTCTAATCGCGTTACACAGGGTCTCTCTTTAGCCATGTCTTCAGTCAGTTCTTCAAGGGATTATTCAACAAACAAAAAGTAAGCCGTTGCTTAAGCCGCTTATATGTTGGTCTTTCTGTATACAGCAGTTACGAGCACTAACCAAGAACGGCGTTGGCTTTAAGACTTAATTGTACACACGTTGAATGGTCTCTTAGTAATGGTACTGCTCGGCAGGGAAAGTTTCACTGAGGGATATCAGAGATAAAAAAGAAGTCCAGTGAGACCAACCAGACGACAGCATCAAAGAGCTGCATGAAGAAGAAGAGAATCGTAAGATCACTCCGCAAGCCACGGACAGAAAGGAACGATCACCACCTTCGACGTAAACAGCAGCAAGTGGTTTTGATGAAGCTCCGTTCCTGTCGCAACCGACTCATCAACACACATGAACCTCAACTTCTAACTAACAAAATTTCACCTGTCCCTGTGGTCCTGAGGGCCGGAGAGCTGACATATACCACACTGACATCACATATTATGAAGTGGACCGACCAGGAATGATGCAGCCAGCAGGCAAGGACCAGAAGACAAAATAGTACATTCTCACAACCACTCTTTGTATGACAGGATATCCACGTCTCGTACTTTTCAAGGTCTCTGTGGACATTTGCAATACATCTTAATGAGTACCAAAGAAAACATTAAACTTGAGAGCAAGGAAATATTGTCAAGTAAACATCCGGCAGGCTTTTGAAGTCTGTATTCAACCATATGCGCTGAAAAACCCTTGAAATGGTGAGCGGTCAGGGAAAGTCCTTGTTTGTGGTATGAAGATGTACAGTCTGACAATCCTCAGAAATTTCAAAAACATTCACGAAGAAATTGTCTTGGATCCAGAAATTCTTCCTTAGGTACACTTCAATGTTGGGCTATCACAATTAGGGGTCAGTTCCAGAGATCCTTACCTAATCATCCACACACCCCACCCTTTTTTCCTTCTTTTGTTCATGTCCACAAATTGCAAACAAAACATAGGCCTAGTTCTCGCCTGCACAAAACTTTATAATATTGCACGATGTCTCTGTACATAAATGGCAGGCACAGTTTACAGGCCTGAATTGAGAACACTAATCCTCGCAGATTTTTTATCATATCTTGATTATATGTCCTTCCCATGGCCGTCATGATGTTTTTTTTCAATTTGTTTGTGTTTCTTTTCTAAAATTTTTTTAATGATTTTTATTTTCTGATTTTTTAGGCTTCAGTGACAGTTTTGCAAAGTGGATAAGACAGAGAGGATGCGAGATGTACTTTCATCGATAAAGGACATATTCACATGGAGGGCCATGATCCCCAGCGCCACAAGCAGGGCACACGGTTGTGATGAAGTGCAGTTAATGGGCTACTGAATAGGTGTGTCACGTTTTCATCTTCATGTGACAAACTTGCAATTTAATTCACTGATGTTTCAGCCAGTTTGGCAGGGTCATCGTCTTTGATATGCAGGGATCTGAAAGGGGAAGGAAATGAGAGTCACAGCGTACGTCTTACAATCTAAAAATAATGTTACAATCATTCACTGTGCTTACAAATCTCCATTACTAATCAAGCCAAGGAACCACACCATACAGGATCCCTACTCCGCCAATTTAACCCAGTGCAATAGACGAACTTTGAGGACTCTTCCGATCGTGTACTGGCTTTGAATCTTCTGACATGAGAAGGGTGCTGGTGGTGGATAGGGTGGAGGTTGACACAGCTCGTGAACTGAGCACGTGCAAATCATAGAGAAAACCAAGACGAACAAGACATACTAATAATCTCTTTTTTCCCATATCATCAGACATGATTTAGATAAAGGAAACCTAAACTGAGAAAAGTCTGTATAATCGTTCATATCATTTCTGTATATTATATTCATTGACATTTGGACCCATTTCCCAAGATCACTGAGTCCCAGTTGTTAGTGTCATCATCATCATGTACCGTGCACATCATCATCATCATCAGGTGCCCTGCCGCATGGCGTTGGCGACCATGGACTTCCAACCATCTCTATCTCTCGTTGCCCCCAGCATCTCCCCCACCCTCTTCATCCCCAGCCACTCTGCAAGTCCGTCCAGCATTCTCTCCCTGGGTCCACCCGGCGCCCTCCTTCCCTCCAGCTTTCCCGTTGTGACCAGGCGCTCCAAATCCCCTTCCTCATAAAATGGCCTATAAATGTTGCTTGTCTTTTCCTAATCTTCCCTACGAGTGATCTATTTGTGTCTGCCTCTATCAAGACTGTCTCGTTTGTTTTCTTTGCTGTCCATGGAACTCTCAACATTCTTCCGAGAAACCACACCTCGGCTGCCCCGATCCTGCTCTGGCTTTGCCTGCTGACTGTCCACGCCTCGCATCCGTACAACAGCATTGGTTCTATATAACATTCAAGGATTCTCTTTCTGATGTTAATTGATAGGCATTTGTTGGTAAGAATGCTTGTCATCTTCTTGAATGCTGTTTCGGCCTGGCCGATTCTGCCAGCTATCTCCGATGTGCTTCTGCCGTCTGATGAAATGACCGTTCCCAGGTATTTGAACTTATTAACCTGTGTCAAGGTTGTGCCATTTGTTTTTATTCTGCAGGAGGGGATTTCATGTTTTTTACTGATCACCATGACTTCAGCCTTCCTGCTGTTTAGTTCCAACCCCTCACCCTTGCTTTCTGTTTCTAGTATATTCACAAGGTTTTGTAGGTCCCTTTCATTTTCTGCAACCAGCACGGAGTCATCTGCGTACCGAATGTTGTCCATCATTTTCTCTCCAACCTTTAATCCAGGGTCTTCTTCTAGGTTTCTCATGATGTTTTCGCTATTTAGTGAAAACAGATCTGGTGACAAAACACAACCCTGTCTGACTCCTCTTTTGATGTTTTGAAAAGAGCTTATATTGTTTTCTATTCTCATTGCAGCTGTTTGTTCCCAGTACATATTCCTCATTATTCGTAGATCTTTTCCATCAACATTGAGTCTCTCCAGTTGGTTGATCAATTCATCATGTCGTACCCGATCGAAAGCCTTGGTGTAGTCAACAAAGCATAAATACCAATCCTTATTCATCTCAACTGACCTCTCTATGATAGTTCTTAGGATGTATATGGCTTTAATAGTTCCTTTCCCCTCCACAAATCCACACTGTTCTTCTGCTATTTCTCTTTTGATTCTATTCCTTGTCCTCATCATGATTATTCTTAACAGGATTTTTGTTACATGACTCATCAAACTGATTGTGCGATGGAGTTTGCATTCTATAGCCCCTGTCTTCTTTGGAAGTGCAATGAAAATTCATTTTGACATATCTGTGGGGATTTTTCCAGTGTCATACATTTCATTTAGGAGGGCTGTTATTTTTTCTATGCCAAATTCCTCCAGGGCTTCAATCATCTCTGTAGTAATGTTGTCTGGTCCTGGGGCTTTTCCTGGTTTCAACTTTTTCAGTGCTGTTCTAACTTCATCTTTCATTATGGGTGGTCCTTCAAAGTTCTTTTTCATAATGTGTTCTTCGTTTCTGTCATCCTCAAAAAGGTCTTTAATGTACTCTCCCCATCTGTCTAATAATTTGTCTTTTTCCATGATAAGCGTGCCATCTTTCGATTTTAAGCAACCAGTTGATATGCATGTATTTTTCCTGTGGACAATTTCTTCAATTCGTCTGTACATACCCTGAGGATCCGTTTTGTGTCGTTCTTCTATCTCTTTGCATTTTGTGTTCAGCCAAGCTTCCTTAGCTTCATTGCACCTATACCTGATTTCTTTGTTTATCTTCCTGTATATCTCCTCGTTTCTCTTTGCCTTCCTCCTTTCCTCCATCAGGCCCAAAATTTCATTAGTCATCCAACTCTTTTTTGCTTTTCTATTTGCCTTAGGGATTTCTTCACAAGCTTCATTTATGGAACTTCTCCACTTTGTCCATTGTTCCTCACTGTCACCAACGTCTTCCAGAGCACTGAATTTGTTTTGAACATGTACATTAAATTTTTGACGTATCATTTCATCTGACTTTAAGAGTCCAAGGTTTAGTTTGATGTTGCTTTTGGTCTGTTTCCTTTTCCTCAATTTCAGCCTAAACCTTCCCACTACCGGATTGTGGTCACTGTTGCAGTCTGCGCCTGGTAGTGTTTTTGCTGACAGTAAAGAATTTCTAAATCTTTTGTTGATCAGGATGTAGTCAATTTGATTTTTGGTATTATCTCCTGGACTCATCCAAGTCCATTTTCTTCTGTTAGGCTGCTCAAACCAGGTGTTTCCTACTATGAACTCATTCATCTGTGCCCATTCTACAAGCTGCCCCCCTCTTTCATTTTGTGCACCAAGGCCATGAGGTCCAACTATGTTCTCCACCCTATCCTGTCCCACTTTAGCATTAAAATCTCCCATTATGACTGTAACTTCTTGTGATTTACATTGGACCTTGGCCATCTCTAAAACTTCGTAGAAGTTGTCGATGTCTTCCTGAGTACTTGCGGATGTTGGTGCATACACCTGTATGATGTTGATATCAAAAGGTTTGCCTCCGAATTTGACCAGTAAAACTCTGTCGGACACTGCCCAGTATCCCTTAACTGCTTTTGATTTGTTTTTGTCCATTATGATGCCTACTCCTCTTTCATGTGAATTACCACCAGAGTATATCACTGTATATTCCCCTGATGTTATCATGCCTGCCCCCTTCCATCTCACTTCCCCCAGTCCTAAAATACTAATGTTAAGCCCTTCCATCTCCATTTTGATGTTGTCTAATTTACCTTTCTGTAGCATTGTTCTTATATTCCATGTTGCTATTTTGAATTTAATTTTGATTTTGGTCGCAGTAGCTGGCTGACGGTCTGGTGTCACCTGCGCCGCATGACAGTCCCTACTGGACGAAGGTGCTCCGCAGGAGCACCTATTAACGTCGTTAACTTTCTTCTTTTTCTTTCTCCTGTCCATGGTTTTCCTGGGGAAAAACTACGATGGTGGTTTCCCCTTGCCTTCCATCGGTTTTTTTTAGGGTTAACTCCCTTAGCCTTACACTCTCCCGAGATGTCCACAAGGCAGTGGAGCTATTTACCTATAGCTTGGGGATCTGGTTCGTGGGCACCAGGTGGGCCTGCATGCCTCACGTCTGGGGGCCAGACCTCCTCCGAGTCCTACGACATTCAGCCTGAGTCCGTGAGGTGCTCAGTTACCGCCTGTCGCCACGAGGAGGCACAGCGTAGGGCTTGCTGATGGAGAGGCTATGTACTGACAGGAAGAGACTTACACATTGCTCTTCTTTTCGCACAGCAGTGCTAGCCAGCGGTGCAGGCCGAAGCCGACACACTAGACGTATCACATCTGCCAATATGACAAGCGCAGTGCACATGGCGTTGGAATCATGACCCTCCATAAGAACTTATCTTTTGTCACAGTATGTACTCCTCCCACCCTGTCTGTCTTCATCCACTGCATAAATCTGTCCAATATTTGGGTCTACCTGGTGCTCTTTTTCCCTCTGGCTTTCCTGTTGTCACTAGGTACTGTAATTTCTCTTGTCCATGAAATATCCTCTAAATGTTGCTTGTCTTTTCCTAATCTTCTTCATTAATGTTCCTTTTGTTTCTGCCTCCATCAAGACTGTCGTTTGTTTTCTTTCTACCCATGGGACTTTTAAAAGTCTTATAAGAAACCACAATTCAGCTGCCTCAATCTTGTTTTGACTTTGCGTCTTCACTGTTCAGGCTTGACATCTGTACAACAATATTGGTTCTATATAACATTGAAGAACTCTCTTCTTGTTGTTGATCCTAAACAAGTGTGACTGCCTGCGTTCAAGCAAACAGGAACCAGAAAAACACGAAAGAAGAATACGAATGCATATTTAACTCTTTTCCCGCCATGGTTGCAATCAAGCGACTTCCCGTACGACCGCCATGGTCGCATTTGTGCGACTTGGAGGGGTCATGCTAAACGATAACTTTTCACGCAGGTACAAAGCTTCTGTCAGCTCCACTGGTGAATGCAGGCGACTGTGCTGTTATGAAACTTTACCCAGCGACCTTGTTTTTCAGCAGTAAGGCCGAAGTGTGGCTTTGTTAACTGTCGGAATTAACGTCACGTTTTCTCCAAAGCGTTTTCTCCAAAATGGCTGCAAATCCACACGTATTGTCTACCACTCCGAGTAGAATAAGCAGACAGCTGACATTGTGTGTAGATTTTCCACTGCATTTCCTCGTTCATTATAATGATATCTGGCGCACAACTCACGAAATAAACCATATCAAAAAAATGTTTTTCTTTATAACAAGATGATCTGTGGAATAATCAATCAAGCACATAAACATAAGCAAGCATTCATACATAAATACAACATCTGCACTTTACACAGAAAAAAATAGTGAGTGAAAATCTTTAATAATAGTCTTTGAGATATAAAGTTTTAAAAATGCATACTGCGCTGCAAAATTGGCTGCCCAAAATATACTTGGCACTGAGGAGTGCCGTTTCTAAGAAAACTTGGAGGTGAAAGAAATAATATAATACAACAAGACGCGTTCGTATTCTTCTTTCGTGTTTTTTTTCTGGTTCCTTCTCTTCTTGATGTTAACTGATAGGCATATATTTCTTGGTAAGAACACTTTTCATTTCCTTGAATACTTGTTTAGTCTGGTTGATTCTGTTGGCTCTTTCTAATGTGCATCTGCCATCTGGTAAGACGACCGTTCCCAGATATCTAAACTTATCAACTTGTCTCAATGGTGCCATTGCCATTGTCATTATTTCACAAGAGGGAATTTCTTGTTTTTTTCCTGATTACCATGACTTCAGTCTTCTCACTATTTAGCTGCAGTCCTTTATTTTTTGCTTTCTATTTCTATTATATTCATAAGATTTTGTAGGTCTTTTTCATTTTCTGCAACTAGAGCGGTGTCATCTGCATAACGAAGATTGTTTATCATTTTTCCTCAAACCTTTATCACAGGGCTTTGCTTCGAGGTTCTCATGATGATTTTGTTGTAAAGTTAAAACAAATCTGGTGAATGAACACGTCCTTCCCAATCCCCTCGTTTGATGTTTCGGAAAGGACTTATATCATTTTCTACTCCCATTCCTGCTGTTTGTTGGTGAACCCGTTCATTTTTCCCTGTCTCAAATTCTATGCCGTCTCAATGGCGTTGATCTCTCTTCGCTCATCCAGGTTACACAGCACTGTACCAGCCCCAGCTTCATTCAAACAAAGTCCCAGTGGCAACAATGATGGTAATGATAATGATATTTCATTTTCAATGATAATGATACTTTATTTGATAAGGATAATCATACTTTATCTTCCAATGATAATGATATTTTATTTTTCCAATGATAATGAATCTTTCTGATGTAATGCGTCTAGTGTGTTGACTAATGACTGCGTGCTTGTCACCTCTTGCTTTCAGTCTGCACCCTTCTTGCACTGCTGCTTGCAGCTATGCAAAAAGGAGAGCAGAATACATAAAAGTCTCTCTATGTCAGTGCGTAGCTTCTCCATCAGCAAGCCCTACGTTGTGCCTCCTGGTGGCGACATGTAACTGAGCACCTCACGGACTCAGGCTATTACTCGTGAGACTCGGAGGGGGTCTTGCCTCAAGACGTGCGGCACGCAGGCACACCGGCGAGTCGATATGCCCTGGTGCCCACAATCCAGACCCTCAATTATGGGTAAATAACACCACTGCCTCGTGGTTATCTCAGGAGAGAATAAGGCTAAGGGAGTAAACCCTAAAAGAAAAAAAATCAGTCTTACTGCCTTGTAGGTTGTTGTGGGAACGACAAAGACTGGTGGAAAGTCCATATACAAACTGATGGAAGGCAACAGAAACCACCATCGTACTTTCCCAAGAACATCCATGGCCGGACAAAACAAGAAAAATGAGGATAACGACGTAAATAGGGGCTCCTATGGAGCACCTTCGCTCGGTAGAAACTGTCATGCTGCGCTGGTGACACCAGACCATCAGCAAGCTACTGCGATCAAAATGAAAAAAAAAAGAAAAAAGGAAATCGCAACATGGAATGTGAGGACATTCCTACAAAAGGTAAAATTAGAGAATGTCCAAACTGAGATGCAAAGACTTAACATAAACATTGTAGGACTAGGGGAAGTGAGATGGAAGGGGGCCAGGCATGATAACATCAGGAGAGCATACAGTAATATATTCTGGTGGAAACACAAATGAAAGAGGAGTAGGCATCATAACTGAAGAAATTTTCCACAGGAAAAATAAATGCACATCAACTGGTTGCTAAAATCGAAAGATGGGACGCTTATCATGGAAAAAAAAAAAAAATATTAGACAGATGGGGATAGTACATTAAAGACCTTTTTGAAGATGACAGAAACGAAAAACACAGTGTAAGAAGGAACGTTTAAGGACCACCCATAATGAAAGATGAAGTTAAAGCAGCACTGAAACAGACGAAAACAGGAAACGCCCCAAGACCACACAATATTACTACAGAGATGATTGAAGCCATGAAGGAATTTGGCATTGAAAAAAATAACTCTCCTAAATGAAATTTATGACACCGGAGAAATCGTAAAACATGTCAAAATCAATTTCCAAAGAACACAGGGGCTATAGAAACCCCATCATACAATTAGCTTGATGAGTCATGTAAGAAAAATCCTATTAAGAATGATCATGATGAGGACAAGAAATAGAATCAAAAGAAAAATAGCAGAAGAACAGTGTGGATTTGTCCAAGGGAAAGGAGCTATTAATGTCATATACAACATCCTAAGAACTATCATAGAGGGTCAATCGAATCGAATAAGATTCATATTTATGTTTTTTTGATTATACCAAGGCTTTCAATCGGGTAAGACATGAAGAATTGATCAACAAACTAGAAAGACTCAATATTGATGGAAAAGATCTACGAATAATCGGACATATGTATTGGGAACAAACAGCAGCAATGAGAATGGATAACGATATAAGCTCTTTCCAAAAGATCAAAAGATGAGTCAGGAGGCAAGGTTGTGTTCTGTCACCAGATTTGTTTTCATTTTACCGCGAAACCATCATAAAAAATCTAGTAAACTCCCCTGGATTAAAAATTGGAGGACAAATCATAAACAACATTCGATACACAGATGACACCGTACTAATTGCACAAAATGAAAGGGACCTACAAAACCTTGTGAATATACTAGAAATAAAAAGCAAAAGTAAGGGGTTGGAGCTAAACAGCAAGAAGACTGAAGTCATGGTAATCGGTAAAAAGACAAGAAATCCCCTCATGCAAAATAACAGCAAACGGCACAACCTTGAGACAAGTTGATAAGTTTAAATATCTTGGAACGATCATCTCACCAGACGGCAGATGCACATCAGAAATAGCCAGCAGGTTTGGCCAAGCCAAAGCAGCAATCAAGAGGATAAAAAGCATTCTTACCAACAAATGCCTATCAATTTACATCAGGAAGAGAGTTCTTGAATGTCACATAGAACCGATCTTGTTATACGGTTGTGAGGCGTGGACAATCAACACGCAAAGCCAGAACAGGATTGAGGCAGCCGAAATGTGGTTTCTAAGAAGAATGTTGAGAGGTAGTCTTGGTGGAGGCAGACACAAAAAGATAACTGATGAACAAGATTAGGAAAAGACAAGCAACATTTATAGGCCATTTTTTGAGAGAAGAGGAATTAGAGCACCTGATCACAACAGGAAAGCTAGAGGGAAATAGAACACCAGGTAGACCCAAGGAGAAAATATTGAACGGACTTCCAGGGTGGCTGTGGACAGAGACGGTGGAAGAAGTACTTGCAGCGACACGGATAGATGCATAATATATGGAGGGCTACTACTGATAGGAGAAGGGGTGAAGGCGGGTTACTGGCGCCTGAAAACCAGTGCTTTGGGTAGATGGGGCTCATCAGTCTGGGAAGACAGCTCATCTAAGAGAAGGAAAACTCTGATTTCAAACCTCCACTGCCTTGCGGCCATACCCACTCATAGGAAAGGCTTCGGGAGTCAACCCTGAGGAAAAATCCGGAGCCGGAGTCCCCAAGGCAGTCCGAGGCTGTATACAGCAACGTTCTGGCAACTCCTGCGACGGCACTGGAACCATGTGTATCGGCGCTTGCCTTTCCAATGGACCATTCCAGCGACGTGGAGAGGGGGGGTCTGCTGCATGGGTAACAGCTTGCCCTCCACACTTACTTACCCAGGCCTTGCGCTCTGGAGAGGTCACTCCAGCTTCGCTTTGTAGCGTCGACTAAACACGGGAAGTAGCAGTTTACCGGTTTTAAGTCTGCATACTCAATTGGCGTAGAGTCAGACGCCAGGGGCTGCTTCCGACGGTGGGAGAGGTCATCGAATCTCACTGGGCAGCTACCGCCCGCCTTAAGCTGGGCAGCCCCCAGCCAGTAAGGTGCTGCCCCGCCACGGTCCGTTAGCCTCACTGGGTGCGTGGGGTTTAGGGTGAAAACCGACAAGCGGATCGACAACTGTGCACCAGGCAACAGAAAAATGAAAACTCCCGCCTGAAATTGGGCACATGGAACGTAAGGACAATGACACCAGGCTTTTCTGACGACCTGCAGGAAGTAAATGATGCTCGCAAGACAGCCGTCATCGACAGAGAACTGAGCAGACTGCAGATGGACATCGTCGCCCTTCAAGAAACCAGGCTCCCAGAAACAGGATCTGTGAGGGAGAGAGACTTCACCCTGTTCTGGCAGGGCAAACCATCAGACGAGGTCAGAGAACACGGCGTGGGATTCGCAGTTAGAAACAGATTATTGGGATCCATAACCCCACCAGCAGAAGGAACAGAGCGAATCCTGTCTCTCCGACTCCAAACTACCTCAGGACCAGTCAGTCTAATCAGTGCCTACGCACCAACTTTGGCATCCACAGCAGAAGCAAAAGACAAGTTTTATGACGACCTCAGTGCTGCTATAAGGAGAATTCCTGACAGAGAACTACTGTTCATCGCCGGCGATTTCAACGCCAGAGTGGGTGTCGATTACAATTCCTGGCCCACCTGCTTGGGTCAGTTCGGCACTGGGAAAATGAACGAGAATGGCCAGCGCCTGCTAGAGCTCTGTTGTCATTATGGGTTGTGCGTCAGTAACACCTTCTTCAACACGAAGCCTCAGCATCGAGTCTCCTGGAGACACCCGCGATCCAAACACTGGCACCAGCTCGACCTGATCCTCACCAGACGTGTCAACCTTTCTAGCATCAAGATCACTCGCAGCTACCAGAGCGCCGATTGTGACACTGACCACTCTTTGGTGTGCAGCAATGTGAAGCTCCGCGCGAAGAGACTGCACCGTACGAGAAAGGAGGGCCGACCTCGCATTGACACCAGCAAAACACGCGATCAAAGAAAAGTGGAGAAGTTTGCGCGTGTGTTGGAGGATTCTCTCCCTGGCCCACCCACTGCAAATGACCCAAGACCGATGGGAACACTTCAGAGATGCTGTCTACAATGCCGCCATGTCTACATTTGGCAAAAAGACCAGCAAGTCAGCTGATTGGTTCGAAGCCCACTCAGAAGAAATGACACCAGTCATCGAGGCCAAGAGAAACGCCTTGACAGCATACAAAAGCAATCCCAGTGAGCAGAACCTCCAGGTTCTCCGCGCTGCTCGCAGCAAAGTCCAGCAGTGTGCCAGACAATGCGCCAATGGCTATTGGCTTCAGCTTTGCTCCCAGATTCAGACTGCGGCTGACACAGGCAACATCAAGGCGATGTATGAAGGCATCAAGCAGGCATTGGGCCCAACGCAAAAGAAAACTGCCCCTTTGAAATCAGCTACAGGGGAGGTGATTCAAGACAGAGAACAACAGATGGAGCGCTGGGTAGAACACTACACTGAGCTATATGCAAGGGAAACTGTAGTCTTAGAAGACGCCCTGAATGCCATAGAGTGCCTATCAGAGCTGGAAGAGCTTGACAGAACCAACCATAGATGAGCTCAGCGAAGCCCTGGACTCTCTTGCCTCTGGCAAGGCACCAGGAAAGACGGTATTCCCGCCGAAGTACTGAAGTGCTGCAAAGAGACACTCATCACCGAGTTGCATGAAATCCTCTGCCTCTGTTGGAGTG
This sequence comes from Monoplex corrugatus, assembly GCA_030674185.1. Classification (NCBI taxonomy): domain Eukaryota; kingdom Metazoa; phylum Mollusca; class Gastropoda; order Littorinimorpha; family Ranellidae; genus Monoplex; species Monoplex corrugatus. Next base: position 55,314,841 of record JAPXFY010000016.1, on the reverse strand, counting down.
AAGGCGAAGTACCACAAGACATGAGGGATGCTAACGTCGTCACACTGTACAAAAACAAAGGTGACAGAAGCGATTGCAATAATTACCGCGGCATATCCCTCCTCAGTATCGTTGGGAAAGTCTTCGCACGAGTAGTACTGAAGAGGCTCCAGGTACTCGCAGAGCAAGTCTACCCTGAATCGCAGTGCGGGTTCCGTGCCAACAGATCCACTATAGACATGATCTTCTCCCTCAAACAACTTCAGGAGAAATGCAGGGAGCAAAGGCAACCACTCTTCGTTGCCTTCATAGACCTCACAAAGGCCTTCGATCTGGTCAGTAGGGATGGCCTCTTCAAAATCCTTCCCCAAATTGGATGTCCATCCAAACTTCTCAGCATCATCAGATCCTTCCACGAAGACATGAAAGGCACCGTCGTCTTTGACGGCTCAACATCAGCTGCCTTCAACATACGGAGCGGAGTGAAACAGGGTTGCGTCCTGGCTCCCACCCTGTTTGGAATCTTCTTTGCTGTGATGCTGAAACACGCATTTGGTCCTGCAGCTGAAGGCATATATCTCCGAACCAGGACAGACGGTAAGCTCTTCAACCTCTCCAGACTAAGAGCCAAGACCAAAGTCCAGCTGAGGTGCCTGCGTGACTTCATCTTTGCAGACGACGCGGCAGTAACCGCCCACTCAGCTGAGGACCTACAGCAGCTCATGACTCGCTTCAGCGATGCCTGCCAAAACTTCGGGCTTACCATAAGCTTGAAGAAAACACAGGTCATGAGACAGGATGTTGACTCTCCCCCAGCCATCAGCATCAATGACCATGAACTGGATGTCGTCCATGACTTTGTTTATCTGGGCTCAACAATCTCAGACACCCTCTCACTTGACATAGAGCTCAACAGGCGCATCGGCAAGGCAGCTACCACCATGGCCAGACTGACAAAGAAAGCATGGAACAACAGCAAGCTGACTGAGCACACAAAAATCCAGATCTACAGAGCCTGCGTCTTGAGCACCCTCCTGTATGGCAGCGAGTCCTGGACTTTGCGTGCCCGACAAGAGCAAAAGCTCAATGCTTTTCACATGCGTAGCCTCCGACGCATTCTAAACATCACCTGGCAGGACAAGGTCCCGAACAACACTATCCTGGAAAGAGCTGGATGCACCAGCATGTACACGCTGCTGAAACAGAGACGCATGCGCTGGCTTGGCCATGCCGTGCGCATGGACGACGGACGGATCCCCAAAGACCTCCTCTACGGAGAACTGGTGCAGGGAAAACGTCACACAGGCAGACCACAGCTGCGATTCAAAGACGTGTGCAAGAGGGACCTAAAAGCCTTGAATATCGACAAAGACAACTGGGAAGCAACAGCCCTCGAACGGTCAGCCTGGAGACAGACTGTGCAGAAAGGTCTCTCCAAGTTCGAAGAGACACTCGCTCAGCGGCACGAGGAAAAGAGAACGAGAAGAAAGGCTGCAGCCCAGGCAGACAGACCAGCGTCAGACTTCATCTGTGCCCTCTGCCACAGGGACTGTCATTCCCGCGTCGGACTGGCCAGCCACACCCGGCGCTGCACCAGAATAAACACCCAGAGAGCAACTCCATAGTCTTCCGAGACTGAAGGACGCCTATGATGATGATATGGAGGGCAATGATCGCCAACGCCATGCAACAGGGCACATGATGATGATGATAATAATGATGGTGATGAAGATGATGAATTTAAGCAAAAAGAAGATTTTTTTGGGTGAGCGTAAAACAAACAAACAAACAAACAAACATACACAGTCGAAGCATACACACCTGGAAGGAAGAGATCTGTGTTTTGTTTGTTTTTATTACTATGTTTGATAGACAGGGAAGTAAAAAAGGAAATTTACGAAACCCACAGGCAGGTGGAAGACTTTTTCGCGCAGGCACACACAAAACAGCAAAAGTGGTTCTTAACTTTATTTAGGGTACATCTCAGGAAGATATCCGCGAAGAAGGAACTTCCGTAGAAGACAGAGTCATTGGAAAAGAAACATGGCAATCTTCGAAGAAGACAGTGCCACAAATAAAGACAGCAGTCAGTTTATGATCACTGTCGGGCCATCCAAATTATATCTGTTTAAAGATTCGAGACTCATCATAGTGTTTGTGTATTTACTGCAGCAGTTATCGTTTTCACTGCTGGCACGAGGGGTCAATTTTCAAATGATTGAAACCTGATTGGCCCGAATCAAATCAAGAACGAACACCTGATTCGGCTGGAGATTAAATCTGACAAAATAGGGACCAAATAATCAGAACCTTTCTCAATGAATATTAACTCTTCATGATTATCATGTTTATCAAACTTTTCAGTCTGCTAAGAAAAAATCATAGAAAAGTTAAGTTGACTAGTGATTTTGATCAGAACATTCCAAATCATAAAGACGTCATTTGGCATTTCTAATCATAGCTTAGCTTAGCATCATTCAATCACAAATATTGAACGGTCTTGCACTATTGTAAGAGTGGCTTTTCTCATCGGGACCTGTGTCTTGTGAACAGACTATGATCTGGAAGGTTTGTTCGCCTATATACAAAAGGCTTATACGATCGCTCTAGCATGAAGTTTTAATTGTTATTATTATTTGTATTTTTGTTTAAAGCCCAATCGACTGCGTAGAGCCATATCAGGGCTAAAGTTTTCTAAATAGTTGCTACACAGTGACAAAATAAAATTGTTTAATCAATTTGGAGATCGATGCCGTAAATAAGATATAGTGCCATGGTGACGTAAATAAAGCGCAATAGCTTATCATCCTCATATGACATCGGAGTTTCTTGATGTGATTATAGGAGAAAAATAATCATGCACACTATATTTGTCGAACAGGACAGAAATGACAACACGATTTCTAAATGTAATACAATAATTACTATTTCATTTGGAATGATCAATGCACAGCTGTAGATTGCAGAGGCTACAAAGATAAGTAAAACTTATGCTGTGACAAAATGAGACATGTTTTATCAAGGGGAGGGGCGGGGGGGGGGGGTTTAGCAGACATACTACATTTTAACCTGTGCAGGGCCACTGTCACTTTTTCAACCTACAAACCTCCTGCAGCGAATCTCAATCACTTTTGAGGCAAACTATAAACCACAAACTATGAACACAACAATGTTTTTGGCAAATCTGATTCCACGGTCTTGCCACAATCTGCTGGCCAGTCTTCCAAAGGAGGATCTGGCCTGGGAGTTACTCTGCTTCTGCCTACATCGCAGAATTTAGCATGGTCTTGACGCCGTAATTTTTGATGACAATGGGTGATGGTGATGCGTCAGATGCTTGAGAAAGTGAAATATTCCTGTCGCTAACTGTAACGCCCGAAAAAACGCAGACTGCAGCAAATAACATTGATGATAAAAGCATACATAACTAAAAGTCATAAAGAAAACTAGACTAGGAGTGGTATGTACATCTACCACAAAGACAACAGCAACAGCAGCAGCAACAACAACAACAACAGTCATAACAACAACAGCAATAATGATAATGATAATAATGATAATGATAACAAGAATAATAATCATACTACTACTACTACTGATGATGATGATGATGATGATGATGATGGTAAAAGCAATGCAATACAATCTAATGCAATGTAATGCAATGCAACACAATTCAATGCAACACAATTCAAGCAACACAATTCAAGGCAACACAACACAACACAACACAACACAACACAACACAACACAACACAACACAACACAACACAACACTACAAGTCATGTACTCAAAACGGAGTAACTGTTTTCTCGAGGGCGACTTTGGCGGTCCGTGCCACAGTTAAAGGTAAGCAACTCTTATCGTAGGGAAACTGTTATAGCCCATACAGAATATTTTCCCTTGGATTTTGTTTTCGTTGCCCGTACCAATATTATCGGCGGAAAAACCCGTTCGAGGCAACAAGTTCGTTTCATGACGCCTTCGTAGGGGAATTTTGTTCGTAAAAGTGTCTGTTAATTATGTGGTGGTCCTTCTCCCCCTCCCCCGAGCCAATAGTGTTCGTAGCTGCATGGAAAGTACAGTTAAACGGCATATATGGGCAGTGTCAGTGCGTGCAGGCAACACTTATTAGCGACCCAAATTTCGTACCGACAACGTAAAAATTTGGTCGAAGAGATGAGAGAATTAACTCATTTCAATATCAAACAAAACGATTATTTATGCGCAATAGCATATCATTCTCATATGACATCGGGTTTCTTGATGTAATTATAGGAGAAAAATAATGATGTACTCGATATTTGTCAAGCAAGACAGAAATGACAACACGATTTCTAAATGTAATACAATAATGACTATTTTATTTGGAATGATCAATGCACAGCTGTAGATTGCAGAGGCTACAAAGATAAGTAAAACTTATGCTGTGACAAAATGAGACATGTTTTATCAAGTGGAGGGGGGGGGGGTGGTGGGGTTAGCAGACATACTACATTTTAACCTGTGCAGGGCCACTGTCACTTTTTCAACCTACAAACCTCCTGCAGCGAATCTCAATCACTTTTGAGGCGAACTACAAACCAAAAACTATAAAAGCAACAATGTTTTTGGCAAATCTGATTCCACGGTCTTGCCACAATCTGCTGGCCAGTCTTCCAAAGGAGGATCTGGCCTGGGAGTTACTCAGCTTCTGTCTACATCGCAGAATTTAGCATGGTCTTGACACCGTAATTTTGGATGACAGTGGGTGATGGTGATGCGTCAGATGCTTGAGAAAGTGAAATATTCCTGTCGCTAACTGTAACGCCCGAAAAAACGCAGACTGCAGCAAATAACATTGATGATAAAAGCATACATAACTAAAAGTCATAAAGAAAACTAGACTAGGAGCGGTATGTAGATCTACCACAAAGACAACAGCAACAGCAGCAGCAACAACAACAACAACAGTCATAACAACAACAGCAATAATGATAATGATAATAATGATAATGATAACAAGAATAATAATCATACTACTACTACTACTGATGATGATGATGATGATGATGATGATGGTAAAAGCAATGCAATACAATCTAATGCAATGTAATGCAATGCAACACAATTCAATGCAACACAATTCAAGCAACACAATTCAAGGCAACACAACACAACACAACACAACACAACACAACACAACACAACACAACACAACACAACACAACACTACAAGTCATGTACTCAAAACGGAGTAACTGTTTTCTCGAGGGCGACTTTGGCGGTCCGTGCCACAGTTAAAGGTAAGCAACTCTTATCGTAGGGAAACTGTTATAGCCCATACAGAATATTTTCCCTTGGATTTTGTTTTCGTTGCCCGTACCAATATTATCGGCGGAAAAACCCGTTCGAGGCAACAAGTTCGTTTCATGACGCCTTCGTAGGGGAATTTTGTTCGTAAAAGTGTCTGTTAATTATGTGGTGGTCCTTCTCCCCCTCCCCCGAGCCAATAGTGTTCGTAGCTGCATGGAAAGTACAGTTAAACGGCATATATGGGCAGTGTCAGTGCGTGCAGGCAACACTTATTAGCGACCCAAATTTCGTACCGACAACGTAAAAATTTGGTCGAAGAGATGAGAGAATTAACTCATTTCAATATCAAACAAAACGATTATTTATGCGCAATAGCATATCATTCTCATATGACATCGGGTTTCTTGATGTAATTATAGGAGAAAAATAATGATGTACTCGATATTTGTCAAGCAAGACAGAAATGACAACACGATTTCTAAATGTAATACAATAATGACTATTTTATTTGGAATGATCAATGCACAGCTGTAGATTGCAGAGGCTACAAAGATAAGTAAAACTTATGCTGTGACAAAATGAGACATGTTTTATCAAGTGGAGGGGGGGGGGGTGGTGGGGTTAGCAGACATACTACATTTTAACCTGTGCAGGGCCACTGTCACTTTTTCAACCTACAAACCTCCTGCAGCGAATCTCAATCACTTTTGAGGCGAACTACAAACCAAAAACTATAAAAGCAACAATGTTTTTGGCAAATCTGATTCCACGGTCTTGCCACAATCTGCTGGCCAGTCTTCCAAAGGAGGATCTGGCCTGGGAGTTACTCAGCTTCTGTCTACATCGCAGAATTTAGCATGGTCTTGACACCGTAATTTTGGATGACAGTGGGTGATGGTGATGCGTCAGATGCTTGAGAAAGTGAAATATTCCTGTCGCTAACTGTAACGCCCGAAAAAACGCAGACTGCAGCAAATAACATTGATGATAAAAGCATACATAACTAAAAGTCATAAAGAAAACTAGACTAGGAGCGGTATGTAGATCTACCACAAAGACAACAGCAACAGCAGCAGCAACAACAACAACAACAGTCATAACAACAACAGCAATAATGATAATGATAATAATGATAATGATAACAAGAATAATAATCATACTACTACTACTACTGATGATGATGATGATGATGATGATGGTAAAAGCAATGCAATACAATCTAATGCAATGCAATGCAATGCATCACAATTCAAGGCAACACAATACGATACAATACAATACAATGCAATACAATACAACGCAACGCAACGCAACGCAACGCAACGCAACGCAACGCAACGCAACACAACACAACACAACACAACACAACACAACACAACACAATACGGAGTAACTGTTTTCTGGAGGGCGACTTTGGCGGTCCGCGCCACAGTTAAAGGTAAGCAACTCTTATCGTAGGGAGACTGTTATAGCCCATGCAGAATATTTTCCCTTGAATTTTGTTTTCGTCGCATTGGAAGTCTGAATCACGACGAGTTCCTTGCCCATACCAATATTTTCGGCGGAAAAACCCGTTCATGACAACGACAATTACGTTTCACGACGCCTTCGTAGGGTAATTTTGTTCGTAAATGTGTCCGTTAATTTAGTGGTGGTTCTCCCCCCGCCCCCTCCCCCGCCAATCGTGTTCGTAGTTGCATGGGTAGTACAGTTGAACGGCATATATGGGCAGTGTCAGTGCATGCAGGCAACACTTATTAGCGACCCAAATTTCGTACCGACCACATAAAAATTTGGTCGAAGAGATGAAAGAATTAACTCATTTAAATATCAAACAAAACGATAATTTAAACGAATAGTAAGTAACACTAGCAGAAGAACAATGACGATAACTTCACAGTTGTTTTAGTGATAAACCCACACTTTTTTTTTTAAAAACGCTTCTAATTTTTCTTCATTTTGGAAACATGTTTTATGTATAACCTGATCATACTGAGTGACCAAAAGAAAGTAATAAAAAATCAAAATACACCGAGTGCTATGAAACAACACGAGAATATCAGCTTCTCCTCCCCACCCCCCCACCCCCTCACTCCCCTTCTGCTCTCTCTCTCTGTACTTTCTTCTCAGCTTTCTCCCCCACCCCCCTCCCATCATCCCTTTGTTCTTCCATCTCTTTTTTTCACGTCCTCAGTTTTCTCCTTTTCCCAGTCTCTCTCTGTAACGGAATGTGAGAGCACATCAACACAGTTGCCATCCTTATCAGTGATGGAAAACGCGTCCTACCGTACAGGAGGTAAAGAGACCAACATTGTTTATAAAATTCTTCAGGCGCAGATTAGGCATGAGGATTCTACGTACGCCTACGTTACTGCGGGATCAATAACTAAAAAAAGACAAACAAACAAAACAAAAAATCATAATAAAATTGCCTTCAGACAAAATTGTGTATTTTTCTCAAGTTAATCGAACACAAACACAGAATTAATTCATAAGTTTTTACACTAAGTTTTATTTGCATGTATTTTTTGTTGTCGTTTATTCAAAGGAAAAGTCTTTCTTGAAATGCTAGTGATGATGGAGCTGTTCCTGTCCACATTAATGTCGAGGACAATGTCCACACACCATGGCTCTTCAACTGGTTTTCCTGCTTTAGTTGGTGGGTTTTATTTTTTGATCTTGTTTTTATGGCGGAAGGTTAGAGGTCAAACTTTAAAAATAAAACATTACGTGCTCACGACTTCGGCATGCAACACCAAGTGAATTTACAGAAGCTGTGATTGTGTCCCACAGTTTCTCTTTCTTCTTGGCAGTTGTGGTGTCGGTCAGAGTCTCGAACAACACAGTGCTATTTTCTTGGACAGTTTCCTGTAAGGCACGTAATTCACCATCAGTAAAATTAATGTCATGTCTTCTTCACTTGTGTGAAGTGAAAGTGGAATTGATCTGCAATCCATTGCTACCGCTCTCTGCCATTTCTATTGCATGTGTTCAGGAAGTTTTAAAAGAAAGGGAAACCCCCAGTAGTGCCACACGCAGCAAAGAAAACGTTCGCGAACGTATCGTGAACCCGGCGTAACTGATTTACGAAATCTTTCATAAGTACATAGAAAACAGGCCTACCAGCAAACTATAAGAAGACAGTTACGAAGACGGATTGCGAGCTCGTTGTGACACGGAGATTCACGTGATAGATATCGTCCGTACTTCAGCTGTTTGAGAGCGAGTCCTATTCTTATGCAGGACATAAACAATCCATCCATCCATCCAGCCAGCCAGCCAGCCAGCCAACCAGCCATCCAGCCATCCAGCCAGCCAGCCAGCCAGCCAGCCATTCATTATTTTAATATGAGCATTGTTTTTCTGCAGTGACTAACTGTATCTTAAGGTGATGACACATGAGCTGTTTTTCCTGTATGGTTGAGAACCATTTGAACCTGTGGCAGTCAGACCTGTCAGTGTGGAATGGACAGAGTGCTACAACGATCCTGTTGTCATTGGTGTGAGGTGAAGGTCACTGCGAGTCTCTGTTTTCCTTATCAGGCATTGGAAGTAAAGGCGAAGAAAGCACATAACTGCCTTGTCCCCATAGTTTTTTGCATTGCTATTCCACAGAACATCATTAACTTGATTCAACTCTATCAAACACTTCCATGCTGAGAGTTTTCTTGTTTCAGCCATATAGGCGTTACTTAATTTTATGACCATTGTTTTGTGAAATTATAATAGGCACAATCTTATTATAATTTACACATATATCACGCCTAAACGAATATTATCCATCAAGGAATTTCACTTACTTTTTGTACACGTCTGACGAGGGTTCGCTGAACCGATCAGGCCTAACAAAAAGTAAGTGAAATTCCTTGATGGATAATATTCGTTTAGGCGTGATATATGTGTAAATTATAATAAGATTGTGCCTATTATAATTTCACAAAACAATGGTCATAATATCAAACACTTCATCTCCTAATAGGCGAGTTTCACGACTTTTCTAGAAGACGCAAATAGGTGTTGGCTCAATGCTGGGCATTGATTGGCTGGCGGATGCTATCCATCCATTGGAAATAGATCACAATCTGTTCAGAACATTCAGGTTGAACCCGATGCCTGGAGTTGTTTGAGACATATGTTTACTATAATAGACAGTTCGTTTAGGGTCCACTTTAGCCTGTCCTCTCGAAAAAACACGGTTGAAACGGTTCATTTATCAGTACCTTTAGCGTTTCCAAGCCTGAAAATCTTCGAAACTTTCTCCAGTGATGTCTTCGAGCTTTGTCTGAATTTCATCAATGGCGTTGTTTAGGGTCCTCTTCTGGTTTTCTGTGATTACAGCAATGTTTTTCTGCCAGTCATGACTGGGCCTGTGTTTCCAACCTTCTGAGTAACGCAAGGCGCAGTGAATCCTAGGAGTGATGATGGTCTCGTTCAAGAAGCGGAAGACGAGGTCTAGTTCATGGCCCAGGTTTTTCATCATGCGACTGTACACCAACACATGCAGGTTGGGAGGCTTGCAATCCGATATCCATGCTCTGTTGAAACTTAGCCATCCGCCTATACGTTCTGAGAGGAACTTGGGCCACTCTGGAAAACAGCAAAGTAAGTAAGGTAGTTGGTTAATGAGATCTTCAGATTCCCACACCCAATTTCTATTCCAAAGACAGCACCTTTATTTCTCCTTGCCTTTGTCTATGCAGGTTTTTTTTAAAGTTCTCTTCAGATCCTTTAATTTGTATTTTATCAAATAACTACTCTTGATTAAAGGCAGAACCCATGCTGGGAAAGGCAAAAAATTGGGTTCAGAAAAGGAAGGGCATGCACAGACTCCATCATTTCCTAAAACACAATTTTGCCAAAAGACAACTGGGCATACAAATTAACACAAAAAACGAACAAAAATCTAAATTAAACTTTGTAGACCAAGGACAACCTTCCAAAGGGTAAGCAGAAATGAGCTGTGGAAAGTGCTAGAATACGAGAGGCTAGGTTTTGGACACATCAGAGTTATCTATGCAAACAACACGATTTCAGCCCATAAACCTGAAGGACCCACTCATTAGCTTTAAGTTCAATCCAGAGTGAGGCAGGACTGTCTTCTGTCACGCTATTGTTTTTTGTTACATGGACGTAACTAAACATGAAGCACATTCTGATGCACAAACTTCGATCGAGGCATAGTCTGCAGATGATCAGAGCCTAGCACAAGAAGGGGAGAAAGAAAAACGGCATGGAACACTACATCAGTCTGAATACCACTTGTGGAAACTACATAATGAAAATCAGCATCACCAAACTCGACAGAATGAAGACTAACAAGTCTTACTGTCAACATTAATGCCACTTAACGGATACAAGTAAATGAAGTCAAGTACCTTGTTAGCATTTTTGCAGAAGATGTAAGTCTGAAAAAGAAGAGTGAAAGCGGAAAGCAAACACTGTCACTTATCAACTTGCAACAGTCTTGAGACACCAGAATATTTCTATTCGGAAAAAAAGCCAAGGTGATCATTCGCATTTCTTTCCTGCCTTGACATATGAATGTCAGACATAAATTCTGACTAGGATCTTTCAGCACAGAATCACCTTCTGTGATTTGGGAAGGGCTGTCAACATGATTAGATGTGACATAATTAAATATGCCAAGATCAGACAAAAGCCAGGAGCAACAGCAATTGCACAATGATAGTCATCAGCAGAAAAGTAAATGGGCAAGTCACTTAATCAGAATTCAACTCCATAAGCTGGCTCACCAAATGTATAACAAAAGGCGACTTGGGGTTAAGGTGACAGGAAGATCATAGAAAACAGGTATCGAGGACATCTCTTCTTCAGGCTTTTTACCCTGCTGTGGACTGTGATCTCTCTCTCTCTCTCTCTCTCTCCCTCCCTCCCTCCCTCCCTCCCTCCCTATCTATCTATCTATCTATCGATCTCTCTCTCTCTTTCCCCTTTCCCCCTCTCTCTCTCTACCCCCTCTCTCTCTATCTCCCCCCACCCAGTGGTGCACAATATGCCACAAATAGACAAATTTGGAAAGAAAAATGGGAGAAAAAAATAATGAAGAAGAAGAAAAAGAAGAACAAAAGTGACGATTGTATGGAAAGTAATACAACAGAAGAGCAGGTGGGCTTGGACATCTAATCATAGTTCCTTGTTTACTCAGCAGTTACACCTATAGCAAACTATTGAACAGGCAGGTCAGGATGTCACATAGCGTAAATCAAGCCCAAACAAATACAAACAAGAATACTCCTTGACACACATCTATACATCCCTGTGAGCAATAGTGATTGCACAACAGCAAACTAAGACAATTTTTCACCCTGAATTGCCTACGAGTCTACACATTCAGTGATTTAGCATTAATATTAGGAAGTTTCTGAGATACTATGACTGAAAACTGCATCAAAGTCCTGCGCTGCTACACCATGATTTGAAAAGAAATGCAGTTCTACCTGTCTCCTCACTCCTACCCCTCCCTGCCTTATGAGCTGCTTCAATACCTTTTCAATAAAAGACACAAAATCTCTGTACAGGGCCTGTTTGTATAACCAAAGTCAAACAAAGAAAATAACTCACTTGTTTTGAAATCATTTGCAGGTCTGATAGTATGGTGAACTGTGTAGCTTTCCGTGGCTTCTTTCCCCAGTCGATTGAAGTCGGCCAGATAAGCCTCGTATGGGTTACGTATCAAGAGAAGGCAGCGATCAAAGGGAAATTGATTGCGGGTTTGCTGTAGCATCACAACATGGACTGGTTATCAGACAATATCACCATAATAACACTTAAGTTATTGTTTCAACGACAGTGTTACCTCCATAAAAAAATTATACACTATATTCACATTCTATACACCATGCCCCATTACATGCTTGTATACAAATGCATGTCTACGTTGATGTCCATTATAAGGATCTTGCTATCTACCGATCCGTCTTTCGATCCACCTATCTATGTATCTATGGATCTGTGGAGTTATGTATGTGTGTATGTATGTATGTATGTGTGTATGTATGTATGTACGTGTGTGTATGTATGTATGTATATATGTATGTATGTATGTATGCATGCATGTATGTATGTATGAATGCATATATGTATGCATGCATATATGTTTGTATGTATGTATGCACGTATGTATGTGTATGTATGTATGTATGTACGTATGTATGCACGTATGTGTGTATGTATGTATGTACGTATGTATGTATGTATGTGTGTATGTATGTATGTGTGTATGTGTGTATGTATGTATGTATGTATCCATCCATCTATCTATCTATCTGTCTGTCTATCTGTCTGTCTATCTGTCTGTCTATCTATCTATCTATCTATCTATCTGTCTGTCTATATGTCTGTCTATCTGTCTGTCTATCTGTATGTCTATCTGTCTGTCTATCTATATGTCTGTCTATCTATCTATCTATCTGCCTGCCTGCCTGTCTGTCTATTTATGTATCTATCCACAATACATACACATATATGTAAATACATACATACATACAAACATACATACAAACATGCATGCATACAAACATGCATACAAACATACATACAAACATACATACATACAAACATACATACATACATACATACAAACATACAAACATACAAACATACATACATACATACATACATATACATACATACATATACATACATACATATATACATACATATACATACATACATACATACATGTATACATACATACATACATACAATACATACATACATACATACATACATACATACATACATACATACATACATACATACATACATACATACATAAGTACGTATCTATGTACGTACGTAGTACATACAGCTACAGACATAAGCTTGTCTTTTCCTGATCTTCAGTAAAGTTCTTTTTGTGTTTGCTTGTTTCGAGATTGTCTGGTTTGTTGTCTTTACTGTCGATGGAAATCTTGACATTCTTCTTAGAAACCACATTTCAGCAGCTTCGATCTTGTTTTTGACTTTGTTTGTTGATTGTCCAGGCCTCACATCTGCACACCAGTATTTGTTCTATATAGCACTGCAACGCTCTCTTCGTGATGTCCGTTGATAGGTACTTGTTGGTAAATACGCTTTTCATTTTCTGGATTGCTGTTTTCGCTTGGCCAGTTCTGCTGAATATTTCTAATGTGCATCTGCGTCTGTTGAGATGATTGTTCCCAGATACTTAAATTATGAACTATTCTCAATGTTTTGCTACTTATTGTTATTTCACAAGAGGAAATTGCTTGTTTTTTCTGATTACCCTGACGTACTATTTAGTTCTAGCCCCTTATGTCTGTTTTCTATTTCTATTATATTCATACAATTTTGTATGTCTTTTCATGTTTTCTGCAATTAGAACGGTGTAATTTGCATAAAGAAGATTGTTTATTATTTTTCCTCCAACTTTTTTCCCTTGGTATATTGCTAGCTTTCTTATGATGATTTCAATATAGAGCGAAAACAAATCTGATGACAGAACACATCCTTGTCTAATCCCCTTTTTTGATATTTTGAAAAAAGCTTATATCATTTTCTACTCTCATTGCTTCTGTTTGTTCCCAATATCTATTCCTCATTATTCTTTGATCTTTTCCATCAACATTGAGCTTTTCCAGATGGTTGGTTAATTCTTCATGTCTTACCCGATCAAAGGTCTTGGTACAATCAACAAAACATAAATGCAGATCATCATTCAACTCAGCTGATCTTTCTAGAAGAGTTCATGGTATATATATATATATATCATCCAGTTCTTCTCTGCATTTCTTTCTACTCTACGGATTTTTCCACAGGCTTCATTATTGAGTTTTTCAAAATGTTTTTAATACTATATATGTAGTATTAACAGTTCCTTTCCGTTCAACAAATCCACATTGTTCATCTAATATTTCTGGTTTGAGTCTATTTCATGTCCTCATCATGATTGTCCTGTCTAAAATCCTTGTCACGTTATCATCAAGCTGATTGTACGATGGAGATGGCCCCTGCTCTTTTTGAAAGTGCAATGACAATTTTTACAGATCTGTGGGGATTATTTCTGTATCATAAATTCCAGTTGTGAAGACTGTTATTTTTCAGTACCAAATTAATTTTGAACCTCAATCATTTTATACAAATATTGTCGGGTCCTGGGGCTTTTTCATCGCTGCTTTAACTTCATCTTTTATTATTGGTGGTCCTTCAAAATTTTTTTGATAAAGATTCCCTCCTTTCTTCCACCGTCAAAAATGTTTTCAATGTACTCTCCCTATCTAATATTTTGTCCTTTTTTTCGTAGTAATTGAACAACGTTTGATTTTAAGCAACCAGTTGATGTGAGTGTCTTTTTCCTGTGCATAATTTTTTCCGTATTTCTGTACATAACCTTAGGGTCTGTTTTGTGTCAGTATTCTATTTCTTTGCACTTTGTTTCCAGCCAAGCTTCCCTAACTTCATTGTACTAACTGCTGATCTCCTATCGATCTTTTTGCGTTTTTTCTCTTTTCTGTTTACTTCTTACGTTCATCCATCACGTTTAAAATTTTTTTTTATCATCCAGTTCTTCTCTGCATTTCTTTCTACTCTACGGATTTTTCCACAGGCTTCATTATTGAGTTTTTCAAAATTGTCTGTTGTTCCACACTGTCTCCAACAGTGTTCCAAAGTATTCACTTTGTTTTGAACACATATCAGTTTGCACGACGCTTTAGTTTGATACTATTCTTGGTTTGTCTTATTCTCTTTAGTTTCAGCTTAAATTTTCCCGATAAAGGATTACGGGCACTGTTGCAGTCTGCGATGGCATATTTTTGCTATCAGTAAGGAATTTCTAAATCTCTTATTTATCAGATGGTAATAATTCGCTAGATTCATCCATGTTCGTTTTCTTCTATTAGGATGCTCAAACCAAGTGTTTCGTATAATGAATTTATTTACTTGTGCCCACTCAACAAGCTCCTTTCCCCCTTTCATTCTGTGTACCCAGGCAATGAGGTCCAACTATATCATTGACTTTTTCCTGTCCTACTTTAGCATTAAAACCCACCGTTACAATTGTAACGTCCTGTGATATATACTGAGCCTTGGCTGTCTCTAATTCTGCATAAAAGTTGACAATTCCTTCCTCAGCACTTGCGTATGTTGGTGCATATGCTTGGACGATGTGGAAATAAAAACGGTTTGCCCTCCAATCTAACTAGCAAAACGCGGTCTGATACGGCCCAGTATCCTATGACAGGCTTTGATTTGTCATTTTCCCTAATGATGCCTACCCTTCCTTCATGTATGTTTCCTCCAGAAAATATATTTTCATGTTGGCCTGATGTCATCATGCCTGCTCCCTTCCATCTCACTTCTGTTCCTAAAATATTGACATCGCCTTTCTGTTTGTATCTTGATATTTTCTAGTTTTCACTTCACGTGCATTATCCTGGCATTCCATGTTGCACTCGTGATATTTTTATAAGGTTAATAGCAATAACTTGACTACGGTCTGGTGTCACCTGCTTACCATGACTTACCCTACTGGATGAAGGTGCTCTAGTGGAGCCCCTATTTATGACTTTCACCTTACTTTTAGTATTTTGTGACATGATTTTTTTTACGGAAGATACGACGGCGTATTCGTTGCATTCCATCAGATTTTCTGTCAGGGTTTGCTCCCTTAGCTTTAGTATCTCTCGAGACAACCATGAGGCGGTAGTGCTATTTACCCACACGAAAATGTAAGTACTGTAAATACTGTAACTTTCTGATTTTTTCTGATGTATGTACGCATACGTATCCTCAGGGTACGTACAGACGAACTGAAGAAATTGTCCAGAGGAAAAAGACACGCACATCAACTGATTGCTTAAAATCGAAAGATGGCACGCTTGTCATGGAAAAGGACAAAATACTGATTGCTTAAAATCGAAAGATGGCACGCTTGTCATGGAAAAGGACAAAATATTAGATAGATGGGGAGAGTACATTAAAGACCTTTTTGAAGATGACAGAAACGAAGAACACATTATAAGAAAGAACTTTGAAGGACCACCCATAATGAAAGATGAAGTTAGAGCAGCACTGCTAAAGATGAAACCAGGAAAAGCCCCAGGACCAAACAACATTACTACGGAGATGATTGAAACACTGGAGGAACTTGGTATTGAAAAAATAACAGTCCTCCTAAATGAAATTTACGACACTGGGAAAATCCCAAAAGATATGTCAAAATCAATTTTTATTGCACTTCCAAAGAAGACAGGGGCTATAGAATGCAAACTCCATTGCACAATCAGTTTGATGAGTTATGTAACAAAACTCTAATTAAGAATAATCATGATGAGGATAAGGAATAGAATCAAAAGAGAAATAGCAGAAGAACAGTGTGGATTTGTGGAAGGGAAAGGAACTATTAATGCCATATACATCCTAAGAACTATAATAGTGAGGTCAATCAAGATGAATGATGATTTATATTTATGCTTTGTTGATTATACCAAGGCTTTCGATCGGGTAAGACACGAAGAATTGATCAACCAACTAGAAAGACTCAGTATTGATGGAAAAGATCCACGAATAATCAGAAACATGTACTGGGAACAAACTGCTGCAATGAGAATAGAAAACGATATAAGCTCTTTCCAAAACATCAAAAGAGAAGTAATAATAATAATAATTACAATATTTATATAGCGCAAAATCTTGATAAAATCAAATCTAAGCGCTGAAACACACACACACGCACGCACGCACACACACGCACGCACGCACGCACACACACGCACCCACGCACACAACACACACACACACACACACACACACACACACACACCACACACACACGGCTATAAATGGGGAGAAAGAATAAAAACAATGGAAAATTATAGAGAGCATATTATATACAATTATATATTGCAATGTGATTCCCCTCCGAGTGGAGACAGGCTGCAGAGGGGATTGAGTGAGGTCAGGATTTTATGCAGAGGAGAAAAGGTGAGTTTTGAGAGCGGACTTGAAGGAGACAAAAGTAGGTTGCTGACGGACTGAGAGAGAAAGTTTGTTCCAGGAGAGCGGACCAGAAACAGAGAAGGCTCGTGGACCATAGGTATTGAGCTTAGTGCGTGGAAAGCGAAAAGTCAGAGGATCGGAGGCAGAGCGGAGGGTACGTGAGGGAAGATAGATCTCAAGTAGGCTTGACAGGTAATCGGGGGCTGCGTTATTGAGGCTTTTGTAGCACATGGTGTCTAGTTTGTACTGTATGCGCTTTGATACAGGGAGCCAGTGAAGTTGTGCCAGGAGAGGAGATATGTGTTCAGCTTTTTTCTTTTTGAGTACAAGGCGTGCAGCATTGTTTTGAATGCGCTGTAGGATGTGAGTGGTGGAGGCAGGAAGACCGGACAGGAGTGAAGTCAGACAGGGTTGTGTTTTGTCACCAGATCTGTTTTCACTTTACTGTGAAAACATGAGAAACCTAGAGGAAGACCCTGGATAAAAGGTTGGAGGAAAAATGATAAACAACATTCGATACGCAGATGACACCATGCTAATTGCACAAAATGAAAGGGACCTACAAAACCTTGGGAATATACTGGAAATAGAAAGCAAAGGTAAGGGGTTGGAACTAAACAGCAGAAAGACTGAAGTCATGGTGATCACTTAAAAACATGAAATCCCCTCATGCAAAATAACAGCAAACGGCACAACCTTGAAACAGGTTGATAAGTTTAAGTACCAGGGAACGATCATTTCACCAGACGGCAGATGCACATCAGAAATAACCAGCAGAACCGGCCACGCCAAAACAGCATTCAAGAAGATGAAAAGCATTCTTGCCAACAAATGTCTGTCAATTAACATCAGGAAGAGAGTTCGTGAATGTTATATAGAACCAATACTGTTATACGGTTGTGTGGCGTGGACAGTCAACAAACAAAGCCAGAAAGAGATTGAGGCAGCTGAGATGTGGTTTCTAAGAGGAATGTTGAGAGTTCCATGGACAGCAAAGAAAACAGACGAGACAGTCTTGATGGAAGCAGACACAAGATCATTCATAAGGAAGATTAGGAAAAGACAGGCAACATTTATACGCAATTTTATGAGGAAAGAGGAATTGGAGCACCTGGTCACAACGGGAAAGCTGGAGGGAAAGAGAACACGAAGTAGACCCAGGGAGAAGATACTAGACGGACTTGCAGAGTGGCTGAAGACAAAGAGGGTGGAAGAGATGCTTGAGGCAACAAGAGACAGAGACAGATGGAAGTCCATGATCGCCTACGCCATGCAACAAGGCACCTGATGATGATAATGAGTATTAGTAGTAGTAGTGGTGGTAGTAGTAGTAGTAGTAGTAGTTGAAGTAGTAGTAGTAGTAGTAGTAGTAGTGGTGGTAGTAGTAGTAGTAGTAGTAGTTGAAGTAGTAGTAGTAGTAGTAGTAGTAGTTGAAGTAGTAGTTGAAGTAGTAGTAGTAGTAGTTGAAGTAGTAGTAGTTGTAGTAGTAGTAGTAGTTGAAGCAGTAGTAGTAGTAGTAGCAGTAGTAGTAGTAGTAGCAGTAGTAGTAAAG
Source organism: Monoplex corrugatus (assembly GCA_030674185.1). Classification (NCBI taxonomy): domain Eukaryota; kingdom Metazoa; phylum Mollusca; class Gastropoda; order Littorinimorpha; family Ranellidae; genus Monoplex; species Monoplex corrugatus. The sequence continues at coordinate 55,296,032 of JAPXFY010000016.1, read as the reverse complement.
ATCTCTGGTGAGAGCTGGACAGCACAAGGACCTTAGAGGAAAACATCATCAAGTAAATGTTTTGGCCCTTGACTCCTGACACTCTAAGGGGGCTGGGCTGCATCGAGGTCATGACTCTTGAATTAGTTTACATGTTGTTTGATTTACAATCTAAATAATATTTTATCAGTATCATTTTGTACATAATGACATGTACACAAATGGTACGGTTCTTTTCTTGATTCAATATTTGTGTGATGAGTTGTCAATACTGTTTGCATGAAATAACACATGTAATAATAAAGTATTTTTGCATCTAGTCTTTTATATTAGACGTTTTTGTTTCCTGTACGTGAGGCAATGGATGGACGAAAAAAAAGTATAGTGCTTGTTTATTACCGGAGGAAATATAACAAAGAAAGGCTAGTTTAATAACCAAATAACTAAAACTAGTCAAATATACAACTATAACAACGACAGCAACACACCCTTTATCAGATTATTATGCATGTGTAAGTGTGTAAGACGGAAAGCTAACCATCTAGCCAGCCCCCCCCCCCCAACCCCCGTCATGTGGGGATGTCGGGGGCTCTTTCAATATAAATAGTATCTCCACCTTCTGGAAATTCTGCGCTATAAACTGCTTCTTTTCTGTCACTGTCTTTGTTTCTGCCTACTTTCTTTGCTCTCCGTCATTTCTTCCTATAATTGTCTGCCTTGTTGGTCCATTCCCCTTGTATGTTTTTGATAAAGTCTTACAAAATTTCTCTTTAGGAGTAGTAACTGGGTACATGTATTAAGTGCATTTTTGGCTCAAGGGAAATGAGATATGCGGAAGCAATTTAAGATAACTTAGGCTCGTTTTTCTGTATCTTTTAGAGTCCTTAGTTATCTTTAAATTTGTATTCAGGTTTGTTTTTAAACCCCGGTGCGATAAATTGGACGGAGTGATCAACGTCAGGGGTATCTCCTCAGATTATGTAGGTGAATGCATTGATACGTGCACTGAATTTTCTTTTCCTTTTCTCCTGTTGAAGTGTGGGGCATGTTTCGAAACAGTTGTAGCCATGACAAGGCTCTATGCAAGTGGCTGGGCTTTGAACAAAAATACCAATAACACCATCAACATTAACAACACTAACGATAAGCCAGCCACCCAGCCAGCCAGAGAAACATATAAAAACAAAATGCACATATGTTATGTGTTGTAAGGATTCCCACTGTATAAATTCACTCAATAACAAAAGGATTCTCCCAATAGTGAAGGGATTCAATAACTAAGTAGGGATTCGTTTAGAAGGGATAAGCTCAGAAGGGATTCGCTTGGTAGGGATTCACTCAGTGAAATCTTTCAGTAAGGATTAATTCTGTAGGGATTCACTCAGTGAGGTCTTTCAGTAAGGATTCATTCAATACGAATTTATTCACTATGGTGTCGCTCATCAGGCATTCATTTAGTAGAAATTCACTCAGTAGGAATTTATTCAGTAGGGATTCACTCAGTAGTGATTCATTCACTAGGATTCATTCAGTAGGGTGTTGGTCAGTAGAGATTCAATCAGTATGGAGTCATTGAATAGACATTCACTCAGTAGGGATTCACTCAGTAGCGTGTTGCTCAGTATGGATTCATTTAGTAGGGATGCACTCAGTAAGGATTCATTCAGTAGGGTGTCATTCAATAGGGATTTATTTAGTAGGGATTCATTCAGAAGGGATTCAGTCAGCAGGGATTCACCTAGTAGGATGTTGCTCAGTAGAGATTCACATAGTAGGGATTCACTCAATAGGGATTCATTCAGTAGGGTGTCACTCAGTAGGGATTCATTTAGTAGGGATTCACTCAGTAAGGATCCACACAGCAGGGATTCACATAGTAGGGATTCATTCAGTAGGGATTCATTTAGTGGAGATTTGCTCAGTAGGTATTCATTCAATAGGGATTCGTTCAGTAAGGATTCATTCAGTAGGGTGTCCCTTAGTAGGGATTCACTCAGTATGGAGTCACTCAGTAGGGAGTCACTCAGTAGGGAGTCATTGAGAAACGAGTCGCCCAGTAGGGATTCTTTCCTTAGGGATTCACTAAGTAGGATTCACTAAATAGAGATTCTGTCGGTAAGGTTCACGTAACAGGGATTTGCTTCCTGCAAGTATTCGCTCAGTAGGGAAGGGATTCGCCCACTAACGATAGAAAGTGCTAAGTAGGGAATAAAACGGCAGAGATTCGTTCAGTAGGGAATCGCTCAGTTACGTTGAAACAATAGGGATTTGCTCAGAAGCATGTGCTCAGTAGGGTTCAATATGTCAGGATTCACTCTGTAGGACAGCAAAACCCATTTACTTACGTCAAACGTTGCGTGGGTCTTGACTGCAATCACTCTGTACACCTTTCCCTCGGGATAAATGTTGACTGTTACCTCTATGTTATATAGCGAGGCTGTCAATAACCCTGTGAAAAACAACCAATCAATCAATTAAGCAAACAAACATAAACTAAGATGGTCAAGGCATTCCTTTTTATATATTGCACAAAACATTATCACTTAAAAGATAGATTTTGTTCTTCTCTAAGTCACTGTGACCTTAAAAAAAATTTAGCTGGCATAAAACTTGACGTGTATCGAGGACGATGGTGGGCTCCCCTCACAAAAGTGGAAAGAGTTTTTTTTTTGTCTTGTCAGAAGTTCCTGAGCATGTCTTGGTTACGCACTTTCTTCATCAAGTGCCGATTTTAGGCACTTAGATTATATTTATTTATTGTTTTAGTTTTATTCATTTTCTGTTTTTTCTCTGACTTACTCCGGTGCCTATCCTTCCAAACCTACACATTGACGAGTTCTCAACTGTCCACACCTGTGACTAAATTTTGGTGAAGATCCATTCTTAAATAGCTGACACATACTGCTAACACGATTTTCTGTTAGACAGACACACACAAAAAGACAAACCTCTCTCCGTTCGATATGAAATAATCTCTCTTTACAAAAAAAGCAAACACCGTTTACTACTACTACTACTACTACTAATAGTAGGAGTACTGCTACCACAACAACTACTACTACTGCTACTACTACTACTATTGCTACTTCTTCTTCATCTACTTCTTCTATTACTAATAATCAGATGCATGTAGGGATTAGTAGGTTTTCATTCAGTAGGGTGTCGCTCAATAGGGATTCACTTAGTAGGGATTCACTCAGTAGGGATTCATTCAGCAGGTATTCACTCAATACGTTCCTTCTCAGTAGGGTCTTCTTTTTCTTTCTTCTTCTTCTTCGTCTTCTTCTTCGTCTTCTTCTTCTTTCTTCTTCTTCTTCTTCGCATTCTTCTTCTTTTTCTTCTTCTACTTCTTCTTCTACTTCTTCTTCTTCTTCTTCTTCAACACGCGAAGCCAGAAAGACGATTGAGGCAGCCAAAGTGTGGTTTCTAAGAAAAATGTTGAGAGTTCCACGGTCAGCCAAGAAAACAAACGAGACAGTCTTGATGAAGGCAGACAGTAGAAGATTATTGATAAAGAAGGTAAGGAAAAGACAAGCAACATTCATAGGACATTTTATGAGGAAAGGAGAATTAGAGCACCTGGTCACAACAAGAAAGCTGGAAGGAAAGCGAACACCATGTACACCCCCAGGGAGAAAATATTGGACGGACTTGCAGAGTGGCTGAGGACAGAGAGGGTGGAAGATAAGGGATAGATTCGTATGGAGGGCCATGATCACTAACGCCATGTGGCAGGGCACGTGATGATGATGATGATGATGATGATGATGATGATGATGATGATGTTGATGATGTAGTGGAACGTGCCAAGAAGCAAGCTTAGAAGAAGAAGAAGAAGAAGACGAATGGAAGGAGGAGGAGAAGGAGAAGAAGAAAAAGCAGAAGAAGAAGAAGAAGAAGAAGAAGAAGAAGAAGAAGAAGAAGAAGAAGAAGAAGAAGAAGAAGAAGAAGAAGAAGAAGAAGAAGAAAAGTAAAAAAGTAAAAAAGTAAAGAAGTAAAGAAGAAAAGAAGAAAAGAAGAAGAAGAAGAAGAAGAAGAAGAAGAGAAGAAGAAGAAGAAGAAGAAGAAGAAGAAGAAGATGATGATGATGATGATGATGATGATGATGATGATGATGATGAAGAAGATGAAGAAGAAGAAGAAGATGAAGATGAAAGACGAATAACAAGAAGAACAAGGAGATAAACAGACAGAGGGACACACAGACAGACACACAGACTGACAGACAAACCTGAGGCAGTAGTCAAGAGATATCTAGTCCAGGTATTTCCAGACCCTGGGTAACTGGCAAGGGCAGTGCTGCGTATTCTCCTCAGCGTGAACCCCCCAGTGTCTGGCAGTGGGCAGAGACTTTCTTGCTTTTCGAATGTGTTCATACTCAGTGGCCTTGGAACATCTTGGTTTGTGCTGATGCTGAACACGACATTAATTGTTCAGATGACAATATAAGTTCTTTATTCTCATGCACGTTTTTAAGCATACATTTCGAAGAAAGAACACAGGCCAATATCATTACCAAAGCATCTTACAATGGCATCACATAATATCAACTCAACATACATGTACGTTATAAATAAAATTTTACTGTAGCCATTTGAGTGACAGAAGAACCAGCCAGAAGCCATTAAAAGTGGCATGATGACAGCACGATAAAGATAAAAAGATAAGAAAACCCAAACAAATGGCAGAAGAAAACCTGGGAGTAATAAAACAGGATGGCCTCCTTGATATACACAAACCTGGTGCCTGCAGCTAATATGTTCAATTCCAAACCTGCTCAGCCATCTAATGATGTACGATATCAACAGTACAATAATGGAATCGATGGAGGCCAAAAATCAAGAAACACATAATGAAAACGTTTTGTGTTCCACCTTGTCTCACTGGCGTTGCGCTCTATTATCGCCAAAGAAAGCTGAAGCTACTCTTAAAGGCCATCGTTGAAAGGCACAAAGGCAGAGGCCAGGCTTCGAAGACGAATGAAGACTCGGAAGACATGGTCATAAGATCAATCCAGCTCACGCTGAAAACTGCAAGAAAAATGAAGAGTTAGGGAAGCAATATATGCAGCAAAGGAAAGCCTTGAGGTTAGAGAAATATTGCGACACACACAAACCAACAGACAAAGTCTAGGATCAACAAAAATGAAATGGTGGTCAGATGCCAGGGTAAAAACAACACATAGTAATACAATATTATATAAAAAGATGAGACTGCCAAAAATCCAAAAGGCAGTCCAGCAAAGCGACTGGGAGCAATGGACAACATGAGAAAGTGCACCGCAAAGAAGTTTTATTCAGAACATTTTTTTTAATCATGTGGCCCAATTCAGGTTCAGTTTAATCTTCAAATCTATATGTGAACCTCCCACCACGAAATCAATCTTAACTAGCATTTGGGTTATTTTGATATATATATATATATATATATATATATATATATTATATATATATATATATATATATTACTGGAAAGTGTACATTCTGCTGATTATTTTGGTACTCGAATAAAGAAAAAGCTTGTACTCAAAAAAATGTAGAAGTTATGTATGTTTTGAAGTCATTAAGTTGTATGACGGCCATTTTGAGAAAATGGCCTCTAAAGTTTGTGTGTGCTCTCCTACACATTTTCCTTAAATTTCTTTATTTGGTGGCTTTGACCCAGTTTTTTTTAAATTTTCGCTGTCATTATCTGAAAGGTGCACCAAAGAGCTTTCCATCAGTATATTACATGTGCGGGTACTGTACAGGTTACGGTTTATAATAAGAGACAAAAATAGGTACTTTTGGTAGGACATTGTATTCTTTCTGCTGCGATCAGTGCATTAAAATGCCGATTTAAACTGATCAATAATATCTTTTTTAAGAAAAAGATTTCTGTGGACGATAGATTATAGTCTACAGAAATCAATTTTGAGAAAAAGTCAAAACACCCCAGATAAACCCTCAGTCACCTTTTCAACTCCTAGTGCTGTTCGACTGACTGCGAGTTAAGACTGATTTCGTGGTGGGAGGTCAAATATACAAACTCTTGTCTCCTAATGGAAATCTGGTAAACTGGAACAATTCAGATTATCCTGCGTGTCCACTGTGCCAGGGCAACCAAGTGGAACAAGTAGTGCTAAAGAAGAAAAGTAGACATCGAGGCACAGTTAAGGCGATCGGTACAGGCAGAGGAGAAACCACCACTCAAGCTCTTTTACAGGCGACAGCAAGCTGCGACTTGAAAAGGTATCAACAGTTTAAACCAGCACGAAAGCGGGATCCATAGGATGGAGTGGATGACTAGGAGCGCACAGCAAATATTTCAGAATGAAAATACCAAAAACAACAACAACAACAACAAGAAAGAACAAACAAACAAAAAATAGAAGAAAGAAAGAAAGAAAAAAGATCGTCAACAATAGTGGCGTTAAGGCCGGATATAGTGTTTTACACCCTTCTCCCAGTCATCAAAATAAAACAATTCTGATCTAATTCACTGTGCCGTATACAGGTAGAATGCAGGAAGTCTGTTTTTACATAACTAAAAAGTATGCGAGTTTAGCCAGTAATTTGAGAAAATCCCACTTCCAAGACAAAGCCCTTGCCGCAGAGATTAATGCAAGCAGTTGGTATGTACATCTGCCTACGAGCTCTGAAAACAGCTCTCGGTTTTTGAGAAGGAAAGGGCCAATGCCGTAAAGGCAATGGCTGAAGCAGCTGTAAAGAATTGATCTTTTAGAAGAAATATGAACTTTATAAGGCTTAAAGTGACCCTATGTACAGCAAGTGTCTGATAGCTAAGTGGTTAAGACATGTCACAGTGGTGACTTGGCCTTAAGGCGCCTGACCACACTGGAGGTAGGGGTTCGAACAAGCATGGAGGAAAGCTAATTAACGACTGCAGACGGGTATCCAAGGATCATGACCTGGATGTGGCCTGGCCCAATTAAAGTGTAAGGTCTGGACTAAGGGTTGAAATACATACTCATTGTGTTCTCCTCCTTTGAGGATCTTCAGCTGCCCAGCTGTCCTCAGAGTTTCTTGTCACTATATAGAAGCAAGCACACTATTCAATCAATTTAAAATGTTACTATGTATACATCAAATTTCAAAAAAGCTAGAAATGTTATCCCTCCAAAATCAACTTCAACACAACAAAGGCGCTCAAATGTAGTTTTTCACAATTCGAATCCAGATATTTAAAATTGTTGATGTAAATTTTTACCTCTTAAATGGTTTGCTGCAGCAAGTTTTCTTCTTGGTTGTTACCGATCTGTGTATTTTGTTTATTATGCATTCTGTGTACATTTCATTAACTTTCATGTGTCTGCCAGATAAATCTTCTATTACACTTAGCAGGATCGTAATACGTCAGTGTATTCTGATCGTAGTCTTCGTAGGATCAAAATGAGAAATAGTGCGTCTTTTTATTTCATTTCTGACAATCATTATCATTATTATCGTTTAAAGCCCAGCTGACTGGGTAAAGGTAATGAATGAGACTTTGTGCAGCTAAAAAGGCCATGGTTGTGCTGGTCAGTATGGGTATATATATGCATTCGTAACTGTTTCTGATTTATTTGAATAACTACGATTAAGAAGTAATTTCATACTCGAACTTTTCTTATTCTAGTTGGATTTTACTAGAGAGAGAGAGAGAGAGAGAGAGAGAGAGAGGAGAGAGAGAGAGAGAGAGAGACAGACAGACAGACAGACAGACAGACAGATAGACAGTCACAGACACAGAGACAGACACACAGACAAACAGATAGACAAACAGAGAGACAGACAGACAGACAGAAAAGGGCTCATACAAGCATTCAGATAGACAAACGGACAGGTTGTCTGACCCATAATAATGTAAATGGTCCGTCGTCAGGAGCAGACCAAGAAGGACAACACAGGAAAACACAGCCACCGTAGTCACAGCTACTGCCCCTTTACTGGCGACCATTTTTTTCTTTTTCACTTGAAGTGGTCACGTAAAGTGAACGTGCGCGTCGTCACTTGGATATTTCACGTGCACTCTTTATGCGGGATCAAATTACAGCTGGCCACTACACAGTCCATGCATATATCTGTAACGAAAGGGGACAGAAGAATAATTCATCATAATGACAATAAAATAAATTAGTGACAAACAGGTTTCTTTTCTTCCCATCTATCTATCTAGCTAGCTAGCTAGCTATCTATCTAGCTATTTACATATTTTTCTATCTGTTTTTCTATCTATCTTTCTATCTATCTGTCTATCTGCCCATTTTTTGCTTGTGGCAATTATATAAACTGTGGGTTGCTCTGTCCAAGAAAGCATGTTGGTATGTACAGTTACATGGAATGTGGGCTGCTCTCTCCCAGAAATATATATTTGTATATACAGACATATTTATTATCTGTGTGTGTATCAGGCTTGCTAAGACCTGATCATGCTAAGAGGGATAGACAGAATTTACAGACCTATTTACTTATCTCCCCAACACACAGTAATGGTCAACGAACAACTATTTTTCATTCACCCATATTTAATAGCTGTCATTCAACAATACAGGAGTTCACAAATTACACATTAACATATATCTTAAACAAAATTATTCACTGGAAACAAACAAAAAATCATCCAAGGGGCATCTCAAACAGATACCTCGTACAAAATTCATCCACGGGGCATCTAAAAAAAGATACACACGGAATTCATCCACGGGGCATCTCAAACAGATACGTTGCACAAAAGGTCATCCACGGGGCATCTCAAACAGATACGTTGCACAAAAGGTCATCCAAGGGGCATCTCAAAGAAGTACACAAGATCATCCACAGGGCATCTCAAACAGATATGTTGAACAAAAGGTCATCCACGGGGCATCTCAAAGAGAAACTCAAAAATCATCCACGGGGCATCTCAAAGAGATACACACAAAATTCATCCACGGAGCATCTCAAACAGATACGTTGAACAAAAGGTCATCCACGGGGCATCTCAAAGAGATACTCAAAAATCATCCACGGGGCATCTCAAACAGATACACACAAAAACCATCCACGGGGCATCTCAAACAGATACGTTGAACAAAAGGTCATCCACGGGGCATCTCAAACAGATACACACAAAAATCATCCACGGGGCATCTCAAACAGATACACACAAAAATCATCCACGGGGCATCTCAAACAGATACGTTGAACAAAAGGTCATCCACGGGGCATCTCAAACAGATACACACAAAAATCATCCACGGGGCATCTCAAAGAGATACACACAAAAATCATCCACGGGGCATCTCAAACAGATACACACAAAATCACCCACGGAGCATCTCAAACAGATACACACAAAATTCATCCACGGGCATCTCAAACAGATACACACAAAATTCATCCACGGGGCATCTCAAACAGATACGTTGAACAAAAGGTCATCCACGGGGCATCTCAAACAGATACGTTGAACAAAAGGTCATCCACGGGGCATCTCAAACAGATACGTTGAACAAAAGGTCATCCACGGGCATCTCAAACAGATACGTTGAACAAAAGGTCATCCACGGGACATCTCAAACAGATACACACAAAAGGTCATCCACGGGGCATCTCAAACAGATACACACAAAAGGTCATCCACGGGGCATCTCAAACAGATACACACAAAAGGTCATCCACGGGACATCTCAAACAGATACACACAAAAGGTCATCCACGGAGCATCTCAAACAGATACACACAAAAGGTCATCCACGGAGCATCTCAAACAGATATGTTGCACAAAAGGTCATCCACGGAGCATCTCAAACAGATATGTTGCACAAAAGGTCATCCACGGAGCATCTCAAACAGATACGTTGCACAAAAGGTCATCCACGGGGCATCTCAAACAGATACGTTGCACAAAAGGTCATCCACGGAGCATCTCAAACAGATATGTTGCACAAAAGGTCATCCACGGAGCATCTCAAACAGATATGTTGCACAAAAGGTCATCCACGGGGCATCTCAAACAGATATGTTGCACAAAAGGTCATCCACGGGGCATCTCAAACAGATATGTTGCACAAAAGGTCATCCACGGAGCATCTCAAACAGATATGTTGCACAAAAGGTCATCCACGGGGCATCTCAAACAGATATGTTGCACAAAAGGTCATCCACGGAGCATCTCAAACAGATATGTTGCACAAAAGGTCATCCACGGAGCATCTCAAACAGATATGTTGCACAAAAGGTCATCCACGGAGCATCTCAAACAGATATGTTGCACAAAATTCATCCACGGGGCATCTCAAACAGATATGTTGAACAAAAGGTCATCCACGGGGCATCTCAAACAGATATGTTGCACAAAAGGTCAAGGACACTATCAAATTATAACAAAACATAAACTCTTAAGATTTGGTTAATTAAGCTATCAGCTGAAATGGGCTCGAAGTCAGGTATAAGCAACCACTACGTTGTCCAAGGCAGGGCAAATGATTGAACTTAGCCCTCACCAGATTTTACTAACATATGAAGGTGACAATTTCACTACCCATAACGACGCACACACATGATATCCACAGACGCCATCAGACACTCCTTGAACAGTTTTGTTTGAACGACGACCAGGAACTGCAGCACGTAGCAAACACTCGAGGAAGAAAATCGCTGAGCCGCCAGTGCTTGCACGGAGTTCCGATGAAAGATGGTCGATGGTGGATTTCGTGCTGTGCAGGTTGCAGGGCACCATTCTACAAGTAAGGCCACAAGAACACGGGATGCAAACAATGAATTACATGAACCGTTTACCAAGGACTGGTCCCAGGAATGGTCAAAGGGGGCGAGTCACCTATAGAAAATACTAATAATCGGTGGTTGACTACATATCACAGGAAAAGAAATAATCCCTCTCCTACATCACATTTTAACGGGACGAGCGAACACACAAATCATCAGACACACCAAGACAAACCGATAATATGGGCGCGACTGAAAAGACTCATCTGCAATTACCAATAAAGCCCTTAAGGGACAAACTCCACATGAAATGAGACAGTAAAACGTAATCACGACTATGGGCCCAAAACACCAAAACATCGACTGGCCCTTAATGATAGCCACACTTACATACTGGAACTGAATAATAGTCACCTGCCATTTTATCCTTAACTTCATTTGTCAAACTGTCTGTAAGTCTATCACACAACACATATCATTCTTATCTCCAAACGGTAACCTCCTCTAGGTCTATCCTCAAACAGTAAACAACACAAATATTTATTGTCAGCAAACTTAATTGGTTATCCCAACGTCATGGGTTGGATTCCCAACGCCAGACCCATTCAGCCACCAAAGGCGCAGAGAATCAAAATATTCGCGAATTTACATCTCAACGACGACGAATAAAACCTAATCCAAACCTACGTTACGACGCCACACAAACCGGTTGGGCAAACCTCTCAAATAAGTTTAGAATTAAGAGAAACAAATTTGACCCATAAACGTAAACAACACACATCATAGTAGTAGTAGTAGTAGGCCTCCTTCGGTCATGACTGACCATGGACAAAGTACATCCGTTCTAATGTCTAGATGGGCTGTCTGCTTGGTCCAAGCAGCGTCGCCTGTGACTGTAGAGACCAATGCGAGAGAGGCTGATGCTGGTCTCTTGGCTGTCATCCCTTTTCTGCGAACTCGCTTTTCTGCTGCAGCAGCTGACAGTTTGTCCTCACCAATCCGCAGCTGTTTCTTGAGAGTAGTTCTCCAGCTGTTGCGGTCGTCTGCGAGGTCCTCCCAGGACTCAGTGTTGATCTCAAGCGCCTTCATGTCACCTTGCAAACGTCTTTGTATCTCAGCTGTGGGCGGCCAATGTTTCTCTGCTCTGTGGCAAGCTCACCATAAAGGATGTCTTTTGGGATGCGACCATCTTCCATGCGGCGAACGTGGCCCAACCAGCGCAGCCGACGCTGTCTCAGCATGGTATGCATGGTTGGGAGGCCAGCGCAGGTTAGGACTTCGGTGTTGCTCACCATGTCTTGCCAGGAAATGCCAAGTATGCGCCGTAGGCTTCTCAGGTGGAAGGTATTGAGCCTTTTCTCCTGATGAGCATGCGTGGTCCATGCCTCGCTGCCATACAGCAAGGTGCTGAGGACACAGGCGTTGTATACAGCCATCTTTGTCTTTGTGGTCAGCTTGGGATTTGTCCACACCCTTTGTGTGAGGCGGGCTAGTGTTGTGGCTGCCTTCCCGATCCTCTTGTCGATCTCACACATCATAACACAACCAATAACGTAACTCACACGCCCACACAAATCAGCAACAACCAACCCGAAAAAAGTTAGCGCAAATACGAACCCTGGTCTCCACCAGGATTCTTGTCTGCTCCTCAAGACGACATAGAAATTGGAACAGCACCGAACAGCACAAACTGGTACAGACGCCACATCACCCTTGCCAAGTTCACTCAACTGGACTACGGGATGAACACAGAAAACAGAAAAATCTCGCAGTAACAATGTTATCTCTAAGACGAGGCACTAACACCCTTCCATAAACACAGATATTGTAAAATTCTTCACCTCTCCAAAAGAGTCACAGAACCATACTGTCTTCACCAGAACTTTTTCCACTTCTCAAACAACATAGACGTCGAAACAGCACAGAACAGCACAAACTCGTACAGACGCAACATCACCCTTGCCATGTTCACTCAACTGGACTACAGGGTGAACATAGAAAACATAGAAAACATAAAAAAATCTCGAAGTGAAATAGAACGACATTCTAAGTTTACATATAACGTGTTACCAAAGTAACAAGGTTATCTCGAAGAAAAGTGACTAGCACCGTTCCCGAAACACAGACACCCAACAACTGACCAGATATTGCCAAGCCAGTATAATGAGGACTCAAAAAAAATTCAGA